>CM053785.1:659474960-660182460 GCA_028749045.1 Cupressus sempervirens | reverse complement strand
AGGGACCAGTAACCTAAAATAATTTCACTCTTTTGAAGTGAGCTCTGTTAATAGATTTTTGTGATGTGGAGCATAATCAGATTCAAAGGTTTATTTGGTGTGCTTTCCCACCAGATTATTTCTATAGGGGTTTGGGGGCAACACCCTAGGTGTGCTCCCTATTACAGTATAGGGTGGAGTTGAGGGTCAATGCCCCTATAGCCAAAATTGACTCTACTACTGTAAAAGGTGCCAACTACTATTTTTCTATTGAATGACTTAGTCTAGCCCTAATTTTGTAAGTAGAAAAAACTTGTATAAAATGGCTTAGCATTATGGATTTCATAATGTATGATGAGATTGTAGCTTCTTGTAGCAATATTGAGCTGTAAGGGATTGCAGATTGTAATCACTAGATAATAATAATATTAGACTTTCTGTTGGTGTACATAGCCCTAGGATTAGGTGAACCATGTTAAATCCTTGTGTCTTGTGTTCTCATCTATGCACTTTGTTATTTTTTGATATTGGTTATATTTGCATGTAATTGTTATTTTTGTCTGTGGTTAATCCTAACAAGTGGTGTTAAAGCTAGACTATCATCATTTTTTAAAGCTAGAGTTGTCATTTATTTTTAGCTATCCTCTATTGGAAGGTCTCACAGTTGAGTGGGAGTCTCATGGTTGAGTGGGAGTCTCACGGTTGAGTGAGAGTCTCATGGTTGAGTGGAAGCGATGGCAGCCAAGGGTAAGATGAAAGTTGAGAAGTTTAATGGGTAGAAATTTTAGTTATGGAAAATGTGAATGGAGGACTATCTTTATCAAAAGGATTAATGGAAGACATTGGAAGGAAAAGCCAAGAAATAGGAAACTATGATAGATGAGGACTGAGAGATTTTAGATAGAAAGGCACTTGGAAGTATTCAATTATGTCTAGCATAATGGATGACATTTAACTTCACAAAAGTGAAGATGACAAAAGAGTTAATGTAAACCCTAGAAAAGCTATATGAAAAGCCCTCTACTTTAAATAAGGTATTTCCCATGAAGCATAACTTATTTAACATGAAGATAGAAAAAGGTGGATCTATTGTAGATCATTTATATGAGTTTAATACTATTACTAGTTAGTTATATTTTGTGAATGCCAATTTTGATGAAGAAATTAGGGTTAGAATAAGTTGTCCAATAGAAAAATGGTAGGTAATGCCTTTTACAATAGTTAAGTCATTTTTAGCTAAGCACACCTAGGGCACTGCCCCTTGACTCCATCTTAGAGGTGCTTCCCCTAAACCCCTGTAGAAATAATTTGGGGCGAAACCACACCAAATAAACCTCCAAGTCTGATTAGGCTCCACATGACAATGATCTCCCACTTGGATACCGATCATACTCTACAACAATAATAGAGCCAACCTTATTAAAGGTTACAAGCACACTCTTGGGTGTGACCTTGTTAGGGAATTTTAACCAAAGATCATCTAGACCTTATCACCCTTTAATGAGTGGCTTCTCTAATGAACTTAAAAATATTCAATGGAATTTCACCTTACAATAAGGATTTGAAAATCAAAACATTGTTAAGTCCACTTGGTTAAGAGATTTTTTGCTACAATGGTTAGAGAGTAATAGTCAAATGATCTAATAAATATGAAACTTACTTTTCTTGTTCAGGTATCAATTCTTCTCAATATCTCTACTTACTGACTAGCCATCATATAAACACTTCACTTCAACTTAAATTCACACTCTCATCTACTTTGTCCAATATATTTCAACACTTGCATCAACTTGTCCATCATCTAGACCAACAACATTTACCTTCTTGTGTCTTCCTTATATAGACATTTTTCTACCACTTCATCCTATTCATAATATTTTTCCACTTAATCACAATCATATATTAATCCTTTCCATCTCAAATACATTGAATCTAGACCTTAAAGAAAATATTTTACCCTTGAATTTTGTGCTTTACCTTGGATTACTAAATACACTCCAAATATTCATCATTAGATCTTTCCTAAAATATTTCAGCTATTTATCTTGCTAAAAAACTTTGTTCTTATCTTAAAATCTTCTAGAATCATCCATATCTTTTCTCAATTTCATCCTTTACTCAATCTTTCACAAACTATTCTATCTTTACTTAATGGTGTTCTTCCTTCATCTACCTTCTCCATACTTAGTTAATAATGCACTTGGTTAACACTAGAATTGCTCAGTTAACCTTCCTCTTCTCAGTTAATACTATTTTGACTTACTTCACCTCTTGCCCTCTTCATTTACCAACCACTATCTCTATCTTGGAATAGCTTACCAATTCTTAATATTTTCACTCATCGACTGTATTCTTTCTTTTACTAACAAAACTAACTTTCTTAGAAATCATCTCAACACTTCATGAAATCATGTAAAATAATCAAACCAAAATTATAATATAATAGACCAATTCATTAGTTTCCCTATTAGGTTCACATACTTATCATCACTTCTTCAACATTTGATTATATTTTTATTTCCACTTCTATATCCAACATTGCATCCTCAAGATAATTTCAAATTACATGAATTAGTAATATGTCTTACATTTTTGACATCAATGACAATATAAAAAGTGATCTAACTCTTCTACATACACTTTGCAACTTGGTTCTGACCTTGTTCTTCATCAACATCTCTTCTTTCCAATAATCTCTCTTTTTTATTTTTCATCATTAGTTATCTCATCAAAAACATCAATGTATCAGTTGTGTCCAACAATATCTCCCTTTGGCATTGATGGAAACACAATATGAAATATACCATCCAATACCAAACTTCATTAATAATATATCTTTTCATTCTCAGCATCTGATGGGAACACTTTAAACCATTGCAATACTCTCCCTTTGATTATTTCTTCTATATCTCTCTTAAATTATCCCTTTGAATCTCCCTTTAACAAAATTTAGCAATATATTTCATCATGTAATTCATTCTCCATATAGTATTGTCTCCTCCATAGCCATACATTTCATTAGTACCATCTCTCCCTTTTAGGACTTCTCTCCTTTTGACAATAATTCCAAAGGTAACAATAAGCTTCAATTAGAAACTTATGTTTCATGTAGTTATATTTTTTACCTTGCATGTACCAATTACTTTTATTTTGGCTCATCTTTCACCTTCTTCACAATTTTAGGACAATTGAAAGAGTGATCACCTGCATCAAATCACAAATAGATATTCTAATAAAAATAAATTGATGCAATTATGCATCTTCTCTTAGTGAATATTGGATGGGGGAAGGACCCCTAATTTACCTCTTAAAATCTCAAAGGTATCCTTAGGTAATGGATTTGTAAATGTATTTGTTATTTGCTCCTTTGATTTCACATACTCTAATCTTGTTTCTCTTAAACTTGTTCTCTCAAGTAGTGATACTTGATAGATATATGGTTTGTCTTTTCATGCATAACATGATTCTTTGAAATGTTAATTTAACTTGTGTTATCACAATATATTGTTACAAGATCAATCACTTTCTCTTGTATACCTTCTAGTAATTGTTTGATCTACATATTCTACTTCAGTAATGGACTATGAGATACAACTTTATTTCTTGCTTATCCACACCATAAGAATTTCTCCTCAAATGAAAGCTCCACCACTAGTACTCTTCTTATCATCAAAATTTCTAGTCCAATGTGTAATCACCTAAAAATTGTCATCTAGACTATTAGCCCCCTTTTCAACATTTTGGCTAAATTAATTTAATCATTTATCTAGACCAAATTGCTAATAATCAATTCATTTGATTATAACCTATAGTTTGACTATGCTATCCTAAGTTCATTATTTGATTAAAAGAACATGTCCCCTTTTAATTAAATAAAACACCCCATTCTTCTAACCCCCTTAAAGTGCACACATAAAGTCATTTTTCTATTTTACAATTAAAAGAAAAGGCTTGTGAGACTTTTGTCTTATATGACAAGTCAACTTATATTCTATTGGTTGACTTGTGTGTGCACATGGATCACTCCTCTTTTCAAATTCCACCATTGATCATCCACCATCTTCATCTTGATCTCCACCGTCCGTACATCTTTAAAAGGGGGAGAGCTTTCTCCCTCAATCCATCATATTTTGAATATTGTCATGCTGCAGGTTTTTTAATAGGTTTCTTTGGAGTTTTGTGGAGAACTTCTCATTTCTTGTCTCATTCTCTCATTCCATCATATTATTCTTAAGATCATATTGCATGTTAGTGTAGTTTTTTCTTTGCAAATAATTAGATCACATAGCTTAATAGTAGGATTTGTAACATTCTCATCTCATTTTAGTATAGCTTGCATTGTGCATCTCATCCTAATATAGTTTCATTTTTGCATTGCATGATCCAAGAGTTCTTTGACACTAGCACTCTTGCTCTTGTCTAAAGAATCTCCCATTTTTTGGTTTACTAGCAAGGGTTGCGTTTCTAAAAGCTCAGCTAAGAGCTCTTATGTGTTCATTTGTATGCCCCTTGCACTCCATGACTAGGGAGCTCTAAGTCAGCATTCGAGCTTTCCAATCTATGGAGAACCTCAGATAGAATGATTTAGAGAAGTGCACCTTTTCGAGTGTACATTTTTGGCGCCCACCGTGGGACTTGAATCAAGTTTTTAGCTCCATTTGATTTTATTTTCCATCTCTAGTTTTTTTACAGCAGCATATTAGATCTAATCAAATTCTTTTGTAGAATTATCACTTTGGTTTTAAGGCCAACCCATAAGTAGATTGGTTTGAAGGCCAAAAACTTAGTTGGTTTAAAGATTTGATCATATCTTTTAAACCGCTTGGATTTTGGTTCTAATTTTTTTTTTACAGGTTGGGTATGTGCTCAAAATCTCTTAGTCCGATTTTTAGAGTATTTTGATATGATTCTCAGGAGTTATGATTTTTTCTTTGTTTTTCATAAAAAGCCATTTCTGATCGAAAATCAACGAATTTTTAAAAAAAATTTACATTTTCAGAATTTTTTTTCAATTACAATGGGGGTTCTTTCTTTGTGTTTTGAATTTTGAGGTCGTATTAAGGATCAAAAACTTGATTTGATAAATTTGGCCTGTTTTGACAAAATCGATCTCTAGAGCACAAATGAAGAGATTTTTTTAAATTTCTTGCATTTTTGGAAAGCTCTCTGATTTTTAATAGGGGCCTCTTCTTTTCATTTTTATTTTTGGATATGAAATCATAGCAAACAAGTCCAATCTTGTTGACTAGGTCAAAATCAAAGAGTAAAAATGAGAGCATTTGTGATTAACTTGCACTTTCTTTGCATGCACTTGGTTGGAAGATAAATTAAATTTTTGAGTTAACTAACCATTTTTTATTGCAATATTTTATGTTATTTTATACTAATTTGTGGTGCTAACAAGTTGTGATTGCAGGTTGCCATCCTTATGAAAAAAATTAAAACATTGCATAAAAAGAACGCATGTCAAAGCTTCAAATGCACAAGGGCTACTAACGATTGTTTGCAAGGCTGCCCAATGCATAAAAACCCAATTTTGCTTGTTCTTTATTTTTACATGTGCGACACATACTAGTTGTTTATTTTTAAGCACATTAAAACTTACAATTGGAATCTTTTGATGATAGGAGAGTATGCTCTTCACCCTTGTGGTGAATCAAAAATCTTGACTTACCATTTGGTTTCAAGATTAAGAGACAACTAAATATTCTTGGTGTGTTTTGGAGAAAAAAATTAGAATAGGAAAGTATGCTCTTCACCCTTGTGGTGAATCAGAAATCTTGACTTCTGAAAGTTGATCCACTCTTTGTGTAGTTAGAATCCTTTAGAGGGCCTGCTCTCGGACAACCTGAGAGGAACGACCCAAGTGGGGACAAGAAAATTACCTGGCTCTTCCAACCCACTATAAAATCAAGGCTATCAAGGACACAAAACCTTGGTAGACATAGTGATTGTCTTCACCCAGTGTGATCGCTTATGGGATTTTGACCATAGGGAGATCACTAGGCAAGAATGCTTAAGGTACTCTTGTGATCGCAAGATCGATTACTCATTGCAAGGTGAGGTGTCCCGTAATTGGGAGCAAGAGGAACACTATGAATGGAAGCCTGATCTAAAAGCCCTAAGTTAGTAACTACCCTTTTTAGCTGCTCAACTTTTTGGTGCAAGGATTGATCCTAGTGGACTACCTGGATCACCCCAAGATTTTACACTCACCATATGTGTTCCCTTGGTTATGCTTATGGCATTTCCATGAAAAAGCCAATATCTCTTGTGGGCAACCACTTGGTGTGAGGCGAAGGAGCATCAAGCGTGGGCCAAGTTGTTGAGTAATGAACCATGTCCTTTAGGTAGATATTGCTTTATGTGTTCTCGAATGTGCTATACCTATGAAAATATTTTGAACATACACATGACGATAATTCTAGGGAATTATTTTGAGATGTCACATATGCTTGTATCATGCAAGGTTGCTTTGTCCTTTGCTTGATTTTTTGAAGAATACTCCATGTGTCACTATCTTGCTTGGAAAGAAATTGCTTTTGAACATCAAACTTGCTATGCTATCAACTATTGTCAAACTTTGTCAACCAAGTCAAAACATCAAATGAAAACATTTTCTTGTGTTGCTTGCTAAGGGGAGTCTCATCATTTAATTTTGATTTTCTATGTCTCTAGTTCTTGAACATGCTTAAATTGACTCTTTGGTCTTAGTGTTCTTGGTCTTTTTTTTCTTCATGGTCTATGTGTGCTTGCTAGTTATCCTTTTCCTGAAATGGTTGCCTTGATTTCTTGACTACACTCTTGGGTTGGAAAGTTGTTCACTTGTCACCCTACTTGCTCTATTTATTTGGCTATTTGGGCATCTTGCCTAGCTATTGACTTGAGTCATTCATGTCGTAAGTTTCTTGGACATATTGTTTGACAAGTCACTTTAATCTCTCTCTACTATCTTGGCAAGTGAACACTCTACCTCCTATAGTTTCAACATCAAGTTATCTTCTAGGCTCTTTTATGCTTGGCTTTGCATCTAAAACTATGGGATCTAAACCTTGTGCTACCAAACTTTAACCAAATCTATATGATCATGATATCCTCCATGTCACTAAAGAGTTTCAAGATCTATATGCGCAATACAAAGAACTAAAAGAGACAAATGATCTTTCTTACCTTCATCTCTCTAAGAGCATGACAGAAATGAAGTCTAAACTTGAGAAAAGGTTAGAGGAGAAGATTGCATCATTACATGAATCTTCCTTAAGGTCTTTGCGTGCATGTGAGTCACCTTCTTTGTGGTCATCCTCTTCTTCTAGGTCTACATGCTCTACTTCAAGACATCAAATGTCTTCATCTTCTAGATCTAAAGACCTCTTTAGAGGACAAGCAAGTGATACCTACTTTGATCCTATTCCAAAATTTCATGATGGACCTATCTTTGACCAAGATAATGATGAAGACATGAATGCATTCTATTCACTTGAGAAACAACAAGAAGATCCTAGACATACTTCTAACAGAACTTTTGCTCCCTTGGAAGATTCTTATGATGACACTTTGCAAAAACTTCTTAGCAATAAGATCATCCTGTTACCAAAGTCTAGCTCATATGGAAACCCATTCTTGGATATCTATTGTGCTTATCATCAACATAATGAGCATAGTACTTCAGATTGCATTGAGCTAAAACATAAAATCCAAGATCTTATTGATAATGGAATTATTGATACCTCTAATGATTCATGCGATGAGGATGCTTTTCTTGAGAAAGATTACATTAATGAACCTATGTCTAGTAGCAGCTCTATTACATCTTCAACTTCTTCCAGCACTCGTGCATCTCCCAACACTTCAAATCTTTCCAACATGCCTCCATCAAATAAAGAACCTAATGCTTTCCACATAGACTATGTGTATCCTCAAGGGCTACCTCTAAAAGAAACTCAAGCTAACCTTCACTTGGTTGCAAACCTTTTCCATGCTACTAATACTAAATATCCTCAACCTTCATGCACTACTATGCCTAATCCAAGCACTACTTCATTCACTCTTCATTCTCCCTTGTCCTTAGAAGTGGCTCCATGTCAAGGGGACTCTAAAAAAGAAAAAGCTATAAATGTCAAGAAAGATCAAGATCAAGCACCCTTTCATCTTCAAAATTTCACCCCTCCATATCCTATTTCTTTTCCATCCCCCAAGTATGATGAAGATACCACTTCCATTATCTCCCTTGAGCTTACTGAAAATTATGAGAAAAGTTCTCTTCCTATGCTATCCAAAGCTACTTGTCAAGATCAAAGCATCCCCTCATGTTCTACTTCTCCACATCCACTTCAAAATTGTGCTCAAGCTTCAAGTGCTTCTATTAAAAATGTTGTTCCTATCAAAGGTACTTATGAGTCTATTGATGGCTTTGACCATGTTGCTCATTCTAAAGATGTTGATATCCCTTCCTGCTATCCCTTTGCATCTTCTAAATCTATCCTTGGTCCTTATCCATCTAAGCTAAAGCATTCAAACCTTCCATCCATATTGGGGCCTTATGTTCCTCCATCTCCTACATTCACTCATAGCTCATTCCCTAGCTCTCCTATATTACCTCAAGATCAACAAAGGCACTCATCCTTGATGACTTTTCACCCATCTATACATCTAAATCAGTCATATCATCCTTATTCATCCACAAATCCCAAGTCCTTTGGAAGTGAGAATAAACATAAGAATCCATTGAAAAAGAAAGATCACTATGTCCCATCTAATCGACATGTGAATGATAAGAAGGAAAATGCACAAAAGAGACTACAAAGATCCACTATTAAGAGAGCTAAATCAAAGAAAATGTGGGTTCCTAAATCCATCATTGAAGAAATGCACTCTCAAGCACCCAAAGAACGAGGAAAATCTAAAGCTATGTGGATTCCCAAGTCTCTTTTAAAAGACTTGAATATTGAAAATGTTTCAAAGTTGACATTCAAGCTTCCAAAGGCTTCCATTCCATCTTCTTCCAAAAATCTTCCTAAAAATATTCCAAAGCCTTCCACTCCACTTTTTTCCAAATCTTTTCTGCCTTCTCATAGATCTAAATCTCAAGCTATTTCATCCATGATTCCTCCATCATTCCAATACCCTTCAAAGTGTGTGTCAATGTTGATCTTGTACAATATTTCAACTATCCTCATGAAATCCTCTAAAGCTTACACTAACTTTCTATACATGAACTCTTATCCTCCATATACTCTTCCTACTACCATTTCTCTTTCATCACCCTATCAACATCTTTGAGCATACCTTTCTATGGTCTTGTCTTATCATGACTTATATTTTCTATAGGAGCACTGTCTACATTCAAAAAGCTTGAGCTCTTTCTAAAAATTCAAAAAATTCAAAAAAAGAAGAAGAAGAAAAAATAGAAAAAATGAAAAAAATGAAAATGTGCCTTAGTGAAAACCACATCTTGTGGCGCCTTGGTAGCAAAAGTAAAGAGAAATAAATTTATCCTATGGTGAAAAATACTTCTTGTGGCACCTTGGGTAAGTACCATGATGAAAACCTAGCAAACAGGCATCATGCGTAATTCTTGCATCATCCATCTATCCCCTCTTCTCTCTTTGATCTTGACAATGTTGAGCTATCTTTGCATATTGGTTAACTTTTCCATGAGATTTTCTATTGTGCTTTCCCATTCACTCATAGCCTCTATCTTGAACTTTATTCTTATTACTCTATCCCATCTCTATCCTATCTAGTTGACCCCTTCGTCTTGATCATAATAAATGAAGCATGGTTCTCATAGGTCTCTTGACATGGCTACTCTTTTGGACTACACACTTCATGCTATCTTACTCATTGGCTTCCATCGCTTATCTTATATGCTATCGCACTTGTTGGCTTCATCGCTTATCATACACACTATCTTTCTCATTTCTTCCATTGCTTATCCAAAACATACTTTATATGGCTATCTTTCCCTAGCTTGGGTACTCTTGAGGAGTGTGTCCTTAAGGATCACTTTCACTTGCTTCATACTCCTTTCTTATCCATCTTTGTCTATCCACAAACTTTCTGCTCCATCATGTCCTACACCTTGCTAGACATTGGGAGAAAATAATGTGATCTTGGTTGAGAACTAGTAATCTCTAAATTATTCAAAAAAATCCAAAAAAACATATATGATCTTGAAAAAATCCTAAAAACTAGAAAATGTCTTGAAAAAAAGATCTTCTTAGTGAAAACCTAGCAATAGGCACTTTGATGTATCACCAAAAAAATCAAAATTTGAAAAATACAAAAAAATTGAAAAAAGTCCTGAAAAAATCTGTCAAGTGGTGAAAATTTGGAAACAGGTTCTACTTGAGACCCTTGCACCTCTGTCTATCAATCTCAATCATCCACTTTGCTACACATTTCCTAGCTTGGAATTTTTTCTTGTCCTCATCTTGGGGGCATAGCTACTTAGCCTATTGAGGTATTCTTGTGCATTAGGGTTCCTTTGACAACTCACAAAATAGTGTTTCTCAACACTACCCCCACCCACTTTGACATCAAGTGTTTTTCAAACACTTTACAGATAGTTTACCTATGGTCTCCGATGTCGCGATATTTCTCACTATCAGAATCAAGTCTGGAAGAAATGGCCAAGTGACTTACACACAAGCACTTTAACACTTAAACGACTGAGCTATGCTAATCTTTATCTACTTTGTGTGCTATCTATGATGATTTCTTTTCCATGTGTTCCCTCCCTAATAGTCTTTCAAGGATGTCATTGACTAGAAGACTGGGGGCATGGGGCATGTCTTCTTGATTTCTGCTTGTGGGTATACTTTGTTTGTCTATAGTGTTGTATGCATTCGTGCTTGTCCTATTCAACACTTTGACTTATAAATGTATCATCCTTGACTGTTTTGCAAGACCACACTCAGGGTTTATCTTGGCACTTATGCCTTGATACAAGTGTAATCTTGCTAAATTAAACTTAGGGAGTCTAATCACGTAGTTATCTTGACTTACATGTCTTTGATGCTTAGATTAGATTTCCACATACCTATCTGATATCGATCATATTCATATCCTCATAGTTATACTAGTGATGGTTGTATGATCTCATGATGTACCTAATAAATGCTCAATGATGAAATTAAGATTCTAAATGTTATGCACTTCTTGCTAGTAAACCACTTTGCATATTAGCTTGCATTTTAGGTTCATTTTATAGATTAGTCTTGCATTTTTGCATATGGGAGAGCTCTCTCTTCATCTTTTTTGTGGACATATTAGCTAACTCCTTTCATATATTTCTTTACTTTCTTCTTGTTCATGTCTTTTCACCTTCTTAATCTTTCACTTCATCTATTTTTCAATCTTATCATCACATTAAATAAAGTTTTGACCTCTTAAATAATTCAACGTACTAGATTCATTTTTGGGATCAAAATTCAAATTCGAGTTCATCTTGATGGTCAAAATTGTCTTTTAAAAATTCTACTTTCTTTTGAGTAGTTAGCTAACCTTTTGAGGTCTAATCTCTGAATCATCACTGGGGCATCTTAATTTCTTCATGTATTCATCATTTCTATGCTTCATATCTCCTTCTATTCACCTTTTCACATCTAAATCATCTCTCTACTAGATTTGACCTAATTTTTATGCTATATCCTTCAAAGTCAACTCTAGTCAAACTGGGGCATTTTATCAATTTCTTATAGTCATTCTTGGGTTCTAATCATCTATCTGTCATCTTGGACATTGCTCTATTCTAATTTTCTCATGTCTAGCCAGTTTCTGCATCCCCTTACCTCATTTCAATTTCGATCCCGAGGGGGCAGAAATACTCTATTACTGATTGTTATAGCTATCTACTACTGCTATCAGGCTATGCATTCAGGACTTGCTATCTATTTCTACATTTCATTCTTTTGGAATCAGATATCTATATCTATCATTGCCTACTTGGCTTTCTATTTTCTTTGACATAATGTGTTCCCAGATCGATCACGCATTAGTCAAAGAGGGGAAAATGTAATCACCTAAAAATGGTCATCTAGACTATTAGCCCCCTTTTCAACATTTTGGCTAAATTAATTTAATCATTTATCTAGACCAAATTGCTAATAATCAATTTATTTGATTATAACCTATAGTTTGACTATGCTATCCTAAGTTCATTATTTGATTAAAAGAACATGTCCTCTTTTAATTAAATAAAACACCCCATTCTTCTAACCCACTTAAAGTGCACACATAAAGTCCTTTTTCTATTTTACAATTAAAAGAAAAGGCTTGTGAGATTTTTGTCGTATATGACAAGTCAACTTATATTCTATTGGTTGACTTGTGTGTGCACATGGATCACTCCTCTTTTCAAATTCCACCATTGATCATCCACCATCTTCATCTTGATCTCCACCGTCCGTACATCTTTAAAAGGGGGAGAGCTTTCCCCCTCAATCAATCCTCATTTTGAATATTTTTATGCTGCAGGTTTTCTAACAGGTTTCTTTGGAGCTTTGTGGAGAACTTCTCTTTCTTGTCTACATTCTCTCATTCATGGCATTCTAGCTTAGCTTAGCTTTCATTTTTACATGTAGCTTAATCTCACATAGCTTAATAATGGTATTGTAACACTCTCATACATGTTTTAGCATAGCTCCACTTTGCATCTCATTTTAGCTTAATTTTCATTTGCATTGCATTCTTGAGGAATTCCTTGAAGAAATTTGCACTCTTGCTCTTATCTCAAAGAACCTCCTGTTGCATGGTTTACTAGCAAGAAGAGTATCTCTAAGGCTCATCTGAGATCCTTCTTATTCTTGAAATATACTCTCTTGCACTCCATGGATAGGGAGCTCTAAGCCGGCATCCAAGCATTTCGAACTCATAGAATCGTTTGGATAGAAGGGTTTAGAGTGTCACACTTTTCGAGTGTACACAATGAATATAAATATAAGCTCTCAACTCAAAATATTCATCTTTCTTATATCATATACCATAATCCTCCATTCCTTTCATATTTCTAAAGATTCTCTTCACAAAAATCATGTGTGTCTCGTCTCCTTTCTCATTACAAAAGTTAGTAAAGTCATTAGAAATGAATTCATCTCCTCTAGTAGATCTCAAACATTTCCATTTCTTACCTATTTCTTTCTTAACTCTTTCCTTATACCATTTGAACATTTTAAATGCACAAAACTTGTATTTAGGAACATAAAAAACATCATGATTTAGAAAGGATCAACAAATAAGATAAAATATCTATCACCATAGTACCTTTGCACTTTCATATGACCACAGATTAGTAAAAACTTATTTTAAAACATCCTTAGATGAGTAATACTTGCCTTTTAAACTTGACTTAGTAATTTTCTTGATTTGACATTGCTTACACATCACTTTATTAGGTTATGTTAAGCTTGGTAATCCTCTCACTCCCTTCTTTCTACTAACCTTGATTATGCTTTCAAAATTTACATGTTGTAGCCTTTTGTGTCATAACAAAACATCTTCAGTCCTTACAATCAGACTTGTATTTTCAATAGAGTCTAGGTAGAATATGTTACCTCTTGATTGTTCACCAATACCAATCATATTTTTAGCATCATCATCATATATCTTCACCTTTTGGTTTTGAAACTCCAGTCAGTAACCTATGTTTTTCAACTAAGCCATGCTCAATAGATTATACTTTAGTCCTTATACCCAATATGCATTATCAAATTTGATCTTCTCATTCAACATAATAGAACCATTTCCTTTCATTAAACATGGAGCATCATTTACAAGTTTAACAAATCCACCATTATAATATTATAATTTCTCAAATTTACCAATATCACTAGTCATATGATGTATACAACCACTATCAATAATCTATGTATCATTTTTAATTACTTTAGAAATGAGATCCTTTATACTTCATACAATTTTTCTCCTTTAGAATCTTCCTTCATTGCAACATACACAACTTCCTCACTTTTTTCTTGATTAGTATTTTAATACAACGTGTCTTCCTTTTCAGCTAGGTAACACATCTTCTTTCCTTTATCTTTGTAGTCTCTACTTCCTTGGTATCTAATTCATATTTAATCATTTCTTTTCCTATCAAGACATCTAGATTCAATGTGACCAACCTTGTTACATTTAAATAAAATCAAAGGTAGTTTACTTTTATACTTTCCCTTGCCTCTCAGGACTTAAATATGGGATCAAAATATTCTCTAGAAAGTTCATAAGAAATTTTACTAGGATATGTAGTCCCATAACCAAAAAAATAAATGGAGTAAGGAAATATTTCAAGTGGACAACAACAACGAAAAATAGTTTTCAATTATTGAAGAAGAAAATGATAGAGTATCTGGCACTACCAAACTTAGAAAAGTATTCCAAGTTTCTTGTGATGCTAGTGGAACATATATAGGAGGATTTTTTAATCAAGAGAATGAACCAATAACATAATTTAGTGAGAAGTTGAATGAAGAAATAATAAAATAGGAGTTCTCAGCTAAGAGCATTAACTGATAATATTCTCCAGTGAGAAGTTGAATGCAACAACAAAAAAAAGTTCTATGTATGATCAAGAATTTTATGCAATTATGCAGACACTCAAGAAGTGGATCCATTATTTGTTTTCAAAAGAGTTTGTGCTATACATAGATCATTATGCATTGTAATTCATTAAGAGCCAAGGTGAGTTAAACTAGAGGCATATAAAATGAGTTGAATTTTTTCAAAGATATTCTTTTCTTTTAAAATATAAAAGATTAAAATAAAACTGGAAAATCTAATACTAGTGTTGTTGCATTATGTAGAAGGAGTTTGTTGTTAAATGAGTTGAAAGTGAATTTTTTTGGATTTAAATATTTGAATGAGTTATATAAACAAGAGTAATATTGAAAAGAAGCATGGGAAACATGTAAGAATATACTTTGGAATGGATCAAAGCCCATAGCTAGAGTATTTTATTCAAGAGAATTTATTATTCAAAGCTAAGAGGTTGTTTATACCTTAAGGTTTCAAGAGGGATAATTTGATGCAAGGGAAGCACAATGGTGGATTGGATAGACATTTTGGCATGGATAAAACCACATCTATGTTGAGTGAGAGTTATTATTAGTTAAGAATTAGTACTAATATAAAGAAGTTGGTTTAAGGATGTAGAGTCTACAAACATGTGAAAGAGGTGAAAGAAAAAAATGGGTTGTATCAACTACTACCAATAATGGATAAGTTATGGGACCTGTATAGGGGAATGGAAATAATCCACCCTATAATGAAGGGGTAAAACCAAGATCCACCCCTTCATTAGATTTGATTGATACAAAAGGGAAGTTAAAAGTGTAATCTAATGCAAAAGAATTGAATAAATTGGATTTATTTCCTTCTCATGTCCACCTTAAGAGGGTTTAAGAATGTAGATATGTAATATAGAGTTAAAATACAAAGATATGATAAGATGATAAAGTGTATAGAAATAAAAAAGAGGAAGATGATATTTTTGGAAATTTGGCTAGGTTACTTAGTATGATGTTGTCATTTGTAGATACATATAGCCAAGATTAAATCATAAGATCTTGGAGATAAAGTTTAGGGACAAAGACATAGAAAATTTTCTAACCAAGTTTATCTGTCAGCAAATGCACTATTTTGGTTAGCATAGTTTGCAAAAGAATTTTTGGCATGTGCACACTTACCTTAAGGAAGTACAATATTTCAAGATTATGTATGCATGAGCACATGAGAAAATGAGTATTTTGGGTTAAGGAATTATTTTGTTTATCAAAATAGTTAGTTAACTAACTAGTGATGGCATCCTAGATGTTAAACCTAAGTGATAAAGAGTTAATTTTGTATTTTGATAAATGGTCAAAGGTATGAAGGAAAACATATTAAATAAATACAGTGTATATGAAAATTTGTGAATGCAAAGTTAAGTGTGACTTTTTGTGATAAGTATGCTATATGTTTGAGATGCAAATTCTGATGTAAGATCATAGTAGTGCAAATTTTTTATCAAGATTTTGTGATGATCAATGAAAGGAAAAATCATATATTGAAGATATGAGCAACTGCGAAGAGGTTTTTGTATCTATCTCTTGTAGTAAAGAATATTGTTGTATATTACATATTTGGGTAGTGGGCTCATCTTGAATACTTGTATAAATGTAATAACAACTCCTAACAAGGTTGAGGCTTCTAACAAGGATTAGGACACTATAGGGATGTAATAGACTCCTAACAGTGTCAATATCTTTCACAAGATACTTTTAATTAGTGTATAATTTTGTGGGTACCATCTCCATCGAGATTTTCCCTTGGCCAAGGTTTCCCTAGTAAAAAAATAATGGTGTTTTGAGTTGCATTGTGTTAATTTTATTTTTATTTTTTAGTTTAATCACATGTTTATATTATAAGATTATTAAAGATATCCATAGTTGGGCAAAATTTTGTGGATTACTAATTCACTCCCCACCCTACCCCACCTCATGGTATTTCATATTTCTAGCAAGTTTGTCTCATTGTACTTGATATTTTGGACTCATATGCAATCACACATCCCTCTTGCATTAATAGTTCCCCTACACTAGGCTCTAATAACACATATTTGGACACCATGACTTGCCTACAGGATTTGGCAATATAAGGATAGTTGCACTAGTCAATCACTCCTTAAGAGAATCAAATGTTGACTCACACTACTCTATCAAAATGTGCTTCTTATGTTTCCTCTAAAAAGAATTGATATGGTGAGTCATGAAAGACAAATCCTTCATTATTTGATGGAAGTAACCTACTAGAACCATAGAACTACAAACTGAAGGAACATAATTAGGTGGTTGCCAATCCATGATAGCTTAGATCATAGAATAATCTACTGCAATACCATCGACTATAATGATGTGCCCCACATACTTCACCTTACTTTGGAAGAACTCACACTTTCCCAAGCTCCCATATAACTAATGATCATGTAAGAACTACAATACCTAGCACAAGTGGACCTCATGCTCCTCCATAGTCTCATAATAGATTAGCATGTCATAAGGAAATACAAGGAAAAAATAATCAAGGTACTTAATAAACACCCCATTCATAAATTTGTGAACACTTATGGTGCATTGGTGTGTAGGGGTAAAATGGAATCAACCACCTTGACACATTTAGAAGGTGAAGACCAATATCCATCCCTTTAATTAGGTTTAAGTAATATAGGAGGAAATATAAATGCAACCCCTAATACAAAAGGGATGAATAACTTGAATTTATTTACCTCTCACCTCCACCTTAAGAGGGTTTAAGAAAAAAAATGCAATATAGAGCTAATATATGATGAAATGATGAAGTATATAGAAATGGAAGAGATGAAGATGAAATAAATTTTGAGATACAGACCTGAAAATGGGTTGTCAACCAACCTCTAGAAGGGCCGATTCTAGCAATCTAGACTAAAACTAGGCTATAGACAAAACCCAAAAATTGTTTGGCAATTTGTCAGGGGTGAATTAAATCTTTTGGGAAAAAATGAAGCATCAGGGGTCCGATGAAAATTTTGTGACATTAATTTTGATTTTACAATTTTGAAAAAAGTTGAATACAGTATCCAAATATGAAACTTTTTTATTGACCTGAGATTTGAAACCTACAAAATAAAGGATTTGTTTGTTGGTTGTTGGGGGATGTTTGCCTTAAGAAAACCCTAGTTTAGGAATTAACCTTGAATAGAAATAGAAATAGAATGCTAGAAAGTAGTAGCGATAGATCTACCATGAAAAAATTTAAATCTATATAATCAAGTATGTAGATGTAATAGATATGACTCTATTTCAAAACCCTAGATAGATAATCAAAGTGACATAAAAACCTTCATGAATGAATGTGCTTGAAATTTTCCCTGTAGATGGATGTAGATCTTGAGAGGATGAATGTAGAAGATGCCAAAAAGGATCTTGAATGTTGAAATGATAGATCTTGCATTAAATCCTTCATTTTCTTGAATGCATAAATTCTTGATCTTGAATGGAAAGATTTCTTGAATTCCTTGAGTGCTTGAGAACTTGAGAGATTGAGTGATTGAGCTTGTGGATGCTTGAACAATAGATGATGAGATTTTAAAATGGACCAAATGGAAGGATTTATAAAGGACTTGGAAAAGCTTACTCTCGCAAACTGACATGCTTAGAAGTTTGCACCTTGAAACTAACTAGACATAGAAACCAAGAAAAGGACCCAAAATAGGGACCACTCAAGTCTGTATTGTGATCTTTATTGGACCCTTAGGGGCACACTATGCCCCTAATGGATCAAGGGAACAATATATCTCTAATTACAAGGGCCTAGAACCTCTAGGATCCCTTTACGGTCCCAAGATAGGCCCCAAATCACTACAATTAGGCATAGAGTCTAAGATATAACTATTTTGGTATGAAAAGTACACTCCAATTGGATAGATGAAGGGAAGGGAGGACCTGTTGGAAATATTCAAGATATAATAGGTTAATAAGAGGGGAGGGGTGAAACAGTAACAATAAAACTTTTAAGTCAACCATACACAACATTTACTCATCTATCCTGCTGCATAAAAACTATTAAACATTTAAACCATATATGCACAGAGATTTGGTGACCCAGAAACCTTCCAAAAATAGAAAGTAAAACTGGGGTGGGGATGATACCCACAAAGCTTCGTTACTGCAGTATGAAGTTGGTCGGTTAAGGATTACAATGATCACTTCTGGTGATCTGCCCTATTAGGAGCACATAGGATTGCTAGATCCACCTGGTTAGAGGATTTACAAACATACTTTACAAGTATGCACTCTGTTAGGAGATTTGAATAAAGACGGTTAAGTCTACCCTGTTAAAGGATTTACAAAAATGATTCACCTATTAGGATGAACCAACAGATCAACTTACAACTTGACTGAGTTCTTTATTGTAGATCACCTTCTGTGATTGATGAAATCATTTTCGCTCCTGGTAGACCTTGCTGAGTATTCTTTTCTGCTGATGAATTCGAATATCATATCTTATGTCCCTCCTTTTTGCAATATTCTATCTCTTGTGTATTCTTGAATGTGTCAATTGTATATATCACTTTAATGATATAATACATTATATATATACCATTCCAATAATTATTCATGTAAGGTCGGCCAAAAACAAGTAAAAAAAATATAATTGAGTCGATCAAATAGTAAAATAAACTCGGGTTCTTCAGACAGACTTGATGACCTTCTGATACTCGGGATCCACTACATTACTCGGCATTGTCATGTACTCGGTAGAGGTAGGGGCTTGGTTCATACTAGTCATACAACATTGCCTGGAACTCAGTAACCATTGGTGACTCGGTAGATATAGTGTCACTTGGTAGAAACTAACTTCTTCGATAACCTCTTGAGCTCGATTATCACTGAGTGCTTCTTTACTCGGTTGACACTAAGTGCAACTTTACTCGGTTGACACTAAGTGCAACTTCACTCGGTTAATATTGAGTGCATCTTTACTCGGTTGACACTAAGTGCAACTTCACTCAGTTAATACTAAGTGCATCCTTACTCGGTTGACACTAAGTGCAACTTCACTCGGTTAATACTGAGTCTTCAGTGCTCGGTTTGAACTGTGTTGCCATCATTCAGTCTGCACTGTATTACTCAATGCTCGGTTAGAACTATGTTGCCATTGTTCGGTTTGCATTGTATTACTCGATGCTCGGTTAGAACTGTGTGAATTTTATTACTCAGTGTGAACTGTAAGTGTTGTCACTAATGACAAATAACTTTATGCCAACAATCTCCCCCTTTGGCATTAGTGACAAAAACAATTATGATTCAAAGTTTATGTGCAAAAAAAAATTGACATACAGTTCTGAATTTTCAAAATTTCTCTTTGCAAGTCTTATTACACATATTTTTCTTACATGTATCTCCCCCATACAATGTGCACAGTATTTACAAGTTATTACACATATTTGCACAATTATATCTCCTGGAGTGTACTATCTCCCCCTTTTTGACAATAATGCCAAATTAAACAATATATATTTACACAGAGAGTCCAAAATGAGAGATAAACTTAGAATGTACCTTGAGAATAAGAGCCAATGTCTTATCCCAATTTTCTTGCAAAAGTTTGCTGGTGGAGAGTGCTATTTGAACTTTTGCAGAGAGTTCAATCATATGATTTGCAATTGAGAATTTTTTGTCATGAATCAATGTTTTGGAATGGGCAATATGCTTCTGCATTATGTCCATGATAGGAAGGATCATATTTTGGATGTCAATCAGAGTACACCTAATCCTTGCTTCCTCTCTCAACAATTCTGCCTGTTTCTCTGATAAAAATCTTATTCTAAGATGATGTGATGAACTTGAACTGTGGTCAAGCTGCAACATTTGTGCATTGACCTTCATATCCTCATCAATTTTATTCAACTTTTCTTTGATTTCCTTAGTATACTTGGTAACATCACAAAGTTTTCCAAAAAGTGAAGTTACATTATTAAAAGAATGTTCAAAATTACTCAAAATTGTAGACAGTTATACCTATTTTAATGCAATATGCTGAGCAATGTGCTCAAGCACCTTATTGTCAAATTTCTTCTCTACCTTTTCAATCAATTTTTCTTGGCCGAAGGTATCCTCATTGAATTTATATACAACTTCTTCTAACTGATTCAAAATGTGTTGAGTAGAATCTACTTCAACACCAATAGCTTCTGTTAGAATATTTTTAACACTTTCAATAATGCTATATTCCTAGTCTCTCTCATGCCTCGGTTGTTTTTGCCTTGCCTTTTGATCTAATAGCTGACTGATCATTCTCATTTCATCAACTGATGCATTATCCAAATCTATCTTAGGAATGACAATGTCCTTATCCAAGTCTATTTCCTCATCCACTACCTTGCTAGAAATCATGTATCTTTTTGTTTTTCCTGCAGTGACTTCACCTTTTCCCTTTGAATCTGAAAAAATAGTTGATGAGGCTGGACTGGCTGACAAAATTGGAATAGGACTAGCTAGAGGAAAACTGAGAGAAGTGCTAATAGTATCAAAAATTGATGTTCTTCCCAAGATTGATGTACAAGTTGGTATGGGGGAACTAACAGATGCAAAAATTGGAGCAGATGAAGTTGTCAAAATTGGAGTACTAGTGGCTACACTTACTATACATGCTGCAATAGAAGTTGATATGCCTGATGATCTTACTGTTGTAGCTAATGATGCCTCGGTCAATGAAGATGGCTGTAGCTTAGTTAATGAAGTGGTAGAGACTTGCATAGGTGGTGCCCAGAGCTGAGAGGAGACAGGTGAAGATTGGGCAATTGATGAAGCTGTTGTGCACATAATCTCACTAGTAGAGGCTATCTCCATAGTTGATGTAGCTACTTTAGGTGGAGAGTGAGGAAGAGATGTAATGACTTTGGCTGCAATTTTTACAGGGTCATCTTCCTCCTTAGCTTGATCAACTTCTTCGTCCTCCATTTCCTTGTCATCTTCCTCTATTTCATCTTCCTTGAATTCTTCCTCAACAGTTATCATCATTGAATGTAGATCCCCTGGAATATCTTCAATGTCGTCATCATCACTGCTGTCATTGTCTTTGATTTCAACAATATCTTCACTGGATTTATGTAGATGATAGATATGTTTCCACATGTTTGTTGCATCATTGACAACATGCTCAATGTCTTTGATAAGTATCAAACAAGTGTGAAATCTAATCATCATATTACCTTCATGATCTTTTAGTGATTTCTTTACTTCTGCATCAGTGAGACTCGGTAGGAGATTTGAATAAAGATGGTTAAGTCTAACCTGTTAAAGGATTTACAAAAATGATTCATCTGTTAGGATGAACCAACAGATCAACTTACAACTTGACTGAGTTCTTTATTGTAGATCACCTTCTGTGATTGATGAAATCATTTCCACTCCTGGTAGACCTTGCTGAGTATTCTTTTCTATTGATGAATTCGCATATCATATCTTATGTCCCTCCTTTTTGCAATATTCTATCTCTCGTGTATTCTTGAATGTGTCAATTATTCTGATACCAAGATTGTTCAAGGTTTGTTCAAAGATATCTTTGACAGTTTTTGTTGCAATTTCCCATCTTGGTTGCAACCTCTCTAATAGATCTTTAGGGATCTAAGAGGCAATCTTGTCTGGAGAGTATTTCCATCTTCCCATTTTATTCAATACCAACTCCTCAATCTACATTTTCTCCTATTCTGTTCTTGTCTCAAACTTCAATGCTTTGAAGTTTGTGAAGCTATTACCTTCTTCTAATTGCTTCAACCTTGCCTCAAATGAGAGTGGAGGCTTGAAAAATACAGGTTCCTTCTTCACCTATCTTGTTCTCCTAGAGAAGACTGCAGTAGCTTGCTTTTTAGGCTTGGTGATAATCACCTTACCTTTCTTCCGTTGAGGCTCCTCTTCTTTTTCTGACTCAATTTCCTCTTCTTCTTCATCATCTTCTCCTTTCCCTTCAGTAATCATCAGAGGACCAAGTTCTATTTTTAGCTTTGCAATCTTCCTCTTTCCTTTTCTAATGACTTGAGGGATTTTGATTGAAAGCTCAATTCTGGCTTTAGCTTCATCATAAGTTCCAAAGACTGGTTGCTTTGGGTCTACTGGTTCATTCACCAGTGCTTCTATGATATCTCTGGTTTCATCAATATTAACCTCATAAGGAAGAGGTTTCACCCATGCAACTCGGGGCCTGACTACCTGTATGTATACTTTGTCACAATCTACCATAAAGCATACATCCTCTTTATATTCCTCAACTAGTTTTGGTGGAATCCAGAACCTATTGTTCATTCTTTCCTTAAAATCTTCAAAGTAATTATCCAAAACACTGTCAAAATTTTCTCCTAATTCTGCAATGAACTCATTTATTTGATAAAGAACGGGAATATCTTTTCTCCATACTATTGATCCTTTTGATGGAAAAGACTTTTGAACATAGAAAAATAAACAGATCAAAAGTGAACAAAATTTTTAGGAATTGTTCTTTGAAGTCCTTATGCTTTCCATATTTTTGTTAAATTGAGACAAGAGCAATTCAGACAGATCAAACTCAACATTCTTCTTTACTACCTTATATGCTAAATCTACTGCTTCGCAAGGTACATTGTTTGGATGGCTGGAACTGTAAATTTTATGAGCAATGACGTGAATACCAAATCTTAATTCAGCATCAGCTACTGTACTGAGCTTAAGTCCTCTACCATCCCATTCTTCTTGGGTTAGCCTTTGCAATTCTTCTCGACCTAGGGTTTTGGTAGTCTTAGCTTTGCTCAATATGGGAAGGCCAGTAATCTTGTTAATCATTTTCTTTGTGATAAGCACTGGTTGCTCTAACCACAATTTCCCGTTGTGAACCTGACTGAGTACATACCTAACCCATTTAATTTGAAAATTTCTTGGCAAATGTGAAATGTGGGTTAACCCTTTTGTTTCAAGATGCTTATGCTCGGGTTTCAAATTTCCATCTACGTTCATTTCTCCTAGGGCATTATTAATTTCTAGGTTTCCAAGTTCTTGAATGGAACATTTGAAATGAGATCGAATGTCATTTACAAGGAGTACCTTTGGAGGAATTCGAGACTGAGCACCATTAGGGTCAAGTGATTCTGCAATTGCTGGTGCCAATTTGAAGTTTGGAACCTTCCAATCCACACCTTTAACCAGCATTTCTGAGCCTCTCTTTGCCTTGGAGCTGCTGCTACTACATGCCATTACTACTTGGTAAGTGAAGAGAAATTCTGAACAGATTCTTTGCTAAAAAAAAATTTGCTCGAAATTGCTTAAAGCTTGCTCTAGAATCGCAGAAGATAACATAGCTCAAAGTTCATAGTGAAGAATGAGATCAAATTTTGCCCTTTTTGACAAAACATTTGTCATAAATGCTTGGTACGACGATAGATGAAATGATAGGTTGTCATCCACTTGCTCAGTAGATACTATCAACTCGGTAACCAAGAGAAAACTTTGATGTACTGACCTAACTTGGTAAGGTCACGAACCTACCTTGCTCGGTTGATATAACTAGGTAAATGGAACTTTATTGCACCCGACCGAACTCGGTTAAGACTAGGATCAAAGTGTATCCGAATACTATTCTGATCATCTTTCTTCTTGTGGAACTGTTTAGGATAATTCTTGGAGGATGTAGTTCCATACTTTCTTTTATGAATATTAATTGGAAATGGTGGAATCGCTCATTTCTTGAGTGATATTGCCATTGTTTGACTTATCTTGTTTGGTGGATTTTGAAATCCACTATTGCTTCATTTGCTTCTGAATGTTGTCTTCTTTGATTTTCTTCTCATCTTCAATTCTTTCTATATTCATGCAGTTTCTAGCTATATGACCAAGTTCTGTACAAGTGTAGCACCTTACAGTAGTGTCCTTCTTCCTTAGGTGATGTCTTGCACAATTTATGCCAGTATGTCCATATTCTCCACAATAGTGACATCTACACCAGGTGTTGTAGTCCCATCCAAATATGGCTTTGACAAGTTGTTCAACTAGATTGAATGATTTGGATCTACATTGGAATGCCTTGTGACCATGTTTTTTGCATTTGTGACAGTTACCTTTAAATTTTGGTTTTTCCTTGCACTCATTTGCTTTGTGACCATGTTGATTGCAATTGAAGTATTTACCATTGAATTTTTCTTTTCCATTGCTCTAGCATTTGTTTGATGTATGACCTAACTTGCAACAGTGATTACAAGTGGGTTTTTGATTCCTTTGTTCACCTTGTTTGGAAGATTCACCTTCTTCTTTGTATCCAAGACCAGCTTTACCTTTATGTCTATAAATATTTTCCTCATTTTGTTGATTTAATTGATTCATATTTGCTTGGGATTTCATCATTCTTTCATTGACTTTCCTTTCAGAGATTAGATCATTTTCCAAGCTTTCATTGATTTGTCTCTCAGTCCTTAAATCATTTTGTAGACTTTCATTTTGTACTTTGAGAATCCTGATTTCTTCATTTGCATTAGAGAGTTGATCTATAAGGTCTTTATGCTGATGGGATTGATTATGGCTTTTATCTTCCAATTCTTCTTGTGCTTTGTTTCTTTGTTCCAAAACTTCACATAGCCTAATTGACTATATTTCTTGCTCTCTTTTAAGCTTTCTTACCTCTTCTTGTAGAGATCCATTCTTTTTTAGAAGTTCTTTGATTGCCTTGTCAACTTCTTCTGAACTACTTGATGGTAACAAATCTTCAATCTTTTCTTCAACATAGTGATGGTCATTCATTTGTCTTGCAAGTTCCTTTCTTCTTTTTAGGGATTGAGAAAGATGCTCCTTTGCTTCTTTGAGTTGAACCATGGCCATTTCTAGATCTAACTTTTCATTTTCAATAACCTTCTCCAGTCTGAATATCTCCATAACTTAGATCTTTGCTCAAGCTGTCAAACTTTGTCCCGAGAACCAAAAAGCTCTGATACCAATTGTCAGAAATATTCAAGATATAATAGGTTACTAAGAGGGGAGGGGTGAATCAGTAACAATAAAACTTTTAAGTCAACCATACACAACATTTACTCATCTATCCTGCTGCATTAAAACTATTAAACATTTAAACCATATATGCACAGAGATTTGGTGACCCAAAAACCTTCCAAAAATAGAAAGTAAAACTGGGGTGGGGATGATACCCACAAAGCTTCATTACTGTAGTATGAAGTTGGCCAGTTAAGGTTTACAATGATCACTTCTAGTGATCTGCCCTGTTAGGAGCACATAGGATTGCTAGATCCACCTGGTTAGAGGATTTACAAACATACTTTACAAGTATGCACTTTGTTAGGAGATTTGAATAAAGACAGTTAAGTCTACCCTATTAAAGGATTTACAAAAATGATTCACCTGTTAGGATGAACCAACAGATCAAATTACAACTTGATTGAGTTCTTTATTGTAGATCACCTTCTGTGATTGATGAAATCATGTTTGCTCCTAGTAGACCTTGCTGAGTATTCTTTTCTGCTGATGAATTCGCATATCATATCTTATGTCCCTCCTTTTTGCAATATTCTATATCTTGTGTATTCTTGAATGTGTCAATTGTATATATCACTTGAATGATATAATACATTATATATATACCATTCCAATAATTATTCATGCAAGGTCGGCCAAAAACAAGTAAACAAAATATAATTGAGTCGGCCAAATAGTAAAATAAACTCGGGTTCTTTAGTCAGACTTGATGACCTTCTGATACTTGGCATCCACTATGTTACTCAGCATCATCATGTACTTAGTAGAGTTAGGGGCTCGGTTCATACTAGTCATACAAGGTTGCCTGGAACTCGGTAACCATTGGTGACTCGGTAGATATAGTGTCACTCAGTAGAAACTAACTTCTTCGATAACCTCTTGAGCTCGGTTATCACTGAGTGATTCTTTACTCGGTTGACACTAAGTGCAACTTTACTTAGTTGACACTAAGTGCAACTTCACTCGGTTAATACTGAGTGCATCTTTACTCGGTTGACACTAAGTGCAACTTCATTCGGTTAATACTGAGTGCATCTTTACTCAGTTGACACTAAGTGCAACTTCACTTGGTTAATACTGAGTCTTCAGTGCTTTGTTTGAACTGTGTTGCCATCATTCAATCTGTACTATATTACTCGATGCTCAGTTATAACTGTGTTGCCATTGTTCGGTCTGCATTGTATTACTCGATGCTCAATTAGAACTATGTGAATTGTATTCCTCGGTGTGAATTGTAAGTGTTGTCACTAATGGAAAATAACTTTATGCCAACAGGACCTAGGAGGATAAATCCTACCTTGATCTTAATGTCTTGAAAATAGCATCTTTAAAGAGGATCTATTAGGTTTTACCCCAATTCTACCTAGGAGAAAGGCCACAAAAGGGAAGAAAGAAGGGAAAGTGCAAGGAGACTAATGATCTCGTATAAAATATTTTCTAAACCTTTATTAAATTGGATTACATTCAATTTAAGATGGTATAAATTGGCCTACCCAAAAGGTACAATCATAAACTCATAATTCCCATTGCATTTATGAAAAGTTTTTGATGAATTTTAGCTTTTGGGATATGAAGCTAATTGTATCCAAACTTCATATCAATATTTGAGAACACTCTCATGCCCTTTATCTGATCAAACAATAGATAATGGATCTTCTTTGTCACCTTATTCAACTATTAGTAGTCAATACAAAAAAGAAAGGATTCATCCTTCTTCTTAATGAAGATGATTAATGCACTGTATGGGGATACACTAGGAAAAATATGGCCCTTGACCAAAAATTCATCTAATTAAAATAAAAGATAAGACAAATCCTAAGTAGTCATGTGGTATGGTTCCTAATAAATAGTCTCTAATCCATTGATGTGATTAATATGAAAATCTATATTGTGTTATGATTACATACCAGGTATCTCATATGACAACACATTGGCATACTTAGAGAGGAGTGGGTAATCTTCAAGAGATGCCTCAAGACTATCAACCTCATTAAGGTCACTAATAAAGACTAAAAAGAGCTGACATCATTGACTTGCACTTAATTTCAACTGCTTAGTTGAGATTATTTGAAGTAAGACTAGTCTCTGGATCTCTACAAGCTCAACTTGTCCATCTATGTCATCGACACTATACCAACTTACATTAAAAATTAATACTGGCCTAGTGAGAAGGTAACTGATACATATCATGTCCAATGCCATAAGATCCTAAATGTGGGATGAAAATATTAAATGTAGTGGTGAAGGTGCACAAATCCATCACGCAACCACTAACTAGGGAATCAATAGTCACTTTGGATCATATGGCCAAATCTACATGCCACCTATCTAGATATTGTACTTTCACTAGCCCACATCACTAAACAAGAGAAGGTGAAATAAAAGAATCTAAAGGCCCAAAGTCAAATAAAATGGTGGTAGAAATTCCATGTAATTCATCTTTTCTTGAAAAGGGTACCTTGATTCTTAGCTTGACAATGATCATACAACATAAATACTTGATGGGATGTACCTACATCCCTAGTGATAGGCTCTGGCATAACCAAAATCCTACTTGGCCTTGCTAATGACTTTTTAGGACACCTTTATAACTTATGACCATGCTAGTCATAAGAGAAGCATGCCCCATAACCATATCCATATCCACATTCTTCCTGAGGAACACTAGACTATTAATATCTCCCCTTACTAGAACTTTGTTGACCACGTTGAGTTGTGTGACTTTGTTGTTACTAACTATCTCGATAAATGTCATGCCATCTGCCTACTAAGGTACCTAATCTATGACCTCCCTAATGGCTCTATGAGTGGTGTTTTCTAAGAAATTTATGGAATCATCCTCTCAAGGGTATTAACCATGTACAAGTCAGTCCAACAAATTGTGTCTATATAAAAGTGTACCTGATCTTCTAGGTCATGCACTATGAAGCTATGTACATGCTCTACTACTATATCCTCTAGCCAAATTTCTATTTAAAATCCTTGCCTTCTTGACAAAAAATGAAAATTTCCTAGGATGGTGCATGAAGATATCCCTAATGATAGATTCATTAAGGCACCAAATAAAGTGATAATTTAGAAGAACCTTGTCATGGTTATAGCTCGAGTATTGTCTCAACTAAAAGAATAGCAACTCATACTAGCACATAGTCATTTTCCCTGATGTAATCTCATAAAAATCATCCATCCAAGCCTCTATATATTGAGAAGATATAACTTCTCTCTAAAAACTCCTCAGATATCTCCCATATGATATCTACAAAGCTAAATTGGAGCTTCTAGTCCTCTCCTAGTCTCTCAAACTTATAGCTACATTATAGAATCCTAGATTTCTTACATAAAGATGCATAGAAAAGAAACATCCTAGGTCTAAAAACCAAGTTTGGGCTTTACTCTCACCTCCCTTTCCATTAAATTTAGGTGGTTGAGACCTTTGAAGTTCTCTCATCATCTCTAATCAGGTGGTATACTCATCACTGATAGCTTTATCTCTCTTGTGTTCCCTTTTGGCACTAATTATTTTGTGAGAATGCTCATGCTCTCTTGTCTTCTATTGCTACTAAGACATATGGGAGTATCCACCCATTGATCCCTCTAAATGTTAACCACCATGTTTAAAACCCTCAATTTGATGTCCCAACGGAGCTATGAGCTCTTGAATAAATCGCACCAATGCCTCTACTCTACCTTTGTTTTCTCCCTATCTCTACCCTTCTTCCTCATCCTCTTCCTCATGACATTCCTAATGATTAATTTAGTTATAATTTTTCCAACCGTGAGCCCCTCTGCACCCACATGTAGAAAGCATCCATCATGGGATAATGAAACACATGTTAGAACATCACAAGAATGTAGAAAACTAAATCGTAATCACAAACCATTTAATAAAAAGTATCAATAATATAGATAGAACTCAAATTTCAAATAATTTAATGGGTGCATAATACAAAGATTCTAATTTTTTTAGCATGGGATCTAATAATAGATGTAATGCTCCACTAAAGAATCATTGGAAACAAGGAAAAAACATAAACTAACATATATTTTTTGTTAAATAAAGAATATAAACATGCATCATCAATCATGATGATCAAAAGAAAAATACTTAACCAACTAAATGAATATTCCCAAGTCTACCATTAGATGCATACATTATCCATCTAGGTGATTAGCATACAAAGTTCATTCCATTATCCCTAAATACACAAGATACAATATTCATTTTCATTTCCAAGTACAAATTCCTAAATGATTAACCATTCAAGCTCATTTTAGGCTAAAATGCAAAGTTAATGTGACAACTTTACTAACCATCCCAATGGTGTTAAATATTTTATTTGTTTCATATTGGGATAATATAACTTTCAAATGGGTATTAAAAAAATGAAATTGCTATCTCTAAAAAAGTTTGGGAATTTTCACTATCCAAGGTGCAATACTTTCAAAATAGTCTCATGCAACAAAATAATTTATTGAATAATACAATGCTTCAAATGGTGTAAGATTTGAGGCCACTAAGTGGTGCAATAAAATGCACCACAATGTGCAATGAAATACATTCTAGCATTTAATCATGTGATACATTATCCTAGTTATGCACAATAAAATCTTGCCCAACATTTCATCATGTGATAAAATGTTTTAACAACCATGAAACCAAGTATGAAAGCCTAGAATGAAAATAAAAAACCTTCACATCAAGGAGTACTAGATATCCACAAACCAAGGAGATAAGAACTTCCTCAAGTGTACCTCAATTAGCAATACCACACATAATTAGCTAAATCATCTAACTAATAAGATACATGAATATCTTATTACAATAAGAGAAATCCACACCAAAATTGGAATCAAGAGGACAAGAGAAGGAGGGATAAGTTAGCTATAGCTTCCATTTGCAAGATAGCTAACCATATTTTGTAATTCCCAACAGTGGTATAGGTATCAATCATAGACACCATAGGCACACCCTATTGCACTCTTAGATATAATGACTTGACCAAAGTTAGAAAAGACAAAGGATTCCAAGGCTAAGACACATGCCAAATAGTGCATGGCACAAATACTCAATGATCATAAATGCAATGTAATACATCAAATCATTATCTACGCACACTACAAGATAACTATATAGGGAGTCTAGTAGAGTGCCATTACTTCTCTTAGTAGCACGAGTAGCATTGTTTCTTTTTTCCAACTCTTTGGAGAAGTTAGATACTCTGTCTTCATTCCAACTACCTTGAGAGGTTGGACACTACACTTTCATTATAACTCCCTCAGGAGACTAATTATATAATAAATCATATATTTTATTAATTTTTATTACCAAAATGTTTATTTAGTTATCGCTTATTAAACCTTGTTAAATTACCTTGTCAGCCACTTCCAAGCTTGGATAACCATTAGAATTCACTCTACACTTGTAACCTACATACCCTTCTCATCATATGACAAGTGCTATAAGAAATGCAACCCAACCCCTAAATAAACAACCACTCAACTGGTATAAATTTAGGAGTTTGGGTCTTGCAGGATCCTACAATATGCATGCATACATGATCGTGGGTGGGAAAAACCAATGCAAGATTTGGATTTGAGAAATGCAAACCAAAGAAAAAAAACGTAAGAGAATACTTAATTGAGAATCTTGCCAAGAATATGAATTCACGAAAAAATCCAAAATCTACAAAAAAAAAAACATAGGATGAATGAAAAAATGGAGAATAATCTATATTGGTTATCCAAACATGCACTGCAAAATCTCAAAAAAAAATTGGGTGCAAAATAAGGCAAAGATTTTTAAAAATGCCCAAAATTTTAATTTCTAAGATTTCAAAAAAAAATGAAAACCCACTTCCAAAATGTGTTCAACTACCAAAAATGCAATAAAATTCTCAAACTTAGATCACATGTAAAATCTAGCAGCATAACATTACAAAACTTTCCAATTAAAACTCAAAACCATAAAAATACCCATACTCGACCTACTAGGTTATTAAAATGGAGGGGAACACTAGTTCTAAACCTCCAATCATTTAGAAATGAATGAGACATGAAGAAACAAAGTAATTTAAAAGGATTATGAGAGCCTTACCTCTCATCAAATGCTAAAAACTACAAAATGCAACAAAAAAACAATGAGGGCATCAAATGTAATAAAAACCTTGACAAAGAAGGAGAATCCTACTATAAATCCAATGAGCCTATCCTTGTGAGAATTCAATGAGCCAATATCCCACAAAAAAAATAGTAATTTCTCCCCAAAGGGTTTTTGGAGAACATTCTTCAAAACATGAAATTACAAAGTGAGAAGTGAGTAATAAAACTCACTTTTGCCTAATATAAGCACTTTTATTAAAGTGACTTATAAATTATATTATTCAATCACTTAATAATATAATTTTCCCTTTTTCCAAATTAAATTAGATAATTTCATGTATTGGGAATTTAATGATGAAAAATTGGTCAATAATAAAAATAAAATAAATCAACTAGGAAAAATTTACCAAAATAATTAAATTAGCATTTATAATTAACATTTTCTATGACAATTACAAAGCCATAAATGCATACACACCCTCATAGGTCTAATTACTTAAAGAATTATGGATTTGGATTTACTAACTACCACAAGATTAACAATAACAATAATAAGGATATGGCATCCATACAAGGGAAACATTGGCTCAACATGAATAGTTAAGGTCACTATGTTAGATACAATTGTTTAATTATGTGGTCTTTGATGTTACACAAATGTCATATCAGTTGACAGTGTCCATCGAGCTCACTCGATCATCGAAGGAAATGTTGAAAGGAAAAGAGTGTTAACTGAGTTCACTTGGTTAATGGAGAGAAAGTTGGACAGAGTTAGTGCTAACCAAGTTCACTCAGTTACAAAAAGGATTTTAGCAAGTTTATAGTGTTAATCGAGCCTCTGTTGGTTAACATAGGAAATCATCTCAAAACCAATGTTTACCAAGCAGGGTCGACTAATGAAGGATTTTGTTGTTTTGGCATATAAAGATTAATTATTTCAAATATTAGTTCTAGCCGACTATGGTAATAAATGTTGGTCACTCTAATTCGTATTGAGCTGACTTGACAATCTGGATGATATAAATATAAGGTCAAGTTGTGATTTTCAAGTGTGTGCAAGTGTGTTGATTGAATTTAAAGGAAAAGAGTGGAAGCAAACTTGAAGGATAAGCAGATATCCTTATGGAGTAGAAAAGTAATATTCAATCAGGAAGGATCAAGTTTAAACAAAAAAGAGATATGGATTCAACAATTCAGTTGCATCACAATTAGGTCATGTCATTGTTTCTCTAACCATTATAACAGTGATCTAAAATCTCTTAATAGAGTTGGTTAAACAGCCATTTATAAATCCTCTAACAAGGTAACAATTCCATTGAATTGTTTTTAAGACCTCTCACAAGGCCACTCCTAATAGGGTGATTAAATCCTCTAACAAGGTCACACCTAATAGTGTGTTTTGTAACCTTTAACTAGGTTAGCTCCTAATACGGCTCACTTTAGAAGAGTGAAAAATAGTAACTAGTTACATTGGTGGTTTTTCCCATATTGGATTTCCACATTAAATTTGGTGTCTCATGTGTTCATTTCTTCTCTCATGTTTGCAAGATAATTACTAATAGTATTAGATTTGCTAAAGTAATTCACACTTGGCATTTCCCAAGTTACAAAAATTTCTATTTTTTTACCGAGTTGTAGTAGTAATCAATTTTATTAGTCTAACTTTTATTATTGACATCAAAGGGATCTGAGATTTATTTTTAGTGGTAACTGATTCACACCCCCCCCCTGCTCTTGTATTTCCAACAATTGGTATCAGAGATTTCAATGCTTGCAGGAAGGACCTAAGAAAAAGATCAAGATGTCTTACAAGAGAGAAATCCCTAAGCTAAACAAAGATAACTTTTTAGCATGGCAGGGACTCATGAGGCTTCATTCGGCTACCATCAGTGATTCAAGCTGCAAATACCTTGATGTAAAATACAAGACTCCTATTGGTACATTATTTGTTGAAGATCTTGCTGAGAAAAAGAACCATAACATCATGATGACTAACATTGCATTTGCTCTCAACTATGAAGATTTTAATGAGGTCAAATATTTTAAAACTACATTTGAAATGTGGAACAAACTCAAGGAAATCTATAGCGGTGATGACAATGTAAGGAGAGCCAAAGCCGAAAGACTTAGAGGACAATTTGATCAAATGAGGATGAGAGAAGATGAAAATGTTGCCAAATATGCGGAAAGAATCAAAGCTAGTGTCAGTGAAATTAGAGCATCTAGAGGAGAGATCAAAGAAGAAACTATTGTAAGTAAAATTTTTAGAACTTTGCTTCCCATCTATGCAATCAAAGTATCTACTATTCAAGAACTAAGATGTGATTCAAATAGAAAGTTAGGTTTGGATGCCCTAGTAGGAAGATTGACAACTTTTGAGCTAGACAACTTTGACAATTATGTTCCAACTTCCAAAAATGTTGAGTCTACATTTAAGGCCAAACTTTCACTCAAAGAAAAAAGAAAGAAGATAAAGGAAAATCAGTCAAACAGTGAAGAAGAAACCAAGGAAAGCTCAGATAGTGATCTTGAAGTTGTTGAAGCTTTACTTGCAAAGAAATGTTCTAGAAATAGAGGAAAATATAAAGGTAAAGTTCCCCTAATCTATTTTTCGTGCGAAGAAATTGGTCATATTGCTGCTAGGTGCCCAAACAAAGATATCAAGGATGAGAAGAAGAACCACAAGCATAAAGATAAAAAGGATTTCAAAAGTCATAAATCATACAAAGACAAAGGTAAGAAAACTTTTTTTATGGCTAAGGATTCCGATAACAGTGAGGATGAAATAGTATACATTGCTATAAAAGATGAATCTAATGATGAAGGAGATAAGATGGCACTTATCTCTTATGTTAGTAAAAATGACACATGGATCATAGATAGTGGATGTTCACACAATATGATGGGAGACAAAACAAAGTTTGGACATTTTGAACATTATGATGGAGGTAGTGTAAGATTTGGAAATAATGAACCTTGTTGCATCAAAGGAAAAGGCTATATCTCATTAACCAATGAACTTGTATTTGACAATTCCTATTGGGTTGAAGGACTAAAACATAATCTACAGAGTGTAGCATAGCTAATCAATATTGGATTCAAGGTAGAATTTATGCATGGAAAGGTAAAACTATTGGATGACAAAGGGAATTTGATTGGACCAAGTAGAAAAACAAAAGGTTACATATTTTATCTTGATCTTGGAGATTTCTCATGTCTTATTACAAATTTGGTTATGCACAAAAGGCTATATCATGTGAATTTTCATAATATGGTCAGAATAAGTAAATTCAAAAAAGTAAGAGGTATCCCTAGTTTGAAGAAACTAGATGTTGGTCTATGCAAGAACTATCAAATTGGAAAAATGGGGAAGACTAGTTTTAAAAGCAAAAAATATCAATCTGAAGATGCTTTGGAGATTGTGCATACTGACCTATGTGGACCAATTAGTGTACAAAGTTATAGTGGAGAAATTTTTTTTATTCTTTTTGTTGATGACTACTCTAGAATGATGACTGTTATATGTCTAAGAGAAAAGTCAGAAGCATTTGAGAAATTCAAATGGTATATGGCAAGAGTAGAGAAGGAAATAGGGAAAATATTGAAATGTTTAAGATCAGATAGAGGTGGTGAATTCATCTCCAATGAATTCAATAATTTTTGCATTGAAAGAGGAATTAAAAGACAAGTATCAGCCCTTGGTACTCCCAAGAAAAATGGGATAGCTGAAAGAAGAAATAGATCCATCATGAATTGTGCAAGGACTCTAATGATTGAAAAGAATGTTGCTATCAAATACTGGAAGGAAGCTATTAGCAATGTAGTTCATACTTTGAATCAAGTTTAGTTGAAGATGGATTTAGACAAAACTCCATATGAACTATGGTATGGTTACAAACCCAATGTAAGTTACCTAAAAGTATTTGGAAGTAAATGTTATATTTTGAAAGAATCTAGAAAAGGCAAGTTTGATGTAAAAGGTGGTGAAGGTATATTTCTAGGATACTCCTACAAAAGCAAAGCATATCAATTTTTGAATTTGTCTACTCACAAAATCATAGAAAGTGCACATGTGAGAATAGATGAGTTTGCAGAAAAGGCTGAAGAAGAAAGCAAGAAAGAACTAGAAGATTATAGAAGATTTGTCTACTTCAAATTTGATACATTCCCAAGCATATCTGATAATAAGGAGACTTTATCTCCTTAGCCCTCTATAGTTATCGAGTTGCAGGAAGTGTAAACCAAGTCATAGGGACCTGAGTTACATTCTAAAGCTACCAAGTTAATGCCTACCAAGTCTAAAGGACCTGAGCCATAGAATGAACCACTCGAGTCTCAAGTTGAAATTCAAAAGGAAGACAATGCAATTCATTCAAAAGGAAAAGAACCTATATTGGCCAAATATGTCAGAAGGCATCATACGCCTAACCAGATTATTGGAGACAAATTAGAAAGTACTATGACAAGAAGTAAGCTAAAAGGTATATGTCTACTTGCTAAATTTGAACCTAGACGTGTTAAAGATGCATTGGAAAATGAAAGTTGGATTGAGGCTATGAATGAAGAAATAGAAAAAATATAAAAGAACAAAACTTGGACCTTTGTTCCTAGACCTATGGATAAAAATGTGATTGGAACAAAATGGGTATTCAGGAATAAGTTGAATGAAGATAGTAAAGTATTAAGAAACAAAGCAATACTAGTATGTAAAGGCTACTCTCAAGAAGAAGGTATTGATTATGGTGAAACTTTTGCCCCTATTGCAAGATTGGAAGGTGTTAGGACCTTACTTGCATATGTAGCACATAAAGGATTCAAAGTATATCAAATGGATGTTAAATCTACATTCCTCAATGAAATTCTTGATGAAGAAGTCTACATTGAACAACCAGAAGGTTTCATTGATACAAAAAAAAGGGACATGGTCTACAAATTACACAAAGCCCTGTATGGTTTCAAACAAGCTCCTAGAGTATGGTATGAAAGATTACATACCTATTTGATATAGATTGGTTTTTAGAGAAAAATCATAATAGTAGTTATTATATCAAGGAAGGACCAGACAAAAAGATTGTGTTGGCATAAATATTTGTAGATGACACTCTATTTAAAGAGAATGATAACCTATGCAAAGAATTTTTAGAGAAAATGAACAAAGAGTTTGAAATGTTCATGTTTGGTGAAATAAAATTCTTTGTTGGATTGCAGATACAATAGAACAAAAATGGTATCTACATAATTCAATCTAAGTATATCAAATAGATACTCAAGAAGTTTGGAATGGAAGATTCAAAACCAATTGGAACCCCCATGTGTACTAGAATAAAGCTTACAAAATATGGTGACCCCAAAGAGGTAGGTCATACCTTATATAGATCAATGATTGGGAAATTAGAGTATGTAGTTCATACAAGACCTAATATTGCCCTAGCAATTGGAATAGTGGCTAGATTTACAGCAAAACCTAGAGAAAACCACATGATGGAAATCAAAAGAATCTTGAGATATCTAAAAGGTACTGAAGACTATGGGTTATGGTACAAAATTGGAGGAAATCTAGACCTAAAAGTGTTTACACATGCTAATTGGGTAGGAAATCTTGACAGAAAAAGCATAAGTGGTGGAGCATTATTTCTTGGTAAAAGGTTGGTATCTTGGATAAGTAAGAAGCAAAATTGCACATCTCAATCTATGGCAGAAGAAAAATATGTTGCAGCAGTAGTGAATTGTTCTAACATTGTTTGGTTTAAATAATTGCTAGAAGGTACGAAGGTTGAAATCAAAGAACCAGTTATTAGGTATTGTGCTAACACCAACACAATTAACATATCAAAGAACCTAGTGATGCATTTCAAAATAAAGAACATCGCTATAAAATATCACTTTGTTAGAGAGTTGATGCAGGACAAAGAAATTAGATTGGAATATGTCCATACAAAAGAATAAATTGTAGACATATTCACCAAGCCATTACCTAAAGATGCATTCTTGTATCTAGGAGGTAAGTTAGGGGTCATTCCCCTATCTAAAGCTCATTAAATGAAGTTCAGTGATGCATCAACAAGAACCAAGTTGAAGATCAATCAGTTGATGCAGCATAGTCAAGAGAATATTGCATATGAGTCAGTACTCAAGGTACATTGATACTAATTTGGCATGTGTTGTCAAAGAGGGAGAATTATACTGTCATATCTTTTTGAAATTTGTTTTGGTCATCTCAAGAAGGATAAGTTATGTAACTCCTTCACAGAGGGAGATTACTATATGAATGAGAAGTTTTTAGAGTAAAATCGAAGAGGGAGAAAATTTCTATCAGAAAAGTATTGTTCTCAAATTTCATTGTGCTATGACATGTTGTGTTGTCATCAATGCCAAAGAGGGAGATTTTTGGATACAATTTTTAATTATGTGTTGTCTTTGATGTTACACAAATGTTATATTAGTCAACAGTGTCCACTGAGCTCATTCGATCGTCGAAGGAAATGTTGAAAGGAAAAGAGTGTTAACCAAGTTCACTTGGTTAATGAAAAGAAAGTTGGACAGAGTTAGTGCTAACTGAGTTCACTCGATTACTAGAGGATTTTATCAAGTTCATAGTGTTAACTGAGCCTCTATTGGTTAACATAAGAAATCATCTCAGAACTAGTGTTTACCAAGTAGGGTCAGCTAATGAAAGATTTTGTTGTTTTGGCATATAAAGATTAATTATTTCAAATATTGGTTCTAGCTAACTATGGTAATGAATATTGATCACTCTAATTTGTATTTAACCAAATTGACAATATGGATGATATAAATATAAGGTCAAGTTCTAATTTTCATGTGTGTGCAAGTGTGTTGATTGAATTGAAAGGAAAAGAGTGGAAGCGAACTTGAAGAACAAGTAGGTATCCTTGTGGAGCAGAAAAATAATATTCAATCAGGAAGGATCAAGTTTAAGTAGAACATAGATCTAGATTCAACAACTCAGTTGCATCACAATCAGGTCATTTCATTGTTACTCTCTAAACATTGTAATAGTGATCTAAAATCTCTTAACATAGTTGGTTTAATAGCCAGTTGTAAATCCTCTAACAAGGTGGCAATTCCATTGATTTTTTTTTAAGACCTCTCACAAGGCCACTCCTAACAAGGTGATTAAATCTTCTAACAAGATCACACCTAACAGTGTGTTTTGTAACCTTTAATCAGGTTGGCTCCTAATGGGGATCACTTCATAAGAGTGAAAAATAGTAACTAGTTACATTGGTAGTTTTTCCCATATTGGGCTTCCACATTAAATCTAGTGTCTCATGTGTTAATTTATTTTCTCTCATGTTTGCAAGATAATTATTGATAGTATTAGATCTACTAAAGTAATACACACTCTACATTTAGCAAGTTACAACAATTTCAATTTGTTTACTGAGCTGCAATAGTAATTAGTTTTATCACTCTAACTTTTATTATTGACATCTAAGGGATCTAAGATTTATTTTTAGTGGTAACTGATTCAACCCCCCTCTCAGTTACTCCTTTTATATTTCCAACATATCTCCTAGTGCCCCTTCTGGCAATACAAGTATACACTCGGATCTTGAACTTAAGGTGAATGTACTTGTTGGATCCTAAATTAACAACTTTTGAATAACCTAGTGATAGTAACAAATACATCTAGGGGTAGCTAATTCCCATTTGCAACATATTCAGATACCATGGCCATCTATAATGATACACTCCTTCTTCAGGCTCTACAAAACCTAGGTGGGGGAACCTATAGATTCTTCATATGGTACCAGTGTCAAAAGCATACAATTGAATCTAGACAAAGCAGATAAAACCCATATTTCTCCTATAGTTATGCAATAAAAAAAGATGTGCAATAGAAAATTGCAAATCTTATGAAATCCACAACTTGAGTGAGGGTATCCTTTTAGCTCTTAAATAGAAAGGGAAATGGATGATAATAAATTTAATTTTAGCAAATCCCAAATATGCAACAATAAGAAACATGTTGATCATATAGCTAATTAGTTCCTTATCTACTAGGCAGTTCCATAAATCACACACATAAATCTATGGTACTAGTGAAATATTACATACATCAAGATATCTGATCTATCTTAACACTTTGTGAATCAGACATCAATGTTTATAAAGACCTCATTATCATGAAATACCCTTCTCAAATAACCAATAGCCTATCAAATATATCAAGCATTTAGATGTCACTTTGTTCCAACAACAAAACATACAGACATACAACCTTAAGGGGCTATAAAAGGTTTTAAGTTCTTTGTCCCTAAACCACAAAATGTTGCAAATTACAAAGATAGGAGATGAGAATTAGAATAAAACTTAGAAGTTTTCTGCTCATTGTATTCATTTCTTTGAAACTATACATTCAAGATGCATGTAAGTGACCCATAAAACTACTAAATAGATCAAAACTATCTACATTAGCATCATTTATTATTGTTCATACAAGAGAGAATACTGAAGAATGGTGGAAATATAGCTCTGGATCCAACCTTGTGGTACTACAAACTAACTACAACCAACCCATACAATGTGAGAGAAAGAGAAATATATAAAAGAGGAATGAAATCCTAGATCTGATCTAGAAGTGATACATGTCCACTTGAATCTTCATTCCGTGTTGCTGCAAATCTTCTCTTCTCTCTATAACCAAAATTTGGAAGGAATCTCATCATTGTGTCTCAAAAAACTCAAAATATCTTTTCTAACTAATGAGAAACCCTTGTTCTAATAAAATCATCAGATATACATTTAAAATTTTAATAAATCATTTACTAAACTAATGTGAGAGTGAAAAAACATCACTAACTACATCCTTACTGCCTCTAGCACACACCCAATTCACCATTTTGCTAAAAATCAAATTTGAATTGCACTAATAGAATGTGGTTGGAAAATAGGCACCTGGTAAAAAACCTTGAATAGCTCAAACATATGGCTTCATGTAAAAAAACAAACTTAAAATCTAGAAATTTCATTTTGAAAGCTTTTTGACTATATATGATAGCCCTATGTTGGCATATCAAGAATGCCCAGAAGATCAATTTGAAATTAGGTTGAGGCATACATGATAGGAATGCATTTTATTTTTAAAAAATTATCCCTTCATAAAGTTAAAACTTTGGAATATAATCTTTGTTTATTTAAAATGAACCTCTATGTTTTTTGAAGAAGATAATAAAATATTGATTTTCTACATTTTGAATTTTCTCCTTCAATTTCCAATCTGGGTCAAACCTGTTTGACCAAGCTATGACATGTGTCACACTTTGATTGGCCTATTCCTTCCCTATTAGTTCACTCACCACCTAGGCAACATATGGCACCACTAGATTGGTCCTCACTCTTCCACATTTGACTGGGCCACTTCCATATTGTGGCCTTTGATTGGGTCACCATGTCACTATCTTTAACTGGCATGCATCTTTTCTTCATGAGATAGTAACAACCATCAATCTTGCTCCTCATGGAACAATCTGGTGCATCCATCCTACAACTACCACCTCAACCTTGATCAACACGTGTCCTTCTACTATTGGTCTATATCACCTCATCAATATCCTCTAGATAGGTTTGCCACCTAGGTGCCACATGTTGCTTCATGATTATGTCTCTATGTTGCTAGCCCTATCAGCACAGTTGTCATGTCATCATGACATAGTGACGATGCAACATGTGGCATCTCCAACCACATCACCTACTTCATCATTTGTGCCACATTATAAATTCCATGTCACCTATCTCCACCATGTGCTAACTTGTTGCTATGTCGCATAATACCTCATCTGGTCACCATGTCATCATGACATAGAAACATCATGACATGTGTCTCTCTATGCCACATCATCACCTCAAAATTCATTCCAAGCTTTGATTCATCCTTTCATGTGTCACTCTATCATTGGTTGTCATGCTACCACTTGTCAATTTCTGGATGGTTGTTATCCTACATCACTGCTAACATCATTTCCTTAATTGGCATGCTTGGTAAAAATTTCTTCCTTCTATCCAAGTCAACAGGTTGCACCATGCATTTCTTTGTGGCTTATAAAATCCTAGTGTCTTTGAGACACTTGCTAATAGAGTGTTTGGGTATTAAAACACGTTAAAAGTTGCCATAGGACCAATATGGGACAAAAGATTTTCATTGTTTCCCATCATACATAGCATTGCCTAGACTCATTTTCATCTAAAGTTTTTTTTATGGTTCATAGAGAGCTTTCCATTTTTCATATTTTTTTGGATTTAGGCTACTCCTTTCACTTTGAAAAAACATTCGACTATATGGTGCATCATAATGTTAACTAGTCTAAACTGGTGTGTAGTGTTCTTCCACCCTACATGAATCCACTTCCCAAATGCCCCACTTGTTACTTCTCACACTTGACATGTGATTTATTAGTCTCCCCTCTTGCAACTATTGTGAGCTTACATGCTCTCGATCAAATATGTGTAATGGAAAAATTTGATGTGTGTTTCCAATGCTATCTTTTAGTAGATAATTGTGTATTGAATCTGTATGCTCACATGAACTAAAAATCCTCCCTCAAAGTAAATAGCTCAATCATTATTGGGGATGGGTGATTGTTTTCTCTCACAAGAGTCCCTGTCCTTGAAGGTTCTTGGCTAAGAATAGGAGTCATCTTTTTTCCCATTTTCTTTATGATAACTGACTGAAAAGTAGAAAGAGGTAGGGCCTATGATGGAGGAATATATCATGTGTAGGAATAACCATTCTTACTAAATTCAATAGCTAGATCTATAATGCAAAGTGAGGGCTTTGGTAGTGTCTTACCATCTCCCTTCACAAATATTCTTCCCTTCATCCTATTGTGTGCGTGCTTTGTCCTAGCAATATTGCTAATAGCATCTCCTATTTACTCTTGTTACATCTTTCTCTTAGTGTTACTCTCCTTTCATTGAGATACGTAGAATCCACATGGTATCTCCAAGCTTTAGTCTCTATTTTAATCAAAATTTGGGAATGTAACTTACAAGATAAAGTCATGCAGGTGGTATAAATATATCCATGTAAGCAGGGGAATGGATGGTCAACCATTCTACTAGTTTTGTACTTATGCTTTGAAACACATCTCACATTTCTTTAGCTACCACAATATCAAGGGTAAGGAAATACCCTAATTTACTCTTACAAATTCTCCAGAATGAATCCCCATCCTACTTAATTAGAGCTTTTGGTGAGTGAATCAAAAGCTTCAATGTATTTGGCTATGAATTGGTTCATTAAGAAAAAGAAAAGGAAAAAGGCTTCTGATTAAGCCATAAGAATAATTATGCCTCTTATATTGGCCTAGTGAAATCTTTTACGGGCATAATCTAAGCTTTGCTTGTTTTTTAAATCATTCACCTTGTTTTTAAAACATATTTGAAACTTGCATTATTTTATTAGACCACTGTATTCAATCAGATCCCAAAGTGGATCCAACTAAAAAAATTTGAACTAAAGCACTGATACTTCAAACTAGCCTACTAAACCTGTCATACTGATTGAAATCAAATTCAACTATAGAATGATCATTTAAAACTAATTTTACCATTTATCTACAAACTATCAATTTTGTGCCAAGGAGTCCTTTGATTGGCCTTAAAACTGACTAGGCCCTAAAATTAGACATGTTAATTCTCTGTTCCAAGTTCTCCTACCCTATTAGACTCTATGTTATCACAACACCTGGGTCAAAAGATATTGACTGTCAAATTTTCCTTCGTGAAACTTCACGCAAGGAAACATGTCAAAAAACTATAAAATACATTTAGTTTCAGCTTTGAAAACATGTCTAACTGATACTTGAGGGCATGAAAATTGGGGCATTAGTTCACTATCACAAGGAGAATATAATTCTATGATTTTGCCTCATGACAATTAACTAGGCACATTTGGAGAAAATTCAAAGTGGGGTACTTGGATATGCAAAACTGGGAATAGTGGCAAAATGGTGATTTTCACAAATAGAATGGAGCTGGAAAAGTATGCCAAGGGATTTGTCAAGACTTGCAAATAGATGCACTTGAATTTTTTTTTAGGGTAGAACATAGTGGTACAATCCATTTGCTCTCATCAATCACAAATTCAGAGTTATGATGTCCTAAATAGGGCTACTGATCACTGCACTTTATGACACCAGTAAAACTTCACAAAATTGCAAATGAAATCGTATTTGAAAACTGATCAAGTAGATTCATCATAAGATCAAATCTGAAACATAATAATTCTCTGACCCCTAGAATGCAATGCAAAATGAGTTTTCTCATTTTGGTCAACTAGGTCAATGTTACAACTAGTCAAACATGGCCTCCTAGAATTCTGAACACTTTACATCAGCATGACAATAGTAAATAGTCAACTTTGAGGGATTTGGAACCTAGTAAAAACATATCAAAAGGATTTGAAAATAGAAACATAGGTTCTTTGATATGCTTACCAAACACTCCCAAAGTGGTGAGTCATGAAACATAACTGGGTGCAAGATATTCAAATACAAACTAGGTTTCCTATCATTGTTTGACAATCAGACAAAAATGTAGATGTGAACATTTCTCAAAATGAGACTTCACAGAATGACTCAAAATGGCCATTTATCTTCATGGGATGCATGGATGTGTTGAATGAAAAGTGTTAGAGACATGAAACACTTCATAGGCTTCAATAGGATAGCTAGGTACACATGCATTAAATGTGCTCATATGGGCTCAAAAGTTTGAAATGGTACTCACATCGGGGATGCAATTTTGAGTCCCATCAGTTGATCTATCTGGGGATGCATGTCCCTTTTAGGGATGGCAAGGATTTATATCTATGGAATAAGTATACCTCTCTAATACTTCTCTCAAACAACTTATTGAAAGCAAAAGCAACTACTCCTAAACTGTATAAACGATGGCCTCGGGCCACCAAACTTCAACAAATCTTCTTACCTCTATAAAATACCTAATTCTAATTTTCATTTTCATGAGGTAATCTTCCACTATCACTTCCATTAGGTCACCATTCAGATTAACATCTTGAATCAATTCACTTGGCAAAACAAAATTTATATCTTCATGTTCATAGTGGATATAAAAACTACGAATCACTTGAACAAAGTGCTCATTATAAAAATATGGATCAACACAATCAAACATATTAGAATTAAACTAAAACTCCTCTTTATTAGATGATTCATGCATGGTATCAACCTTGAATAGGAAAGTTTCATATTCAACTTGGGGAAAAAGATCACACATACCTTGAAATTGTGTATCTTCATGTATAACCCAGTGGTATTCAAATGAGAAATCAGATTTTTACTCACAAATATCATCCATGTCAATGTATGAAACTAATCTAGAGTACTCCAATGATTCTTTGCAATCAAAAAATGGATTAGCCATCATATTAGAGCATTCACCACAAAACTCTTTCCAAGGTGTGAGTTGATCTTCAATCATAACTTCATCTAACACCTTGTTATCAACATCATAAATGCAAAATCATCATCATTTTCACTATCACACCTAGAAGAAGAAAAATCTAACATCTTACAGTAGTAAGACAATCTGACCTCTTACAACAGTAAGACAATGTATCATCATCAAGATCAACATTAACCAAATCCAAACATTCCATGTGCTCTTCAAAAAGTAGGTTGATAACTCCATGTAAAATCCCCTTGCAAACATTATAACAAGTGATGTGTTGATCAACATCAAATTCTTCATTATATAGTGGATTGATGAAGACATTGAAACCATTTCTAACATTACTATCATGAATACTTACAATATATGAAGAGAAAAATCAGAATAATCATCATTACATAAAGATACATAATCCACTTCATCAATGAAACATGTGGAATATAAATCAATATTATTTTCACTGTCTTCTCAAAAATGATTTATATGTCTTGACCACTTATCATCCCCTAACTTATCGATAGGTGTTGATGCATTAACCTTGGAATTACTTGTATATTGTTGATTACAAGTATATTTAGCTTCATGAAATTCTTCTACACATCCAGGTAATCTTTCATTGTAAATAATCTCTTTATCCTCATATTGTGTAGATAAATCTTCTTCAAATGTTTCAACCTCAAGCTGATTTGTAAAATTTAGAGGTGGAACTTCATTTTAAAATTTAGAAGAAAGAGCGCATTCCTTCACTTGAATAAGAACACTCACTTTCCTCATTGTTCTATTCTTCCCAAATTGTATTAGATTCATATGAAGATGAACATGTGTTATCAGTATCCTCAGCTTGATTTGAGTAACTACTCTTATCACCTTCTTTATATGATACTTCTTTGTAACATACTTGATCAACAATCTCATTTTCATCACTTGAAACATAACTTTTAGCCTCTTCATCCTTATAAGACTGAGATGAAAACCTTTCAACTTCATGATTAGTAACCTTCTCAACACAAGGAAAATCATCAATAGGAGAAGAAACAACTAAAATTACTTCTTGCATATATAACTGATTAAGTGAATTAACTTTGTCATCTACTGTCATAATACTAAAAATATATATACTATGTTTAGCAAGAAAAGAATTAGCTCTTCTTTGCAACAATAGGGATTCATCTTCACATGTTTTTAATTCTAAATTTTCAACAATATTACTTACAAAAATAGGGGTATCTACATATTGATATGAACTTGAACACTCTTCATGACATTGGTCTCTCCTTTCGACTTCATCTTTTTGGAAAACATTTCTAAAGAAATGACTCTTAGTTAGTCCATACCTTATATTGTTTTGAATCTCTATTTCTGTCATGAATGTCTAATGCAAAATCTCAATTTCTTATCCCTCAATAGATAGCTCATCTTTTCATCAAATGCATCAAGATAAACTACTAAACACACTTGATCATCTAGTCTACCATTTTCAAGAATCCCATTCAAGGCTCTTGCTAATCTGATATTGAATTTAGGAATAGGTTCACCATTCCTAATTTGGATCTTCAAGAACTTTTCAAAAGAGTCAACAATGCTTATTCTTTCCCTAAATTACTTCAAGAAGGTTGAATGTAACTCATTCCAAGATGAAATATAACATGTTGGTAGAAAGGAAAACTAATCTCTAGCATCACCTTCTAAAGTTTGAACAAACAACTTCATATGCACATCTTCATGAGCAATCTCAAAGTCACCAATCAAATCATTAAACATCTGAACATGATGATTGGATGAATACAAATGGTTCCCACTAAACTTAGGAAAATGTTTTCTAAGATCATATGGCATGGTGTTTGGGAAACTGTGAATGCCATAAAAAAGTAATGGTAATTACCTCTTGGCAGAAATAGATCTAAAATTTAATTCAATGGACTGCATACTATGTGAAAGGCATTTGCCATTTCTTGCAAACTTACAACTCATTCACCAAAATTACTTTTAGAATTTATAACTTGTAGAAGATTTGAATTTTTTCTACTAATTCAATCTCTAACATATTCCAACATGTAAACACATTTGTTGAATTTATCTTTCATAAAGTATGTCGATATGCATCATACAACTCTCCTACTTAGTGTTGAAAATACCACTTGATGGAGAAACTTTTTAAGAACTTACTTTCATGGAAAGAAATTCTCATGAAAGTGAAAAATACCTTGAGCATTGATGCCTACAAACTCAATCTATTGATTTGGTATGGGTGCAAACTTCACTTCTTCACACCATTGATCAAAACTATGTAGAGTCACCACCTCCTTGAAGAGGAAAAATGAGATCACTACTGTGGTTCATTTCTAAAAATTTCAATTCCTTATAGCAAAAAATTTGCATATAACATTGAAACTTAGGTCAAGAACTAATACTTCCCGTTTCTTGCCAAGATCTTATTATAAAAATTTTTGATCTACATAACTAAGTTGAAATCCCTTGAAAAACATTTATATAGAACCAATTTGCATTGATACATAGATCTTTAATAGAGTCACTACTCCAAATCATGAGAAAGATTTAAAACATAATTTATTACTTGAAAAATCTAAACTAAACTTTCAAATTATGGAAGTTGCAAATCATTAAACACTTAGAAAAGAGAGGAAACATTTGATCAATTTTGACTCTAATTTTACAATAGGACTTTGTATTCAATACCTAGTCGAACTGATTGAAGATAATTTCACTAGTAATAGTACAATTTGCATTCAACTTTCAAAGCTACTACTGCAAATTAATAAGATATTACTGGGATGCATGATTTTTTTAGTAAAATACTGGAACATACTTCACAAAACTTACTGTTGCAACTTGTTTCATGCACTTCTTTTGCTATATTGAATCTCTTTTTTTTCAAATTCTCAAGTTTGTCTACCATACTAATTCAATACATCCCTAGTAGAGTCACCATTTTGTTGGCTCCTAAATTAACAACTTTTGAATAACCCAGTGATAGGAACAAATACATCTAGTGGAAGCTAAATCCCATCTGCAACATACCTATTCAGACACCAAGGTCAACTATAAGGCTATACTCCTTCTTTAGGCTCTGCAAAACCTAGGTGGGTGAACCTATAGATTATTCATATGGTACTAGTGTCAAAAGTATATAGTTAAATCTAGATAAAGTAGATAAAACCCTTATTTCTCCTATACTTATGCAATAACAAAGATGTGTAGTAGAAAATCAAAAATCTTATGAAATCTGCAAGATGAGTGATGCCATCCTTTCAACTCTTAAAAATAAAGGGAAATGGATGATTATAAATTTTATTTCAAAAAATCCCAAATATGCAATAGTAAGAAACATGATCCTATAACTGTTCAATACCTTATCTATTGGGCAGTTCCATGAATCACAAACATATATCTATGATACTAGTGACATATTCCATACATCAAGATATTAGATCTATCCTATCACTTTGTGAATCAGACATTTGTATTTATAAAAACCTCGTTCTCATGAAATACCCTTCTCAAATAACCAACAACCCTATTAAATATATCAAGCATTTACTTGGCTCTTTATTCTAACAACAAAACATACAAGACATACAACCTTAAGGTTCTAAAAAAGTGTTTAAGTTCTTTGTCCCTAAACCAAAAAAATTACAAATTATAGAGATAGGAGATGAGAATCAGAATGAAAATAAGAATTTTTCTGCTTATTGTATTCATTTCTTTGAAACTATACATTCAAGATGCATGTAAATGACCCATAAAATGACTAAATAGATTAGAAATATCTACATTATATTTATTTACTATTGTTCATGCAAGAGAGAATGTTGAAGAATGGTGAAAATATAGCTCTGGATCCAACCTTATAGTATCATAGACTAACTACAACCAACCCTTACAATGAGAAAGAAAGGGAAACATATAGAAGAGGAATGAAATCCTAGATCTGATTTAGAAGTGACACATATCCACTTGAATATTCATTCCTTGTAGCTTCAAAGCTTCTCTCTTCTCTCTATAACTAAAATTTGAAAGAAATCTCATCATTTTGTCTCAACAAACTCAAAATATCTTTTCTAATTGATGAAATCCCTTATTTTGGTAAAATCATCATATATGCATCTAAAATCTTGATAAATCATTTACTAAACTGATGAGAGAGTGATAAAACATCACTGACTACATCCTTACTGCCTTTGGTGCACACCTAGTTCCCCATTTTGCCAAAAATCAAATATGAATTGCATTAACAGAATGTGGTTGAAAAATAGGCACCTAGTAAAAAAACCCTAAATAGCTCAAGCATATGGCTTTCTTTGCAAAAACAAACTTCAAATCTAGAAAGGTCATTGCAAGAGCTTTTTGACTGTATATGATAGTCCTATGTTGGCATATCAAGAATGCCCAAAAGATCAGTTTGAAATTAGGTTTAGGCATGCATTTTATTTTATGAAATTTATCCCTTCCTATAGTCAAAACTTTGGAATATAATCCTTTTTTTAAAAATGACCCTTTATGTTCTTTTTGAAGAAAAATAATAGAATATTTGATTTTCTACATTTTGAATTTTTTTCTTCAATTTCTAATCTGGGTCAAACTTGTATGACCAAGCTGTGAAATGTGTCACACTCTTATTGGCCTATTCCTTACTTTTTAGTTCCTTTGCCACCTAAGTGCCATGTGGCACCACCAGATTAGTTCTCACACTACCACATCTGACTAGACCTACTACCATGTGTTAACCTCTAACTAGGTCACTATATCGCTATCTTTAATTATGTGCATATTTTCTTCATGAGACAACGACAACTATCGATCTTGGGCCACATGGTATAATTTTGTGCATATGTCCTACAACTGCCACCTCGGCCTTGATCATCACGCATCCTTTTACTATTTGTCTATACTGCCACATTAGCATCCTCTGGACAGGTCTTCCATGTGGGCACCATGTGTTTCTCTATGATTATGTCTCTATGTTGTTATCCTAATTAGCACGGTCACCACATCATTGTGACATAGCAATGTTGTGACATGTGGAATCTCCATCCATTTCACCTACTTCATCATCCATGCTACATCATCAATTCCATGTCACCAACCTCTGCCACATGGTGGCTTATCACTATGTCAAATGACACCTCATCCAATTGTCGTGTAATCATGACATAGCAATGTCAGGACACATGTCTCTCCTTACCACATCATCACCTCAAACTTCATGCCAAGCTCTAAAGCATCCTATCATGTGTGGCTCTTTCATTGGTTGTTATGATGCCACTTGTCAACATCTAAATGGTTTTTAGTCCACATCACCACTAACATAATCTTCTCAATTGGTGTGTTTGGTCAAAATTTCTTCTTTCTCTCTAAGTTAGCGAGTCCCACCATGCATTGTTTTGTGGCTTACAAAAGCCTAGTGTCTTTGAGACACTTGCTAATAGAGTGTTTGAGTATTAAAAAAACATTAAAATTTGCCACAGGACCAATGTGGGACAAAATATTTTCATTGTTTTCCTGTCATACATAGTGTTGCCTAGACTCCCTGTCATCTGAAGTTGTTTTTTCTATTCATAGAAAGCTTGCTATTTTGTGTGATTTTTTTGGATTTAGGATACTCCTTTCACTTTGAAAAAAAAAGTCAGCTGTGTGGTTTATTAGAATGTTACCTAGTCTAAACTGGTGTGTAGTGTTCTTCCACCCTACATGAATCCACTTCCCAAACACCCCACATGTTGCTTCTCCTCACACTCGACACATGATTTCTTGGTTTCCCCTCCTACAACTATTGTGAGCTTTAATGCTCTTGGTCAAACACATGTAATTGAAAAATTTGATGGGTGTTTCTAGCGCTATCTTTTAGTAGACAACTGTGTATCTGAATCTATATGCTCACATAAACTACAACTCCTCCATCAAATTAAATGGCCCAATCATTATTGGCGATGGGTGATTTTTTTCTCTCACAAGAGTCCATGTCCTTGAAGGTTCTTGGCTAAGAATGAGAGTAATCTTTGTTTCCATTTTCCTCATGAAAACTAACTGAATAATAGAAAGAGGTAGGACCTATGATGGAGGAATATGTCATGTGTAGGAATAACCATTCCTGCTAAATTCAATAGCTAGATTTGTGATACAAAGTGAGGGCTTTTGCAGTGTCTTACCATCTCCCTTCACTCCTATTCTTCCCTTCATCCTTCTAGACGTGTGCTCTCTCCTAGCAATATTGCTAATGGTGTCTTCCATTTACTCTTGTTACATCATTCTCTTCATGTTGCTATCCTTTTTCCAAGATACACAGAATCCATGTTGTTATCTCCAAGAGTTAGTCTCTCTTTTAATAAAAAAATCAAGAATGTAAGTTACAAGATAAAGTCCTGTGGGAGGCATAAATATATTTATGTAAGCAGGGGAAAGGATGGTCAACCATTCTACTAGTTTTTTATTTCTTCTTTAAAACATGCCTCACATTTCTTTAGCTACCACAATTTCTAGGATACGGCAATGCCCTAATTTACTCTTACAAATTATCCAGAATGAATCCCCATCCTACTTAATTAGAGCTTTTGGTGAGAGAATCAAAAGCTTCAATGTATTTGGGTATGAATCAGTTCATTAAGCAAAAGAGAAGGAAAAAGTCTTTTGATTAAGCCATAAGAAGAATCATGTGCTTTATGTTGGCCTAGTGAGTTAAAATATTCATCTTGTTTTTAAAACATATTTGAAACTCACATTGTTTCATCAGGCCTCTGAATTTAGTCGGATCCCAAAGTGAATCTGGCTAAAAAAATTTCAAACTGAAACACTTGATATCTCAAACTGGCCTATTGAACTCATCATATTGATTAAAAATCAGAATTGACCACTGAATGATCATTTAGAACTTATTTTACCATTTATCTACAAATTTTCACTTTCGTGCCAAAGGGTCCTCTAACTAGAGCTAACTAAGCCCTAAAATCAAACATGTTGGTTCTTTGTTCCATGTTCTCCAATCCTTTCAGATTCTATGTTATGACGAGACTTGGTTCAAAAGATATTGACCATCAAAATTTCCTTCATGAAACTACCCCCAAGAAAACATGTCAAAAAACCATAAAATGCATTTGGTTTTGGCTTTGAAAATAGGTCTAATTGACACTTGAGGGCATGAAAACTGGGCATTAGTTCATTGTCATGAGGAGAATATAATTTTATGATTTGGGGTCATGATGAATAATTGGGCACATTTGGTGAATGTTCAAAGTGGGGTACTTGGATTTGCAAAACTAGGAATAGTGGCAAAATGGTGATTTTCACAAATGGAATGGACTTGGGAAAGTGTTATGATGGATTTGTCAAGACTTTAATACTGACATACTTAAAGAATTTTTAGAGTAGAACATAGTGGTACAATTTGTTTCAACTCATCAATCATAGATTCAGATTTATGATGTCTTGAACATGGCTATTAATCAATCTGCACTTTATGACACTAGTAAAACTTCACAAATTGCAAATGAAATTGCATTTGAAAACTGATCAAATAGATTCATCATAAGCTCAAATATGAAACATAATAATCCTTTGACCCCTAGAATGCAATGCAAAATGAAGTTTCTCATTTTGGTCAACTAGGTCAAAGTTACAACTAGTCAAATAGGGCCTCCCAAAATTTTGAACAATTTACATCAGCATGCAGTAAACAACATACTTTGCGACATTCAAAATCTAGTCAAAACATATCAAAATAACTTGAAAATAGAAACATGGGTTCTCTAATATGTGTACTAAATACTCCCAAAGTGGAGAGTCATGAAACATAATTGGGTGCAAGATATTCAAATGCAAACTAGGCTTCTTGTCATTGTTTGACACTAACAAAGATGCAGATTTGGACATTTCTCAAAATGAGACTTCGTGGAATGACTCAAAATGAAAATTTATCTTCATGGTATGCATGGATATGATGAATGCAAAGTGTTAGAAACACTAAACACTTCATAGGCCTCATTAGGACAGTCAGGAACACATGCATTAAATGTGCTCATATGGGCTCAAAAGTTTGAAATGGTACTCAAATTGGGGATGCAATTTTGAGTCCCAGAAGTACTTGTACCTATTCAGTAGATCAAAAACATCAATTTTGTGTGCTCAATATATAAATAGCCAAAGCACATAAAAGCACAAAGTTTCATGAAGGAGAACAAAACATTGTTAGATATGGGGAGCAAGTGACTATGGCTTCATTCTCACTTGTTACTAGATCCAATGGAAAAAAACACATAGTAATAGTGCAATAAAGCATACCATAAAGTTTCATGATATAATAAATCAATTTAAATCATTTAAATAATCAATATTCATCATTTGACCATATATCTATGAAAGGTAAAAGATAGATATCCATAGCATACAAGCATACCAAAAATGAATGCAATAATATCCTTTTGATAACTTATAAACCATAGTCCAATTTCAATACAAACTAAACTAGTCATCCTCATGAAGCACCATGTCACATCACTAGCACCATCATGCAGATAAAATCAAAATGAATAGAAACATCATCTAACATATAGTAGCTATGATACTACTAATCAAAATAAAGTATACTCCTGAAAGAATCTCAATATGAAAATAAACATGTAAAATCCATCAAAGTATCTCTCATGTCAAAATAAGCATAGAACATAATGTAAATAGTTTAGGCACTATAGGAACAATGCACAAACAATTGCATCTAGTGAACAATAGGAAGAGAAAAATTCCCAACTTCCCCCTAAGATACTCAAATTATCTATATATAGAGGATTTGTAAACATGCCTACTATTTTCTCCTTTTAAGGCACATACTCAAGCTTTACGTCACTTCAAACATCGAGAGATGACATTTGGTAGATATATGATTCATTGTGTAATGTTGCACCAAATTCTTTGATGTTCTTATAGCACTAGTATTATTGCACATAATTAAAATTGGCCCATCAAAACTTATACATATATCCTTAAAAAATTAATTTTATCCATAATACTAGAGTACAACATTAGGATATTGCAATGCATTATGATTCAGTATTGGTGATGTTAGATAATCCTACTTTCTTTACCAATCAACTAATTGAGATCCATGAAAATAAGCTCCAATACCACTAGTACTTCTTTAGTCATCCAAAAAACCTCTCCAATTAGCATTCGTATAAGTTGTTAATGTTGAATCTAAACCTTTTGAAAACTAAAATCTAAACTCGTATGGTCCTTTTAGATATTTAAAAATTATCTTCATCACCATAACATGTGATTATTTTGGTTATTTCTTAAATCCAACTAATAAACATACTACATACATGTATTTGGCCTAGTATTAGTTAGGGACAATAATTATCCAATAACTAATCTATATTTGCATATTCTATTGATAAATCCTCATCCTTAGTCAACTTACAACCAATAACAATAAGAGTGCATACTAGTTTATAATTCTCCAAGAAAAAATAATTCAATAATTACTTGGCATACTTGGACTCTGAAATTAAATGCTTTTTTTATTTTCATTTATTTGCAATTCTAGAAATAAATTCAACTCGCCAATTATAGACATCTCAAACTCTTTTTCCATTTCTTCCACAATTCCTCATTTCCTTGAAAGGTGATGTCATCATTAATACTCATCCTTCCTACCATAAACAAGCTAAGTGTAACTCATATCACTTCAAATCAAGGGAGGTTTATAATTTATCATGTTGATACCCCCTTGAGACAAATCATTCAATTTAACTATTAGTAAAACTAGTACCAAGATGCAATACCACCAAAGTCTTCACAATATCAAATTTCTCCCTCTATTTTGTGCTCTACTTTTGAGACTCACTTTGTAGTATAATATGATTATCATATCTAGTATTTATTAGAATATTACCAAATCTACACGAGTTATCATAATGACCAATATGCCCATATTTGAAAAAAAATTCCTTTTACTAGATCTCGCTAATTAAACATTAGATCTACATTGCATTGTGACCATAATTATGAGAAACATAGTAGTTCCAATGAAAGATATTATTCATTGCATTCTTCTTTTCCTAATTTGAAACTTTTCTTTTGCATTGACTTTCTTCATGAACAAACTTATCAAAAAAAAAGAACCTTATTTTCCTTTGTTATTTTACAACTAACTATTTTATGACCAAAATTATTACAAATTTAACCACAACTATTAAAAGATAATTATCTTTGAGAATGTAATTAACTTATTGGAGGCCTCCTTGTATATGTATTCTAAATTAATTTAATTAACTTATTGGAGGCCTTCTTGCATATGTATTCTAAATTTTATCTTTTTTTGTTTCTTAAACCTTTGTATTATCTTTAATTATCTTACCTTTTAATTTTCTCTTTTGATTTGAGCATTCACTGGTAAACTTTAATCCATTTTTATTTTTGTGACTCTTTACTGGGGATAATAACTAATTCAAAGTAATATTTCTCTCACATCCCTTTTTTTAGATCCAATTGCTTTAATTCTAATTCTAGCTTGTCATTTTGTTTGGAGATCTTCTTTATGGTATCCTTGAGGATTTTTTCTTAGTCCTTCCATTTCTCCTTTGCATTCTCTAATTCTTCTTCAATTATCCTAACACCTTCCATCTTATTATTTAACCCAAATCTGATAGATCCCTCAATTGTATCTTGTCATTCAACTTCTTTTCTAGGTTTCCTACTTTGTCTTTTTTATTATAGTTCTTGTTCCATATCTGTAATCTTTTATTTTTTATTGACTTCCTTATGTCTATTTTTGAACTTGTAAATATGATCTCTCATCTTTGTGATACATACATTTTTGTCCTTCAAGTTCTCCTTCAACTCATCCTTTGATTCAACATTCTCTATGTCACTCATTATGGTTTTCTAATCTTCATCTATGTAGTGTCCTCTTTCCATTTATTCAAACACCCAAGATCTTCCTCAAGTAGTTAATATTTTTTTTCAAGAGACCAAGCTCCAATACCAATTATTAAAAATGTTGAATAATTGAGAGGGAAAAGAGGGGTGTGAATTAGTTATTTAAAAATACTTTCTAAAAATTTTATTTTGTCAAAAAACTCACGAACCATATACAACTGATTAATTGCATTATCTTATGATCTATTGGTAACCACATCTATCAAGTATAATAGATGTAAAAATGAGAGAACGAAAAAAAACCAATACAAAGAACACAAGAACCTATGTGGAAATACAAAATGAGAAAAATCATAAAGAAGATAATTATCATGAACTAAACATCGGTTAAGGTGATTTTTACAAAGGGTCACTTCTATTTGTCTCATTGTCATTCATGATAACTACCCTAAAATATGAATATGATTAAGTTCCAACACAAATAGGCTCACTGTTTGTACAAAAAAACTTGCTACAAGAATATAAGAAATGAGATTGAATCCACCATCGATACCACTATCACAAATAGTTTGTAATACATAAATAATGTATTAGTCTAGTAACTACTAAATCCACACACATGAACATTGATGCAAGGATATTTTGTTATCATATTCACATAATTTTTGCATACAAGCATCACACAAGCCATACAAACAATTGAACTGATGGTAAAAAATTTACGTAAATCATTTCTCTCAATACATCATGCCTTATGCATATCAACATGCTACATCATTGCAAAGGATTTTGATACCAATTAATATAATAAATAAGTAAAATTGATAAATAACTATTGGGATCGAAATATAAATGAACATGGTTCAAATAGGGAAAAACCCAAACATCCAATCCACTTAATGTTGCACATGAAATAGAACAACCACCTAAATAGATAAAGATAAACATTTAAAGAACATCCTTCGCTGAATACCTTTCTAATATGCCAAGGTTATCTCTACACAAATTTATATAAAAAAGACACAATAGTGCATCAAATATATTAACATTAATGAAAACCATTAATTACAACATCATGAGCATCAACTTCACATTCTAACCAAATGAGGGAGATATTTTTGGTTTATTCAGACTAAGTTTTCAAATAAAATAAAAAATTATTAAACCAATATATATGAGTCATATTAGATTAAAAACTTCTCCTTTAATGTTTATAATCATGTCAAATTATCAAGAGGGATTTGTAGATCTTCAATTCAAGTTTCTATATCATTTTTAAGTTTTGAATTTCATTGAGAAATGAGGGAGATATCACTATTTTAATGAGATTGCATCTTTATCTTTTTTTGGGCACTTTATTTTAGGAAATATCCAAGTTCTCAATGTGAATTAAGGAATTTATCATTAATGCATTGAACCAAATAATTAATTTTAGTCATGAATATCATTCTATAATAGTGGAATTACATTTATGTGCTTTGTTAACTTGAGTTATCTTTGTTGGATAAAGATAACGTAACAATGTGTGTAATTGTAACTTGCATGAGTTATATATTAATTTTCCCATTAATTTAGAAATGAATGATGCTCCATAATTGTGCATGAATTTTGGAATGTGTTGGTTGTTTAAGGGATCCTTATTTTTCTTCTCATGATTGTTTATATTTGATTGAAAAGATCTTTGCGAAGAGAGACTATTGAAAGAGGGAGATTGCTAAAGAAGACTATGTGTTTCAATCATTGTTTTGTCACTGATGTCAAACCTACCATTTTTTGGTAAGACAATTGCTTATAAGAGTTAAGTACTATCACTTAGTTGATTGAGGAAGAGGATTTGATCAATAAGAGGTAACAATAGCACCTAGAGGAAAGGTTGAGTTATGATTATGTAATGAAGTACAAGGATTAGTTAGGACAGTGGTGACATGATGTATTGATAATATACTTAAGGTTACAAAGGCTAGTTACACTTACAAATTTTAGAAGAACAAGTTACACAAATTTTGTCTACCAAGCTTGACCGAGTGGATAGTAGGTGCTGAGAAAAGTCAGTGCAAGCCTACTAGAAAGTTAGTTGGAGCCAAGTAAAGGAAAATTCTAGTACATGCCGAGAAAAATAGTTGATGTTGAGTAATGTTTAGTTGATGCCAAGCATCAATAAACTTCAATTGATATTGAGTGATTACATAGTTGATGTTGAGCAACACAGTATGTGTTGAGCATCAGAAGGTTGATTATGTCAAGTTTCTATATTATTTAAAAGATCAAAGATTCACTAAATCTGAGCCAACAAGTTTGTTTTCTTGAATTTTGTGAACCAGGAGGAAGATAAGGATGATGATTTGGTGGCATAGAATTTGAGGTAAACTATTTTTAGGAAAATTCAAATGGATTCTAGGAGAAGTTTCTAGAAGAGATGAGTTATAGGGTAGATAGATTGTATCCTACCTAATCCATCCAAACCCTAAATTTTGACGATGGAAAATGAGTGAAAAAATATCTTAATTTCCTATTTATAGGAATGTCTGGTCATGAAGCAAAGAAGTCATGTGTGAGAACCTAAGGGAGACAAGGAGTCAAGGGTATTGCTTCATCAAGTGACCTAAGAGAAGAGTCTACAATGGCATGTTAAGCAAGAAGGCCTAAGTAGATTAATGCTTGAAGGGTGAACAAGCTATTAGAGCTACAAAGTATGAAAGCCAAGAAGAATTAAGGATTGAACAAAAATCTGTAATCTGTAAGAGAAGTTGTAACTTGTATCAAAACAAAGCTCTACTATTACTCTCTAACAATTGTATCAGCTTAGGGTAAATCCTTTGGCTTAAGGTTGACCTAACAGTCATTTGTAAATACTTTAACTGGATGGCATTCCAAGTGAATTTCCTAAAGTCCTCTAACAAGGCTCACTCCTAATAGGGTGATTGAAATCCTTTAACAGGGTTAGCCTTTCACATGGCATCACTTCAAAAAAGTGAAAAGGAGTAGCATGTTACTAGTGGTTTTTTCCAAATTGGGTTTCCATGTAAATCATGATTTCAAGCATGTTGATGAATCTATTATGTTTCATGCTTTACATTTCTACAAATTGATTTGACAGTAACCCACAAGTTTTAGTGATTGCATAATCTTATGAATGTGTGCACAGATATGAATGTTTTATGGGTTCACTAAGCTGTGAAAAGTTTTATTTATATATCTGGACCTTGGATAACTAATTCACCCCCCAGTTATTATAAAGTATTCCAAAACTCAGTATTAAAGCCATCTTCTTAAGAGGACTAGTTTTAAGGTACTAGAAGCACAAAGATCAATATGTCAAAAAGACATGTACCCAAGCTTAATAGAGATAGCTTTCATGTATGGAAAATTTAGATGAAGCTATATCTTGGAGGACTCAAAGATCATGAAAAATCTACCATCTCAGTGGAGCATATTGATCTAGTTGGAGCCCTAACTATTAAAGATATGAAGAAGAAGAAAGAACACAATTAGGCGATGTTGGAGATTGCCTCTACCCTAAGCTATGCCAAATTTGATGATATCAAAAGCTATGACACTACAAATAAAATGTGGGATGCCCTACACACTATCTATGGAGGAGACAAAAATGTTCAAAGAGCCAAATTTGAGAGTCTCATAGGTAATTTTAATGATATGAGAATTGAAGAAGGTGAGAATATTGCTCAATATGTTGCTAGGATAAAACAAGTTGTCAGTGCAATAAAAAAGAGTTACTTGTTAGATAGATGATGATACTATGCTAAAAAAGTCTTGAGAACACTACTGCCTATTTATGCTATTAGATTTTTTGCAATTCAAAAATTGAGATGTATTTCAGGAAATGATCTGACCCTTAAAGGTCTAGTAGGTAGACTCACTACTTTTGAGCTATCTAACTATGACAATTACAAACCTGAGAGTCTTGAATCTTCTTTCAAAGTTAAGTTATTAGTGAAGGATTCTAATGATAAGAAGCAAAAGAAGAAGAAGAGAAAGATAAAATATGTGTCTAGTGACAATGATACAGATGAGGAAGATGTTGAAAAATTGGAAGCACTAGTGGCAAGAAGATTCTATAGAAGTAAAGGCAAGTTACCTATGATTTGTTTCAATTGCAATGAGGTTGGTCATATTACTGCAAGATGTACATAGAAGAAGAACTATAGAGGTGGTGACAAGTGCAAAAATAGAAGAGAAGATGAAAACAAATATTACATAGATAAAGGCAAGAAGTCATGCTACATTGTTGAAGAGGAAACAAGGGATGATTTTGATGAACATGATGATGAAGTGGTGTATGTTGCAATGAAGGAAAAATTTGATGAAGATGAGGCAACTACACTTGTGACTTGTGTGAACAAAAATGATAGATGGATCATTGATAATGGATGCTCACATCATATGACTGGAGACAAAAGTAAGTTCATTACCTTAAATTTTTATGATGGAAATAGTGTAAAGTTTGGTAATGATGCACCATGTTTGATAAATGGAAAAGGTTCTATCAAACTCATAGATAAGATTTCATGTGACAATGCTTACTATGTTTAAGGACTAAACTACAATTTTTTGAGTGTTTTGCAACTGAAAAATTTGGGATGCAAGGTTGAATTTGAAAACAAGATTGCTAAGATATGTAACACAAATAGGAAACTAATTAGAAAAGATGATCAAACTAGAAGTAATCTATTCTATCTTGATATAGAGGATGCTACTTGTCTTATAAAATTTGATGATGTATGGCTATGTCACAAAAGGTTATGTCCTATTAATTTTAATAACTTGGTTAGTATCAGTAATATGAAGAAAGTTAGAGGTTTTCCTAAGTTGAAGAAGCCTGATAATGTAATGTGCAAAAAATGTCATTTAGGCAAAATGACAAAATCAAATTTTAAGATTAAAATTTATACCTCTAAATGAATACTAGAGATTCTTCATACTAACTTGTGTGGACCAATTGAAGTGCAAAGCTACAAGGGAGATAAGTACATTATGCTATTTGTTGATGATTATTTTAGAATGATGACAGTCATATTTTTGAAATTTTAATGGCCCACCAAGGGATCCAAAGAATTAATCTAAAATATCACTAAGTTTGCCAAACAAATTTTTTTTTTAAAACATGAAAGATAAACCATTCACAACACTTGCGAAAGCAATAGAAACAATTCGAATAAAAGTAAACATAACATACATAACAAGTTACATTCTTTAAAGATCCCTTAACATTGAATCACATCTAAATTAACCATTCATTTAACATCACATCCTTATGAAATAACAATGATACATCCAATGTTCATAATTTACATTTTCATATTGCTCAATGATCCGCTGTACATGTTACAAGGTATGATAAGCTTGAAAGAATAAACACCCATATAATTAAATAACATCATCATCCAATACTAATCCATGATGCAATAAAATTAAATGAAACCACATGTCATACACGATACATCATCTCAAAAGACATAATCATCCATCATGAAAGATAACCATATATCACAAACATAAATAACTAAGTGCACGGTTCCTCCCAACCGTTAATAGCTTCATTAGACCATCGTGAATCCTAGCCATCCCTCCATGCATAACATTCCAAAGCATCGAAGAGATCATCAGTATTATCATAGTAGGAATGTCACTCCTAAAACATCCTACTAACATACAAAAGTAATCTAACATGCAAAGTAAAGCATAAGATAACATCATCTAACATATGAAAATCATCACTATAAGAAACATACCAGTAAATCCATCCATCATAAGGTATATCATCAATCATAATGCTTCCAAGAATAGAATGAAGATAAATACCAACCAAGAATACTCTAGCCACGGTGTCCCGAATGGGTCTCAAATGATAAGAGTGGAAAAACACTACCACTCGACTGTGTGGAACCTAAGTGGTCCACTCCCACCATGCTAAGGAGATAATCTCAAGTCCAAAATAGGCTATCAAAACCATATAGAATAAATCTCTACAAGTCCAGGAATCCTAAAAGTATACTACTCAAAGGTTCTATCACACAAAACCGACATCTAATTCCTAGAGGCACAACAATGACATGTAGGAAACCTACTCTGCAAGCGGGAAAGTGTCATCGCAATTATCATGTACAAGTTACCCTGGCAATTAGCTAAACTCCACGGGTCCATACTGATCTCATGCGGCCACTAGTATCCTCTCATATTGACGAGGCATACTACGGAATGCAAGGTCTCAACCATGCGTTCTCACTACTCCCATCCTAGCCTGTACAAGCACTCAAGGCATGGGCGAGAACCAAAAAAATTATTCTTTTAGGTTCATTTAATCCCCATTTAGTGTGTAAATTTTATCACTTATTAACCAAACTTACAATGAGTTACCCTGGCAGCCACTTAGGGCCCCGACCCCCATTGCAAGCCACTTCCCGACACTACAAGTAGATTACCTACCCTAAGCTCATGGAATCATAAAATCACCACAGTCCTATACAAGCAACTATAAAGAAAATCCAAAAGATAATCCATAAAAAGAATCATCAAATATCCATAAGAAGAATCATCAAATCTCCAAGATAAGAATCATCAAATCTCCATGAGCATCTGGAAAAGCATCCATAGAAAATCATGACCACAACAGTTCTCTATTGGAAACTGAAGGCATCACTGATAATCATAAGTATCAATTGGTTCTCAATAACCAAAATATATCTCAAGATAAATCACAATATCCATTGGTTCTCAACAAGCAACCAAGAATATCTCAAAATCATACTGATCGAAGACTCCAAAATGGTTGAGTCAAGCATGTCACAACATGACATCATCAAGAATAAATCCACATTTCAACCCCATCATGGTGACTAGAAAACAACCAAGGATAACTTATCGATGAACCAAAAATGATTAGCTCAAGTGTCTCATACACATACCTCTCAGCTTCACACATGAAGACTGATTAACAAATACAAACATTTCATAGAGCATACAATCACATTATCATGGTTGGGTTTAGAAAGATCGAGACCAAATAAGATCAACATGCCAACACATCTCATAACCCCCGAGCCTCTAGTAACAACCTAGGACTGGTCAACACTAGTCAACCCAAAAACTCAAAACAAGAAGCATATAGAATACACAATGCAAACACATGTTTTGATTTTGCTAGAATCACATAGCTGAAATAAGTGTAGAGTTTCAGTTTCTATTTCAAGTATACTTTAAGTGTCTAAGTTTCATCATTTGACCTACAAGTCAACCCATTTGTTCCCTGATAGCTTTATCCTTCCATTATTAAGAATTACATTCTAAGAATAACTTAAGGATAAATATTCACTAAACCAATCATCATTGACCTTTAATTAAATTTTTCTCTATATTTAACCATGATCCATATTCTAATTGATTAACCTTTCAACTTTTCTAGGATCATTATTCATTATATTATAAGAGGACCAATTATCATTCTTCGAATAAGAGATTATAACTTTATTAAAATGATCAATTAAATCAATCAATTAACCTAGATGCACAATTCCATGACTTTTATCATTCTAATAGTTCTCAATTAGAAACTTAATTAAATATTACTACAGTTTGAGTCTTTTATTTTAATCTTTATCATTATCAACAACCATATAATATTCACTAAGCAAAATAGTATTTCAAATGCAGCCTACAAAAAAATTTTGAAAATGGAAGAAGTGGAGAAGCTTTTGGAAAAGAATGGTGATTTCTTTGATGTGAACCAGATAAAGGAGATCTGGAGGGATGTTCTCTGCTGCATCTGTGAGTATTTCATACTTGATGGAAGAAATAAAAGAGTTCATAAATGTCATTTTATTTTTTAAAATCATTTCAGATATAAAGATAGAATATCTTTCCCCTTCTTTTTGCGGTTCTCTTTACTTAATAGTTTAGAAGGCCATAAGAAAAAGGAATCCAGACCCATTCTTCATGAAGGTCTGATCCTTCTTATTGAGGGATATTGTAAAAATAAGTGCATTGCCTCTACTCCCTCTAAGAACAAGAAGAAAGAACCCATTAAGAGTAAGAAGGGTGACTCTGTTAAAGGTAAAGAAAATTCCCTGAATTTGAAACCCTCTGCCTCTCAAGTTCTTGAGGAAGAGGAGTCTGAGACTAATAATTCAGAAAGCTATGAGAATTGGAAACCTGAGGATGAGGATGATACTAAAATTGGAGAGTTAAGTTCTAATTTGGACGGGTATCCAGAGACTGAAGATAATAATGAAAAAGGAAAAGAGGAAAATAATAGTGAAGGTAACTTTGAACAGAGTAAATCTAATAATGAGGGCAACCAGGTTATTTCTAGTGGGGGTAATAAAGTGGAAGCTAACACTGTTGGGAATCCTGTTGAGAAGAATAAGGAGGACCATACGGCTATTATTGCTTCTCATGTTAAGGGATAGAAAGAAAAAAGGAAGGACTCTACTCATCCTGAGGACTATGCCAAGGGTCGAAAGGAGGATCAAATAGAAATGGAGGATATCAATGATAATGTCTGCTCCCCCCCTCTGGTTTAGTTTGTTTTTGGACTTTTCTAGTGGTTTCAGGTCCCTGTAAAACCTGATTTTGATTCTGTTCTTCAGTTTGTTGCAGGTTTTTTCCTGGTTGGGCTGTATTGCTTTATCTTTCTATTTTTTGTTAAAGGGTTTCAGGGTCCCTTCAAAACCTGCTTTTACCATAATCTAAAACAACCATATAATATCTAAAGTCATAATTCAAGTCATAAGACTTATCAACGTGATATCAATATTTCTACAATCTCATTAAAAGAATTATATCCATTAAATCTCCATTACATAACTTAATTATTAATTAAATCCAATTAACTCTAGTTAATTGATTTAATTAATAATTTCACAACCAAACCATCAACCCAATGAATATTAGTTGACTAACAACTAAAAGTCAGCCATACACAAATATTTATGTTCATAGTTCAATAATAATAACTTGCTAATATTTAATGATAACCTATATTGGGAATCTTATTAATAAATCTATAATGACCACATTCATCATACTTTCAATGAATACTAATATTCCCTTGATAAAACAATTAAAAATCTATTATCAATTAAATCTAATTAATTTTACGATTAAATGAACTAGTAGCTATGTCAATAACTACATGATTATCAGCTGATAATAGTTTCGTTCATTAAGAGTCAACTATGTATCATTCCATCAATGTTCAAATTATTACTTTACTAATTAAAATTATAATAAATCTCCAATATTAATATCTCAACTAAATACCTCTTATGTTGGTTGATAAATAGATTAATTATACTTCTTCTACTATTAACTAATCTTAATTAAATTAGATTAGTTAATAAATCATATAAAACTAATGCATAAAAATAAAATTCTACTAAGGGAAGATTTCAATAATATATTTAATTCATTCCATGCTTTGATATATTATTTTTGTGAAGTTTAAGCATAAAGAACTCTTGGTTATGGGAAATGGAGAAATATCTGTCCTTGAATAAAATAGTCCCAGTACGAGGGCCATATCTCCCTAATGAACTGTTGGATTGGGCTGAAATTGAAATATGTTGGAGAGGGCCAAGTTGTACCACTTTTGACTAGAGTGATCGAATAAATTCGATCACGATAAAAATTTATGAATGACCGAGTTTGGGTCTATCCAAGGGGCAGCGACAGGGCAGTTTGTGATGAATTAAAAATTTCTCCTAAAAAGTAATTGTTCTCTAAATTTACCCATTCATCCATCTAATAGGTTTTTCCATACGCATTTGAAAATATAATTTGATAGAAAGATTACATCTAACCAGTCAAATTTTCAACTTAGAATTTCTATTTTAATTTTAAATCTTGTCTATCTAATTTCACAATATAAATTCGAACCCAAACCTGATTAAGATCTAATTTCTTTCTCATTTGGAACTAGAGTTTTTCTATTATTTTCTTCTCAACCAATAAAATATCTAGATTCCAATTTAATTGTAGATTCAATCACAAAGAATATTCAGACACATATAACAGACATGATGAAGATAGGAAGAGAAATAGTGCAAAGAGAATATGTGAATATCACGAGTGCACCTGGACACTAATGCTAATTTGCCTTGCCTCAGAAGTCCATAGAAAATCCCTTCCTTCTCCAACATTTACAATTCCTCCATGATCCAAGCCAACTAAATCTTCCAAGTGACTAGAAGTGCTAGAAGAAGCCTAGAAGCATGTAGAAACATATGAGCATGAAGAAACATATGAGCATGTAGAAGCATATGAGATTCTCAATTGCATGTAAGCTTGAAGCTTGAGGCTTCCATTTTAGCTTGAAGCTTGTAGCTTCCATTAAGCTTGTCCAAACACACTAGGAGAGCCTCTATTTAAAGGTCTCTAAGATGCATCTAGAGTGTCTCTAGAATCAACTAGAAGATAAGCATGACAACCAAGCATGGGTCTTCTCCAACCTTCTAGATAAGTCTAAGGTTGTAGACGCCATGTGCTCAAATAAAATGCTAACTTCTAAGTGTAGACAACTTGTGCATTCTTAGAGTGCAAACTCCTGTGTTGTCTACATGACAACTCTCGAGAATTTGCCAACTCCTATGTGAGCAAATATTAAAATAATGCACATTAATTAATTTAATATTTACTTTTACTCTTTCCAATTTAATTTATTTATTTATTAAATCTCATGCACTAACTTCAATAATTTCACTTTTTAATCTTAATATATTTATATTTTAATCACATTAGATTTAGAATCTTTTATTAATTTAAATATATTTTCCACTTTTAGATTTCATTTTCCAAAACTTAATTGCTAAAATATTTGTTAGCTTTAATTATAATATTATTTAGTCATTTATTTAAAAATGAACTCCAAATATATTATTATTAACGTCAATATTGTCACATTCCAAATTTAAACTTTTAACTTTTATTTTCAAATTTAATTATTTTATTTAATTAATTTTCTAATTAATTAAATAAAATAAATATTAAAATATCATATTAACTTTCCAATTAATTAAACCATTAATTAAATCTTTTAATTAGGCTTAATTAATAGAAAATGCACTAAAGATTCACAAGAATAAAATATGAAAACCCATCATAGCCAAAATACATAAAAAAATCAACCAAGGGTTTAAATCATGAATTATGTCATCTGACGCGTTTGGAGGGTGCTCAACTCGGGTACTTGTCCTAATTTTCCAATTAGGACAAATGGCTTAAAGGGTTGGGATTTGGACTTGAGAATTTATCTCCCCTCTCTTATCATTGAGATAATGTGATAGGGTACGCTCATCCTGGCAATTCAGGAAAGTTGATATTCGATACCTGCAACCTGCATAAAAATCATGCATGTACAAACACAATATATACTAAACTAAACAGGAAATGGCAGGAAGTGGTGCATCATGTAGATCCAAACTAGTAGGTGACTACGACTCCCTTCCTTAACCACATCAGACACGCCATACAAAAGCAAACACATAAAGCAAACACACACACCATACACATGCAAGTATGGGGTAAGTATCCATAAGAAAACACATATGATAATAAATCATCTTACTAATCATCATTAATAACTACAAACACTGAAAATAATCATCATGCATACATGAAATGTAACGTCTAAATAATCTCATCACATGTCAATGGAATCCATAGCACAATATCTAATAGTCTCAAAAGAATATTGCTAACCAACAACATAAAACTAGCTCTAAAAGAGTTCAGCAATGATAACAAAATGCGAACTAGGGATAGGCACTACAGAAATAGAAATTTGATGCTTTTAAAATGTTAATTTAGTACTTAGCAAGAGTTGAGAAGGAAACAAGTAAAATTTTGAAATGTTTGAGATTTGATAGAGGAGGAGAATTTACATCAAATGAGTTTGAGATGTTCTGTAATGATAGAGGAATCAAAAGATAGACATCTACTCCCAAAACCCCTCCACAAAATGGGATTGTTCAAAGAAGAAATAGGTCTATAATGGATTGTGCTAGAACACTCATGATGGAGAAGAATGTTTCTCTAAGATAATGGAGAGAAGTTGTAAGCACAGTTGTTTATACCTTGAATTGTGTGCAAGTCAAGAAAGGTACTCATTTAACACCTTTTGAACTATGGTATAGATACTCACCCAATGTAAAATACTTTAAGGTATTTGGAAGCAAGTGTTACATTCTTAAAGATGTTAGGAATGGTAAGCTTTATTCAAAAAGTGAAATAGGTATATTCCTTGGCTGCTACACAAGAAGTAAAGCTTATGTGTTTGAATACTAACACTAACAAAATTGTAGAAAGTGAAAATGTAAACTTTGATGAATATACAGAAGTACATGAGGCTAAACCTATGAAAAGACCAGAAGAATAAAAATTATTTGTATACTTTTATGAAGGAATGCATACTGAATAATGTGTTGCAAATCAAGTTACAAATCAATAGCAAGTTATAGTGACTACCGAGTCACATCCTATGAAAGCTGAGTTGTATTCAAGAACTACACTGCATTTAGATGCAGAGTTACAAAATGAAGTAGATTCACATTATGATTCTAAAGTTAGTGTACATGAAAGAGATGTCAAGATACCTAACATATATGTACATAATGATTCTCAAGCTAAAAGACAAAATGAAGAAACAAGACTTGAGCCAAGACTGTCCAAATATGTTAAAAGACATCATCCTGCTACTCAAATCATTGGAGATAAAGATTATAGATTAATGAAAAGAAATAGATTAAGAATTGAATCATGTTTGTTGAGCATAAAGGAGCCCAAATCAGTAAATGATGCATTAGAAGATGTTGACTAGTACAAAGCCATGGAAGAAGAGATTGAACAAATTGAGAAGAACAAAATAAAATTGAGAAGAAAAAAATATGGAGTCTAGTTCCTAAACCAAAAAATAAAAATGTGATTGGTATCAAGTGGGTATTTAGAAACAAGTTAGATGAAAATGGTGGTTAAATGGAAAAAAAAAAGATTATTTTGCAAGGTATATGCATAAGAAGAAGGAATTGACTATGGAGATACATTTGCCCCTATTGCCAGATTGGAAGGAGTAAGAACTCTAATTATGCTACCTACAAAGGTTTCAAAGTTTATTAGATGGATGTTAAATCTACATTTCTGAATGGTATATTAGAGGAAGAAGTTTACATAGAACAATAAAAAGGTTTTTTTGATGTTAACAATAAGAACATGGTATGTAGATTGCACAAAGCTCTATATGGTTTGAAACAAGTACCAAGAGCATGGTATGAGAGACTTCATACTTATCTTGTGAAGATTGGATTTGAAAGGATTGATGATAATAACAATTTTACATAAAAATAGAAAAAGGAAAAGGTATTTTGTTATCTAAAATATTTGTTGATGATATCATATTTTGAGGTCAAGATGCTTTATGTAAGGATTTTGCAAATTAGATGAATCAAGAATTTGAAATGTCAATGTTTGGAGAGATCAAATTTTTTGTAGGATTGCAAGTATATTAGATGAAATATGGTATATACATCACTTAGTTAAATTATGTTAAGGAAATATTGAAAACTTTTGGATTGGAGGATTTCAAACTAGTAAGTACATCTATGATAACAGGACACAAGTTGTCAAAGAATGATGATTTTGCTAACGTGAACCAAACAATGTAAAGTTTATGATTGGCAATTTGCAATATAGAGTACATAGCAGACCTGATATTGCATTACCTATAGGGATAATTGCAAGATTTTTTGCTAATCCCAAGGAGATTCATTTAATGGATGTGAAGAGATAATGAGATATTTGAAAGGAATAGAAGAGTTTGGTCTATACTACAAGAAGAATGAAAGGTTTAAATTGAGAGCCTACACTGATGTTGATTGTGCTGGAAACATAGATGACATAAAGAGTACCAGTGGAGGAGCATTTCTCTTAGGCAGGAGACTAGTCACATGGAATAGTAAGAAACAAAATTGTACTTCACAATCTACTGTTGAAGTTGAATATGTTGCTGTTGTTGTAAATTATAGAAACATTGTATGGATCAAGCAGCTACTCAGAGGAATGAAGGAAGAGATCATAGAACTAGTGATACTTTATTGTGATAATACAAGTGCTATCAATATATCAAAGAATCCAATGATTCACACAAAGACAAAGTACACTGCAATCAAGTATTGTTACTTGAGAGAGCTAGTTCAAGATAAAGAGGTGAAGATGGAATATGTTAACATAAAGGAGAAAATTGTTGATATCTTCACAAAATCATTACCCAAGGATGCTCATGAGTATCTAAGAGGCAAATTAGGGGTGATACCCCTATCAAAGGCTATCTAAGTAACAAGAAGATTGCCCTACATCAAACAAGTTGATATTCATATGTTACACACTTATGCATAGGATCTTACTTTAGGAGCTACCTAAAGTAATTAAAGTGCTGAAACTTAAAAGTAGTTAGAAGCAAGGTGATAAAGGGAGAAACTAAAGAAACTGCAAAAGCCTATATATGCATATTTAAGATAAAAATATGATATGTCTTTGGCATTTTTTTCAAAGAGAGAGAAAAGAACATTAAACTAATCATCATTAGAGGAAGAAATCCTAATTTACTGATTAGAGGGAGAAAATATATCAGAGAAAGATATCAAGAGATTGTTGTCAAAGACCTGGAAAGTGTTACTGATCTTAGACGGAAATAATTGTTGATGTTGTTGATCAGAAGAGAACAAATGTACGATGAGGGAGAAATCCTAATCTACCTAGTAGGAGGGAGATACAAGAAGGAACTCAAAGGGAGTTATAAGAAGGAGTTTTGTAACCTAATCAGAAGATGGAAGTTGTTGATAGAAGGAAAAATTTTGATACGAGTTTTTTTTATAGTATTATCTTACTATTTTAACCTAGTCAGTTTAGTTGAACAAGATGTTCATCATTCAATTGACTTAGTTTATTAGTTTTGTTTGCCATCAATACTAAAGAGGGCGGTTGTTGAGATCTGATTAAAAAGATCATTGCTAAGAGAGACTATTGAAAGAGGGAGATTGCTAAAGAAGACTATGTGTTTCAATCATTGTTTTGTCACTGATGTCAAACTTGCTATTTTCTGGTAAGATAATCACTTATAAGATTCAACTACTATCACTTAGTTGATTGATGAAGAGGATTTGATCAATAAGAGGTAACAATAGCACCTAAAGGAAAGGTTGAGTTATGATTATGCAATAAAGTACAAGGATCAGTTAGGATAGTGATGCTATGATGTAGTGATAATGTACTTAAGGTTACAAAGGTTGGTTACACTTAGAAATTTTAGAAGAACAAGTTACACAAGGTTTCTCTATCAAGCTTGATCAAGTCAATAGTAGGTGTCGAGCAAAGTCAGTGCAAGCCAAGAAAAAAGTTAGTTGGAGCCAAGTAAAAGAAAATTCTAGTGGATGTCAAGAAAAATAGTTGATGCCAAGTAAAGTTCAGTTGATGTTGAGCATTAGTAAACTTCAATTTAAGTTGAGTGATTTTATAGTTGATTCCGAGCAACACATTATGTGCTAAGTATCAGAATGTTGATAATGTTGAGTTGCTACATTATTTAAAAGATCAAAGATTCACTGAATCTAAGCCAACAAGTTTGTTTTCTTGAATTTTTTCAACCATGAGGAAGATAAGGATGATGATCTAGTGGCACAAAATTTGAGGTAAACCATTTTTAGGTGAATTCAAATGGATTATAGAAGAAGTTTCTAGAAGAGATATGAGATATGGGGTAGATAAATTATATCCCACCTAATCCATCCAAACCCTAAATTTTGATGATGGAAAATGAGTGGGAAAATATCTTAATTTCCTATTTATAAGAATGTCTAGTCATGAAGAAAAGAATTCATGTGCGAGAATCTAAGGGAGACAAGGAGTTAAGGGTTTTTCTTTATCAAGTGACCTAAGAGAAGAGTCTACAATGGCATGTTAAGAAAGAAGGCTTAAGGATATTAATGCTTGAAGGGTGAACAAGCTATCAGAGCTACAAAGTATGAAAGCCAAGTAGAATTGAGGATTGAACAAAGATCTATGATTTACAAAAGAAGTTGTAATTTGTATTAGAGAAAAGCTCTACTATTACTCTCTAACAATTATATCAGCCTAGGGTAAATCCTTTGGCTTAAGGTTGACCTAATAGTCATTTATAAATCCTTTAACTAGGTGCCATTCCAAGTGAATAGCCTAAAGTCCTCTAACAAGGCTCACTCCTAATAGGGTGATTGAAATCCTTTAACAGAGTGACATTGAACAGTTTGTATTGTAACCTTTAACAGGGTTGGCCTTTCACATGGCATCACTTCAAAAGAGTGAAAGGGAGTAGCATGTTACTGGTGGTTTTTTCCAAATTGGGTTTCCACATAAATCATTATTTCAAGTGTGTTGATGAATCTATTATGTTTCATGCTTTACGTTTTTGCAAGTTAATTTGACAATTACCCACAAGTTTTAGTGATTGCATAATCTTATGAATGCATGCATGGATATGAATGTTTTATGGGTTCACTAAGCCATGAAAAATTTTATTTATACATCTGGACCTTGGATAACTGATTCACCCCCCCTCTCAGTTATTCTAAAGTATTCGAATAATGATGTCCTCAAGGCCTTTTGAATTGTTTGGATCTCTTTATAGAAAGTGCATTTCAAACTTTCTTCTAATCATGTGTTATTTAATAATAGCTTCAATGTTATTATAATATTTCATTCTCATGGACACCTATTAGAAATAATTTTCATTATATTTATTTACTAATATTAAACCAAATATTTACTTTATATTCTAACTTAAACAAATACAAAACTTTACATTATTACCCAAATCCATTTTAACATCAATATAATAAGAAGAAATATTTGACTTAATCGGGTTAATTATGAGACTAATTATGATTTCATCACCCTTATGAAATTCAATACAATTCCATTTTGATTATGTATCAATAATTACATATCTCTTCTTGCATTCATTGCTCCCATTTATTTCTAGTTTCAACTTACGATGCTTCTACATAACTTCTTGGTTCACTAGAATAGGTCAATAGTACATAATATAATGAGGTAGAAAATTATTTGTAGATCTACTTATCCCAATATATCTTCTTGGGAGAGTTTTATGCACTTATTATTATGATTTCTCAATATTTTCTAGCACTAATTATAGTACATTCTATGGTATCTCACCAAGCAATATGCATTCTCTATTTTCTATTTCCAATCTATTTCTCTATAACTACTCTTTATACATGACCTTCTCATCGAGTATAAAAGCCCCACTACTAAGGATTTTGTGGTTTTCATAATCCCATAAATGAAAACCAAAATCATTGACTCTATGTATACTTCTAGGATTTTTCCTCAAGCTTTGTTCTATTCTCAATGTCAATATGGACAAATATTTCACAGTGAAAAGTTTTCAAGAATGGGTAGTTTACCTTTTGCCACATCTACGCCTTTGTAATACCACCATCTAAGGAACTTTAAGGAAATATTTTTATCAAGTAAATAACATTTATTGTAGCACATGCAAAAAACTCATTGACAGTATTGCATGCAATCTCATACTTCTAGCATAATTCATGATAGTTTTGTTCTATTGGAAACTACAATTGGAACAATTGTTATGTTGCCATTGATGTCGAACCTTATTGGTAAGAGATTTTCTATATGACTAGAGTTCCAAATCAAAATTATTGATGAAGAGGATTTGAGAAGAAGTGATAACAAAAGGACCTTGATGAAAGGTTAAGTTATGGGAAACTACATTGGGCACTTGATTAGTTGGACTTTTACAAGATAATATGATTGCTTGATCATAAGCTAAGTGGAGAAGATAGTTGTATTTAAGCTTAGAAGTAGTGATCAATAGAATATCAAAAGCATAGGGTTGGCCAAGAAAAAAAGTACAAGATTATGGAACTAGAAGTTTATGCTGAGTGATGCTAGTGTTGACCAAGTGACAATATAAGCTGAGCAAAGTGCAATGTCAATCGAGCATTAGTATTGGCCAAGTACTAGTAAGTGTTCCACGAAGAATAACTAGTATTGACTGAGTATCAGTAAGTGTGCCAAGAAAAATAGTTAATATTGACTAAGTAATTTAGTAATTAATAAGTGTAAGAACCCACTGTTGGTTGAGTGACACCATTTTCAGCTTGTGAGGAAATATTGATTTCCACATGACCTAATTGAATTCTTCAAATATAAAAAGGGTGTTGAAGATAAGGATGGATGACCTAGAGCATTTAATTTAAGTATGTTGAAGTGTTTCTATGCATGAATTCAAAGATAATTTTGGGGAAGTTTGGAGAAGTTTGTAGAAGAGAAATAAGGAGACAAAATCATGGAAGGAATCAATGAATCTAACCAAACCCTAAGATCTATAGTGATTTTTAAGTGAAAAAATTATCATAACTACCTATTTAAGGAGGTATAAGGGTGACCTAATTAGGGTTAACAAAGTAGATGTTTTGTTGATTTTATTGACTAGCAAACTTAAGTAGGAGGCTAAGAAGAGTTGTGAAGAGAGGTGTGATCGCTTAAAGGAGTGACAAGAATATTAGAGATAGGGATGGTAATGGAGGTTAGTCATCAAAATATGAGATATATTGTGATCTATTGTTGCAAAGTGAGTTGTAAAATATCAGATCAACCTATTGTTTCTTTCTAACCATTGTATTAGTTCAAAATTCTTTAATCGAGGTTGACCTAAAAGTCATTTGTAAATCCTTTAATCAAGGTGAGATTCTAATGGAATTTTATAAATCCCTCTAACAAGAGCACTTCTAACAGGGTGATTAAATCCTTTAAAAAGGTCACATTTAACAATGTTTTTTGTAAATTTTGACAGAGTTGGCTCCTAATAGAGCTCACTTTAGAAGAGTGAAAACTTGGTGACATGTTCCTGGTAGTTTTTCCCAAATTAGATTTTCATATTAAATATTAATGCCATGCTTGTGTGGATGTTATTTGAGATGTTTTACTATTAATGTTTTACATTCTGCAAGTTTTTACTATTAGGGCAGTGGACTGCAAGTTTTATGTTGTTGAATCTTTACTATAGAAATTGGGCTACTTAATGTTTAGATCTAAAGTATTTGAAGTGATTAAAAGTGAAATTGGTATATTTGGACCTAACGATAACTTAATCACCCTCTTCTAAGTTACTCTAAATCATTCTAAAAATTGATATCAAAGTTGTGGTGCTTATATAGAAAATTTTGAATGTACTTGAAGCTAAAGATTAAGATATACAAAAAGGAGGTGCCAAGGCTAAACATGGAGAACTTCCCAGAATATAAAAGTTTAATGAAGTTACATCTAAAAGGAATTGGAGAAGGAGAAATACACTATGTGGAACATGCATATATAGAAATACCAAGACCTCTAACATCTCAGGAGATGAAAGAAAATCAAGAACATAATTAGTAATGTTGGAGATTGCATCAGCCCTAAGCTATACTAAGTTTTATGACATTAAGGAGTGCATTAATGACAAGAAAATGTGGATACACTATAGACTATCTATGGAAGAGACACATAATTTTAAGTGCAAAATCAAAAAGATTGAGAGAAAAGTTTAATGAGATGAGAATGACAAAAGGTGAAACCATTTCTCAATGTTGTGGATGAGTCAAAGAAGTGGTAAATTTTATAAGACAATCCAATAGAAATATTGATGATGAAACTATGTTCAGTAAGGTACTGAGAACCCTAATTCCTATTTATTCTATTAGATTATCTACAATACAAGAGCTAAGATGTACACTTGTTAACAATTTGACTTTGGAAGGATTAGTTGGTAGGCTTATTGCTATTGAATCTATTTTCAAATCTCAACTAGTTCTTAATAAGAAAGGAAAAGGAAAGTTTTTGAATAGTGATAGCGACATCTCTAATGATGATCTTGATGAGCTTTAATATTTAATGGCTAGAAGACTTCCAAGCGTCAAAGTAAAATTCAAAGGTAAACTCCCTATAATATGTTTTCATGTAAAAAAGTTGTTCATATTACTGCAAGGTGTCCTAATAGAGAAGACAAGGATGAAAGAAGAGAAAGGAAGTATAAATGAAGAAGAGATGACATGGACAATAGAAGACACAAGGACTACAAAGACAAAGGTAGTAAATGTTGTTATATTGCTAAAGAAGAAACTAATAATGAGTTTGATAGTAATGATGAAGAAGTTGTCTATGTTGCTATGAAATAATATTCTGATGAAGATGAGAAAACTACATTAATTTCATATGTGATTAAAAGTGATAGATGGATAACTGATAGTGGCTTCTCACATCACATGACTAGTGATAAAAGTAAGTTTGAAACCATGGAACAATATAAAAGGTATCTATATTAAATTTGGTAATAATGCACCATGTCTTGTGAAAGGAAAAGGGTCAATAAAATTAATTGATAAGATCAAGTATTTAGTAGTTGAAAAAATCTGGGTATAGAGTTGAATTTCATCACAAGAAGGCCAAGATACTTGATGCTACTAGTGAACTAATTGGAAGTGGACAAAATACAAGAGGTAACTTGTTCTTTATAGATTTGTCTAATAAGACATGCTTTTTTGCACAATAAGATGATATATGGATATGGCATAAGAAATTATATCATATAAACTTTGAAAATTTGGTAAGCATTAGTAAGATGAAATGAGTAAGAGAATTACCAAGATTGAAGAAACATGATAATGCTATGTTTAAATAGTGTCATTTGGGAGAATGAGAAAGTCTAGTTTCAAGAGCAAGGAATACTCATCTAATGATATTTTGGAATTGGTTCATAATAACCTTTGTGGACCTATTGGAGTTCAAATCTACTGTGGTGACAATGTATATTTCATTCTATTTGCTGATGACTATTCTAGAATGATGACTGTGATGTTTCTTAAAGAAAAATCTGATGTTTTTCAATTGTTTAAGTGGTATTTGGAAAGAGTTGAAAAAGAAATAGGTAAAATTCTAAAGTGCTTGAGATCTGATAGAGGATAGTTTATCTCAAATGAACTCAACATATTCAGTAATAATAGAGGAATCGAGAGACACATGTCATCACCTAGAACCCCTCCACAAAATGGAATAGCTGAAAAGAGGAACATATCAATCATGGATTGTGATAGAACATTGATGATGGATAAGAATGTGTCACATAAATAATGGAGAGAATATCTAAGTACAACATTCTATACATTAAACCAAGTACAAGTCAAGAAAGGTACAAATATTACAACTTTGAGTTATGGTATGGGTATGGACCTAATGTGAAGTATTTTAAAGTATTTGAAATAAAATGTTATATAATGAAGGATAACATAAATGGAAAAATTGATGCTAAAAGTGATGAATTCATATTCCTAGGATATTGTACTACAAAAAAAGCTTATAAGTGTTGAATTCTAACACTAGCAAAGTTGTGGAAAGTGCAAATGTGGAAGTTTGTGAATATGAAAAAAAGAATGAAGTAGAATGAAAAAAGGAAGTTGAAGATTATAACACATTCATATATGTCAATGAAGGTTTCCCTATACCTTACTTGAGTCAGAGAATGAGGCTACCAAGAAACAACAAACTATAAATGTTGAGTTGTAACAGCAGGTAGCTGAGCAACAAACTGTAGGTGTTGAGTGTTAGTAAAATGATGTTGAGATACAAGAAGAGGTTTCCAAGAGATAGGAAGCCAATGCTAAGAAACTAGAAGAAGAAATAGAGGTACAAGATCAACTTGAAATAAACTTTCAAGATGATCCTAAAGAAGAAGAAAGAAGAAAAGAGCCTACACTATAAAAGTATGTAAGAAGACATCATGCACCTAAAAAGATCATTGCAAATAAAGACTTTGGTGTTGTGACAAGGAACAGACTAAGAAATGATACATGTTTACTTTGTGATTTTGAGCCTAAATCAGCGAAAGATGCTTTGGACAATGAAGATTGGATTCAAGAAACAAATGAAGAAATTGAACAAATAGAGAAGAACAAAACTTGGTCACTAGTACCTAGACCAAAGGACAAGGATGTTATTGGGACTAAGTGGGTATTTGGGAAGAAGGTATTGAATATGGGGAGAAATTTTTTCCAGTTACAAGATTGGAAGGAGTTAGAACTCTAGTTGCATATTTTTCTTATAAAGGATTTAAAGTACATTAAGTTGATCTCAAATCTGTATTTTTTAATGGAATACTAAAAGAAGAGCTTTGCATTAAACAACTTGAAGGATAGACAAGAATAGATTTCCACAATCAGATAAAGTATGAAGATGCGCATTCTGGATTTGATGCAAAAAAAATGGCACACAATCGAATCCAGAATGTGCATCTTCAAACTTGAAGGATTTGTGATCCGACCAAAATGAACATGGTATATAAATTGCACAAAGAACTATATGGATTGAAATAATCCCCTAGAGCACAGTATGAAAGGTTTCACAACTATTTGGTAAAAAATGGTTTTGTGAGGACCAATGATAATAGTAATTTCTACTTGAAAACTGAAGGTGGTAAAGGGATACTATTAGCTGAAATTTTTGTAGTTGATATCATATTTGGAGGACAAGATGCCTTATGAAAATCATTTTCTAATGAGATATAGAAGGAATTTGAAAGGTATATGTTTTCAAAAATAAAATTATTTGTTGGTTTACAAGTATATCAAATGAAGGAAGGTATCTACATTACTTAGTCAAAATACATCAAGGAGATACTAAAATCCTTTGGGATGGAAGATTTAAGACTAGTCAGCACACCTATGGCTACTAGACATAATCTATCTAAGAATGATGATTCTACTAATGCAAACCAGACATTATATAGATCAATGATTGGGAAGCATTAGCAGTTGGCATTGTTGCAATATTTTATGCAAATCCTAAGGAGAATCACATGATGGTAGTAAAAAGAATATTAAGATATATGAAAGGAACATAAGACTATGACCTATATTACAAGAAGAATGACAAGTTTGAATTGAAAGTATACATAGATTTTTATTGGGTAGGATATTTTGATGACATAATAAGTACAAGTGGTGAAGCTTTCTTTCTAGGAAAGAGACTAGTTTCATGGAAAAGAAAGAAGAATTGCATTTTAGAATCAACAACATAATTTGAATATGTAGCAATAATAGTTAATTGTTCTAACATTATGTAGATCAAGCAATTGTTGAAAGGAATGAAGGAAAAGATCATTGATCATGTTGTTATCTATTGTGATAACAAAAGTGCTATAAATATATCAAAGAACCATATGATGCACACAAAGACCAAGCACATTTCTATCAAGTATCATTACTAAGAGCTAGTTCAAGATAAATAAGTGAGGTTGGAATATGTGAATACTAAGGAGGAAATAGTTGATATCTTTACTAAATATTTATCTTAGGATGCATGTGAGTATCGAAGAGGTAAATTAGGGGTGATTCCCCTAGATAAGGCTACTTAAGATAAGATGGAGCTCTACATCAACTATTTTGATTAGAATATCTTAAAAGTTGATGCATAAAGTCATACTTTAGGAGCTACCTAAAGTAGTGAAGTGAGAAGCATAAAATTTTGTATCAATCATAAGAACAGATGAAAAATGGTGAATGAAATTCATAAGTACCAACAAGAATATATCTACATGGTGAAGAAGTATGAGAAAGATGAAATGTCTATGGATTTTTTGTCAAAGAGGGAAATATTAAATAGTTACTATATGAAGAAGGAAACTAATGTTGCAAAGAGGGAGATATATGATGTTACCATCCAAAAGGGAGAATGTGTTAGGACATAAAGAGGGAGATTTAATAGAGAAATAAGTAAAGTGAAGTTTCAAATCAATGCAAGGTGTTTCCAATAATAAAAGAGAGAACTAATTTATTTCATGATCTGATATGATAGAGGGAATCTATTTGTTGTGTATCAAAGCTGCATGGATGAGATTAAAAATGAACATAAAAGGAGATATTATTGGAGACTGAGATGAGAATCAAAATGAAACTAAGGATATTAATCAAGATCTAAAACTGAACATATAAGGAGCTTGTCAAAGAAATTGAATTTTTTGGATTGCATGGTAACGAGAGGTGTTGTCATCAATGCCAAAGAGGGAGATTGTTGGAAACCACAATTGGAACAATTTTTATGTTTTCATTGATGTCAAAACTTATTGCTAAGACAATTTATATCTGAGTAGAGTGCCCTATCAAGATGATTGATGAAGAGGATTTGAAAAGAAGAGATAAAAAAGGACCTAGAAGAAAGGTTTAGTTATGGGAAACTACAATGGACACTTGATCAATTGGACTTTGACAAGATAATATGATTATTTAATAATAACCTACGTGGAGAAGATAGTTGTATTGAATTCTAGAAGTAGTGATCAATAGAAGACAAATGCATAGGCTTGACTAAGCAAAAGAGAAGAACATTAAGGAACTAGAAGTTTATGATGAGTGATGCTAGTGGTGACCGAACGATAGTATAAGCCATGAAAAATATATTGTTGACCAAGCATCAGTATTGATTGAGTATCAATAAGTGTTCCAAGAAAAAAAATTAGTATTGATTGAGTATTAGTAAGTGTACCAAGAAGAACAATTAGTACTGACCAATTAATTCAATGATGATAGAGTGTCAGGACCTATTCTTGGTCAAGCGACAACATTTTTTAACTTGTGAGGAAATCTTAATTTCCAACTAATACAATTAAATTCTTGGGATATAGAAAGCATGTTAAAGATAAGGATGGGTGGCATAAAGAATTTAATTCAAGGGAAACCATGTTTGAAGCATTTCTATGCATGAATTTAAAGAAGAGTTCAAAGAAGTTTCTAGAAGAGAGAGGAGGAGACAAAATGGTGGAAGGATTAGATGAATATGACTAAACCCTAATATCTATAGCAATGTTTAAGTGAAAAAAAAGATCAAAACTACCTATTTAAGAAGGCATAAGGGTGAATTAATTAGGGTTAACAAAGTAGATGTTTTCTTGATGATAATGATTGGCAAACTTTAGAAGGAGGTTGAGAAGAGTTGTGAAGAAGTGAAGTGTGATTGCTTGAAGGAGTCCCAAGGATATCAAAGATAGATATTCATTCATTGGATTGACAAATGAGCTACCTTGTGATCTATTTTTGCAAAGTGAATTGTATTTATCATATTAACCTATTATTACTTTCTAACTATTGTATTAGAATGAAGTCCTTTAATCAAGATTGACATAACAGTCATTTGCAAATCCTTTAATCAAGGTGACATTCTAATGGAATATTCTAAAGCCCTCTAACAAGGCTAATCCTAGCACGGTGATCAAATCCTTTAACAAGGTCACATTTAATAGTATTTTTGTAACCTTTAACAAGGTTTGCTCCTAACAGAACTTACTTCATAAGAGTGAAAATTTGGAGATATCTTACTAGTGGTTTTCCTAAATTGGGTTTCCATGTTAAATCATGATGTCATACTTGTTTTGAGATATTTTACTATTAACGTTTTACATTTTGAAATTTTATTACTATTAGGACAGTGTGTTGACATTACAATCAAGTTTTTTATTAGTGACATATACTTATTTAGCTTGTAAGTATCTACCGAGCTTATTGCATAGTTAACAATGTTAACCAAGAATTTTAGTTGTTACCAAGTTCTATAGTTGCTATCGAGTCCTTTGGATAGATTTTAGTTTGTGCCAAATAGTTACTACTATGATAATGATTAGTAGTGTAAACTAAGCATCTTAGTGCATGTCAAGTTTACCAATGCAAACCAAGTTGAGCAGTTCTTATCGAGTTTGTAGTTGATGTGATGTGAATCGAGTGTTGACCAAGCTACTCAATGTTAACCAAATGATTCAGTTTATACCAAGCTCATAGTGAGAGCATTGATCGAGCTATGCAGTGTGAATCAAGTGATTCAATTTATATGACGAGTTTTAAAATATTCATTGAGTCACCAATGTAGATCGAGTTCAAGACTACTTGGAAGTGATCAGTATGGACCAAGATTCTATGTCTAGTGAGTGCATGATGATGCTAAGCATTGACAGTGGATGCAAAGTATTAGAACCTCACTGAGTCAGTCTTTAGAACTTGAGTTCCTGTAGTATGAGCCAACTTTTTAATATTTGTGTAAACTTGTATTGTGGCTGACTTTGTAATTTTTTAATTGGATTAGTAGAAATGTAATGTTTTGTATCACATCCAAAGTATGTAATGGTAATAAAATGGAATAAATGTAATCAAAGAAGAGTTGAAGAGTGAATTGCAAAGGCTGCAATAGTATAAGGAGCAACAGAGATTTTTCTATCATAGCAAGGCAATTTGTACACTCAGAGGAATCTCATTCAAAAAACCTAGTTGCAGATCAGAGATCAGCTATTGCTTCATCCTAACAGGTGGATAAGTCAAATCCTTTAATAAGGTCGACCTAATAGTCTTGTGTAAATCTCTTTATTGAGTGCATACTTTATTATATGTTTGTAAATCCTTTAACAAGGTGGACTTAGTAGTCCTTATTCCTCCTAATAGGGAATATCATCAGAAATGATCATTGTAAGCCTTAATTGACCAACTTTATATTGCAGTACTAAAGCTTGTGGGTACTATCCCCACCCCAATTTTACTTTCTATTTGGATATTTTTTGGTCACCAAATCTTGTGTGTTAAAGTGTAGTATATGCTTTCATGTTTTCAATTTCTCATGCATGCAACTAGATTAGAATATAGATGAAGGATTAATTGGAAATTGAAGTTCAAGTTTTATCAGTTACTAATTCACCCCTCCCCTCTTAGTAACTTATCCTTTCATAATATTTCCAACACACTGGACTGCATGTTTTTATGTTGTTGAATGTTTACTATAGAGGCCAAGCTACTCAATATTTAGATCTAAAGTGATTAAAAGTTTAATTGGTACATTTGGACTTGAGGATAACTAATTCAACTCCCCCAGTCATTCTAAATAATCCTAACATTGTTCATCCTTTCAGACATGCCATTTTGTAATGGTGTTCTTGAAATTGGCTTTTGTCTACTAATCACATGGTAAGAACACCAATGGTCAAAATATTTATTTTAGTATTCACCTCCAATATCAATCTCAACTATATCTTTTTATTTCTTGATGGTATTAAGTATATAATATTTTACGGTAATAAAGTAAAGTGATTTTCTTTTCTAGTTGCATCATTAATAAAATTAACATAATAATAATAAGACCCACCAAGAGATGATACTTGATCTACTCTCCATGCATCAAAATGTACAAGCTCTAAATTTTCACTCTTTGTTTCCTTCCCCGATTTGAAACATCTAATTCTCTTTTGTTTTTCATAAATAGGACTTTCATAAAAATCATAATCAACTTCCTTCAAACTTGGTATAAATTCTTGGAACAAAGAATGTGCATGCCCTTCTCATGCATGCATCCAAGTCTATTTTACCATAAGTTTGTATTTTTTCCTTGTGAAAGGTAAGAAAATAGAATAATCAAAATTTATAATACATTATTACAATGTACCTACCTTCCCCTTTTTATATTATTAGTGTTCCTTTCGTAATCTTCCATAAATTATTTGAAAATATAACCTGTTGGCATAATTGTCCTCAAGCTCAAGGAATGATCGACAGGATGAACGGTGCATTAAGTTATGACTATATTTTCATTAATGTCAAGGAAAAGAGGGTACCAAAATTGATATAAATCTATGACTAGAAAGGCACATTGATCTTGAATATGTGACTCTAGTTCAAAAGGGTGATTAGAGTAAGGAGAAGGACAAACCCAACAAAGGCTATCACAAAGTTTATCCACCTAGATAGAGTTATGTTTGGTGAAGCAAGTATGTGTAGGAGGATGTCAAGTAGGAAATAAAGTTAGAACAATTAGTGATCACACAAGTTGGATTGGTTGAGTTACCAAGGGAAGCATAAAGTAGGATATCCATGATTACCATGTCATGAAGTAGATAGAAGTGCACTCATCATTGCAATTAATTGTGATAGAGTTGTCATATGGAGGAATAGTCAAAAGAATCAAAATTTGAATTCTTTCTAGCCATATAATGCATTGACACAAGACATATGCGACTCTTATATGAACATGCTACATCTAACAAGAGAAGTACATGATAAAAATAGGAAGTGAAGCTAGGAATAGGCTTTAAAATTCAAATTTTGAATTCACATATTAGGGTTTCAAAGTTTAATGAGATGAGATAGATAATATATAGAAGTTTCTCACACCACATGTCTTGTGATAGGAGAAAGTTCCATTAGATGGAGGCCTATGATGAAGGAATGGTTAAGTTAAAAAAATAACTCACTATGTACTATAATAGGATAGGGTACTATAGCCCTGAATGAATCCACTAATTGTGAACATGTATATTTAGTGGAATGTCTAAAATATAACCTAATAAGTGTATCTCAACTAATGGATAAAAATTATAGGTTTAAATTCAACAAAGGGTCTTGCTCAATATTTGACAAGACAGTTAACCTTTTAGCTACAGAAGAACAAAAATAAGGTAACCTATTTTACCTCAATATTTTTAAAAATAAATGCTTGGTATCTAAGTATGACAATAGTTGGTAGTGGCATACAAGATTGTGTCATATAAACTTGGAAAGCATTGCTAAGGTGAGAAGGAAAAACTGCATAAGGGGTTTACCTCCTATTGCTAAACTAGACAATGTTAATTGTTAGCTAAGAATGGTGTCAAGCTCTAGCTTCTCTAGCAAGTAATTTACTTTTGAAAAAGTTCTAGATATATTTTATACTAAATTTTATGGTCCCATGAGAATGAAGAGTGTATCTATAAATAAACACTTTAAGTTTTTTATTGATGACTTTTCTAGAATGATCCAAACTACCTATTTAAAAAAAACCCTAAAGCCTTTCACATGTTCAAAGCGTACAAGGAAAAGATTGAAAGGGAGACCGATAGAGCATTGAAATTATTAAGATTAGATAGGGGAGGTGATTTCACCTTACAATAATTTGAGAATTATTTTCAAGAGCATGTAATAAGAAGACATATGTTAGCCCCTAGGATACCAAATTAGAATGGTGTTGTTTAAAGAAGGAATATAAAAATCATAGATTTTGCAAGAACACTGATGACTCAGAACAATATTGCAAACGTATATTAGAGAGAAGCTATGAGAAAAATTGTGTAAACCTTGAATAGGGTATAGATAATTAAGGGAACAAAGAAGACTCCCTATGAACTATTATTTGGTGACTCACCATCTATGTGTTACTTCAAGGTGCTCAAAAGAAAATGATACATCAAAGGAGATGAGAACTAAGGAAAATTTCAACCTAAAAGTGATGAGGTTATCTTTCTAGTATACTCTACCAAAAGAAAAGTATACTAGTGTCTAAACCTCTAGAAAAACAAGATTGTATAATTTGCCAATGAGAAGGTAGATCAGTTCTCTGAGAAGAATAAAGAAGAAAGTGAAAAAGATACTAAAGATTACAAATAATTTGAATGCATTCCAAAAATGTTATAGTGGAAAGAGTGTTGGTGGAAGTAGAAGTTGTAAAAGAATTTGTACCAGAAAAGGCAAAATTATCTTAGCCTAAAGAAAAAAGAGCAAAAACACTTGGAGGAGAACCAATGCTAGCAAAATTAGTAAGAAGATACCACTCAACTAATTGGATCATTGGAGAAAAAGACACGACAGTGATGACTAGGAGAAATGAAAGAGAGATGGTATGTCTTCACTCACACATGGCTCCCAAAGCTACAAAGGAACCTCTCAAGGAAAAATAATGGACAAAGGCCATGGAGGAAGAGATTGATCAAATAATAAAGAATGATACATGGAACTTGGTGACCTAGCTAGAAGACAAGAATGTCATTGGAAAAAAATGGGTATTCAGAAACAACATGAGAAAGTATGGACAAGTAGCCAAAAATGAAGATAGAATTGTTTCCAAATGATATGCACAAGAGGAAGGCATAGACTATGGAGAAACCTTTTGTACTGATGGCTAGTTTGGAAGGAGTCGGGGTACTCCTAGCATTTTTAGCATACAAGAACTTCAAAGTGTACCAGATGGACATAAAATCTTCATTTTAAATGGAGTTCTAGAAGATGAAGTGTAAATTAAACAACCAGAATGGTTTGTGAATGAAGAAGACAAAAATCAAGTGTGCAAAAATAGAGCATATTATGGGAGACTGTACTCATACTTGACAAATTTTAGGTTTATAATAACAAGCTACATCACAACATATATATACAAAAACAAATAGAAGAAAATTTTCTAACCACGAAGATATTTGTGGATGACATAATTTTCGGAGGAGATGATAAAATGAGTGTTGAATTCATTGAATCTATGAAGAAATTTTTTAAATGTCCATGATCAGTGAAATAAAATTCTTCATTGACTACAAATATCTCAACTAAAAGGAGGAATCTTCAGAGGAAAATAAAGTATGTGAAGGAGACTCTTAAGATGTTTGGTATGGAGGAAGAAAAACAAGTGGGCAACCTAATGGTGACTAGTTTTAAGTTTTTAAAATAAGATGAAAGCCTTGAAGTGAATGAGACACTTTATTGATATAAGATTTGTAAACTATAGTATGGTGTGTACAACATACCATGCATTATACAAGCAATTGGAATAGTGGCTAGGTTTTCAGCCAACCCTAAGGATTTGCACATGGTAGCTGTGAAAAAAATCTTTAGATATCTAAAGGGTACTAAAGATTATTTCCTATGGTATTCTCACAAGGAAAAAATTGAGCACAATGCCTTAACTAAGGTTGATTAAACATGAAACATAGATGATAGAAAGAGCACGAATAGTGGTGCATTCTTTCTTGGAGGAAGATTGGTTACATGGGCTAGAAAGAAGAAGAACTACATATCAAAATCAATAGTAGATTACTACATTTGGACCAATTTTGTAATGATAGGCCATCATAATTGTGACATCTACATGTCACCCTAGCGATAGAACCATGAATTGACTCCCATCAAATGATCATCAAACTTTTACTGTCACAAATTATGATGACAAGGGAAATTGTCATAATGGTGATGGTTGACACTAATGTAACTTGGAAGAAGGGAGCGACAAGAGTTCATGTTCACAATATTGAAATTGTGATAGTACAATACTTTGTCATAGTTATGATGGTCTCAACTTTGAGTTAGCCATCCCAATTGTGATGTGTATGTGATAGTGGTGTTGTATAAGTGTTGGTTATCCATTGAATATTTCTTTCATAGTTAAAAAATTGTTGCAAAAACTGTGATGAGCAAGGAACAAGTAGCCATTGGAATGGATCATCACAATTGCAATGGCTTGGCAATTTTTTATTTTTTTAAAACTACTTTTAGATCATAGTTGTTGCATGGGAAGCATGTATTTCCTTTGATTTTGTGTATGGTATATTTCCATTTTTGGGCTAGGGTATGGAGCCTTTATAGCCAACCATTCATTATAAGTTGGGGAATGTGCTTTGTGCCTAACATACAAGTGATGTATCTGCATATGCACTTTTATCATGTTGGAAAATTGTATTTGATCCTGCTAGCTAGGAACAACTGATTGCTTGTTTTATCATATTCTTTGTTGGAGGATAGTCCTATAAAGATCACAAAGAGAATTGTACATAGAGTGATAGGTTACCCAAACCTGGATCGGCTAAAGACTCTTAGGAGTGATGTCAAGAAGGAAATTGAGAGAACACATGTGCAAAATGGAATAAGAGAGGGATGGAAATTGACACTATCCAAGACTCTCTAGTTGATTTTTCTATTAGGATTATAGCACACAAATTTTATCAATCTAGTAGACTCAATAGTGTGCCTTGTATTGCAGTAGATGTTGGATACAAACTAGTAAAGAAGGATCATACATATGATCTTGCAGAGCTACAACTACAATAGATTAATGAAAATCTAGAAGAAATTAGAAGAACAAAAGGCACACAATGCAAATTTGGTGCAATTTTGATATGTATTTCTTTTATGTTTAGAATAAATTCTCTTCTTTTGGTAAAGTGGCATGGAGAAATGATAGGCCAATCATAGCTCAATTAAATGAATACATAGAGTAGATGGGAGCTAAATTTGAGACCTTGATGACTAGTTATTTTGAAGACTTTAAGAAGTCAATGAAGTAGAGGCTCAGAATTATAGTTTCTTTGGTAGAAAAACATGTTAAGGATGTATGTTTTGTGGTAGATATTAACTACACTTACATACAAGTGGCCATACCAAGAGTGAGATGGTTGAGACCTCTTGGGTATGAGATTAACATAGATGAAGCATCAACAACAATAACTACACTACTTGCAGAGGAGATTGACAAGGATGAACCACATTTTGGAACATATGACATGGTAAGATCAAAAGTGGACATGAATTTGAAGAATGCCTCCACTTTGAAGAAGAAAGACAAGCTTGTTAAGAAGGTTAAAGCCAAATTTGGGGAAGGCACTACAAAAGAAGCTGAAGATGAAGGTGAAGATGTCGAGGGAGATGAAGAATAGAAAGATCAAGGGACACTTGCCCTAACCCAAGGTATGGGGGAGGATGCAGATGAAAGTGAAGGTGCCAAGCAAGAAGCACCAAAGCCTGAGACAAAGAAGAGGAAAGCCCAGAAACAACCAGTTGCATAGCCTAAAGGGAAGAAGATACCTGCAAAGCCAAGACTAGCCAAGCCAACTACAAGCACTAATACCAGGGCTACAACACAAGGGGCAAAGGTGTAGGAAAACCAAAAGGCAATAGAACAAGAGGGGCCTATAGAGCAGAAAAAGAGAAGGCGGTATGTTACACCCCCTGAATTAGATGAGGTGAGGACAGAGTCTGATGAAGATCAATTTAGATTGGTAAGATTTTCTACCACTTCCAAAATTGGAAGGCATTTACAATAATATTAGAGATAATGTAGATTCATCTGGTCTAAATACCATAGATTTCAATAAGTTGTCAAAAGAACAACAGAACATAGTGGAAGAGTCCATCTACACTATGATGGCTAAGTTCAAGACCACCCCACTTGAACTAGACATTTCAATGCCTAAGGATCTAAGCTCATTAGTGTAGAATAAATGGCATTTCCATCTCAAGATGGAGAAAGAAATAAGGGAGTCTACATTGGCTCATGTAATACCTGACCTTACTAAAGGTCAAATAACAAAGGCTAGCAAAAATAATGGGAGAAAATTTGCACCCAAATACAGAGCCTTCAATATTTTGCAAAACAAAATAGAATATTTTGTCCAAAAGTTCACACAAATGTGGAAATTAATCTATGGATTGACAACTGTGAAGGAATGACAAGAAGAGCCATTTGAGGGTAGGAATGATGAAGAAGAAGAAGAGAATGAGAAAGAGGAAGAAAGAGAGAAAGAAAAAGATGAAGGAGAGAAAGAAATAGAGAAAGAGACAGAGACAATGGATAAAACTCATGGTGAAGAGGCAATAGCTAAGGAAAAACAAATTGAACAAAGTGTCCAAGACACTCAACTACCAGCACCAAGTACTCCACATACAACACCTATAGTTATAATCATTGTAAAGGATGTTCCTCACCCCTCAACTCAAAACAAAAATCCTTTAACTACAAAGGATCTCAAAAAGATCCTTCACCAATCAACATTGCAAGCACAACTTTGCACAAATCAAGTATTGGTAAGTTTTGATGAGTTATAGAAAGCTCTAGCAGAAATAACCAGAGAGAAGGATATCATACAAGAACAAACTACATGACCTCCCACACCTACAATAGATGAACCAAAAGGGCAAGAAGAACAAGAAAAAATTGCCAAAGTTGATTCTACAGTCAGAGTGACAACAACTATCGTGGAGCAAGCAAAGGAAAAAATAGGACAAGATGTTCCTATGGCACAAACCCAAGGTGCACCTCCACAAATTTTCATCATTAATCAAGGTAGTAGAGAAGAGAATAAAGAAGAGGAGAAGATCCCTAATGAATAGAGGCAATACAAACATTGGTGAACTTGCTTACCTCTAGGACTCCTAATAAGAAGCTTTGCATTGATGTAGTACCATTGCAAATTTCAGCACCAGGCTTGAGAACTACCAAGGTTGCAAGGGTACTTCACTATGGAGACCATACACTTGATGAAGAAATAGCCATACCTAGTTATGACTCAAGAACCCTGAATTTGCAATAGATAAATGAAGTGCAAGAGGCACTAGAAAGGAGAAAGAGACAAGAGATACGTAGAAATGAGTATAAGCAAAAGCAAGCACTAGTGGAGATCAAAGAAATATTTCTTGATGCATTTAACTTGCAAGTACCTAATGAAACCTAGCCCATTATGGAGCAATTGGCTAACATTATGGACCAGGTACAGAATGAAGACCTAGATGCTAATGTTAAACTATTAGAATGGTCAAAAAAGAAGTTTTAGATGAAAGTGAATGAGAAAATATCAACTAAAATAGCACTTTCACAGGTTGAATTGGTAAAGAAGATTGAAAAAGTAAAGAATGTACTTGAGAATGTATTCTCATTGTACAAAAAGTTGTGTGATTTCTCATACTTCACATAGGAAACAAGATAAAGGATACTGAGCTAGGAATGAAATCTAAAGATTTCTAGCACTTAGATACCAAAATATCCAACTTAGAGTGAGAAGCATTTTTCTCAAATGCTTCACACACAGAAAGAGTTAGCCGTGTTGACAGCAGAAAAGGAAAATATCAACACCAAATTGATGCAAATTAAATCCTCCATAACTCCACATCTGGAAGTACTTCATAAGGAGTAGGCATATGAAGAAAATGTACTAAAGAAAGACCCAAATCTTTCTACTTTAGAAGGCCTTGTTCATCTTGTAGGAAAGACAACCATCCAGCACAAGTCATTGGAAATTGCTTTAGACAATTGGGATGCATCTCTCAAGATGATTATAGAGTTAAATCAAACATTTTTGGAAAAATATGGTCTTAATCCTTAGAACCCTTTGACATAAGTGTCAAAAATGGGGGATAATATACTTAAGGGGGAGAATATATTCATGGGGAGATGATATAATGTTTTGGATATAATGTGTAATTAGAAAGGGGGAGATAAACTGTTTTGGGGGAGATATTGACATACACATTTTGAGGAAGTAATTAAAAGTCAAGAAGGATGCAAAACTCCAAGAAGATGTGAATAAGAAATAGAGTAGAGTATAGGGAGCAAAAATAGAGTATACAGATGCAGATAAGGCAAAGAGTATCAGTATCAACATAAGACATATTCAGCACAAGAATTTTGGTTACAAGAATGGTAATGGCACATTAGCTCAGGAGGAGTTACAAGATTTTGAGGTATACAAAATTTTGAATAAGTTTTTGAAGTTTTGTACATATATCGAATAGAGTGTGTAGTATACTCATAGAGATCAAATGCATAAAGTCTAGTTAAGTATTTTTTCCACTCATGTCAAAGGGGGAGATTGTTAGTCTCAGATTGGTTTTGACATTTGAGTGTCAACATAGTTAACCAAATTTTAGCTGATGCCAACTATAATATAGATGCTGAGCTACAATGTATGTCAAGTCAAAAAATTTAATAGGTGCCTAGTGATCTTTAGGTGTCAAGTGAAGTTCAAGTGCCGAGTGATGTATAGGTGCTAAGTTACCATAGATGCCAAGTGGAATAGAATCACTATAAGAGCCGAGTGAGCTAGTTTTCCTATATGTGTTGAGCATCAGTAACAAGTATGTGTCGAGTAATATAGAATCAACATATGAGTTTGTGTTTTCACAAACTCAAATGTAAATTACTTTTGGAGCCAACAAGGGATGAATCTTGAAGGATCTTAAAGATAAGGACAAATCTTTCACGTTACCTATGTGATCAACATGAAGCCAATAAGAAAAATGGAGAAGGCATACAACCAATAAGAAAAGTGCAAGAGTTGAATGGGAAATAAAGAATGAATATGGATTGTAGATTCATACCTAACCCTAAGTCTTTGAAATCTTTAAATGAAGGATGAAACCCCATTGTATGCATGTATGAGAAAAGTGTATGGGTGAACTCTAGCAAAATTTAGAGGGAAGTGTGAAAAGACTTAGAAGAACATAGTACTATTGCAGCATTTAGTTATTGAAGAACAAAATATCAAAATATTGCTGAGTGAGACATCAAATCAAGCAAGGATCAAATCAATAAGAGCAGAACACGGATCGAGAATCAACAATTGAAGATTGTAAAGCTATCAAGTCAAAGACTTTCTAATACTCTCTTGCAATTGTATTAGATAATGGAAATCCTATGGACTTAGGTTGGCCTAGCAGCCATTTGTAAATCCTTTAATAGGGTGGCATTCCAAGTGAATGTACTAAAGTCCATATATCAAGCCTACTTTTAGCAGGGTAGTGAAATCTTTTAACCAGGCCACTTTTGACAGAGTGTAAAGTCTTTAATAGGACATGCCTTTCATAAGGCAGACCATTGGAAATGGTCAAACATTGTAACCTTATACAGTTACACATTGCTGCAGTGATATTTTGTGGGTTTCATCCTCACCCTAGTTTTACCTTCTCATTTTGGAGGGTTTTTGGGTTACCAAATTTGTGTGTTGTCTATTTTCATGTTGGTCTTTACTTCCATGTTTATTAGATGGATTAGATGCATGTAAATAGTTTCAGTAAAAGGTTTTGAAAAGGTTAAAGTTAGTTACTTCTAATTCACCCCCCCTCCTCTCAAAAGTAAATCTTCCCACTTGTTAATTCCAACAGAAACCTGTGTCACCTTTTATAAAGAAATGAGATATCAAAATTTGACAGTTCAACATTAATGACAAAAAAAAATGATATTTGTGTTTAGAATTTGAAGATGATGTAAATTGATGAAATGTGTAGAATTGTATAAATTTTATGCCTATAAATTTTATAAATTTTTTGAGTAAGAATTTATTCACTCTCTTTTATTTTGAAGTCCCTTTTTTAACTGAAAAAAATATAGGGTGTAGTTCTCATCAAACAAGTATATGCAAATCATCTTATTTTGTTCTAATTTGAAAATATCTTATAGATGACATGTACAGCTAGGAAGTCAAAAAAGAAATAATTTTTTTAGTCTATTTTTTATTTTTTATAAGTGCTCAAGCTCAACCTAATTTGAAATCCAATGGTTTTTTTCCTCCCGTCAAAACTTCCCTATCAAATCTATACCTTCTTGAAAAAAAAATTATATATTCGTGAAGAGGACTCTCTCCTCTAGAGATAAATAGAATTTTTTTTTATATGATTTACTATTTTCTTTCCTTTTTTGAAGGAGCATCTTCTGAAATGTTGAAATATCAACTTATAATAATTTAAAATTATAACATATTATAACTAATCAAAACAGTCAAAAAATTATATAATGATGATATTGAATTTGAGATCTATAAAAGGGTATTTTTAGTTTTTGAAAAAAATTGAGTTTTGATAGAAAAATGAGATTTGACCAAAACAAGTTTTGGTATCCTGAATGGTGACATAGATCTATGCTTTTATCCATATATTGTTTCTTCTTGTTGCTGCTGAAGTGCCTCAAATTGATGTTTCTCCATCACCCTAAGATAACTTACATTCTCTCTAGACCTAGGTTGTTCCACAATTGTACCCTCTATATCTTGATTCATCATTTCAAGTCCTAATTTTAATGAAGCAAGATAATAGTTTTAGGGTGGAAAGGACTATTTTTCCCCAAGCTTCTCACTAATGAGAGGATAAGAAGTTAGCTAAATGTAGCCATTGAAATGTTGAATCAAACTATAGAGAGTATGACTATGGAAAAACTTGGGGCTAGAGATAATGTAAGATATCTTAGGGAGATGGAGCAACACCAATTTGAGGCACTTCAATAGCAACAAGCAGCAATAGTATATGCTCAATAGCAAGCCTCAAATTCCATGGGTAGTGGGATTCACCTAAATAATTCCATGGGTGTACCTCATTTGAGTTTGAAGGAAGTGATTGAAATATATGCACAAGAACATGACATCTAGTTTTTCTATAAAGTGGGATGCACATATGATGAGCTTCAAGTTCATGGCTTTGGAACTATCTATATCTATCTAGATTATGTAAAACAACAAGTACTCATACAATCTAGAGATAGATGGGTGATTGCATCATCGCAGCAACTAGTTGAGATGCACCATAATCAAACTAAAGGAAATTATTGATAAACCAAACATATAATGAAGAGAAAACTTGGAAACATGAATGCTAAAATGCTGAAATGAAAGCTATCAAGGATCAAACACCTATATATTCCAAAGTTACAACACAATGTGAAGTTGATTTTAGATATGGTAGAGGTAGATATTTAGAAGTTTGATTAGAATTTAAGGCATGAGAGAGAATTTGTGGCAATATATCAGAAGGAGAAGGAGTGGCCTCAAAAAGAGACTGCACGAGAGGAAAAAAAGAAAGAATTCTAGACAACATAGAGGATATTATGCAAGCACTAGATATAATCTAGGAAAGTGTTGTGGTAAGTACTATGACATTGGAATCACTTGCAAGTGTCTTTGAGAATTTACAGTCCAAATATTGGGAGGACTACAAGTTGTGCAATTTGTCATGTATTGCATTTGCATTTTCTTTGCCATTTCTTATAAGATTTTTTCAAGTGTGGGAACCACTTCAACATCCTTTGCATGGTTTAGAGGTAGTTTCATTGTGGTAGAGGATTTTGCAAGGGAATGAGCCTCGTGAGTATGGCATTTACATAGAAGTAAAACTTTCATCTTCAACTCCTTACACTAAACTCCTAACTAAAGTTATTCTTCTAGCACTGAGAATAGCTGCTAAAAATCCATAGGAGCCAAGGGACCCTGAACTTATGCTACATTTTCTAGAGACATTGGAGAAGTTACTACTTGATGGGGACACAACCCAAGAACAGAATGGACACAATAGAAAAGGGAAATTGTATTAGCTAAAAAATAAGCTAGTACATTCAGTACAAAGAAAATAAACTTCAAAACATGCTCTAAGGGCTTACAATAGCATAAATGTGGAGATAATTTCTCCTTTCAGTACCTCCTCTCAAACTCCACTCCGAACTGCCTTTTACAATGCTAGGAATCTCCTTAAATAGACCCTAGAGGGTTAAGGACTAGGAATACATTCTAGAAGGTGCTAGTAGGCATCCACTAACCAAATAGAAGGCTCCAGAAGCTGCATTAAAATTTGGCACAAATCTAGAAGAATCCATAAATGGTAATCGAACTTTTGGGAGGCATAACTTTTGAACCGTAGCTCTAATTGACGAATTGTTTACATTTTTGAAAAGATCTCAAAGTGCTCTATAGCCCTATGGACAAGCTTCGCTCATCCCCCATTTTTTGGCCCTTTTTGAGGTCATTTAATGCCCCTAACTTGACTTTGAAGCATTCTTAAGTGGCCTCCAAAACCCAAAAAATTGCAATAACTTTCAAACCGTGGGGCCTTTTGACCTGATTCTTTTTCTGGAATTTTTAAAATCACAATTACATTCACCTGGCCAATTCACACCTTCTAGTTTACCAAAATGATGGCCCAATTACATGCTCCTATTTGTTTGGGATTTTCTAGCACACTGATAGTGGAACTGTGAGAGTTGGAACCTTTATTTGACCCAAATGGGTGTCCAAAAATGAAAACACATGAAACAAAAACTAAGTCTAAGTACATTTTTTTTGGGTGACACAGGATTTCCCTTATACCTTTGGATGCTCCTGCATCATTACTAGCTTTAGTACTTCATAACATTTTGGATCATATAGTGATGCCCAAAATAACAAGAACTGTAGATACTTGAGATCCTTGCATGGAGACTATGCCAATACATGCATGGTTACATCCTTCACTTCCATTATTGGGCCAGGGTATGGAGCCTTTATATCCAACCATTTTTTATAAGTTGGGGAATGTGCTTCATGCCTAGCATGCAAATGTTGCATCTACATATGAAATTTTATCAACTTGGAAAATTGTATTTGATCCTGCTAGCTAGGAACAGCTAATTGTTCAGTAATCTGGTGATTGTTCTATAGGAATTTTCAATCAATCCAACTAATGAGAAACTAGACTAATTTAACTAGGTTATGGATTGGGCATGTGCTATTCCCATTTATCATATGGTTGCAATGTTAGAGGTGGCATTTTTTTGAAAGTGGAAGTAGGTTTTGTATCATTGGCTTTGTTCCAGTCCTAATTTTAATGAGGAAAGGACTATTTCACCCTGAGCTTCTTGCTAATGAGAGGATAAGAAGTCAACTAAATGTATCCCTTAAAATGATGAATCAAGCTATAGAGGGTATGACGGTGGAACAACCTAAGGCTAGAGCGAACGTAAGCTATCTTAGGATGATAGAGCAATACCAATTTGAGGCACTTCAGTAGCAAAAACATATGCTCAATAGCAAGCCTTCGCTTCCATGGGCCCACCTCAGTTGGTTTGAAGGAAGCGATTAAAATATATGAAAAAGAATAGGACATCCAATTTTTCCCTAAAGTGGGACGCACACATTATGGTCTTCATGTTTATGGTTTTGGAACTGTCAGTATCTATCTAGATTCTACAAAACAATAAGTGTTTTCACAATCTGGAGATAGATGGGTGATTGCATCATTCGATTAGCTAGTTGAGATGCATTGTAATCAAACTAGAGGAAATTATAGATAAACCAAATATATAATGAAGAGGAAACTTGAAAACATTAATGTTGAAATGCATAAATGAAAGCTATCAAGGATAAAACACCTATGTTAAAGTTACAACACAATTTGAAATTTATTTTAGATATGGTATAGGTAGATATTTAGAAGTTTGATCATAATTTAAGGCACGAGAGAGAGTTTGTGGAAATATACCAGAAGGAGAAGGAGTGGGTTTACAAAGAGACTACACAACAGAAACAAAAACTAGAAAACATGGAGGATATTATGGGAGCACTAGATAAAATCCAAGAAAGTATTGTGGTAGGTACTATGACATTGGAATCACTTGCAAGTGTTTTTGAGAATTTATAGTCCAAATATTGGGAGGACTACATGTCATGTATTGCATTTGCATTTAGAGGACTAACAAATTGTTTTGCATCTTTGTCTTATTGTTCGACATAAAGTGTTCTTGAAATAATAAAGTTTTATCATCTTCCATTAGTGGACATATATAATAAATATGCCAAAGTTGATTTCTCACTTGTTACAAATGTTCAAAGGTAAATACCATCTTATAGAGAAGATTAGATTTTCACATTCACAATGATCTAATGACCCAAGGTATTACAGATGATAGAAAATGGGTTAAATGGACTCAATAAGAATATGTCTCTTGTGTAAGGTATGACCTTGATTTAAAGATAAGAAGGCCTAAGAAAAAAAAATTGAGCCATACTTTATAGGATTCCTGAGATCAAATATATAATTACTCACAAAGACTAGAAACATGTGAATATGCACGTATTAGAATGCTTTAGAGTAAAATGATATGATAAAGCTCAGACCTTATGATGTCAGCCCATTATTTTAGGATACCCAAAAAGAAGATCATTTGGATGGATGTGGGCCTCTCTGCTTGCTAGCCTATTACTATATTGGTATTTAGTGTAAATTGAAGCAAACTAAAAAAATTGTTTGTCAATGAAAATCTATATCCTTCTCAAATCAGTCAAACACCTTTTTTGTTGGTGGCATACATATTCCAAAAGATGGTTGAAATAAAATACAAAATGATATTAAGTGTCAAGAAACATTGGAGTGAACCCAACCACTAAACAAAATATCGTGTTCCAATTATGTTCACAATGGCTACAAATATCGCAACTGAATTTGTGATACATGCCCAGTATAGATATGAAGAATAAGATCATTGTCATGAATGAATCCAATTAATAAGAAATCAATCCATTGCCTTGAAACTTGAGGATTAAAAAAGGATCAACCATCATACCATGAAGAACTCCTGCATACTATGGTGCTATATCTTGATTATACAACAAAAATAGAAGAATCCAAATATTTAGAAAGTGATTTTTCTAAGTACAGAAAATCATGATATCATTGTTCAAGTTTCTTAAAGCTATTGACACACACTGAACTCAAATGAAGGAGTTATGAAACAATGGCAAAATGATACACTTCAGTAAGCTACAAAGACCAATTGTACTATGTTTGAAGTGAAGACACTAGTATATCAATCAAGACAAGAGACCTACGTGCATATTTAGAAGAAAACCAACTTGACTAGATGAAGTCAAAATAAGTGCCGCAATCAGTTGTGTTGCTGCAATATTTGGGTTTTGAGCAACATTTAGACCAAGGAGTGCTATTCCTGGACCCAGAAACCAAATTGACTGCAAATTTTTACAACAAAAATGTAAGCAACATTGTTTGTTATTGAAACAAAAAGTTTGTAAGGAAACATAGGACTCCAAATGTAAGGAAAGGTCCATAAACTCCATAAAGTTGCTTGTTTTTAGATCATAGTTGCTTCATGGAAAAGAAAGATCAATGGATAGCCATGGTAGAGGTAGATATTTAGATGTTTGATCCAAGTACCCAAATCTATGATTTAATAGACCCTACAATGTATTAAGGAAGAGCTTGGTGAGGTAGTTAATGAGCTTGAACTTCTAGCTAGTAGCAGAATTTATAATATTCTACATCTTTACTATTAGAAGAAATCTCTTGGATAGAAAAATACCCCTTCACAAGTGCTTCCATTTGTGGATGATGAAGGAAAATTGATCCTAGAAGTTGGAATGGTGTTAGGTGGGAGGAAGAGGTTGAGGAATAAGATTATTTTGGAGTATCTTGTGAAATGGAAGAATCTTTCACTTGAGGATGCAATGTGAGAAGGAGTGGAGGATTTAGAGAATCCTAGTTTGAAATTCCTCAAGGTCAAGCAATTTGGCTAATGTGTTGGTTCGGATTCAGGTATTGTTTCAAATTCAAGATTCACTCAAATTTCTTTGGGTTGGGTTGGGCTTGGGTTCATTTTGGGCCTTCCTTACATACAACCATATTTTAAAAAATTATGTGTGTGTGTGTGTGTGTGTGTGTGTGTGTGTGTGTGTATACATACATATATATATATATATATATATGTATATGTACATACATACATACATACATACATACATACATACATACATACATACATACATACATACATACATACATACATACATACATACATACATACATACATACATACATATATATATATATATATATATATATGTATATATGTATGTATGTATGTATGTATATAGACACACACACACACACATAGATGCAATAGTACATAAGTTCATACACCACCATGGTAATATTAAAACAAGATAGAAAAATACACAACCATGGAAATGTTCAGTTTAAAAATAATAATTCCAACATTGATAATTGACATTGATAATATATGAGCATAGATGTAAAAAGGATATCGTGATTTGGAAGGGTTTCATAAACAATTTTTTCATTGATAAATCCTCCATAGCTTTCCTCCAAGGCTTGTAGAAGGTCCCAATGAAACAAAGTCACGAAAGGCTTTATATCTGTAAACATGATATGGGAATGGCTTGCATAAAATTATAGAGATTTCTATGTCCATATAGAAAATAGGATTAATTTTTATCATGTTTTAAGAGTTCATTGATAAGGTTGTTGTAGTAGGTCACTTCAAATTTGTTAATCCCACCTTTGATTGTGTCATCTGTTCTCACCAAAAATAAGAAACTTTTTAAAGAAAGACGTTGTTGATTGCTAGTCATTTTTGTTTAAGGGTTAAAAAATTGGCTCACATGGTAATGTATGTAACTAGGGTATGGAAAATATGTATGCATCCAAGCTCGTGTCTTTCATTAGTTTCACATCTTCCTACAAATTACATAGCCCAAGATAAAAATAATAAATTCATTAGGAGGCTAAAAACATAAAATGGAGTAGATTCGTGATCTTTCATGGATAGTCCATCAAAACTCCCATTCTTTCTTTCATATAAATATTCACTTAGGTAACCAGAAAATGTCCCTTAGAGCTCCCACTTTTTCTTACATATAAATATTCATTTGGGTCCATTTTAATGGTACCTTCTCTCTAATAGAACCCATTTGCTTTTTTATGCCTACAATTGTTTTAAAATTTTGAAAATAAATGATGTGTATCTAGAGATTGTTTGTCTTTCCCATATCACATCAAATGATAAAATTATAATGAAAAAAGAAACCAAATAATACAACATTGATAAGTTAGTTCTTCTAGAGCATACATCTCTAAGAATTCCTACATCATCCATGAAAAAAATATAATCTAGAACATGTGCCTTGTAACACATGTCCTTTGGTGAAGTGGGCTATCTTAGCTATCTAGTGACTACAATATTATCAATAGAGAAAATATACATATTTCAACCTAAAATATGAAGAAAACAATGTTCTTAAATTATATATGTGAAAAAATATTCATATTCATGTGGATACATATGACAAACTATAACAAAAAAAGGTTCCAAACCTACATAAGTGACATCATTTTCCCATCTTCTGGTGCATGTCATTTTTTCATTGTATCCAAAATAAGATTATGCCACTCTAAATTGAGATTGCATGTGCAACTACTTTCTATATGCATGGAAAATAGGTGGAGCTGAAAAAATGCACCACATTTACATTTATTTAATAGGTGTATTAAGTTTCTAAAATTATAGACCATCATGAATATTATAAATCTAGCTTCTATGGCCAAGAGAATGTCCTCAACAAGCTAGCACATAGAAAGCATTGATTTGCTTGCATTTTGAGGACATTACCCTTACCTATAAGAGTCAAAGTTACAATGTTCATGATGGTCAATAACTTGAAATATCTAATTAAAGACCTCTAACAAAAATGCAAACCTATTGCATTTTTCAGCTCCACTTAATGTCGTATGCATATGAATTGAGATTTCATATTGAACAATGACCTCCTTTTGCATTGCTTGAAACCAAGAGATTCACATAGTTAGTTGTCATGCAATCATAGGTTAATATTGAGCTTCACTTGGTTTTGAGAATAGTTTAATATCATCTACTAATTAGGGCTAATCACGTGAATTTGGAAGCTCATTTGCCCCCACCCCCCATCTAACATCTAAATTCCCCATTAACATCTAAAATCTTTAAAAAAAGATCAATCTTTAAACTACCTAGAAGTTGAGCTACTCTCAGGGGAAGTCCAACTTCATTTCTCACAAGAAATTGATCATAATTTTTTAGTTTTCTTGTACATCTAACATGGGTACATCCATGAATGTCCTCATCGACTCCTACATAAAATGAACCCAATATTTAAAAAATAACTCCTAAGAAATAATAGTTCGAGTGAAATAAACACATGAAAAATGTGTGAGAAAAAGAGGAATCTGCTTACCAATAGGCATTGTTGACATTGCAAATGACATTACCTCTTCAGTTATGTTCCTTGTAGTGGGCGGTGTAGTGAACATATGATCAGTGCTAGGAGCTGAAAATAATATTATTAGAGCTATTAAAAAAAAATTGTTCAAGTAAAACATAAGTGTAGGATAGAACATGCAATGTACTTGAATCACCTAAAGTACCATCATCTGGGGCATTATCCTTTAATCTATTCAACACCCTCTATAAAAATAAAACATATGCATTTTATTTAATGGCATAAATTAAAGAGTATACTATAAAACCTATTATTGAACGTTTCTTATAATTAAAAACTACATTAATACTTACTATATAAGTCTCAACTAGCTGTATCAACTCATCCTCTCTGTGTTGTATTTGAGGGGTTTGAGGTCGAACTAATGTAAATTAATGCTCTTGATTATTCCTTTTCAACATCCCACCCTTGCATTTCATCCATATTTACCACATTTCTCACCCATTGATCGACCCATCTCACCCCTATAAATATTCTCCATTTATATCTCAATATACCACATCAACACAACTCCCATTTCATATTGATTACTTATTTGGACTACTTTGTCCCATTGATAATTTTTGATAGTGGAAGAGAAATAATTATCTTAGTTGTTGATGAGAACCAATAGACATTATTTTCTAGCTTAGGGAAATAAAGAGAAGATATGGGTGTAATGAAGGAAATGCCATAATTTTTGTTTCATTTATGCCTCTTCATTTTGATTTTGTTCAAGGGAAGCTTTTCAATGCTAATAAATTTAATGTTTTACAAGAAAATACACTTGAAGAATTGTTAGCTCATAAGCAAGAACATGGTGTTGAAATAGTACAGAAAGTGCTTGACATGAGAGGTCTGCAAGTGAGGGTGTTGACAAATCTTGAAAACTTGAAATTTGAAATGAAAGCTATCAACAATCAAGCACCTATGCAAAAGTTAAAATAAAATGTGAATTTTATTTTAGATATGGTGGATGTGGATATTTAGGAGTTTGATTAGAATTTAAGGCACAAGAGAGAGTCTTTTGCAATATACCAGAAGGAGAAGGAGCGGCTTCAGATAGAGACTACAAGACAGAAACAATAGCTAGAAAACATAGAGGATATTATGGGAGCACTGGATAAAATCTATAAAAGTGTTGTGGTAGGTACTATGATATTGGAATCACATGCAAGTGTCTTTGAGAATTTACAATCCAAATATCAGGAGGACTACAAGTTGTGCAATATTTCATGTATTGCATTTGCATTTTCTTTTCCATTTCTTATAAGAGTGTTTCAAGGTTGGGAACCACTTCAACATCCTTTCCATGGTTTAGAGGTAATTTCATTTTGGAAGAGACTTCTACAAGGGAATGAGCCTCGTGATTATGGTATTTACATAGAAGCAGAACTTGCTTCTTCAACTCCTTACACTCAACTCTTCACTAAAGTTATCCTTCTAGTAGTGGAAATAGCTGCTAAAAATTCCTGGGAGCCAAGGGGCATTGAACCTATGCTACATTTTCTAGAGACATGGGATAAGTTACTACCAGTTTTAGTACTTCATAACATTCTAGATCATATAGTGATGCCCAAATTAACAACAATAATAGATACTTGAGATCCTCACAGGGAGACTATGCCAATAGATGCATGGTTACATCCTTGGTTTTCATTGTTGGGCTAGAGCTTGGATAATGTGCTTCATGCCTAGCATTCAAGTGATGCATCTCCATATGCAATTTTATCAACTTGCAAAATTTTATTTGATCCCACTAGCTAGGAACAACTGATTGTTCATTTTATTGTACCTAATTTGATGACAATTCTACAAGAATTTTTAATCAACCAAGCTAATCAAAAACTAGACCAATTTAACTTGGTTATGGCTTGTTTCTTTCTAAGAATATCTTCTGTGATATGTTTTTATAAAATTTGTTGCAAACTCTACCCATTTTTCCTAGTCTGCATTATTTTTGTGCAGGATCTCTAGGTAACTCACTTAGCATGGGTTGAGTGAGTTTTATTGTTTTATTATTTGGATTCTTGAATATGGATGCAACTAGATCAATTTTTCTATTGTACTAAGATGTAGTAAGCACCTTAAAATAATCTCTCTGTATATATACATACATACATACATAGATCTATAAGGCCCCTTCCCTAGTACCCTATTATAAATCTTAATAACACAAATATGATTAGAGCTAGGAAGAGTATGGAGATGAGATGTCATGTTTTTGTCTCTTGTGTATAGAATGTGAATTATATACTATTACCATACACCTTATGATAGAATGATGGTACGAAGGTTTTGGGATCTAAGTATGTCGTGATTGACATTTTTTTTAGCAATAAAGAACATGAGATCTTATTGAGACTGATATATATTTTAGTTATGGTTGTGCTAAGTATCCTATTTATAATTTCATTAGGTTGATAAGCTAAGACCCTATGGAATAAAGACTTGAGATGTCATAACTTAGAAACTATGTTGATGAGTTCATGGTATTTTATGATCTATTAGGATAATTGATTTAGGTGGTCATTATGGAAAGACAAATCAACACCCACTTTTGTGAGTACTAATAATAATTATAGATGGAAATTGTTATCAAAATTGGATAAGAGCCTACTTGGTAGAACTCAGCATAATGTAAATATAATAAGACAATTATTGTGCAAGTAGTATTAGGTGGAGATGTTATGGTGGATGATAATTAAGATGAGGATACAATATGTTGACTAACAAGATGCAATGGATTTATCTAATGATTGATTTTGAACCTATTTAGACATGATTATGCAAGCATCTTGATTACCTGACACAAGTGATTTTAAATACATATGCCTCATGATTTTCTATCTTATAATGATATCAGGATACTACTAAAAATCTCACCAAGTTTAATTGAATAAAAGATACTAGTTGGGATGTTTACATTTTGGTGGATTTTACTTATGATATGCACAATGACCTAATTCATATGCCTGATGATTTAATAGTTATGGATGAAATATTTCATCACCATGATAGAAAATAAAATTTGATATGATTCATAATATAAATTTTATCGTGTCAGGTAAAGATTAATGTTGATATGCAAATTTTGAAATCTAAATGTTTTGAATGCTTTTTATATGAAAATGATTAGAAAAAGAAAGTTAGTTATGAAAATTTGAATATGTTAATTTATATGAATCATGCAATATTAAAATTGTTGTGCACCTATATACATGTATTTTTACATGATTTTTATTGGACTATTGATGCTTGAGTTTAGTGTGTAGGAAATTGAATTTTGGAAATTAATTGGGGAAACAAGGTCCAAACTTATGTGGACATAGTATAGCCAAGGCAAATCTTTGCAAGATTCAAAGCCTCGTTGTGATGTTTTTATTTCATAAATTTAAGTTACATGTGTGTGTAGTAAATTTAATTTCATAAATACATTAGGGACATTTCATGGTGAGGTGTAATGTGTTGTAATGTGTCACTTGACACTTGTAATTATTTATGTGTTGATGACATGTCACCTAGGGTTTTGGTCATGGTTGCACTTAACCTTAAACTAATTGCCTTTCAAAGGATCAATAAAATCCACTTGGAAGAAGGATAGGATGGGTCACCATCATGTGAAATTCGAATTCAAACTTGAAAAGAATTTTAGAGGGTTAAAATGTGGTCCGAAAGTGCTATTTTTGGTGAAAATAAGCCACCCATATGATAGCATAACATGCTAGGGGCATAAATTTAACCATTTTACTACTTAGCTAGCTTAGGGGACCCCTTAACCAATGCATTCTCCCACCAATTCGAAAATTGAGGTTAGCCCCATCTTCCCACTTAGTCAAAGGTAGAAAAATTGGTAGGGACAAAGTTGTAAGAGATAGTAACTTGACGTTTTTGCCAAAATGAGTTAGTGGGAGAGTCTTTATAGTCAACCTGAACAAACTAGTGGGGTGTTCACCCACTCTCTAAGTTTAGAGACAATTAGGGATTTTGGATGAGGAAGGACTAAGGAGAAGGGAGCTCTTCAATAATTTTCATTTACCTTAGCTTGGACCAAGGTTGTGTTGACAATTGGCTAATAGTGATTTGTAATTGTTGTCATTAATGGAACCACATGATGTACATGTTAACATGAAACCTCAAAAATAAAGATACTTAGTGGGTGGTAATTAGAAAATTGTCTAAGTATAGAATTTGGTTTACAATAGTATATTGTTTTGTTCATAACATGTTGCAGATGTCATATTATGACAAGTGAAGTTACATGGAGATACTATACATGTTGATGATGATGTGGATAACCTTGAAAGTTTGTAGGGACTGTATGGAATAGATATAATCATGTTTTGATGATACAAGATAGCGGAATTGAGGGAAAGAAATGTTTTGTTTGCAAAACAATTACTTGTCCAATTAGGGCCGACATCCTAGATGTTTACTCTAATTTGAAAAAGTGAATTGTGGTCTTATCTGACCTAGCAGTAACTTATTTAAAGGCATGGTATTTATGAAAAGACTTCTTGGGATAAGAAGTGTGCTATCTTGATATAATGAGGAAGTGAAGTACTTGTATATGCGAAGTGAGAAAACTTGTGTGAAAGCAGTATATGTGAAGTTTTGTATGAGTTGTCTGGTGATCCTAGAACAAGCTAAAGATCTGAGATTAGACACGGAAGAAAAATAACAGTAAATTACTTGTTTGATCAGTGAGCTCTTCTTGTAGTTGAAATTGCATGTTTGGGCAGTGGGCTTTTCTTGTATACATTGTACTATAACCCCTAATAGGGTTGACAAAACTCCTAACAAGGTTGGAATCTCCTAACAAGGACAGCTTATACTGAATTTTCTTCTTGACTCCTAATAGGGTCCATCCTCTAAAAATGAACTTACATATCAGTATATTATCTAGTGGGTATCATCCCCACCAGGGTTTTCCCTTGGCCAAGGTTTCCCTAGTTAACAAAATATGGTGGTATGAGTTATCTTTATGCATTTCTATTGTTACTATTTAGCATTACTTTATTTCTTAGTTATACATGTTTTAAAGTAAGTAATAATATCTAGTTGGAAACTAAAGTTTGTAGATTACTAATTCATCCCCCCCTCAGTAATCCCTATTTCTAACAATTAGTATCAGAACACAGTTACTTTGAAGTGGCTTAACAACTTAAGTAAAATCCCTATGGATATGGAATAGTTGAAGAAGAACATTGAAGAAGCTCTTGAACAAATTGATCTCCTTATTGAAGAAAGATATAAGTTGAAGGAAAAATATGAAGACTCCAATCCAAAGTATATATTTTTTAGTTGAAGGAAAAGATTGAACATCTGAAATCCAAGCCTAAATCTACTAAATTTGAAACCACTGATGATGACTATTCAAAGTTAAAGATAGAATACAAGATCTTGAAGCATGAATTGAAAATTAAAAATCTAAAGTTGACTTTGAGAAATGATCCTCACAAAGTTGAATCTAATTTTAAGATTGAAAATGAAGATCTAAGAGCAAGTATGGCAAAGAAGACATTCAAACTTGAAACATTGAAAGAAGATCATGAAGAACTCCTTAAATATAATACTATTGTAAAAGGTGAATTAACACAGTGTAAAAAACAACTTGAGAAACTCTATTCTAGTAGAGAAAAGCTTGATAACTCAATGTCTATACAAAGACTTTCTTATGACAATACTGGTCTTGCCTATCTAATTAACATGTCTACAAAGAAACTTGAGATCAGATTAGATCCAAAGAAAAAGAAAAATTTGATGACAAGATTGAATCCAATCAATATTTTGAGAAACCTAAAGAAGCTGAGCAAAACAAGGAAACTAAAATCTTGGATGAACCAAAGCAAGTGGAAACTCCTAAGGAAACTAAGTATGGATTTAGAGGTAAGTTTTTTTTATGTAATGAAATAGGTCATATGAAAAGAGATTGTACTAATAAGTCATTCAATTATGTTAATGACTTTTATTGTCATAATTGTCATGGTATGGGTCATAATGCAATTGATTATAGGAAACCTAAGTATGATAATGATAGGAGAAATAGTAGAATGTCTAGATATACTAACCCTGCAGGTAGAAGAAGATATAATGAAAGGACATCAAGAGAAGGAAGATCTTATGAAGATAGAAGATAGATCATGTGTGGTATATGTGTAACAAATGAGGACACATTTCTTGGAAGTGTCATGTACCTGATAATTAGTAGAATCCAAGAAGCAGAGCACCTACATGCTAGTTATGCAACAACTTTGGACACACAATGAAGTACTGTAGAATGGACAAAAATTTTGGAGATAGAAGAAACAATGGAAGAAACTTTGAGAGAAAAAAAAATGATAAAAGGAATCATGAAAGGAACTCTGGAATGAGTAGAGACAATGAAGAACAAAGAAACATTGTAAGTGAACTTTGAGAAGAACTAAATGAAGCATTTTTGAAAGGAACAAACATCTCAAAAGAAAAGTTAGATGATAATACAGAGAGATCAAAGTCAATTGTTGAGTTTGATTCAATTAAGTTGAATTAAGATTGTTCACAACATCAAAATTTGAGAACTTCAGATAGAGACCAAATTAGAGGTAGCAAAATTGGGAAAAGATGTATCTTGTTATGTTTAGATGGTATCTAAGCTCACTTGTGATTTGGAGCTCATCTAAAGAAGTTATGATGAAATTCAAAGTTACTGATATTACAGTAAAGATTAATTATATAACAAAAGATGAAAAGTCATTTTTTGCAGAGACTTTTGTGATGCCAAGTTTTGAGTATATCTTTCATAATGGAAGGAGGTTGTAGTAAACCTCAGGTGACATCCGAAGATTGGATAGATTATTTTGAGCAGCTATTTGATTGCAAAACTCAAGTAACAACTTTTTCATATGGTGAAAGTATGCAATTAATGGAAGTTCAAGTTGAGGGATAAAATGGAGTACATAATTGATTTTACTTCATTATGAACACATTTGAAGCAAAGAGCATTCCAAAATGACTTGTTAGAGCAATTTTGAAGCAAACCCTATTTTTGAAAAGAGGTATTTTATCATTTTTCTACAAACTTTGTTCAAAAATAGATATTGTTGATAAAGAATCATGGACATGTTAGTTGTTTACAGTGTTGAAAATGAGGATAGACCTAAGTGTAGGTAGTTTCCATAAAACCTAGTATGGAAACCCTAACTTTGCATTGTCTATCACTCCAAACAATGTAGTCTATCTGGAAGATGCATAAATTTATTTTAATTGCAAGTTTGAGTTGATTGGAAGTGAATATATGAATAAGGATATGGAATTGGTCTTTAGCCTTGGCATGTCTATGAAGCCCTGATTTGAACACTTAAAAGAATTAGACTTGTTTAAGTATCATTTCTACCATTAATTAGATACAGATGAATGGACTCAAATCATACTGAGTAGAATACATGATGGAAAATTATGGATGCAAGACAATGTAGTAGACATTTCTGTTGACCTTATACATGAGGTAATTGGTCTTAGCAAAGAAGGCAATGTACCCATATGTGAAAAGATGGTTAAGAAGAAAGTGAAAAGTTATACTAAGGTAGAATACAATGGGAAGGCTATGGTAATCAGCTCCATCAAGTAGGATGATGTGATATCTCTTAACAAAATTATTTCTCATCTAGTTTGTGCAAGTTCTAAGATAGATGAACTTTTAGCTAGATTTATTTATGCAACTTATAAGATATGTGTTGAGAAAGAATAGGTAAATCTAAGTGAAATAATAAAGATGCAACTCTTGCAAAACCTGGAAAAGATTAAGAGAACAAATAATGGTGTTTTTAGATTCCAATCTTTGGTTAATCACATATTCTTCCATGTGCTGAAGAGATTTCCCTACTTATTAGTAATAGATGTAATGAGTAGTGACAAATGCATTATGGAGAAGATTACAAAGCTATGTAGAAGGCACACTATAGACAAGATATTGGACAACAGAAACCTAATAATGAAAATATTCCAAAATGAGATGAAACAAAGATTTAGGATCTCACCTGCAATTGTAGATAGGTTCAAGGAAGACATATGTATTCTATTTTATACAAATTATACTTACATTCAAGTAGTGAAACCTCGGGAAACATTTTTAGATCCTTTGAGCTATGATTTGAGTGATGCTATTATAGTTGGCTACATTGAATTGTTGTTAAACTCATAGAAAGATAAAGCTAACTACAGATTTGGCACATTTGATGAGATTACATTGCATGCTCATCAAGCAACCTTGAAGAAAGCATCTCACAAGAAGGTTGAGTCAATCATGAAGAAGGCATTATCTAATGTCAGAATGTCAAAGAGTGAATCTAAGGTTGTGAGACAGTCATTAAAACGAGGTATACTAAACATACAACCCTTGTCAGTTTCAATTGCTGAGACAACTTCAGAGAAGAGCATACCATATGTTGCGGTATCTAATGTTTAGCCTAGTGAACATAAGAGAAAATCAAAGAGATTATTGAAGCAGTGACTACAAAGGAAAAAAGAGTCAAATAGATGGCTACAAGACCTGGCAAGAGGTAGAAAGCATTGTTGACAATTGAATCTAGTGATGATGAAGAGGTTGAGGAATAGAAAACCAAGGAAGCAAAAAAGGTGACTCCACCTAAGCAAGCAACAAGAAAAGCTCAGCAACCATGGAAATCAAAGATTGAGAAGATTAACACAATGATTGCTAATGAGAGAAACTTTGTTTAAATGAACAAATTTTATGACTTATACAATAATTTTGAGAAGGACCAGATTGATATATCTACCATAAGATATATCATAGCAAATGATTTTAGTATGAAAGATATCAAAGGAGTAGTGAACCAGAAAGTCTATGACAGACTTATAGATAAGAAGACTCCAACAAGGGAAGAATACTTTGAACTTTGGAAGTCTATGCTAAGGACAATCTACAATACTAAAGATGAGGATGAGATTAAGAGTCTATTAAATAACCTCGTTCCATACTTGAGGAACAAATTGAGGCCATTTTTGTTCATGGTTGGTGAGAAAGATAAGTTGAGAAAGGAGATAGTAACAACTATTAGTCATATGTTTTCACAAATAGCATCTTCTCCAGCTCCTAATACCTCAAAAGTATCAGCAAGTGGTGATAGTATGAAGATTGATCAAACCATTGTTACTCTTAACATTGATGATACCAATCCATTTGGTGGATCTAAACCAAATATACTTGACACCAAGGATGTTGAAGAAAATTTGAAACAAATTGAGGAAGAGAAGAGCCTAATAGAAGTTGAAAAGAAGAAGATAGAAGAAGCCAAGTAGCAATTGCTTGAGGAAAATTAACGAAGAAGAAAATAAAATATCAAAAGAGAAGAAAGAAAAAAGAAAATTAACGAAGAAGAAAATAAAATATCAAAAGAGAAGAAAGAAAGAGAAGAAAAGGAAAGGAAAGAAGAGGAAGAGAGGAAAGCTAAAGAAGCAACAAAGAAGAAGAAGGATGAAACTAAACCATCTAGTTCATCTACTCTGCTCTCTCTTGCTAGTTTGGCTACTAATGATGATGATCAGACTGATATGATTTCATCCTTATCTAAACTTTTATAGAAGAATAAAATGGTGAAAATTTTACAAAAATTACTAATGAAAGTGACTAACAAATTTCATAGTACTTTGATAGTACATTACACTGAGTCAAATTTTGAACTAAGAGCACAAGTAGTGCTAAATTCATTCAATGAAGAGTTTACTAATTTTTTGAATGTTGCAAAAGTGAAGGCTCAAATTCCTCATGATGCTAACTTGTTTAGCACCATTTGCCATAATATCAAGAATGACTCAGTCAATCTTGATACATGCATAAAAGAACTTCAAAAATGTCAGCAGGAAGGGAAAGATTTCTATGTTAAGTGCACCTTATTATACAAATTGACAAAGGATTTGGATAGTTAGATAGAGGCAAAGATAAGAGGGCTTGAAGCTTTATCCAACTAGATCCTTCACCCTTCTAGCAAAGTTGATGATTTTGAGAATCAAGTTGCCAGTGTTCACAGCAAGATCAAGAAACTAGAACTTTGGAAAGAATAGATTTTGAAGAGAACATCTAATATCAGATAATCTATTGCTCTAAAGTTATCTTTTGTTGAGAAGTAGCTAGAAGAATGTGTCAAGGCCAAGGACACATATATAAACTTTTTGTATTCAGATATCAATGCAGTTGAGATTGCATCATATTCATTGTGTGCAGTTCTCTCATTAGCAAAGTCTACCAAAGAGACATGGAACAAAGGTATGGACAACTTGAAGACCATTTTTGATGATTGTATGAAGATTATTTTAGCATAAGGAAAAGATAACAGTTTTGATATTTTTGGTCAGCATCTTGACATTTTGACCTTATTCATTGATGTCAAAGGGGGAATAATAGCAAAAGAAAATTGGAAAATAGAAAATTTGGATAGCAAAGGGGAGAGATATGAAAATAGTATACATGTGTAGTATGAAGTATATTGTAAGGGGGATCATATATATAAAGTTGTAATAGATGTAATGTTTATTTTGATAGTTAAGTTTTGTCACTTAGCCAATTTTCCCTATTTTGTTGCCATCAATGCCAAAGGAGGAGATTGTTGACAATTGGCTAATAGTGATTTGTAATTGTTCTCAATAATGGCAACACATGATGTACATGTTAACAAGAAACCTTAGAAATAAAGATACTTAGTGGTTGGTAGTCAAAAAATTGTCAAAGTATAGAATTTGGTTTACAGCAGTGTATTGTTTTGTTCATAACATGTTGCAGACTGTTAGTGTAGTTTTTTATTTTTCTTATTTTTCTAGGTTTTTTCTACACTTTTAATAATCTCACTTAGGTTAATAAAGCATGTCTTATTAGGTGAATGGTTGTGAGGTGTCACCTTCCTACATGTGAGGATCCATTAGCTATCTTGAGAAGATACTTTGCTATCTTTAGTCTGATAGATGGTTGCTCCTCATTGGTTGGTGTTGCCACCTCCTCCCTCTTCCTAGCCTATATAAGCATGCTACCTGGCTTGTATTTGTATCTCTTGTTTTTGCATCCTCTTAATGCTATTTTGCTTCCAGCATTTGCATTATTCTCTTGGAGACTAACTCTATTATGCTATTTTGATTTTGTATCATTTGCATTCATAGTTTAGATATTTACTCTTTGCACTAGTTTTCTGGGTTATTAATCTTTTCAGATTCTAACATGGTATCAGAGCTTTTCTATGTGCAAGAGTAGATTTTAGTTTCCTTATTTGAGAGACTCGGGGGGGGCAAATAAACTTTATTGTAGTTTTTTGAAAAATGAAGTATGCTCTTCTCTTGCATCTTTGGATGATCTTGAGAATTAGAAAAGGTTTGACAAAAACGGTTTTTCTCTGGGGTTTCAATCTCAAATCTGACAACCAACTTGCATATTTGGAGTTTTCAATAAGTTTTGCAAGTTCCAGCATGCCATTGATGGACTTAAGAAGCTAATCCAGCATTTGCATGTCAAATTTTGGTTGCTGGGGTCGTTTTCTAATTTTTGGAGCCATTTTTTACTGTTAAAGGCGTCTGATTTACACTACAGCAACATCTTTTGTTCATCAGCAAGAAAAATGCTTTCTGGGTTTTGTTTGCAACCCCAAAAAACCATCTGGGTATCTTTTAGATTTTGCATTCAAGCTGTATATTTTTCAGAATCGAGCATGCAAAGCTACAGCCATACCCCTCTCCATTGGCAGCAGCAAATTTAAATGCATTTTTCAAATGTCTCGTTCTTGCTCATACGAACTCCAATTTTGATGATTCTTGTTATGAACTTGGCTATTTTTTTGTGCTCTATCCACTAGTGGAGTTTTTTTTTTTTTTTCATGCATCAATTCTTTAGAAATTGCAGATTCTCAGCCGTGACTGTGCATAGTTCTCATTTTGGAAACTTCGAAAGATCATAACTTTCTCATACGACCTCGTATCGAGGTGATTCTTTTTTTGAAAGTGCATGATTTTTTGAGTAGATCGCGGTGGTGCTATTTGTTTCCTTGATTATTGTGCCCAAGTTTCACTTTTAGCATATGCTCTTCATGAGGGTTTGTAATGCATTGAAATCAAGACCACTAAGTATCTCTTTCTAGTGGTAGTTGTAAATGCACTAAAATAAAGTGCCAAATCATATTTCTTTGGGGGGGTTCTTTGATTGAGTAAAAAGGGGGGGGCATTGTTGTGGCTGGGTTCTCTTCTTTCTAGCATTTCTTCTCTGCATTTCTTCATCATGGATCAAACAAATATGCCCATCTTAACTCCATACAATTACTTTGAGTGGAAATCACGCATGACAATTCACTTAAGAAAAGATGGATTAAATAGGATAACTATGGGACTTGAAACTGAACCTGCTAAAGATGAAGATAAGCCTAAGTGGTTTAACAAATCTGATGAGGCATTTGGAACATTGTGTTTGTCTATTTCTCCTGACTTGCTATTTCACATTGAGTCTTTGGATACACCAAATGAAGTATGGACAAAGCTAGAAACACTATTTGGCACACAAGATTCAATGAGGGGTCATATGTTGGAAAATGAATTAATAAGTTTGAGTCCAGGCAATTTCAACACAATCCAAGATTTCTTCACCAAATTGAAATCACTAAGGTTGCAGTTAAAACAATGTGGAATTGAAAAGAAAGATGAACAACTGATTCTCAGTATTCTCTCTAAGCTAAGTTCAGAATATTCTGTGTTTGTCTCTACCTTCTATGCTACTAAGGGTGCACTTGGTACTCAATTCACCATGCCATCTCTAGATGATTTTGCTATCAATCTCACTCGAGAACAGGACAAGCTAATCCAGATGGGCATTCTTAAGTCCTCTAAGTCACATGCCTTGGCTGCCAACCAAGGCACAAAAGAACAACAAGGACAAAGTAGTAACAACAATAGTAAGAACGAGAAACAAAAGAATAGCGAGGAGAAGAAGAATCAGATGCTGGTTTCTTCAAAAGCAACTATTGATACACCATCTTCCAAGGGTGATAAGCCTAAGAAAGAAAAGGTCAAATGTGCCTATTGTAAAAGACCTGGTCATGATGAACATAAATGTTTGCAAAAACAACTTGATCACTTGAGATACATTCTTGAGAAGAATAATATCAGTGTTCCTGAGTCTATCAAACAAAGTTCTATTGAAGGGTCTAACAAAGAAAAATAAAATAGCAAGGGGAAAGGAAAGGGCAAGGCTCTTTTTGCAGTTGCTTCCTCACCATCCACTTGGGTTCTTGATTCGGGTGCTTCACACCACATGGCTTCATCTAAGGAAGAAATTGCATCCTTAGAGCCATGTACTATGCCTTCTATGTTGGTGGGTGATAACACTCCTGTTGAGGTGTGTGGGAGAGGGTCTGTTGATGTGGAGGATGGGACATTCCATGATGTTCCTTGTGTACCCACAATGTCAACTAATCTCCTATCGGTATACCAGATCACTCACACAAGTTTAGGCAAGCAGGTTGAGTTCACTCCTAGTTCAGTGGAGATATGTGAGGTTCATAATGATTCTACAGTTGCAGTTGGGAGAGCAGATCATCAGTCACGACTCTATATGTTTTCTCACTTTGTTCCTGATCCTCCTTTGACTGTTTCACTCACTCACTCTAATGATGTGAGCAGATTATGGCATGAGCGGTTTGGCCATCTTAACTTCCACTACTTGCATCAGCTTAACCAACAGAGCATGGTCACAGGGTTGCCTTCTACTTTGACATTAGAGTCACTTGGAATACATGATATATCTTCTAATGGGTCAACTTCACTTGAGCAGTCTTCTACCTCCACTTCTGATGCAGAGAGTGATTCAAAGGACTCACCTCCTTCCTCTCCTAGTCATCATTTACAAGTTGATGATTCTCCTCTAGATTCTCCATCTTTTGGTCCACTTTGGGCTAGACAAACCTTGCAGTTTGCAGGTGATTGGGTTGGAGATCCATCAGACACCAAGCAGATTCGTTCACAATTCCAGGATGCTCTACATATCTTCATTGCTACTGCCTCAAATCCACAGTCCTTTCATGAGGCTTCTAGTATTTCTGAGTGGGATACAACTATGCAGGAAGAGTATAGTTCCTTGATGAGAAACCACACTTGGGATCTTGTCCCTTTTCCTAAGGGAAGAAAACTTGTTCGATGTAAGTGGATCAACCGGACAAAATTTGCAAGCTTTGCTGGAGGTGCAGGATGCTTCATCTTTTGGGGGGGCCTCTTCCTCTCACTTGGAGTCCTAATTTTCTTTGGGGAGTCTCTTTTCTCTCTCTTTTGGGGGAATTTTATGTACATGGATACCTCATCAGGCTTGACGTGTCGGGACCCATTTCTGCATCCACCTAAGCTTCGCTTATGGGGGGGTGTTAGTGTAGTTTTTTATTTTTCCTATTTTGCTAGGTTTTTCCTACACTTTTAATAATCTCGCTTAGGTTAATAAAGCATGTCTTATTAGGTGAATGGTTGTGAGGTGTCACCTTCCTACATGTGAGGATCCATTAGCTATCTTGAGAAGATACTTTGCTATCTTTAGTCCGATAGATGGTTGCTCCTCATTGGTTGGTGTTGCCACCTCCTCCCTCTTCCTAGCCTATATAAGCATGCTACCTGGCTTGTATTTGTATCTCTTGTTTTTGCATCCTCTTAATGCTATTTTGCTTCCAGCATTTGCATTACTCTCTTGGAGACTAACTCTATGATGCTATTTTGATTTTGTATCATTTACATTCATAGTTTAGATATTTACTCTTTGCACTAGTTTTCTGAGTTATTAATCTTTTCAGATTCTAACACAGACATCATATTATGACAAGAAAAGTTATATGGAGATAGTATACATGTTGGTAATGATGTGTATAACCTCATAAGTTTGTACAGACTGTATGAAATAGATATAATTATGTTTTGATGATGCAAGATAGTGTAATTGAAGGAAAGAATTGCTTTGTTTACAAAACAATTACTTATCCAATTAGGGCCGACATCCTAGATGTTTATTCTAACTTGAAAAAGTGAATTGTTGTCTTAGTTGAACCAGTAGTAACTTATGTAAAGACATGGTATTTATGCAAAGACTTCTTGTGATAAGAAGTGTGCTATCTTGATATTATGAGGAAGAAAAGTACTTGTATGTGCTTGTGAAGTTATGTGAAGTGAGAAAACTTGTATGAAAGTGGTATATGTGAAGTTTTTCATGAGCTATTTGGTGATCCAAGAAAAAGATGAAGATCATAGATTAGAAAAGGAAGACAAATAATAGTAAATTACTTGTTTGAACAACAAGCTCTTCTTGTAGTTGAAATTGCATGTTTGGGTAATGGGCTCTTGTTGCATACAGTATACTACAACTCCTAACAGGGTTGGAATCTTTTAACAGGGATTCAAAGTCTCCTAATAGGGACTACTTATACTGAATTTTCTCATTGACTCCTAATAGGGTTCATCCTCTAACAAGGAACTTATATATCAATATATTATCTAGTGGGTATCATCCCCACCGAGGTTTTCCCTTGGCTAGGGTTTTTCTAGTTTTAAAAAAAATGGCATTATGAGTTATCTTTGTGCATTGCTATTGTTGTTGTTCAAGATTAATTTATTTCTTAGTTATGCATGGTTTAAAGTAAGTAATAATATCCAGTTGGCAACCAAAGTTTGTAGATTATTGATTCCCCCCCCTCCCTCAATAATCCATAATTCTAATAGGTTGGTACCCATTCCATGACTCTCATTGCACTGTCTCAATGATGGTGTTCTTGTTTGTTTGGCGTTAAAATTCATGTAATGTGTTTGTGTTGATATTGTCGGTATATGTCATTGTTGTGATGCATTTATTTTGCAAATTTTTCCTTGTTTTTATGTGCGTGAATGTTAATGGGTGTGAAGGCTTCACTCACCCTTGGGAGGGAAGAGAAGCCTTGGGTGAAGCGGTTAGTTGGGCTCAACAATGAAGTTGAGAAATTCTCCTCTTGGAGAGGGTTTAGTTGTTCATGGAGTATGGGATCTATTGAAGCCATATGCCTTATTTTGTGATATGGGAGGTATAAGTGTATTGGTGTATTGAGGACAATGAATTTGATAGCCTTGAAAGGGCATGATGCAATTGAAAATATGTATACTTGTATGGATATGGAATTCTCCTCTTTGGAGATTCCACCTTTACCCATGTCTCATAATTCCAATGGTTAATTAATTGTGCTAAACCTTGGAGGGATTATATATGTATTGTGAAGTTATGTTTGTATGGATTATGCTTGAGTGTAACCTATTTGAGCCTCTTTTCCCGTAGCTCGGTGGGTGGCTTCATGGAAGCCTAGGATGGGAGGTGAGCCTCTATGGTTCTTGTGTAAACATTTTCTTTTGTAGGTTTGGTGTTCAATGGATCCAAGGAAGAAGCTTGGTGATACCCATGTTTTGATAAAGAAAATATTGGATATATCATTGAGAAATGCATTTGAGAGGATGAAATCCTTCTCTAGGTTATTGAGTATTGCATTGTAAAGATGAACCCTGAATCTATGTCTTTTGTGAATTTTATTTTAAAAGTGAGATCTTCATTTTATGTACATTGTGGTGAAGATTGGATCCATGAAAGAAATGATGAAATTTGAATATTATTGTATGTGTTTGTAACATGCATTTAGATGTAACAAAATGAAAGGATTAGTAGTATGATAGTCAATGTTGAATGTGGAAGAGATTCATTTTCAAGAGTAATCTAATGTTTTGGCACTCAAAATGAACTTGCAAATGTGGAGCCACACTCATTTTGATTAATGAATCAATACAAGAAAATGTATCTCAAAATATGATTTAAATAAAGAAGTTTCATTTTTATTATTCAATAAGAAGTACTAGTTTAAGTTCTCTTAGTGATAGATAAGAAATGAAAAAAAACCTACTTACTATAAGTATAAGTAGTTTTAATAGAATCATTACTTGGCATGCGTATGGAAATGTAGAACAACTATCAAAATAAGACTCATAACATCATAGTCAAAATAGATGATGAATCAAATGGATAATTCCTATGAGAAAATAAGCCTATACATGCTTATTAACTCTATGTATTTTGTATGGGAAGTGGGAAATAATTCCCCTCCCTATTATAGACCAATAAAATAATCCTAAGAAATATTCCCTAAGATCTCTGACTTTTAAACCCAAGATGCATAAACCTAGTATATATCAACTCTAACAATAAAAATAATAATATCATTTAAAATATTAAAGACTATTCCAAGAGACTCCTCCAAAAATGGGCACATAACCCTTGGGAGAGGACATACATGTTCCTATCACAATATTTATAAAATTATATTAAAAAAAAGAACTTACCCACTTCTCTAAGAATATTGACTATGCAATAAGAGGTGTGTTTTTATCTCACTATCAAAGAGGGGAAGTTGATAGGAAAGTACATTGGAGGAGAGAGTGTTCCACACATCACCAAAAACCTTCTTCCCTTTTCGTACACTTAGAAAGTGTTGTCCGTTGCTGACTCATGTCAAATCCCCTTTGTGTAGATGTCCCTTGAAATGTGGTAATTGGGAAGTAGAATTAGACAAGAATGGGGAGATTCATTTGCTCAAGTGAACTACCTATTTGAGGAGGTTCAAGTGAAGAGAATAGTGGCTTTGATTATCAAAATTCAGCAATAGAGAGATAAGTTAACCAAAAGCCTATAGCTAGATTGTATTCTCTCCTTCCTAGGGGGGTTTATTGTGTGTTTCCGATAGGCTACTCTAGCCTCATGGACATTATTAAAATGTTTCATGCATTCATTCATTCAAGCTCTTGAAACCTAGTACAAAGTGCATAATGCATAGGCTTAGAGGGTAACAAGGTTAGTATGGAAATTTTGGCTAGGTGCATCGGATTTGGAGATGTTTGGTGGGAGAGTCACATGGGAGTTTGGGCTAGCATTATATGTATAGGTTAATTAGTAGAGATATAATTGGTAGTTAGTAAGACGAAGGTTTGTGAGAATTAGTAGAAAGTAAGTTGGGAATATACAGTAGGAAATGATATAGGGTCCAATATTAAATTTAAAATTATTATGGTTGATAGTAGTAGTATTAGAGAATAATAAGATTTAATAATTAGAGGTTTCTTGGTATGTATTTATAGATAGGTAACATGGAAATTGGAGGTGATTAAGTATTTGGTGATTATGCTTTAGATATATATATATATATATATATATATATATGACATTTTTATGTAATCATATTGTTCCATAATATATAGTTAACACAATTAATATATAGAATGTGTTGGAATCATTATAGGTTAATTAATGTATCCTTAATCAATATTATATGTTACTCTTAAACAAGGATATTGATTAGAACCATAATTGTGAAAATAAAAATGAAATGTTTTAATGAGGTATGTTACTGAGGACAAAAAGAGAATTATTTAGCTTGTAGATTATTAGTGGTGAATAACTCAAAATTTGAAGTTGGACTTGGAAATTATATAGTTATAGTTTTTATTAGGTAAGTTAGTGAGCTAATGTTCTATATGTGAAGGTAAGTAGGAACAAGTGGTCTCAATAGATGTGAATATGGAAATGTAACATAGTAATGAATAGTGTAAGTCCTTAGTAAATGTGAATACTAGGAGATAGAAAAGTTAGTAATTAGATCCATTGAATATTGAATCATGATAAGTTAAGTTACCTTAGTTAAAAAAATGAAATTGGTAATAATGAAGAAATAATTCTCTATCTAATTTAGGTACCCTTTTACGTAACCCTGCCCTTGATGCAAATCTCACATTCATACCTAGTTGAATGCCATGACATGACAACTAGCAAACCCTAATGTATACTAACATCAAGAGCTTAAAGTATTTGACTTTCCTTTCAACTAATTAATGATTTTGTATCACAAACTACTCCCTTATCTTTTGATGTCGAGTTGAGATGAACCTTCAACCAACCTAGTGAGGGTCACCTTGGTTAGGGTGTTAGAATTATTTCGCAACCTTGTATGCATAATAGTTTGGTATTCTGAACTCCTAACCTTGTGACAACCCCATTGGCTATGTGAATTTCCATATATTTTGTCTTAATTTATCTTTCAAAAAAAACTTATTGTAGTCATGTTTTTTTCCCTATAATTTTTTGGGCATGACACATACATACATACATATATACATACATACACATAGTATACATGTGCGTATATATGTATGTATGTATATATTATATATATTTATGTATGTATGTATGTATTTATGTATTCATGCAAGTATGTATTCATATTAAATTAAATTAAATTAAGTTTTAAATCATATTTTTGAAATCCCCTAACTATTGAAAACGAGGTATGTGGGTTTAGTTACAAGTTTTTGAATCATGTGGTTGTACCTTTAATGTGATGATATTGAGATTCTATTGGTTTTGAATTAATGAAGTTAGTTTTATTCATAAAATGATTTAGAATCCACCATAAGATGTGTTAATATAAGTAACAAATCGAAGAGCCACTTGTGTTTCAAATATGTAGCTAAGTGTTTTTTTAATTTTTCTAGAGGGTTGGATCTAATTAAACAAATGAATAAATGTTTTGGAGGTTATATTTACAATAAATTTGATATTATTTAACATGAAGTATAGATTTGGGGAAAACAACTGAATTCTAGTAGCAAGAACAACCCACCTACATTTTGACCCCACCTTTTGGTATTAAAATAGGTATACTCTTTGGATCAAAATTGTTGGTTGGGTGATTTTTTTTACAACTTTTAGCAATTTAGAATCTTAAATATGGAAGTTAAAATGTTATTGTTATTGTTATTTCAAGATCTGTATGAAATCAAGTTGATTGCCAATGTATTGTAAATTTGTTAAAGAGAAGGATCTTATGCCAAATGAGTTTGGTAGAGCACCAGTTCTCTAGAACTGTGCATGGGAGGGGGGAGCGAAGGAAGAATTACTTATGTTCATAGCATTTTGTTAAACATTACAAACTTCCATTATGTGATTAAAAAGCCTGGTACCTAAAATGATTTACCCACATGATTTCTAATATGCACGATGAACGATCCCATGCCAAACATTTTGATGACTATGCAAGATGTCAATTTTATTTCCCAAAAGGAAATTATATGCATTATCTCAAGCACCATTGAGAACAAATATTTGACTTAGGACCCTAAGTGAAAGAAAAACTTCTCTAATCACCTGTTGGGAGAAATATAAAGAGATACATGTCTAGAAGGAAAAGAAAATAACATTTATATAGGTACCTCTTATCCCCTTGAAAAAAATCATTGAGCAAGGGCATGGAGATCACAAGGGCACGACATGGCAACAAATTCGTTGAGCAAGGGCACAAAGATCACAAGGGCATGACAACAAAATACAAAGATCACAAGGGCATGACAATGAAATGCTAGATCTCCACTGATCTCCACCAACATTCAAAGCTCTCCACCCTTGTTCAGATCTCTCCATACTCTTTTGCGAGAATCTCTCCACAATCGATCAAATCAAATGGGAGTGCTTAATGTCATGTTTTCTTTTTTTGTTTATAATCACATAGATGTCACAATTATGATGCCAAAATTAGTATAACAATAGTGTCAGAAACACTTGCAAAAAAACCCATGAAAATCATAAACAAATCACACCACCATCACAATTTGACCCCAAATGTTGTAGTGGTAGAAGAAGAGTACATTGTTTCTATAATGGTTTTTGCTCAGGTTGTTTGGATAAAAAAACTACTTCGATAAATTCAAGAAAATGGGGAAGGATACGTAGTTATCAACTATGATAACACTAATGCAATATATCTAAAATCTTGGCAATCCACTCTAAGACAAACAAAATATCAATAAAGTATCACTTTATGAGAGAGAAAGTGCAAGAAAATGAGGTAAGGTTGGAATATGTACCAACTAAAGAACAACTAGTTAATATATTCACCAAACCTCTTCAAAAGGATACCTTTGAGTATCTAAGAAAGAAGTTAGGGGTATTACCCCTATTAAGCCTGAACTAAGATACTTGGGTAGACATCAATACATGATTAAAAAATGGTCATATCAAAATGGTGCATTGATGAGAAAATGGGACTACTCCATAGGGGAGAAGTCATAGAGTTAAGATATATGCCTTTGGAATTGTTGTCAAAGAAGGAGAATTTGAGAAGCAGAAAACATTAAAAAAATGAGAGAAGCTCCAGAATTGAGAATCTATAGTGAACCCACAAAGGACTCAGAGTGGTCAAAAGAAATATGGATGCATCACCTTAGGGGGAAATGTTGAGAAGAAGAATATTGATAGGTAGATGAAAAGGAAAAGGAAAAATTCTCAAAGTTGAGGTGTATTCATCGATGCTAAAGGAAAAGATTGTTGGTATAACTATCTTAAGCTCAAGGACTGGCCGATAGATTGACTGGTGAATTAATTTATAACTATATTGTCAATGATCCCAAGGAAAAGAGCAATCTATGACCACTATAAATCCACGACAAATAAGGAACATCGATCTTGTATACAAAACTCTAGTTCACAAGGGTGACCCAAGAAAGGTAATAGACAAGCCTAGAAGAGGCGATGACAAAGGTTACCCACCTAGATGGAGTTACACTAAGTTAAGAAATTATGCACAGAAGTATGTCAAGTATGAAAGGAAGTTAGAATGATCAGTGATCATACATGGTGGATTGGAAAGAGAACCAAGAGAGGTGAGATAAGTTTAATCTTAAATTGAGCAAGCGTGACATAGGGAAGTCAAGAATAATGGAGTTGGTGTGTTAAGAAGAAGCCAATGAGACCAAACAACATAGGTGAGAATGTGTACAAGATAAAGAAATTCCAAGCACATAAGTGATCATGTATGAAGTTGCAAAGCTAGGGGAGAAGGAAAAGAATAGTAGTAGATGGGTTGAAGGAGTGGTAAAGGGATCTATACTCAAGCTAAGTGTGGTAGCTATTTGTTTAGATCATTCTTATGTTGTTTACTAATATCTACAACAATAAATCCCATTGAGGTTGGACCCTAATAGGTTTTTTGTGTCAAATCCCCTAACAAGGTGACAATTTAACTTGTGTTCTAAAGTCGTTTAACCAGGTTGCTCCTAACAAGGAAATACTTTCACAAGTCTTCTTCAAATCCCTTAGTTGAGTGGCACTTAATAGTGTCATTGTAATCTTTTAACAGAGATAAGTGCTTGACTGGGTGCACTTTAGGAGAGTGCAAGCTTTGTGAGGATTGACTCACACACCGTGGTTTTTATCCTAATTAGGTTTCCACAAGATTAATAATTTTTTATGTGTTTCAATGATAATTTTCATTACTTTACTTAATCTTGAATGGTTAATTTATGCTAACACTAATCTGTAGGCTGGTGTAAAGTGTGATTAAAGAAGAAAAGTTGGAACCAGTAGAGTATACTAATTCACTGCTCTCTCAGTATACCAACCTTACATTGGACCAACATAACAATGAAAAAATTACTTCTAAATTATTCTTATATTATATTTATTTTTCAAATATACAAAATTATTTTACCTCTTTCAACAACCATTAATTTATATTTAACAATTTTATTTGTATGTTTCCTCTCTCTTCCAATAATTTGGCATGGTTGGTCATCACCAAAATAAACATATCCAAAGTCACCTTAAACTTAATCTAGAAAATATCCTATGTGGTGTGGCATGAAATGAGGCCCTTGGATCTAACACATAGGAATCAATTATATTATCTATAGAAAGAGTCAAATTATCTTGCAATACATCACTTATTGTACTTTATTCCTTATTATTTACTTGTTCTCCATCTCTTTATTTTTCCTTTCGAGAACAACAATCTTTCTTTAGATGTCCTTCCTTTCCACAATGCTAACACTCTATCCTTGCCCAAGATTTGGATCTTCCCTTTCAATATTTCCCAAGGTCCTCTGGGTTTATCCCTCTATCTTCCCCTTTTCTCAATAATCAAAGTATTATTTGATGTCTCATTTTTCTTTCCCATTGTATTTACTTATTAAGAATAGTACTAGAAACATCATCAAAATTGAAAGTTCTTGAACTAGAGGCAAATCTACTTACAACCATGACTACGTTAATCTAGCTTTCTCTTAATGAGAAAAAAATCAAGAGAACCTTAACCTCTACATCAAAAGTTATTTTTGTATTACTTCACCAATAGTGCTTGTGTCAAACTAATGTAAATGATCAATGAAAAACCACCTTCCAACATTATCATATTAAATAATAATTTCATGAGAAATTCCTTAATGGAGGCTAAGGATTTCTTATATAGTTTGTCTAATATCACCCATCAATTTGTCTAATACCACCATCAGGATCTTTTTTGTTGTTTCTTAAACTATATTGAGAGCTATTGACAATGTTAGGCACAACCATATTGTTCCTAGTTCCTTCCCTTCTAGATTTTCTCAATGCAAATTTTTCATATTGATTGGCTTATTTTCTACTCCTTCCAATGGTAAGTAAAGATCCTTCTCATATAAATAACCTTCCATTTGCATCTTCAGTTACTGGTAGTTTTGGTTGTCAAACTTATCAACCTTAAGCTTGCCTTCTTCTATCATTACTCCTAGTCAAATTTGAAAAGTCCTACTAAATGACCTAAATATATTTCTTTGGTACCAATTATTAGGATTTTTAAAGAAGACAAGAGCAATAGACAATATTAAATATAATGTAGAATAGAACATGTAAATTGATAGAACATAATAACAAATAGATTTAGTGTGATTCACCTAATGACGACTACACCCACTAGAGACACAACCATCCACCTTTTTCTCTTATCCAAAAAAAGAAAATTATAAAATAATAGTTATCATATTACATAATCATTTCTTTATAGGCCTGTAAGGTAGTTTACAAAGGTTAGTTACATGTCATAACCCTAGAAACTACTTTACCAAATAATAGGCAAATTTGGTTTTGGCAGGGTTGTCCTTAAAACTCCTATTTGGGGGTTCTTTAGAAGGGCTTATCTCCTTTTTCTCTCTCATTGATTGATATGGGAGAAAATGCATGTAATAAGATCACCAAAATTTAATCCCGACAACATGGTTAGTTGGCATACACCAATAATATGTGTGCTATTTTAGATGTTGTGATAATGAAAATGGGTATAGATAATGTTATTTATTAAATATTATGATGTCTTAATTATGAAAGTGGGCATGGAGAATATTTTTCAAATTGTGAGCAAAACGAAACAATATAGGTTGCAACAGGGAGACTTCTTGAGAAGAGACACTTTATGTTGGTTTTGAACTTAAAAATAAAGGCAAATTGAGATGGGTTGGTCTTGAACTTGAAGCGTAAAACATCATTAAGTACGTCTACAACAACCCTTGGGTGCTTACCAAATGAGAGAATACACCACCACAAAGGAGTCCATACTATTGGTGTAATTAAGGTATTTCACCTTGGTTATTTATCACCTAGGTACTAATTACACTTTACTTGAGCTTACTTAGGGGATTCCATAGGAGTTGTTGGATCATTTCCCTTATGTTGATTTTATCATTATCATATCCACTTACAGTGGATGGAAACTTTCATCTTTAGTGGGCATTTTACCCTTTTTTATGGAATTATTAGTTTATCTCTCCCCACCTTTGTTACAAGAACTTTATTATGCATTGGAGGATGACCTACCTTCAATGGATGTGATTCCACCTTAGATTGATAATAAGTTATCTCTTGATTATTATGTAATAAGTGTCACGTGTCATTGTCAAACTCACACCATTGTAGTCACATTTCTATATAAGTAAGATGTCTTCTATGTAATATTCAATCAAATAATTTAGTTAATCCATTTTACTACTTTAGTGGTGAGAATACAATTTATCCTTATCATATTATTTCTCTTACTATTATTCTTTTGAATGCCTCTATATCTTGGGTGACTACCTTCATACCCGAATCTTACATGCTATAAGAAACCATAGTATCATTGGATAGTCATTTGAAATATTTGAATGAGTATTGTAGTGAATTTTTCAAGGTTCCTCTTTATGGCTTTTTGTTGCAAGAAAAAAATAGAGCTTCTAGGGAAGATCAAAGTTTGGCATCAAATTAAGGAGATTTGAAAACCCTAAGATCAACATTTGTTCCATCCAAATCAAATATTTGAGACAAGATCTATAGCCATTTAAAGTTTGGAAGTGTGGTGGTGATTAAGGCATCATAATTATGCAAATTATTTTCAAACAATAATATCTCAATCATTCAGACTCCTTTTGTTGAGAAATTTTATTTGATTTGGAGTAGAATTTTGTGTTGCACACATTGGTGTGGGTGGTTTCACATTTTAATGTCTGAATTTAATAAAAATAATTGTATAATCTTGCTTTTGAAAATTCCAAGATTTTGTTTAAGCTCATATGGACCCTTTTTTAGGTGCAATTTTTTGAAAGAGCATAATCTTTTCTATATTTTACAGTGGTGGTTTCAATTTGTATGGACTATGATGAGAAATCACACATTCAAAAAATGATTTATTTTTGCAATTATAATGTACAAACCTTAGCTTGGTCTTTTGCATAGTGATCTAAGTCTTATACCTAATTGTAGCAATTGTAATCATTGAAATGGAAAGATTTTTTTAAAAAACCATATAATTGCATTTAATTATCTATAAACAAATATATTAATAAAATGGTTTCCCGCCTATTATGTGTTGTAGTGGTTCATGTTTTAACTAGTAAGTGGCGGGTCTATTGTCCTCTATATTTTCTTGGCACATTAGTCCAATCAAAGGACATTATCAATGATCATTTACAATGTATTCCTCCTAACGTTATTATTATTTTGCATCCTTGCATCTTGATAATGTGATGTTCTCTTACATGAGCTATGTTGTATACACATTAATATAAAATGTTAGTCTTATTTGTATTTTGTCAATGATGACATATTTGATTGAATCCTCTTGTACTTTGTAGATTGGGAAGTATCTTGTCAAAATTTGTGCATGGTTCCATTCAAAACTTACAATGTACAAATTTATCACTGGAAAGTATCTAGTTGATGCTCAAGAAAGTGCCTTCCTGTTTAACCTTCATAATATTACAATGGGTAAATAATCAGTTATTTTCCATCAACATTGGCTCTTGATTTTGTCAACATTTTACATTCTTTGTGCAATATTTAAATCTATTGCTTCATGTGGAGGAGTATGGGTCATCATCTTGGACTATTTTTGGAGGAGATTTGACATTTGGTGGTTGGTGGGGGGGTGGTGGGGGGGCTTTGTGATCTCTCTTCTTCTCACATTCATTATTGAAAGCATTGTGTATTTTTGTCTCTTGGAGGGAAGTTTTCTCCCAACTAGTTTTCTGCCTAGTAGTCAAGACCCATCTTGCATTGTTAGCTTTTGTTCATTCTCTATAAGATGCACTTCTCAGGTGTTGGTGTAATTAACATATTTTACCTTGGTTTCTCACTTAGGTATTAATTACACTTAAGTTTACATAGAAAATGGCATAGGAGTAGTTGAGGAATTTCTACTTAATGTGAATTTATCATTATAATACCCATTATAGTGAATGGACATTTCCATGTTTGGTGGGTGATCCACCTTTTTTGGACTTATCATTTTATCACTCTACACCTTAGTTAGGTAGTAAGTTTTCTCTTTATTACCATGTAATGAGACAATGCCACTTCTCATTGTCTCATTCAGTCCTTTTTACTTGCCTTCACTATATAAGAAAGGGGTTTCCTTTTTAATATTCAATCAAATAATTCACTTGATCCATTATATTGCATTCTTGGTGAGGATACAATTTATTCGTTTCATATTAATTTTCATTTTCTATTAAGCTTTCAATTGCCTCTAGATCGAGGGTGGCTACTTGCATAACCAAATATTAAACATACAATTGAAGAGTAGGGGATTTCCTACCTTGGGATGTCAAGACCCCAAAGAGTAATATAACTTACACTATCTCACTTCAACTTGCACTTCAGTGAGCTAGGGGATCAAGACAACTTAAACAAATAGGTTATATCATGCAAATGAAAAAAGCAAGACAACCTTGAAATGATGCAATATAAAGAGGTTAAGTGTATTAAACTATATTAATAACATTCCTAAATTGGTTATAAAATAAGAAAAGTGGAATAATTGAGTTGCACTAGCAAGTATTAAACATTTTTATTCTAGGAATGGAGAATATACATAGTAAACTTCAAACATAGGGACTATGAGCTCTCTTCCTTAGATGCCAATGTGGTTATTGTGGTCCTCTAGTAAAAAATATAAATACTCCTAACAACTCATAGTTTACTCCTTTACAATTTGCAAACCTATATGTCGCCTACACAGATAAAACTGAGAAAAAATGTTGTGGACTATATAGGAGTTTGCCATAGTCAAAACCTCATTTTTTTGTTTCCACCTCTACAAAAACTCATATATATAGATGAAAAAATAATCATCAAATGATAAAATAATAGAAAAAAGCCTTCTTAATGGAGGAAAACCCCTATTACATAAACAAGGGCAATAGAAACAAACCTCGCTTGAGGGAGGAGAGCCCATATTGCACAAAGTCATATAATACAAAGAATAGTAATAGAGACAATCCCTACTTGAGAGGGGAAAGCCCCTATCACACAAAAATAAATGCTAGCAAATAATGTTAATTAATAACTCATAAAATAATGAACTTATGCTTGAGTGATATATAGAGAGATAACTGTTGACATTTCTTGTCACCATTTATTCCATCGTAGATAACCGATTTGAGATATCATTCATGGAATAAGTTATGCATTTTTTGGCCACAATTTTGGGCATCCTCAAGTACATGAAAACATAGTATAGTTTGTGCATTGTAGGAGCTATATCGAATGAGTTTTCTATCAAATGAACACATTTATGCTCATTTGACATTTGCAAGTCAAAATTGTGGTGCAATTTTGTTTCCATACAGGCTCACTACATAGTTTTGTAGAATGAGTGAGAAATTTTATTATCGCTATAGGATACAACGATCTTGGTTATCACTATGCGGAGAAGGAAGAAAATGAATCAAATGATATAGTGATGGGAAATTCTAGGGCTTATTGCTGTAGGGTATAGTGACCATTGGTGAACAACAATCACAAAAATGGATTGCATAATTGCAAATCAATTATGCAATATGGAATCTTAACTTCTGAAGTCGCAATGGAGAGAAACAATCAAGTCTAAATAGTTTTTTCATCTTCACATGCAGTCAAGGGTAACCTAAGGTTTGGGCTGTGATGATGCAAAATACTTTGTTCACAATTTCACAAGGTTAAATGCTAAATTCCAGTTTTAAGTCGCAATAATGCGACGAGTGGACACGTGTCTTGGTGGGCTCGATTCATATGAAATGCTTTCATCACATCGTCGCAAGGTTATGAGGCATGTTAATATAATCAGATTTCGAGGAGTGTATTTTTGATAAATGCAGCTTAGCTTCAATTGTTACCACTCCATTGATAAGCTTCAATATTTCAAGTTGTGAAGTTGTGAAAGGTAGCAACAACAGTCAAGTTCAAGGTTTTCACATCTTTGTGGGTAGCCAATGGTTACCTAGAGCTAAGGTGGCGATGATGTGAAACGGCTTGATCGCAACATCATTGGGTTAAGCATGAGTCACATTTTCAAGCGGTGAAGTTGCAATTGAGAGGAAACAGTTAGCTTTACTTAGTTATCGTGGCATCACACGGTTAAGCTAGGAGCAAAGAATTTAAGTTGCGAAGGTATGAATGGTGATCATGACAGTTAAGGTGAAAGTAGTCGCAATGTCACATGGATTTAACCCAGGATTAGAGTGGAAAGGTCATCAAAATGTTCTGTTTGCACCATTGCACATGGTTGAAGATAACCTGAGGTTAAGATTGCAAAGATGCGAAATGCATTGTTCGCATCTTCGCAGGGTTAAGAGGGAGGTTAATGATCAGTTTTGAAGGAGTGCCTTGTTGATAAATGTAGTTGATCTCAAATCAATATCACTCCATAGAAAAGCTTTGATGCTTTAAGTTGTGAAGTTGCAATGAAGACAGTCACGTGGTTATCGTCAGGTCGTAGCAGTTAGCAAAACTAAGCAGTCTGAAGTTGTGAAGTGGTGATCAACAGTTCAAGGCAGTCTTCATAGCCTCATAGGTCAACATGGTCAATGGAGATTTCAAGTAGAAAAGGTGAAAAATCTTGCAGTCACATCATCGCACACAATGAAGGTTAAGTTGAGGTAAAGGTGGTAAGTCTATGAAGTGCTTTAGCACAACATCGCATGGAGTTAAGAGTGATCTAGGGATAAGGCTCTGAAGTGGAAAAAGTCTTTTGTCACACTCTTGCAAGGTTAATATATGGGTTAAAAACTTAAGTTATGAAGTTGTGAAATGAATTAAAATAGTGTAGCAGCTAGCACTATATATGAGCAATGTTAGTATGCTAATAGAAACCAAATTTAAATAAAGCTTCTACAAACTAAACAAAATTCATAAACTTCAAGATAGACTAAGATGAGATCTCAATTGAAAATATGAGCCATTAATGGGCTCTCTCAATGAGAAGCTCTCTTGTTGAGTGGCTTTATCTAAATGGATAGGATGTATGCTCAATATGCTTCCAAAGGCTTCAATGGATGATTGTGGATTTTTGGTGTGGATAGATGGCTTTAGTATGGATTTGGCTCTCAAAATAGCATTATAACTTTACTTCATGGATTGTGTTATTTTGCAAAGGGGAAGGATCCAATTTATAGGCAAGAGGCTTGAGGGATTGAGGGCTAAGATGCAAGGATGGGAAAAAGCTTATGGAGGGCTTAGATTGCATGAGAGGAGAGCACATGGATTGTGCTTCCTTACAGCCAATCAAAGAGTGACACATGTCACATGGTGAGAGGATGGAGGAAAGGGGAAGGACGAGTCAACAAAGGAGGCTCAAGGGATAAAATCTTCATAAAGACCCTCATAATGACTTGTAAGAGCAATAAAAGGGCCTGGAAGAGTCATTTATGACCTAGTGGACTTCATAAAGTTTTATGGTTGAGATATTTTGAGGGTGATGAGAGCAATTTCGACTTGGACTTGATTAGGAAGGTTTTAAGCTTGCTTAGGCTTGTGCAAATGATTAGAGGATGGATTAGGATGGTTTAGGATTAGCTTAGGGATAGGCAAGTGGATGGCAAGTGGATTGCAATTAATGAGGGTGGGTGAAGGAGGAGATATTTGTTAACTTTGGCTTGAGTTAGCAAGTCTTAACCCATGTTTAGGGAATGTGACAAGGTTAGGAGGGGATTAGGATTAGGTTTAAAGACATCTTCTAGAAGATTCTAGACTTTGGATGAGGATAAAGACTTTCTAGAATAGTCTAGAATTTCCTAGGATGAGGATGAAGACTTTCTAGAAGAGTCTAGAACTTTTTAGGATGAGGATAAATTAGATTTTTAGGAAATAAATAAAGTTTTATTTATTTCAAGGGTTTGGGTTGAGGAGATATTTATTAAAACTTCTTTAATAAACATGAGGATTAATATTTAATCTTAATTAAATATTTTGAATTGGGATTAGGGGTAGGAAATGATGGGATTAGCCTTTAATCAAAATTAAAGAAGGATTAGAAGATTTTGGAAGAGGTTAGTGGTCTTAAGGAAATTGGCCAAGTTTTGGGCAAAAAATAAATTTTTTATTTATTTTAGGATTTTTGGTCAATTTATTAATTAAATAATTAATAAATAAGGAAATAATGTTTAAATAAGATTTAAACATTTTTGGGAGGGATTCCTTAATTAAATATTTTTAATTAAGATAAAGGGATTTAATGGCATAAAAATAAATTAATTAATTAAATAATTAATTAATTAATAAATGATGATGTCATCAGGACTTTTTCAAAAAATAAAAAAACTTTATTTTCTAAAGGTTTTTAGGTGTCTACAAGCACAACATCACAAGGTTTCGTCTGCAGTTAAGGTTTCAGTTGCGATGTCGCAAAATAATGATAGTAGTCATCTAACGTAGTGTTTGCAACATTGTGCGATTAAATCATGTTTTGTGTTTGGCGGTTACGAGGAGGCGACACGATTAAAGATAGGGGCTTCACAACATCATATGATTAAATAAATTTTAAGTCTCGATAGTTGTGAGGGTGCAAAGCAATCAATTAGTGGTCGCGACATCGCATGTTTAAAGTAAGGTTTATGTTTGGCAGTTGCGAGGGTGTGAAGTGGTCAATTTGTGGGTCATCGCTAGGTCATAGCAATTAATGAACTGAAATGATTTCAAGCTGTGAAACAACGATAAGGCATAAATTGAAGGTGTCGCAATTTCACAAGGCCATGCAATTAATGAAGATAAAGGGTCGTGAAGCAACGAACCAGAGAGAGGCGCAACGTCACAAGTCAACAAGAAGAACAGTTGAGGTGGAAGAATATTTCAAGGGATATAAGGCCATATGGAAAAGTTGACTGTTAAATGATGACATGGATGACCTGGCATGGTTGTGAACACGAAACCAAGTAACTCATTGATGGTGAAAAGGTTCTTTGATCATGTGCAACCACTCTTTTGGTGTTCTCCATGCCTTGTAAATGTAGATTTCCTCCTTCCACCGCCATGGTTATCCATCTACTTGGTAGAGTAGTTATGGATATCATTTTTGTCTCTTCAAGGCTTGATTTGCATGCAGGATATGATTTTCTACATAGGGACATGCATCTAATCAGATTTCTTTATTAATTCTCACTTATAGCTCTCCTCTACAATCTCAACTCCACCTAGTTGGGGTTTGAACTCAATGTAACATCAGAGTTATGCCTAAACTCCATAAAAGGCAGTTGTAAATATGTTTTAGAGGTTCCTCTTTGCTTATATTTTGTAGCAACATTATGCTTTGCAACTTTTTCCTTCCATTAATGAAAGCTTTATTTCTTACCTCTTCTTGTCATTCATTATTTGTGCATGTCTATTGCCTTTTGGTGAATGTTTTTTTTTATGTTTTCTTGATTCATATGTTGTGTCAAGCCTGCTAACAGTTGTTGCATAATGAAATTCCTTTTCCTTTCAACACTGCAATCAGTGCCAAACCTTCATGTCATTTTGGGAGATAGATTGGAGTCAAGATTAGTGTATTTTGGGTTTTCATTGATGTTTTGTGTAGTTATAGGCAGAGTTGTAACCACATTTTATCTTGGTGCATCACCCTCTTTCCCTTTGACAATTTAATTGTATGTATTCCTTCTCCCTTTTCCTCTCAAGAGGTAGTTTAGGAGCATCCTGCTAGTAAGGAAGTCAGTCTTCTCCAGAGACTCAATCTCATAGTTCAAGTCCCATAGCTTAGAGATTGTTTACATGTTACACAAGGTTGCTTGAGGGTCATACCTCAAACAAGGGTATAGACTTTTGTGTCAACAATAACATTGGTGAGAAGAATAGGACAAGAGAACACAATATGACCAAGTTTTTCTTAGGATAGCATAAGGATAATCAAAGAGCCAAGAATGAGAGAGAGAACCAAAGAGTCAAAGGGAGGAAATAAAGAAAATGGAGGCTTTTATTTCTCAAGATGGGTTGTGGTGGTTGTTTCATGTATGCTAAAGAGAAGAGAGACATGTCAAAAGTGGGCTAAATGTAAATACTCTTTTAGAAAATTGAATCTTACAAAGACAAAGCCATGTTGCATGAATATTTGTGCATCACACTATCATTCGACCATATTGACTATGCATCTGAGCCAAGAGTTAAACACTTCACTCTTGAGGCTCATGATGTCAAAATGTGAATATTCAATTGTGGGCCTTTCTCATAAATGCATTGGGTTAAATGTTTAGGTGTCATAAATATGCGAGGTGCAATTTGTGACAATGCAAATAATTTGCCACTAAGTTCATCACATTACAAAACATTCAAGTTCAATAACATACTTTACTCAAATGTTTGTAAATGCTAATGCGTGGAGAATTGTTATTATAAATGCTAAAGCAATAAAGGTTGTAAAAACTATTGTTAATGATACCTCAATATTTTCTTTAAAAAATTTTTAAAAAAATTGCAATGCAGTGAACTCCATTATTAGTTTTAATTACTATCTATTTATTTTTGATAAAAAAAAGTATTAGTTATTAATTCAAAAATCATTAGTAGTTTATTTGGATGATGAAATCTTTGTTAGATGTGTGGAAGGGGAAAAAAAAACTAACATATTGTCTAAAAGGTCATGTGTAATGCCAATAAATTCATCTAACATTACTATAGGTTCAACAAAGAAATAGTCAGTTTCCTAAATAATTGATCAAAAGTGTAACAAGCAACATCAACACATACTTGATTTATTACTTGAATCTTGTTCCTTTAGGATAAGATTGAATGAGGTTTTATTGACAGCCTCTAAAGTGCACAAAGGACAATGTTATTGTTTTGAACAACATATAGATTTATAAGGTTGTGAAGGGCAAACCTTTTTTCAAACTACAAATTTCAAGGAGAATTACTTGATTAGTAAGTAAATAGAACCAAGTATGTCAAAGTTTTGAGCCATAATCTTCTAGATAGTATAAGCACAACTGTAGTCAACTAAGTAACAAAGTAAAAAATATTGCCCTTGCTCCCTATAGGCATCAATATTATGGTGCAAAAGACACCAAACTTCAAGGCATTATCTTTATTTTGTTATTTATGGCCTTGTTGGAATATGTGTGATATTAACTTTTAGAAACTCTTAGTAGAAAGATCGTGTCTACATAATAAAATTGTAATGATATACCATAAAACTAGAAATGTTTTAGAACAAGCATAGCACTTTTGACATGTTCTGCAAATGATATAGTGCATTGTGTGTGTTGTTTCATATGTGATAATTTTGTAGTAGCAATCGTGACATGTTTGAAGAACTCACAACTACACATGTAATTGATAAAGAGAAAGTATCATAATGATGTAAAAGCATACATGATGACACCAATCCTCTTACACTAAGAGCATTATAATGCTTGGAAGATGGAGCTAGATATTACAAAAATGTGTGGGTGTGAGTTAATTAAACATGGTATTGTGGTGTCAAAGCCCAATGATAACCTAATGATAACTCACATAGATACTTATTTAATTTTAAAGTTACATACAATTCTCATTTAATAATATTTTGAAAGTCTATTGTCGAAGTGAAATAATAATTATATTTAATAAAATTTATATTCAGTTTAATAAAAAATAAAATTATTAAGTTATAACTAAAATTTAATTACACTAAACTTTAATTTAATTATATTTCAAACTAAATTAATTTTTTGTATCAATATCAAATATGATAAATTTTCAAATTATATTTAAAACTAATAATAAATAACTTTATTAAACACTAATTAAAAAAACTTTTATTATAAATATAGATCTTTTTAAACCCGTGGGGAAAAAAATGGCAATAGCAAGCTACTGCCATGACAGTACTTGTTGCTATGGTAGCAAGCTTGTCATGTGCAGGATTCCAAAGCTGCAGTCAAGGAGAGAGGGGTGTGGTGGCCCTCACCTCGCCAAATTTTTTTTATTTTTATTTTTTGAATCTACTCGAGATAACACATAATAATAATTAATTTTAACAATAATAACAAATAATCTAGACTTCAGCCGATTACTTATCAAACATATATATGTGTGTGTGTGTGTGTGTGTGTGTGTGTGTGTGTGTGTGTAGTGCCTGCCCCTAGTTCGCATTTTGTTATCGTTGTTGAACTCTTTTAAGAGCTAGTTTTATGTTGATGGTTAGTAGCATTCTTTTGAGATTATCAAATATTCTGCTATGGATTCAGTTTATTATGTGATGAGATTACTTAGACTCTACATTTCATGTATGTATGATGATTATTTTCAGTGTTTGCAGTTATTAATGATGATTAATAAGATGATTTATTATCATATGTGTTTCTTATGGATACTTACCCCATACTTGCATGTGTATGGTGTGCATGTTTGCATTGCGTGTTTGCTTTTGTATGGCGTGTCTAATGTGGTTAAGGAAGGGAGTCGTAGTCACCTGCTAGTCGGGATCTACACTATGCACCACTTCCTGCCATTGCCTGTTTAGTTTAGTATATATTGTGCTTGTACATGCGTGGTTTTTATGCAGGTTGCAGGTACCGGGTATCGACTTCCCTGAATTGCCAGGATGAGCGTACCCTATCACACTCTCTTAATGATAAGAGAGGGGAGATAAATTCTCAAGTCCAAATCCCAACCTTTTAAGCCATTTGTTCTAATTGGAAAATTAGAACAAGTATCAGAGTTGAGTACTCTCCGAATACGTTGGATGACGTAATTCGTGATTTAAACCCTTGATTTGATTTTGTATGTATTTTGGCTATGATGGGTTTTCGTATTTTTACCTTATGAGTCTTTGATGTATTCTCTATTAATTAAGCCTAATTAAAAGATTTAATTAATGGTTTAATTAAATGAAAATTAATATGGTATTTTAATATTTATTTTATTTAATTAATTGAGAATTTAATTAAATAAAATAATTAAATGTGAAAATAAAAGTTAAAAGTTTAAATTTGGAATGTGATAATACTTATTTTAATAATAATATATTTGGAGTTCATTTTTAAATAAATGACTAAATAATATTATTATTAAAGCTAATAAATATTTTAGCAATTAAGTTTTGGAAAAGAAAATTTAAAAGTGGAAAATATATTTTAAATTATTAAAAGATTCTAAATCTCATGTGCTTAAAATATAAATATATTAAGATTGAAAAGTGGAGTTATTAAAGTTAGAGCATGAGATTTATAAATAAATAAATTAAATTGGAAGGAGTAAAGTAAATATTATATTAATTAATGTGTATTATTTTAATAATTGCTCACATAGGAGTTGGCAAATTCTCGAGAGTTGTCATGTAGACAACACTGGAGTTTGCACTCTAAGTTTGCACAAGTTGTCTACACTTAGAAGTTAGCATTTTATTTGAGCACATGGTGTCTACAACCTTAGGATTTATCTAGAAGGTTGGAGAAGACCCATGCTTGGTTGTCATTCTTATCTTCTAGTTGTTTCTAGAGACACTCTAGATGCATCTTAGAGGCCTTTAAATTGAGGCTCTCCTAGTGTGTTTGGACAAGCCTTATGGAAGATGAAGTAGAAGCTTGATGGAACCTACAAGCTACAAGCTCATATTCTTCTACATGCTCGAATTGTGAATGATTGGAGAAGGAAGGGATTTTCTATGGACTTCTGAGGCATGGCGGATTAGCATCAGTGTCCAGGTGCACTCGTGATATTCACATATTCTCTTTGCACCATTTCTCTTCCTGTCTTCATCATGTTTGTTATATGTGTTTGATTATATTCCATGAATAAATTTGAAAATTTGGAATTGAAATCTAGATATGTTATTGGTTGAGTAGAAAACATTAGAAAACCCTAGATCCAGTTAAGGAGACATTAGATCTAAACGGGTTTGGATTCGAATTAGAATCAAATTGAGAAAGACGATTTCAAATTTATAGTTAAACCCATTGGATGAATTAATGGATATGTTTAGTAAATAATTATTTAAAAAGGAAAATTCTTGTTTAGAAAAGCCTTTTAATTCTGAGTATATATTCTCTTTTGTAAATCTGTATATATATATACTTTAAATATAGTAATAAGTGATAACTAATTTTATATATATATATATATATATATATATATATATATATATATATATATATATATATATATATATATATATATATATATATATATATATATATATATACATGCATATTCTTATACACACACACACACACACACACACACACACACATATATATATATATATATTTGTGTAAGTCAAGATGAGAAACTTTATTTATCAAACCCGAATCGCATGTTTTATCGCATAGTAGAAAACGTTATTGCAAATGTTTCATTAAACAAAAATTATATATAAGTGGGAGGGACTCCAACGTACCCCCTGGCGGCGTACCTGCGCGAGTTGCAGAGTACCCACGTGTTTGCAGGGTACTTGCGACCCGCGGGTCGCATGGCCTTTCCTTGAGTATGGTTGGGCAAGAGATTTAAAAAGTGTGTGGCCATTAACACCTCCACTGACGATGCGTCAGGTCGCACGGATATTAATAACAAACCGCGCACAACGTTGCACACCACTGTGACATGACACGACACTTTTATAAAATGACGACAGTGATTCATTGCGGAGTAATGAGGATTTCGGATTTTGCAATTCAATAATATTATATGTATATATATATGTGTATGAAATATACATATGCATATATATGTATATATAATATTGTAATTCGACTTTGTAATTATTATGAAGTATTGGATATTAATTGTTATATATATATATATATATATATATATATATATAATATTAGCAAGATTTTGTTTATGTTGATAATCGAGTTATTGAAATTTCAATAGAGCAATATAGTTAGAATTTATAACTACTTAATTAGTCTAAAAAGACTAATAAGAATGTTTTAAAAGAATTAATGGGGATTTTCATAGGAACGATTGTAGATAGAACTGATGGAAGAGATATATTAAATAATTACGAGATGGTAATTTATGTTATGATTGACAATAGTTGTTTAATGATGATGATTAAGAGACTTTAAAGGATAATGGATCTAATTGACAAAGGTAATAGACATTGTTATAACATTTAATAATCTTGCTATGACTGGAATTGTTATGGATATACCTTAATAGTGTTAAGAGTTAGTCAAATATAACTAAAGAAGTTATGTAAAGATTCTCTATATCGATTAATAATAGTTTTGACGAGTTTATTATTTATTAATGTTTGTTGGGTCTAACAAACTATTAATGAATAATAAATAGTTTAAATAGATATCAAATAATTCGATTAGATTATTTAATGATTAAAGTTTTGAAGTATAATTGATTTTAATCAATTAATGAGTTGTCAATATAATTATATGCGATAGAGTTTTAACTTGAAATAATTATCATGACGAATGTGGTCATTATGGATAAGAGTTTCAAAATAATTTGTTATAATATTAATATTTGTATTGAAGTTGACTTTCTACGTACAAACTACTGTAGGTCAACTGATATTCTTTAGGTTGATGGTATGGTTGTGGAATTATTAATTGAATCAATTAACTAGAGTTGATTGGATTTAATTAATAATCATGTAATAGAGATTTAACTGATATAATTCTTTTAGCGAGATTGTAGAAAAGCTGATATCAAATTGATATTATATCTATGATATTAATAATTAAGTTGTGCGATAGAGTCTTATTTGAAATAATTATCGATAATACAAATTTGTCAAGGGAATGTTAGTTTTCTTTAAAAATGACATATGTGGTCATTAGAGATTTCCTATAACTTGCTATTAAATAATAACAAGCCGTTATTGAACTATTAATATGAATATTGGAGATTTGAGTTATAGTTGACTTTTAACTTACAAGTTATAGTTAGTCAACTGATACGTTGCCTTGGATATGTAATTATTAAATAAATAAATTAGAGTTATTTAGATTTAATTAATAATCAAGTTATGTAATAGTGTTTTAATTGATATGCTAATACCGATTCCTCTAGCAAAGTTGTGAAGTATTTACATCGAAGTTGATAAGTCTTATGAATTGAATTATGACTTTAGATACTATAAGGTTATCAATAAAGATAACGATTAAAAGACTCAAACTTTAGTAACACTTAATTAAGTTTCTAATTGAAAACTATTAGAATAGTGAAAAGGTCAAGGATTGTAAACCGATATTAATTGACCATTTTAATTAAGTTATAGTTCTTATTCGAAGATTGATAAATGGTTCTTTTATAAAAGAATAATGATCCTTTGATAATGTTGAAATGTAGAAATAACATTAAGGAAGAGTTATTCAATTAATAATATGGATCTTGGTCAAATAAAGAGAACAAGTTAATCAAAGGTCAATGATGATCAGTTTAATGAGTAAATAGTTATTCTTAAATTATTTTTAGAATGTAATTCTTAATAATGGAAGGATAATGCTATCGGGGAACAAATGGGTTAACTTGTAGGTCAAATGATGAAACTTAGACACTTGAAGTATACTTGAAAGTGGAAACTGGAAACCCCTACACTTGATTCAACTATGAGATAATAGCAAAACCAAAACATGTGTCTGCATCGTGTATTCTATATGCTTCTTGTTTTGGGTTGACTAGTGTTGACCAGTCCTAGGTTGTTACCAGAGGCTCGGGGGTTATGAGATGTGATGGCATGTTGATTTTATTTGGTCTCGATCTTTATAAGCCCAACCATGGTTATGTGATCGTATGCTTTATGAAATGTTTGTATTTGTTCATCAGTCTTCATGTGTGAAGCTGAGATGTATGTGTATGAGATACTTGAGCTAATCATTTTTTGAGTCATCGATCAGTTATCCTTGGTTTTTTTTCTAGTCACCATGATGGGACTAAAATGTGGATTTATTTCTTGATGATGTCGTGTTGTGACATGTTTGACTCTACCATTTTGGAGTCTTCATTCAGTATGATTTTGAGATATTCTTGGTTGCTTGTGGAGAACCAATGGATATGGTGATTATTTTGAGATATATTTTGGTTATTGAGAACCAATGGATACTTATGATTATCAGTGATGCCTTCAGTTGCCAATAGAGAACTGTTGTGGTCATGATTTTCTATGAATGCTTTTCGGATGCTCATGGAGATTTGATGATTCTTATCTTGGAGATTTGATGATTCTTATTGTGGATATTTGTTGCTTATATTGTGGATATTTGATGATTCTTTTTATGGATTATCTTTTGGATTTTCTTTACAGTCGCTTGTACAGGACTATGGTGATTTTATGATTCCATGAGCATTAGGGTAGGTAATCTACTTGTAGTGTCGGGAAGTGGCTTGCAATGGGGGTCGGGGCCCTAAGTGGCTGCCAGGATAACTCATTGTAAGTTTGGTTAATAAGTGATAACATTTACACACTAAATGGGGATTAAATGAACCTAAAAAGATAATTGTTTTGGTTCTCGCCCATGCCTTGAGCGCTTGTACAGGCTAGGATGGGAGTAGTGAGACGCATGGTTGCGACTTTGCATTCCATAATATGCCTCGTCAGTATGAGAGGATACTAGTGGCCGCATGAGATCTGTATGGACCCGTGGAGTTTAGCTAACTGCCAGGGTAACTTGTACGAGATAAATGCGATGACACTTTCCCACTTGCAGAGTAGGTTTCCTACATGTCATTGTTGTGCCTCTGGGAATTAGATGTCAGTTTTGTGTGTGTTGGAACCTTTGAGTTAGTATACTTTTAAGATTCCTGGACTTTAAGAGATTTATGCTTTGTGGTTTTGATATCCTGTTTGGGACTTGAGATTATCTCCTCAGCATGGTGGGAGTGGACCATTTAGGTACTACGCGATCGGGTGGTAGTGTATTTTCCAGTCTTATCATTTGAGATCTATCCGAGACACCGTGGCTGAAGCATTCTTGGTTGGTATTTATCTTCATTCTGTTCTTGGAGCATTACGATAGACGATGTACCTTATGATGGATGTATTTACTGGTATGTTTCTTATATTGATGATATGCATATGTTAGATGATGGTATCCTATGCTTTACTTTGCATGTTAGTAGGATGTTTTAGGAGTGACATTCCTACTATGATAATACCGATGATCTCTTCGGTGCTTTGGAATGTTACGCACAGAGGGATGGCTAGGATCCATGATGGTCTAATGATGCTATTAACGGTTGGAAGGAACTGTGCACTTAGATATGTTTGTGATATATGGTTATCTTTTATGATGGATGTTTATATCTTTTGTGATGTTGTATCATGTATGAAATGTGGTTTCATTTATGTTATTGCATCATGGATTAATATTGGATGATGATGTACTTTATTTACATGGATGATTATACTTTTAAGCTTTTCATACCTTGTAACATGTACAGTGGATGATTGAGCAATTTAAAGTAATTACAAAAGGACACTTGTATAATGTTGGATGTTTCATTGTTAAGGATGTAATGTTAGATGGATAGTTATGATTAAAAGTAATTCAACATTAAGGGATCTTTAAAGAATGTAATCTATTATGTTATGTTATTTTCAGTTGAATGTTACTATTGCTTCCGCAAGTGTTGTGTATGGTTTTACTTTCATGTTTAAAAAAAAAAAATTGTTTGACAAACTTAGAGAAATTCTTTGGATCCCTTGGCGAGGCATTACAATATATATATATATATATATATATATATATATATACTGTGGCAACGATTTTTTTAAAAAATTTGTTTTAATTATAGATCTAATAGAAAATTAATCAACCACCAATTGAATCTTTTAAACAATAATATTTTCTCAATTTTCAAACTCTACCCACAAATGTTACAATTTTGTTTTCACGAATGTTTCAGCAATGAAGAACAATCAATTTCCAAACAAGGGTTTTAAATTCAATTACATTTCTAATAAGAAAAAAAATTGATATAACAAACACGAAGAAGACATGTTTTCAAGATATTTCCTACGATAGTTCTACAAAACCCTACCTCAACCTGATGTTATAAACGTAGTAGATACTTTGTGCTTGCGAAAATCTCGCTTCCTAGAACTTTTGGAAAAGTCTTGTCTTTCAATTCTTGATACTGCTCCTCAAAACCTGTGTCTGTAAATGAGCTCAAATCTCTTAATAAGGAGTCTTAACCCTACCTAGAGTTTTTGATTTACAAACATGCAAAGACCTCTCATTAAATAATCTTTTATTATTTTAATAATAATTCCCTTGTGCACACTTCATGCCTTTAATTAGAATGAACTTTATCTAAAAGTATTCCCACCATGCTTTTAATAAGACATTTTTAGAAAACATATTTATTAATTTAACTAATAATAATATTTAAAGTCCATATTTAAATGCAACTTCTACATTTATCATTATTAAATTAAAAAAATATAATTACACCAAATTTAGCGTTAATAGATTTAATTGCTATAATTTCCAAGATTAACTTTTAATTATTTTTTAAAAATTTCAACTCTATTATTTAATTAATTTCTCAATTAATTAAATATAATAAATTAATTTTTCTCTTTAAAATGTTCATTTAATTAAATAATTTAATAATCTCTTTGGCTGATTTAATTACTCAAATAAGAAATTCAACTAAAATGCAAAGTAGGGATCCAACTCGAAGAGATCTTGAATTCACGTCACCTCAACAAATTCAGAAAGGTAAAAGAATCAAATACTTGTCTATATCTTAAGACAATTAGGATTGAGTTTAGGATTTCGACTTGAGATTTATCTCCCCTCTTTTACCATTGAGATACTGTGATAGAACACGCTTACCCTGACAATTTAGGGAAATCAATGCCCCGTACATTTTGCATAAAAATTGAACATGTACATATACATTTATATCTAAACTAAACAGAGAATGGTGGGGAGTAGTACACCGCAGAGATCTCGGCTAGCAAGTGACTACGACTCCCTCCTTCAAACACGTCAAATATGTCAAACATAAGGTAAACATTCATGTACACCATATGCATGCAAGTATGAGGTAAGTAACCATAGAACCACACATATAAATCATCCATATAATTATCATCATGAAAGCAATTGAAATCACTATATGAAGTGTAGAAAGCATCATCATCAAAAAAATAACTATGACCAAATAAAATATCTGAGCATAAAGTAAATCATCAAATATATAATCCAAACATGTAAGTAGTGTCAACCTAATTAGGTAACCAAGTACCACTAAATCACATCACATACCCATGCAACCGGTCTAAAAGAATTCGACAATATAACATAAAAGTAAACTAGGGGTAGGCACTACAAAATTTTCGTGTAATCTTCTAGATGAAAACTATTCCATGTACTATTCCATGTACTTCTATACATGTCATTAAATAGATCATGCAAGTTCTTGATTGTCGCCTAGATACATAATTTTATGTTTTAACCCTTATTGTTGATGGCTAATAAACTGAAAAGATGGAAGAACGCCATTCTATGTATTCAATTAACATTCAACAACAAAACCCACAACCTAAAGGCGTTTGCAATTATATTATTTAGAATCAACAATAATTCAAGATGACAAAGTCTCTCAAACCTTTTTATCGACTCAATTCACCACATAATCCCCTTCTTCAATCACTCTAATATCACACACCAACACTTATAGGACTGAACATGATTGGGGCATTTTTTAAATTTTCAAAATGATGTACAATAACTTGACCCAAAAGAACTTGAATGGTATCATTATGATCCTCGTCTTAAATAAAACTTTTGATACAGTTGACTTAAATGACATCAATTAATATTCAAATTGGATTGACTTAAAAAATCTGAATGATGATAATGATATGGCTGACCGTGATATTGCTCCCCAGCAATTCTTACCATCCAAAGCAAAGGCAACACCACTAACGAGATTTAGTCTTGGGATAATTAGTAAATTTATAATTCGTATCTTTTTGGGATTAAAAGTTCCAAGAAAACTACGTATGCCTATTATTAAATTCATTATTCTGCATGTTCTTTAAGTTTATTTTACAGATTTATGTTAAAAAATTAATGTGAAGCTTGCTGAGGTTTTGTTATCTATGTTTTTGAACCATGGGTAAAAACATATGAAAAAATAAAATCCACCATTTATGTGTGCAAGAAGACAGATCGTCTCTAATATATATTATAAAAGAATTCCACATGAAGCTATAGGCAACTTCCATAATAGGTATTCTATATGGCACAATTAATCGAGGCAAATCTCGTGACTTATTCAGTTGCTCTAAATAGCACAATTATTTTTGATAAATACTATGAATTATATGTCGTTTAACTGCTCCAACGATAAATTTTGTAGGACTTATTCATGTATCGTCCACCTGTGAATGAAAAACAAAGCTTGGAAACGTTGTTGTAATGTCCCTGAAACAAATCAGCTTACTCAGTTAGAATGCTCACATAGACATTATTTTAAGACCAACAAAGAGCAGAAATATACATAAGAACTGATTCTGTAAGATTAAAATGGGAAGATAATGTTTAAAACTATATAGTTAAACAATTTTATTAAATAAACCTTAAAAACTTAAATCTCGAACCATTTATAGATCACACACTTATAGGCAAGCCTTTGACAAAAAAAAGGAGTTAATTCTCACACTGCCTGACAACCTATTGTTTGGGAACAAACCCTCCTTACTCTAGACATCTCCAACTAAAGAAAAGCAATGTGAGAGTTTGCATCTATACCTGCTTTTCTTCATTTTATATCTACTAGTTCCAATAGGATTTCATCATTCAAACTTCGTTGAATATTTAATTTGGGGAGCATCTTACAAAATCTTGCTTTATTTTGAGAACTCTTTTTACTATTCAGTTTGTTAAAAAGGGTGAAACTAAAGGTTATTTTTTTGTTTATTGCAGCAGTTAACAAAGGCTTCATCCTCTATAGGATATCTCTTACACAGCTTCTTCCCATATTTTGGTAGAAGTTTCTATGCTAGCTCCAATAAAAACAAACAGCATACAAAAGCTACTATCTAGTTTTTTTCCAAAAGCAAAACATCAAGGGATTTTCTGCCTGGCACAATGATTTCCCCTCAGCAAGAAGACATTTCTTGCTTGTTTGTCCACCAAGGTCACACAGATCTATCCTTAAAACACATGGCAAGTCCATGTCATCTATCTCCACGCTTAACGCCATTTTGCTTGTATAGTATGAAAGATCCAAAGTGTTCTATGTAACACAAAAAGGAAAGCAAAAAGAGATTTTTTGGTAAAATTGTTCAACATGTTTGATCTATGGCTGAGTGTTGAGATGTCAATGGGTAATTTAGAAAAGAACTTCCACGCTTAAAGATAAGGAAATAAACTAAGCAACATTTTAAATGATATTTGAAAGCATCTCACACCTATTGATTTTGAGAAAGAAACTGTGGAAATTCATCATTTTGAAAAAGAAAATTATCAATTTAAACTATTCAGCAGTAGATGTTGGGATTGAGATTAATATTACCAAAAGAATGGTGCTCTAGTATCAAGGATTAAAGTTTTAAACACACTGAACTTCAATCAACTTCAGCAGGAAATTCCTTCGTGATGATAAAAGCAATGAGCAAAGGGGATAATTGATAGCAATGTATTATGGGGGACTAGAATATATTTATTAAAAATCCATTCAATCAAAAACTCTTCGGAACAAAAACACTACAGTAGACTGGTGACCCAATTGAGTGTCAACAGCTTTCAAGACATGGAGCCCATGAAATCATTTTTGAAGGGTCCATTTGCTGAATGACTTCTCCTCTGTTTTCCCTTCACTGGAATGTTGTGTAATTAAAGAACCCAATGCATGACTAATACCCTGAAAAAACACTGTGATTTACCCCAACTGGCAGTTGCCTATAAAAATGGTTACCAATAAGTGAAAAGAATAGGGTTAAGGAAGCTAAGTTTGTTAAACCATTCACTTTCATACTAATTCAGGAACCTAAGCTAATTCAAACACTACATTTATGGATCATATCATTGGCAGTTGCCTGTAAAAAAGATTGCCAATAAGTGAAAAGAATAGGGTTAAGGAAGCTAAGTATGTTCAACCACTCACTTTCATACTAACTCAGGAACCTAAGCTAATTCAAACACTACATTTATGGATAATATCATGATCTATTTTACAATACAAAACTCCTCCATAATCAACCAATAATCCCTACATCCATATATATGATGGACTACCTGTTGATTCCTTGATCCTCTATATCCTACTTTGGTTTCCATCAAACAACTTAGTTCAAATTTTGGGCAAAACCTCTTCATCATTGGACCTTGAAATTTATCAGATGTTGTCCCTGCAATATGACCAAACTGTATCTACTATATTTTCATATAGTTCTCATTACAGGACACCTGACTCTTCAACTATTTGCATTTTTCCAGAAACATTTCAATCATCATTTGCATTTTCATCATACTGAATGTAGACAACATGCCCAGGAATGTTCTCATTCTATAATAGACTACAAATATGAAATTTAAACTGTTGCAGTCAGTAATATTGCACTAAAAAGAGAAACATAATTTGATTAATTAGGAACAGGCAAAAGTGATAATTTACTTCAGATATTGAAGAGTCATATTTTTCAGCAGCGAAGGATGTCGCAGAACAAGACTCCTCCACTCTTCCTTATCTATCTTTCCATCATGTTTTGTATCTGCCTCCTCAAAGGTCTGCAGCATTGAAATCAGTCTTTAGAAGCTCTTTTAACTCCTCTTATCAAAAGCATGTTGCTGTAGATAATATTATAACAATCACAAAACTTAACATCAAGCAGTCAGTAAATATATATGCACATACAGATCTTCAAGCTTGAAAGCTCATGTGACGGATACAGAAGAAACGTGAGCTCTGTTGGATATCAAAAACCAGACAGAATATATCAACGACGGGCTTGTGCAGTGGTCCTATCTCAGATTGAAACAAACCACAAGGTTCAAATCTAAGGTTGTGCTAAATTGACAACCACTACAGTTTGCACAAAAGCATTACAGCTCTATGTTTTGGCACTATTTATTAAATGGGTTTTTCTTCTCAGATAGTAATTAAATTAAAAGAGGCAGTAGATGATCTGCATTTTACAGGCATTGACAGCATCAAACAAGTTACCTTGAGGCATTGCAGATGTGAATCCTGTCACTATTTCTGTAATTGTTTTTTCCATTTTATTATTAGCTTGCAGTCAAGTAAAATGGTAATCAACAACCTGATTCAACGGGCATTGACTACACAAATCAAATATGCAAATACATCAATCTCCTCAGAGAAAATAAAATACTTAATGACAAGTTCTGTTATTTTAAAGGCCTAACAACCAGGAGCCCAGGGATGTAGCTACCATTTGCCTCTACTGGTTGGAGGAGACGGTAAACCCTTATTGACTAGCGAATAATAATTTACTATAAATCCTTTAAGTAAGATATGGTTTTGGTTAAGGGATCATGAAGGTTTTGGAATACCAGAGTATTCCAGAACAATGCTTCTCTTGGAAACTTGAGACCTGCATGAGCAACACAGACTCATAGAAGTTATGTACAGTCCAAGGATCATCTAAAAATGCATAATTTATTTCAGCTCTTTTGGGGGTGTCATTCTTGAATTTATATTTTTACCTCCAGTTCAGATTTCTGTTCTCTCACTTTCAACAGATTGATTTTTCAACAGTCACGTTTTCAGATTTTTCATTTTGCATTGAAAATTATATTTTCATCTTTCTGTTCTTCATATTCTCAATTGCAAATTAAAGATCCCTGAGGCAGGTATATGCAATAGCAGATTTTGGAATGGATTATTTTGTAATAGCAAATTTTGGAGTGAATACTGAATACCTATCCATAGAATTGCCTAACAATAAAGTATCGTACATAGAAAATGCATAAAGTTATTTTAATGTTTGAAGAAAAAACACTTTCAGTATTTGAGTTTCAACAATGTTTTGTAATTTCCACAAGAATTGTATTTTTTTGTTCATTAACAAAAAATGAAAAATATCACACAGGCAATATAAGACATGAAACACAAGGGAGAAATAAAAGAGAGAACAATACAAAAAATAACACAGTAACGTCACAGCAGTATGTTTGTTGATCTTGAGAGTATCTGGTTAAAATTTAAAAAAATTACAAGGAAAAGTACAAAAAGCAACCAAACACTGAAAAGAATGTCCAGGGGCTCAAACCTTGTGCAGCCATAACCTAAGATAAAGGATGAATTTACAGTAACAATCATGAGATTGAACTTAAAAGGATAATTCAAGAAAAGGAGATGCAAATATCAAACATGTTGATCAAGATTGGAAACTGGGGCAGTCAGATAAAAAAGATGGACAAATGACATCGTCATCAAATATCATTAGATGACCAATCCAAGATCTACTGCTATCCATAAAAGAATGTCCACAGATAAGGCAAATAGGCATTAGGATGACAATTCCCGTCTACAATCCTACAAGTAAGATGATTAACTTGGAGCATTTTCTTGCACCTAATGCTGATTAGCTTCTAGAATTAGAAAATGACTAACACAGTGTGATTTCCCACAACTGAGATAATTGAATTTGGCCCTTGGGAGCCAGAAGGCCCAGACTGACAAAACAAAGCAAACCCCCCATACCTAGGATATGTGTGAAAGAATTAGGGTGCTCTACTAGGAGTACATATAGACAAATGCCATGCCACTAACTTGTCCTATATATCAAACGGCCACTTAATGCCTCCAAATTCTATGATGTGATGAGAGATGGATGTAATGCAATAGCATCACAAAGGAGAAAGGCTAGCCATCTTTGGTTGGAAACTAGAATAGAACATCAATATGAAGAGATTTCCACAACCCATAATATCAAGATATAGCTGTTTCTGGATTACATTGTGTATAAGATTGCTGATACAACAATCTTATACACAATTTAATGCAGAAACAGCTATATCTAGAATATAACATTCAAGTTGATAGAGGAATGCTCAAAACTCCATATAAATTGTAGAGTAGTCACCTTGTAGTTTGCATGTCGTGATCTGTTGCAAGTAATTCCAACCCAACAAACTGGCCATATTCTTTTCCAAGTTCTAAAGAAGTAATTCTAAACTTATTATACATATACGTATCCTTAATTGGCTCACTTGAAACAAGACTGTAAAATACAGAGCACAAACAAACTGAAATATATTTAATTTAGGATTAAAAACTAGGAATTTAGGATGTTTGATTTTTACAGTTAAATTTTGAATAGTTTTAGTTTCAAAAAGCTAAATATATATCTATAACAGGGCATTTTTAAATGATTGGTAATTTAGTGAGGGTTTTGTGTAAAGTTTCTGCAAATTCTAAGTAATCATATCTGAGATAATGCCTTTCTGTATGGTTTCTGCTCTGATCTTCCTTCTATCTGACCTTGAAATGAGATGTCAATATTAATTATTATTCTGAAATATATTTGTCTCAGCAGGTATTTGATTTGTGGCAGAGTTGCTTAAAGGAGCAGACTTGATATTCTATTGTGTGCTCTTTAACTACAACCACACCTTACTCATATGCCATAACCAAAGGGCATGACCCTATCTAGGTCGGCCCACAATTCTCTCTCATATTCGGCACCTAGAAGGAGATATAGTTTAACAAACAAACATAACTAAATTTAGTTAAAGTTAATGCTAACATAGACTCATCACAATAAATCACCGATCATGCCTAGACAAGGTGCAATGTGTTAATAAGCCTTCAGATGGTATTACATGAAAGATGAAGTCTATGCGGTCTGCACAGTCAGACCAGTATGATGATTTTAGTTATAGTTTTAACATTTTGGTTATAAAACACATGGAAACCCCTATCATAAATGATAAAAGCCATAATATACAACTCCACGGCCTACTATATTAGGGCCATACATTTGTTTTTGCATTAACGCTCTTATATAAAATTAAAAATTTATAATGTTTTTTCCAAACACTTACACATTTTTTTACTACCATTTGCTTTATGTATTCTATTAACTTCCATATTAACGTTTATTCAAATATGAATTTGTTTAATAAAAATATATCTCCATTTTTATGGATGCTACATCATTTTTCCTATTTTACACTTACATTATTGAATTCCACTTATATTTCCTTGCACCTTTTAGAAGGAAGTTTCTAGGAATAGCAGTACTCCGTATAGATCTCACTAGTGACTAAATATAGAGCTATGAAGAAGTCCCTCGAGTTCCACTTCCTAAAAGAAATAGAGACAACACATTTCATCATCACATAAAATGCTGTGACCAGTTTCTAGGTTGGCCAGGCCTCAATCCATACCACCAACGGCATCAATGATATTTATGCTGATTGACAATATAATTCATGATCTTAAAAAAATGTGAGCATAGAAAGCCAACTTGGGGTTTGAGTAATTGCAAAGGAAATCCAGGCAACCTAAATTGGCAATATTCATTATTGTCCTCTCTAATCAGTCTGTCAATGAGTTCCTCTGAAGGAACGCAAGGCAGTACATCCAATTAAATATCCAAATAAAGGAAGATGATTGACACAAATTTTTAAAGATTGAAAGAATAAACATGTCTCAATACCAACAATGTCAGTGCCATATGGGACCCAAAGTGTTAACCCTCATTCACAATATCAGGTATGGTATCTCACATGGATCAAGACCAAGTCACCCACAAATCTATGTTTATGGATATGGATGGGATTCCTTAATATAGTCTTCAGGGATAGGGACAATCAACAATCTCAGCTCGGACAAGGCACTAAGGTACAATAATTTGCAACAAACCATACTTTCTAACATGAATTTGGACCTTCCCAATATGAACCCAGGGAATAAATTTGAAAGTAGGGCCCTAAAATTAAGGGTCATTATACGACTGCCTATAATTTCTGATTTTATTGATGAATTTTCCAGCTATTAAAAGTAAATTTCTATCCGGAACATAACAAATTATGTCTTCAAATGATACAAATTTCAACAAAAATCAATAAAAGTCAAATTGAGGCATCAATGCAGCATGAACTAAAAACTAATATACTGACTGGTGCAGCTTGTTACTAAAAGGTAAAACATGAAAGTTTTAGTACAGTCATATGCAAATTGACATATACGAGCTAAATAAGAAAGGGTGCAAAGACCAATAATACCATGAAATTGATAGCATTTCTTTTCCAAACTAAATACCAATTAAAAAGTGTGAAATTAAATTATCCAATCGTCATTCTCTTTCTAAAAATTTGTAGCAATGCAACTCTTCAGCACAAAAATGTTCATATTTCAACTAAAATAACCAATTCTAATAAACAGATAAGCAAGCAACAACTTCAAATAAATTCCAAATGAAATGAAACACTCCCTCAAAGAAGCCTGGTCACCAAGCCCTGGGTTAAACCATTATAAAAACTGTGATAAACATACAAATCCTTGGTGTGTTAAGAGTGAAAAACCTTGTCAATTATACTTTCGATTACATCATCGGACAGGTTCATTCCAGATTCTGCAAGAGTAGCTACTACCATTTGCTTCACCTATAAACATTGTAAAAGCAGCATAAATACTTGCAACTTTGTAAATTGCTTATATCAAATAAAGAAACAAAGAAACTATATGTGCCCTCACCTTAGAAAGAGTGACAAAACAAAAGATAGAAAATGTACAATTTGAAGTGCAAGGAATTAAATAATCACCTATCTTACCAAAACCCATGCCTTCGACAAGCGGCAATAGAAAGGAATAACAAAATAAATGTACACCTGGGACAACACAATTAGACCTGAACCAATGAGGGACCTACTAATCATTTCTAGCTCAATGTTACAAGGCAGTCTCAAACAATGTGAGATTTAATAACTCACTGTATTGAAAAATGGATATTTTGATTTTCCTGCTCAATCTACAGCTACAATGATCAGTTCTATAGGCATTTTCAGTATATTATCCACAACCAATTATGTAACTTCTATCCACTTCAAAACCCTAACAAACAACATTTTCCATCTCCAAGCTCAATTGGAAATGAAGAGAAATATTGAACCAACACTATTGAATCAGATGCCTCTTCGTACTTGAGGTTCATTTCACAATTAGGAAAAGACCAAAATTGTGAGGCACTTGGGGTTAACTGCTAGAGCAAGGGCAGTGACAAGAGGAGGTCATTTGTCTACTTCCTAGAAGACCCATTTTTTTATTACAGGGCCAGTGAACCGAACACTTCAACAACTGTTTTTTCTTGAAACACAAATTATTCAAAATATTTAGTATAAGCATAAGCTTCAGTCAAAATTTTGAAGATCAAGTTCAAACAAATTTGATCAAAAGGAACTCTGACTAATGCAAAACAGTCTACAATGACAGGCATTTACTAGCCTGTCGAGATAGTAAGAAATAACAGTCCAATTGCTAATTTCGTCAATCTTTCATTTATATCAATCAGAATTTGATACTTCTGAATCACCCATTCATAACAATTATTTGAATAAAGGTTTAAAATATCTTGTTTCTATTTCTGTAAAAATGATTTGAGAAGCAGGTTACTATATCTTATTGCATTATGGATCACTTAATAATTGGCTGGAAAAAAGTACTCATAAAAGATATGGAATGATACTGGCCAAGAATGATCATAATATTAGAATAATAAAACATGAATAAAGCCTATTTATCAAATATGGACTGTTGCAGATCGCGTCTGGAGGACATACTAGAAATTATCAAGAAGGATTCATCCCTAGCTAAGAGGGAGTATTGATGTTATTGTAGCTATGGTCGGATTCCTTCAGGCCGACATAGATAATGAAAGGTTGTCATAATATAATTGAAATATAATGGTCATACTATAGTCTCAATTATATTATGACAACCTTTACATTATCTATGTCAGCCTGAAGGAATCCAACCATAGTTACAATAACATCAACATGGATATCATTTTTATTTTACAAAGTTTAGAATTCCTCGGAATGAAGAAACAATAGCACCATAAGTTTTGAAGTTCTATAAACCAATGGTAAATGACATAGAATTGTTTAAAAATAACCATCATACCCGTCATTGAAAAATCAACAATCGAGACAGTTGAATGAATCCTTTGGAAGTATATAATTTAAAGTGATTGAGCTTTTCACAAAACAAATACATCTGAATATTTTGATTATATACATCATTCCTGTTCAAGTTATAAGAAAGTAAGAGCTTTATGCACAAAAAGAATGCATATCAAAAACAACATTATTACCAATAACAAATATTCAGTCTTGTTCACATTCATAACTTTCTTTTCTTTTTCTTTTGGTAAAATAATAAATAGGTATCCTCTTTTCTTTAACTGTTGATAACATTTCTTAAAATAAAATTGAATGACCATTATTATTGCTATATATTTTTCATTCCTTGACACTCTTTAAGCACTCTCTCTCTCTTTCCTTCTTAATTTTCTTCCTTTCAGCTAATCAACTTCTCTCTTGCTTTGTGGAAGAAGTGGGTTACTGTTAGTAAGAGCATGTTATTACTGTATTCGAGGTGAACCATGTTAATTTCCCTCCAAAGATACCCGTAATGGAGCATATAATGTAAGAAATTGTATTCTGTCTGGCGCTCAAACAAACACAAAACAGGCACAACCCTCAAGGAAGCAACCACAAGCAATCATAAACCACTTAATAGTCACAAGCCATCCTGTGCATAAACCAGAAAAGAGCTGTGGCATATTATTTCAGTGGAGACTGCGCAGCTGTGTATAAGTTTTCCAGGCATTAACCTTTATATGAACTGTGTTGTACCCACCCAAAAACTTGATATCAGTGCCTAACTGATACTCATTTTCATCAATAATTCATCAGACATTTGTGGGTCAGTTCTAGGTTTGTAAGTCATTTTCATTCAAGTGACCAGGTTTTCATGTCACAGTCCAATATTTCTACAAGAGTACATTTCAGATTGACCAGAGTCTCATATGTTCTGAGATCCAGATAAATTAGTTTTGGATGATGGTGGGCAAGGACTTGGAACTTCAAGGTGTACTCTTCTACTGAATATCTAGCAGCGGATAGAGGACAGGAGACATCCTTGGAAGCATAGTCAGTACAAAAGAAAAGACAATGAACAAAAGCACACTCTTTCGACTTGTTTGTCTGATATTGACAACAAAATAAACGAAGAATAGGATAGAAGGCCTTTAGCATCATGAGGCCAAAGATATCGTGCAGTAAAGGAGACCCCACAATTTTTCCATTGTGAAGTGCCAACCTTCAGCAATTTAATTTAATAATGAGCTCTTCCATTTTCTGCACCCAATCTTCATTGAATAAATCATGAAAACAACTCACTGTTATATAACTTATGTAGCTGACCTTTATATCATTGTACACTTTGCAGTTTAAAATAGAGTGTTTTCAGTTTCCATAGCCCCACTGCCCACAAACTATAAACTCTCTCTTCCCAAACTTCTTTTGACCTTTTCCACCGCCTTATTTCACGCTGAATGTGTTGTTAGTTAGTCAACCGCTGTACAATGAGAATTTTTTTACCTCCACAAGATATTGGCATCTATATATGTCCATGTTGGGGTTGAATTCAGCAAATGCAATGCACTTTTCTCTTTGATTTGTCTTTTCTGAAGTCGAATATCATGTCCTGGATCATGGAAATATTAAGTAAATCACACCTAATAAACTGCAAATAAATAATCTGGTAACACGCTAAAAAAAGTACACCTTAAAAATAAAAGTTCTTTACTTTTAGGGGTTCACCTGACAATCAGAGCATTTTGAACACAGACCCAATGATTTTGCAAATTGGAAGTGCACCCTAGACAAGGCGAGCTGAGTAAATCGCATTGGAAGCATTATGATTTGATGAATAAATGAAACTCACAATATAAATCATGATTTTTTTGAGTTTGAGAATTCAATATTTTTGTCCAGAGTTTTTAGTTTCCTATGGCAGACATGGAGGCTTCCCCCATGTAAAAATTTGCCAACTCAAAAATAAGCTCGTCATATTCATCTTGAGTGAATGACCATAGAAAACTTCAACTAATTTACAAAAAGCTCAAAAACACTATTGAGTGGGGTTGCAAACAATTTTTGGAATTTTTAAAGTTAATGGGTCCACTATCAGATTATTTTTAGTACCCTAGGTTCTTGCTATATTTAGCTCGTTATTCTAGAACCATACTTTGTGGTCATTTAGGCTTATTTTTAGTTTTATTAATTTGGTCTAGTTTTGTTGTCTTTGATTGGACAACTTTTCTTTTTTGTTAATGCTTTTTATGTCTGTAAACTCTTTTTATTTCAGTGATTTGTTAACACAACTCATTCTGTTTTTCAATAATTTCATAGTATCAGAGCGAATTTTCTGGTAGATTGCTTTTTTCTGTAATTCATGTTTGGGAGACAAGGAAAAATAAATTAAAATTTCTTTAACAGAGCAGATAATTTTTTGGGCTATTCTTTTTGGAGATTTAAACAAAATATATTCCATACTTAACAGTCTGCTACAAAACCCAAACTAGAGTTTTACTACAAAGTCACATGTCTGTTTCCAGACCTAAAATCGCAACATTCAAGCCAGCAATTTCTTAATTTTGGCCGCAATTTTCAGCCACAAATTTAGAATTTTCTAGGTGTGCTTTCGCTGATTGCCATTTTCCCAGATTTATGAGTGAAACCCTAATCCAAAAATCCGTATTTCAGCAACTGGGTTTCCTGCCATTTTCCTGGGAAAAAATGGTTTTTTCCTGGCAATTTATTAGAATCAATGGTTTCAATTTTTCAGGACTCAGCCTTTTCCAGCATCTCAATTTCAACTTTTGTCTTGATTTCCGTGTCTTCACAGGGTTGATCAAAAATTTCCATTTCAGTGATGGCATCTTTGACCAACGTATGTTGGAAGGGAACCAATGGTTTAATGACTAAAACTACAACACTTGGAAGCAGCACATGATGATGATATTTGAATATCGTTGTCTTGATAAAATTGTTATTTTGGGTAAGGAGACACATCCTACTCCAGCTTCGCCATATTCGGATAAATGGGATGAATGTAATTGGGAAGTTGTCGTTCTGATCAAACTTTTACTTACAAATAATCAGTTCTCTCAGGTGCATTCTGGCAAAACAGCTAAAGAAATCTAGGACATCAGGAAGGATCTTCATGAAAGGACAAGAGCTGCCCTTTCTTTCTGGAGAATATGTTGTTTTCTATCATGATGGATGAGAAGACATCTCTCCAAGTACATCTTACGAAAATCAAGGACATGTGACCAGCTAGAGGTGATTAGCTGCAAGATGGAGGAAGACGATATGATAGTGATCACATTGAAAGCTCACCCTGATCATACAAGCTTTTCATAAAGATGCTCGATATCACTTCTACTAGTGTTTCTCTAATGTTCCCTAATCTCTGCACCAAGCTTCTGCAACAGAATAGATGGAAGAAACAGTTTTGGAAGCCATGCAAGTTCCTCTACTTCTGAATAGGTGACATTCCCAGTGCAAGCCTTGGACAAGAACGTAGGTAAACCTTACTTCTCCAAGCAAAAAGGGTCAAATGGACCTCCGGTATCATCAAAGGACAAATGTTCAGTGCAATTATTGTTACAAGTTTAGTCACATAAAGAAAGATTGCAAGAAATAGTTGTTACACACACAATCTTCATTAGAAGGGTCTCAGCAGAAGACCCCAACTGCTCTGCATTTAGATGAGGAGTTTACCTCCTATGCATTCTGATCAGAGCATCTTATGGGAGAGTTTTAGAAAAATTTCCTCAAAAATTATCTGTTTTGTATACTCTTATTTGTGTCTGGATTTGTGTGTATGGTTTCGATTGATTTTTCACCTTAAAAATCATGTTTGGTTTTGGTTGATTTTTCTCCTCAAAAACCATTTTTGGTTTGTGAGTTCACAAAGTTTGCATGAGATTTTCTAACAGGGATTTTTATTTTAGGGTTTTTATCATTTTTACCAAAAAGAAATGCTTTGCAAATTTCAAATCATGGTATCTCGTAGTTATTTTTGGGGCATCCTACTCATCTACAATAATGTTCGCTGATTTTTCCTCAAAATCATGGCAGTTGTTCTTAGTGTGTCTTTGTCTACAAAGAAGGATAGTCTTTTTATTCAACATGAGGTCCAAGTTCAAAGTTTTGCAGACTCTGGGAGGGTTCGTGGGTCAGTGGCAGACTTTTGTCTCTTGTTGCACTAAATTTTGAAGGGGACAAAACTGTCTCTGTTTTTTCTTTTGGCTACTCTTGGTCATTAACATTTTGTAAATTCAAGGAGGGTCTCGACAATAACAGAATGTTCAGAAGGATTTGTAAATGCAAGACATGTACTCTCTTCAATAGGGTAGTTGATAGAAATGACCATTAAGAGAGGGTATTAGATTATTTTTAGTAAACTAGATTCTTTTTATAATTAGCTTGTTATTCTAGAACATTAGTGAAAAGTCATTTACACTTATTTTTAGTTTTCTTAATTTGGAATTTTTTTGATAGTCTTAATTTAGACAACTTTTCTTTTTGGTTAATGCTTTTTATAGCATCTGTAAACTCTATTTTTTCAGTGATTTTTTAAAACAGCTCATTCCATTTTTTAAAGTTTCAAGATGATTTTAATATGTTTGTGATACCTTCCTTGAGTAAATAAATTTCATTGTTCTAACAATTGGCAAATCATCATTGTATCATGGTGCTTTAAAGTGTTGATGCAGAATCAATAGTATAGAGGTTGGCTTCAACCGTCACAGAGTTTCAAGGTTTCACCTTCAGAAAATATGCCATGATCGAAATTGCCAAAGTTGTTTCCAGAGCTGCTCGTCCAGGAAAATATTTTTAACCAGAGCTCATGCTATTTTAAAATTTCTGCTATTTTATTAGAACTCTTTTTTGACTATAAGTCAGCTATTGTTAGATTATCTACACAAGAGATGTGAGCTTTGAAGGGATATATTGCAATAGTTTTAATCATAGTTGTAAAACTCACCAAGGCCTGAAAAAAAATGGGGAAAAACTCGGGCAATTTTTGGCAAACCCTTGGGAACTTAAAAATTTGCTTAAATTTAATTAGAAATGCATTTTTTCGCAAAATTCAATGAGAAGATGTATCCATTGAGTAAGAGAACACAAAAGAAACAAGCATAGTCTAGATATATTTAACACAAAGTGGGTACGATATCTCTTTCTCGTGAGGAATGTTAATAGCTAGAAGCAAAATAGTAAATAATTTATGTAAAACTAAAAGTAAATGCATCATTACAATTACATCTTCCTCTTCCCAGCTCTAGTAAAAACTAAGTGAGAGGTAGAATTAGAGGGTCTAGTCCTACAAATTTGCACGGGGCATAATTGTGCCTCCTCGCTCAATATGTCTGACTCTGTGACTCGTCCTTCATCCTGGATGTAGCTCTACCAATAGCTTCTCTTGGCACTAGAAATGACTACTCCTTTAACTCAATGTCTTTAGCATTAAGCCAAATCCACCCCCTTCCTCCATAGCCTAATGGCATCCTCTTCAAAAGGCACTTCAAATCCACCTCGCTTCAAATCAATAGAAATCAGTTTGCAAGTGTTTGGAATACAAGTGTTTGTAAGTCTATTTCCCCCCTCTCAGCAAAATACAAGTGAAGAAATGAGAAATGAAAATAATTTAAGCTGTTTTTAGCCTTAAAGTGCTGTTGTAAAACTATGACCGTGTTTTTGGAAAAAACTCAATAAATACTCTACAACCAAAAATTAGGCAAGTTTTTGGTGCCAATAAAAGTAATAAAAACTCACATGGTCAAAAATCTCAGCCAGTTTTTGCAACATGGTGAGTGCTCTGCCAGTAGTACATCTATGCCGTATTAACTAATAGTCATGTATGTAAAATCTTGTTAGGTGTATTATATCTCAGTTTAGTATTGGTTGATAACATTATTTTTTAATAAGCTTGCAAGGAAGCAATCATAGATTAATTAATATGATTTATTTTTTTGCAATGCTTTGTGAACAATATCAAAAAGTGTCTTTTTGCATTTAAAAAAGGGTATTATCACACCTACATATTGCTGAAATTGGTGTATTAGTCCAGGATTTATTATTTATTCAATAGAATTTTAAGCCTATCATGTTTTTCAATTACAATCAAATTGGCTTTTTATGTGTTAAAATGGATTTAACTTTTGCACCAAACTTGTGAACTTCAACACCTATTCAAATCCTTTTGTAATTGCATATTCCAGTTTTTGTTTTAGCTGAACAATGCAACTGTCTAGTCATCATATATAGTTTCAATCAAAAATATAAAAACCATTTGTCTTCAAGGCTGCCCCAAATTTCCAGAATGGATACAGCAGGGGAAGGGGCAACGAGTTGCTGGGATAATAATTCTTTTTGCCAGTTATGGAGATGGCTAGGGGATCGCTGTATAACAATAGGGAAGATTAAAATATGTAGAGAAATTTAAGATATTTATATGAAAACATTTATAAAGCATGCACGTATACATAATAGAACCTCAGAATATAGGAATTAGTAGAATTCATATGCCAAATTTGTGTTATCTTGAGAGTCTAAGTCAAATCTCTTCTACAAGTCAAAGTCCAAGTCCCCTAGGCATCCCCTGACCCCAGGGCATTTCTGGGATGGGGACGCTTCGGAAAAAAAACAGGGATACATCCCCAAGTAACACTGTTTGTCTTAAGTTGAAGCATACCATAGACTTTTGCTTAAGGTGAATCCAAAATGACATTTTTTATTTTAATCAAATTGAACACGAATCACACCAAAATACCATTGTAAAGATTGTGAATAGCGAGGATATATTTTTCATAGTGGATTATAGTCCTTATTTTACAGGAGACTCCCCTTTCGATTCAGAGTGGTTCAACTACAAATCAATTCTGTTTTGTGTACAGTTCTGCAACTTGAGATATCAATCTGACTTCAGGATCAGAACTTATTTGAGTTTAGAATGAACCTTATTTGAATTCTATGTTCAGATATAAATGACAGCTACAGATCTAACTAGTAATCACAAACTTGGATGAAATAATTCTTCTTAAGAATCCGTGGGAATATGACTGCTAGGAGATCAGACTGTATGTTTCCTGTGTGTCTCCAAACTGTACTCATAACCTGTCTATATATCCCCTTAAGAGGGTATGTCCCTTAAGGGACATAACTCTTGGCACATAACCAACATATAATTATCCTAAATCGGCAACTAAGAGATACGTGTGTGTTAGTCTTAACTAATGATTAGTCGATAACAAACTGAGCATTTATTTCCAAATCGCCGGCTCATACAAAGGATATATAAATTATTATAAATGCCAATCCTGAGTATATATAGAGAGAAGAGTAAGGTACGATCTGTATCAGTCGACCTGAGGATTATCAAGGTTAAATTCTTAACATTTTGTTTTGTGCTGAAAAGTGCAAATTAAAACATCAATAATATACAAATCCTAAGATGGTTTTTTTGCTTCCTTCAAGATGGATGGAATTTTGCGGCATATTGCCATTCCTGTAGGTAAATAATTCTTACCAATTTTTTTAATAGCAGACATTAGAAGCAAAAAGCTTCAAAATACATAATGTATACCTGATACTAGAGAACAAAAAAGGAAACTGAAAAGCATATGAAGCTGATGTCAAATGTATAGAAACCAACATGGCTCATGTGTCAGGGGACACCCAAAGAAATATATTAGCTTCACAATATAGTCCTTTTGCAGTTTAATTCATTTATTCATAAATATGACTTCACAATGAAGTTAGCCATACCTCTTGTCTCTCAATAAAGCCTTGCTGCTTAAGATCATAAAGCTGGAAGGAGACTGCAATGCACCGTTGTTGCAAAATATTAGTATAGATATTATAAAAATCCTGTTTAGGTCTTTAGTAGAACCAACCAGAACTAAGGATATTACACCAAGCTCATTCAAAGCATACACAGGTTCCTAATTGCAGTTTCATTTCACATGATAAGTTATTTGAAAGGTAAATAAATGCTTGACAAAAATTTGGCACTTTGAAAAAGATTTCTTCAATTATTTGTGTTAATTATAGACAATCATTTTTTTAAAATACTGGTTAGAAACATGGATGATTAGATTACTTGGACAAAAAGCCTCGGAATGACTTCAACCGAAAACAGATTAAGGTCTTATTCTTATTTGAACAAAGATCTGGACATTTCCAAATACACCTAGTGTATATTTGGAGCATATAATGAAATCAGATTTCTAGTCTCTGAGCTAGACAAGCATGTGCTGTTGGGAAAAGGACAAGGGATCGCCACAAAAAATAAATCAGAAAGCGTTTACGGTTGTGAAAATTCAGAATTTTTGCAGGGCTAATTTATTTCTAAACTGGTGGCCCTTTCCATGCACTCTTAGACTTCCTGTTAATGATTTTATCCAATTAATCCACGTTTTGTGAAATATTGCCTACACCTGAGCACCACAAAAGAAATGCTTATTTACACATCTGTCACAATTCTGCCTTCATATCCTAAATTGGAGCGCCTTTCTTGATATTTTTTCTCCAAAGGAATAATAATCTCCAATCCATGTTTTGAAAATATTCTGACTTTATTTAGATTTCCTTAAATAGAAATTCATGATCATACAACACTTATACAATATTGATTTTATTTATAAACATGCAATAACTCAATAAGCTCACATGACTTGTGGGAAATCATTCTGAATAGGAAAAACACTTACTCAATAAACAAAACCAGGACTTGCATTTATTTTCTATCCGAACCAAAAAAAAAGCCAAAATAACTCCAGGTCAGCAGGTTTTTTATTATTTAAGTCTCCATGTCCCCAAAATCGTTGCACTATCAAATTCACATCCATTGATGACTCCTTGAATTCTGTTCAAAGAAAGATACCCTGACAATTACAATAATCAACCCAATTTAGAAGTTTCTCATTTATGCTAGCTCTCAATTCACATTTTTCCCTAATATGTTTGCTTTAATTTCCACGCTGATGCATTGAGATTCCTTTGCCCTCCCCTTTAAAGAATGACCACATAATCATCACTTATCATCAACCCAATTCAATTTCTTTTTCCATTTCCCCTAGCTTCAGTTTTGTTGTTACCTATTATGCTTCCTCTGACTTTTATGTTAATGCCTTCATGCTTTCTATCCAATCCACCCTACTGCCAATTTCATATAGGCTTCACTGACAGGAAAAACTAACAAACCGCAAAACACAATGGCAGTTACCATTAACAAACAGATTGCAAAACCACCCTAGGTGTTCCACCCTGATGCAAGTAGTGGTCATGTCTTTAATGAAGAGTATACCTTAACAATTAATTATATTCTCTCAAGCCTACAGAACCACCATGACACGTTAAAGATTTCTACTAGTTAATTTGTAGTGTTTTACTTGTTCTTAATTCAGACAGTTCGCCTGATTTTCTTTTAATGAATTTTTCTACCTGGTTTCCCTTTCACTCTCAACCTTTGGAATTGCCCATGCTTTTCTTGGTTTAGTCAGGATTAGCTATCATATGCATTCTCTAAAATCTGTGTTTATCCGATCCCTGGACACCATTTCCTCTAGTAATGTCTCCCAATTTGGTCTGAGTCCTGGTGTGCATAAGGTGTTTTAAGATGCGTGCAAGATCCCTTTCAGAAGCCTTTCTCTTCTACTTTCAATGTTCTATCCTTCAAGTTTTCCCCAAAGACAATATCTGCTTAAAATTGCCCAATGTATTTTGTGTTTGGATCCACCTTAGCATTTTCCACACTTCCATTTGTAGAATCCAAGTCACTTTTAATCCAGTACCAATATCTCAAGGGTGCGAATTTCAGAAAGTCTTGACCCTCATTTGTGTTACAATGGTAATTGATTGATTATTCAAAGAATGAAATATACATATATAGGCAATTACACTGACGATGTTTCCAGAAGAAACAATTGATAACTGAAGAGTAAAACTAATTTTGAAACTATCTAAATAGAATAGACATTATATTATTGACCATTAACTAAGTAGATATGTAAATATTATTCTAATACCCTCCCTTGATGGTCAACCTATCAGCTACACCACGTTGGTCCCTAAATTTTACAAAACTTGTCTGTCAGAGACTTAGTGAAAATATCTACAGTCTAGTCCTCAGTTGGAACATATTGAAACTATACTAATCCATCTTCTACAAGCTTGTAGATGTAATGACAGTGAAGATCAACATGGTTGGTCTGCTCATGGAAGACACAATTTGCGGCAAGTTTGAGGACCCCATGATTGTCACAAAACAGAGGTGAAAGACATTATCACTGTGTATCATCCAGGAAGATGAGCCATAGGACCACCCCAAGAACAAATTTGGCACACTTATTTTTAATAAGAAAAATAAGTAAAGAAACTGCTATAGATAAATATAATCTACAAAAAAAAAAATTAGAATTATTTAAAATGGATTTCTAACCTCTTGGAATCAAGAGGTGCAAATTGACTGACCTGCTGCCACTAGTGACTTGCACTAGGTACAATCATGTCAAGACGACATAAAAGTGTGAAAGAAATAAATTCAAATTCCTTCCTGCGATAATTAAAATGGATATAATTTTAGTCCCGAAGGACTGTTATTCTTTCTTGGATTTTACTCATCTGTTGTTTTCATGGGATATTGATTGTGATCTGGCATGCAGGGGCATGGTGACCTTGGTATCTTAATTTTTTCCTATTGGCTTCAATTGACAGTGGCTTGTCAATGGCTCTGAGTTTGTGGGTTTCAAATCAAGAGTTGATGTCATAGTATCCCAGGTAGGTTGCACTAATAGAACACTTCCAGTAGTGAACCCATTCAAGGCAATGATGAAATTAAGATTAGCCATTCCATCATCCCAAGGGTGCTTTACAAATCACATTTGATTTGCCTGCCTTACCCAGGTAAACTATACAACTCTTTAATACAATTCATCCAATGGTGCGAGTCACCTTATCAAGCATGGGATGAAATCTGAAGCCAGTCATTTCTCTGCAGTTATAGGTGAATTTCAATGTAAAGAATGTCACAGAAAATTAAATCTGGTTTTTCCTTCAATGTTTGTAATAATACATATTCCAAATCCTCCAAAAAAATTATTATCATAGGTTGTTTGTCTTTGTTAAGGGCTGGAAACCTAGAAGGACTTCTGAGCTTAGCTTATTGTGTTAAATATATCTCTCTCTATTTCTAAACAGTGGAATGGACATGCATATTTCATTATTGAAGTTAACGAATTGCATTTTGTCAGTTGTACATACCCTTGATTTGATATGTATATTCTTATAGTATAAATCCATTGCATTTTGAGTTATATATAGTATATACCCTTGATTTGATATGTTTTTGTATGCATCTTGGTTTTCTTGAAGATTTCATCACCCTAGTGATTAAACTGAGAAAATATGGCCATCACTTCGATGGTTTTGGTTTGATACTTGAAAAACTCTGTAGCCACTGGTGAAAATTCAGTATGACAAAGCTCGTCTCTATCCGTTTTTCTCTATTAAATCTTTTGATTTTTACTATAAAAAGGTAATCTAGGATTAGATTAGAAATAGAATAAGGTTTTCTTTTCTTTTATTTGCAATTCCATTTTGAGTTTATCTGAAAACTGAAATCATTTGTGATGATTGCTTACCAGATGTGTTGTTATGGTGTTTCTGATGAGCACTGGAAATCAATCCTGGAGATTGTTAAACCAAACAGACTTTTTGGCATTTTTCTTACGCTTTGTGGGGCCTTTCTAGGTTTCACTTCCTAGAACCTTATATTGTAAACTGCTGTACTCTTTGAGTCCCACTGACCTACTTTTAGTCATCCATAGGCATTAGTATAATTTCTATTGTTCCTCCCTTTCTTTCTTAAATCACAGGTGGTTAATTTTCAGACCGTCGAAAACAAGATTATGCACTCAGAAAATTTGATACTAACTGAAATGAGCTTAAAATAAAAATTCCAATGGAAACACAAACACCAGATTTAAGCACAAACTCATACTGCTGAAAATATGAATAGTGAATAGATGTAGATCTGAAGTCTAAATTACTATATATATCTTCTACTGAAACTGAAGAGAAATACACTGCACTGGAGACGACTCAGTTCGATAGCACAATCAGCTGGTCTAACTACTCAATCAACCTATTCCAACAACACGGACCTAATCTCAAAGAAGACCCCCTACATTGTTGGGTCATATTCTCCTATTTAACAATATCCTTTCCATCCCAACTTCTCAATTGCACTCAAGTCTGGATACACTGCTATCACTGTGAGAATTTCACTATCCTCTTCGGAAGAAATGTGTTCACCAATTCAGTCTCCTCAATAACATCTTAGACTTCCAGCACATAAATGAAGCACAAAAACTCTAAACAATCAACACCTTGAGATATTTCTCTGGCAAATTGAGTATCTCATGAAGTTCAACTACCTCTTGGTACTCTTCAACAGCCCTTCAATCACATGCATGGAATAAATCAATAAATGGCTTTAGAAATTATCTCAACAAAGCTAGGACACTTTATCATGGCATCCTGCAATACCTATTCAGCTAGATCTCCTTTAGCCAAAACTTGACCAGATTTAAGGTTGTCCTTTCTAATGCCCACGGACAAACCATTAAGCTTGTGTACACACTTATAGGTCTATAATACAAGAAACCGAGAAGGCTTCATAAAACAAGGAGCACACAAGACATCATCTAGCTTAAGTAAATCACATGAAAGCATGCTGGAGGAGACAATGCCCAATCCAATAAGTGAACATCATTGCCTGACTCTATCTATATGACGTCCGATTGTTCTTTAAGTTTCCTGAATACCTTTTGTTAAAGGTCATCTATTTGAATACTCCACTATCCACATGCACACCTAGACTAGAAATCATGTTAGTGAGTAGGCCCAACAAAATGGAAAAGTTGTCTCAAGTCTAGATCATAACTTATCTGCTCGAGTTGAAGTTTGTGCACTCCCTGCAAACTCCTATTGTTATTGCTGCTTGTGTTTCTTCCCATGCTAAGATGCATAGCAACCCATTTGAGGCAGTTGAATTTCTGTACAGGGTTCAATAATTTCTTCCTCTACTCTGAAGAATCTATTTCTGCCTTCACGACCTTCTAACCCATTCAGATCCACCTTGCAATTTTTCCTTATCTTCCCAGTGACAACTAGGGTCTGAATTTCTTCTGTTCTATATAGAAAAGTCTCAAATCTATATAAAATAGTCACAAACCTAGTCTACAAGTGGATAAAATTGATCCAAAACTTCTCTATGTTAAGGTTTGAGCTCAGAAAACAATGATAAACAGCAATAAAGAATAGAACTAAAACAGATGCAAGATAGAAACAAGAGACACACAAATTATCTTGGGAAAACCCTTCTAGAATGATGGGAAAATCCCAGCCAAACAACAAAAGATAACTTTATTGATAATAAAATGTTCACATGTACAATGTCCTTTGCTAGATGCAATATATATAACAAGAGGAGAGACTCTTCACATTACAACCAAATGTCTCTTGAGTTTCCCAAAATATGACTTTGTTTTCAAATACAACTATTTCTATTTCCATGCCTCAATGCATGTTGAATGACACGTCTTAATATTTAATAACACAATTATTATAAATGTCATTTTCAGCTGAAGGTTGCCATAACAATATTAATGCCCAGAGATACAAATGTATCTCTATCGCAGCTAAAATCTTCAACACTCCCTCTTAGTGAGAGAGATCTCTAGCTCAACAATCACACAAGGCTGCAACCAAAATTTCAATGATATAATCTAATCACCTAGATCCTATAAAATTCATGGAATTACTCAACATGAAAACCCTACAAGGAACACAACCAACTTTCATCACAGATTCTCTCAATGTGATGTTGTCATGGAATCTCTCAACATGACACCAAGAGAACAATTTCCTTATTGTTAATAATCTAAATTGGCGTTTTGGATTCCGGTACGGATGTGGATTTAAGATTCGGATTCAAAAATCATCAAAAACTTTTCTAGGTTGGGTTCGGATTTGTTCATACATGTTTCTTTTAAATACACACACACACACCTCTCTCCCACACACACACACACACACACACACACACACATATATATATATTACATTACTATGCTAATACTAAGTTACCAAGGTTCACCCTTGGACCCCCTAGACCAGCCCAGGTTCAAATTGGTATGTGGTTCAGGGCCCAATTTGTTGGGTGGTCCGTATAGGGTTCGATTTTTTCCCTGTTGACTCGAACTTCTTGGAACTCAATTCGAACCCAGGAAAACCATGCCAAAAAAAGTGAACCAAGTTCGAACTGCTTGAACTCTAGGCCCCGCAGATGGCAAAAAAGTGGTTTTTTTGCAAAATTTAATGACTTTTTGGCATCCACAAACCTAAAAGTTTGTCATGTCATGAAATTCTTTTGGTAGCCTCTCATTGTCATTATTTGTTTCCAAACAAGTTATTTTGTCTTAAGAGGAGAAAATAAGTGGTTGAGCAAGAGTTCAGTTGTGCAACGAGTTTGACGATTGATTTGTGGGTGTTCTTCAAGTGTTTGTGCCTCATTCCTACACATTTGCAAGCTTACAATGGATGGAAAAGGTAAGTTCTTGTTCCATTTACTTTTGATTTCATTCTAGTTTTTTATTTTTCCATTTATCTTTCATTCTTCATAAGATCTTTACATTTTTTTCAGAATTTTTCATTTTCTTGCATATAATTTAAAAAATGAATATGTATACAATTTCTTGACATAGGAAAAGAAGCCGCAATGGCATCTACCTCTTCATCAGTAGGCAATACCGAACAAAGATTAGAACCTCACTCTGATTCTCCTCTATGGAAGAATGTAGATATTATAATACTCCTCCCAAGAGGTGGTGCATTCCATTGGAGATGTTGAGGTTGTGGTGTAGAACCAAATTGTTCATGTTATCATGTGGTAGGTCATTTGTGTGGATACATTGGAAGAGGAGTCAAGAAATGCCCTAGAAAAATAGGTGTCCCTATATTAAATGCAACCGTGTTAAAATATATTGAAGAGCATGAAGAAGTAGAAGAGAGGAGGACGTAGGGCAATCAAACTCAGTAGCAATAGAAGTAAGAAAAGAGCAAAGGGAATGCAACCCCTCTAGATGTTATGGTACAAGACAACACCTTCTTTAGAACCTCAACAGACACTGAGACTAAAATTGTACCCCTTACAAACAAAAGAAAGGGACCACCAAAAACTACTTTTCAAAATAAGAGTCAGAAAAATACTGGCATTAAGGTGGGAAGATGCTTCTATGCAAATGGGTTGTCCTTTAATGTTGTTCGCTCTCCATTTTGGAAGGACATGTTGAGGGCTGCCAATGAAGCTCCAAGAGGGTATTTTGGCTGTTTGAGAGAGTACGCACCATCTTGTTGGATCAAGAGGTCCAGCTGATTCAAGATAAATTGAAGCCCATAAAAGACTCATGGATTGAGACAAGGGTGACAATTGTTTCAGATGGGTGGAAGGATTCCAGGAATCGTCCCTTGATTAATGTCCTTGCAGTGTCCCCTAAAGGGGCAATGTTTCTGAAAGCAGTGGATTTTGAGGGGCAAGTAAAAAATGGGCCATTTATTGCTAATATCCTAATTGAGGCCATTGAACAAGTGGGTGCTAAAAATGTTGTCCAAGTCATAATGGACAACACAAAGAATACATTGTAGAGTTGTTCGTTTGTTGGTAGAAGAGCGATATCAGCATACCTTTTGGACACCTTGTGTGGTCTATTCACTCAATCTTATGCTACAAAATATTGGGAGCCAAATTGAGTGCATCATAATAGTGTACGAAGAGGTTTAGAACATCTAGATGTTTGTCACAAACCAACACATGACTCAATCCTTTCCCAAAACCTACTCAAAATTGGAGCTACTGAAGGTAAAATGAACTTGAACTCAAGTTAGTAATTTAATTTTTAATATTTGACAATTTTTTATTTTTATATTGTGCTTGTGCAATGTATATGCTTTTCTAAAATATGTATCTAATAGTTGTTTTTTGGCTCTAATTTATGTCACAGGATGCTAAGACCCATATTGCAAACAATAGAATTGTCTTGAGCTGACTTGTGCAAGTGAAAGAGGCACTGCAAAGTATGGTAATCAGCCATAATTGGGGTGTATGGAATCAAAGGAGCACTGATAGGGCAAACAGAATAAAGCAAAGGGTATTGGGTGACTCATGGTGGGAACGTGTGGAATATTTCTTTAAGTTCACCGAGCCCATTATGAGCATGCTTAGGTACACTGACATGGATGGTCCATACCATGGAGAGATCCATGATGGCATAGACTCAATGCTTCAGAAGATCAAGCAAATTATAAATGACAAGGAGCAAGATCCGCAAGAGACCTTCAAACAATTACAAGTAATTATTGTTGAAAGATAGAAAAAAAATGACCACTCCACTACATTTGTTTGCCTATGCCTTTACACCCAAATACTATAGCTCTCAATATTGTGATCTACCAATAGGTTGCCACCATATAGAGATATGGAAGTGTCTAACGAGTACCAAGCAGCATTTAGAAGGCTATTTCCTGATGGTGATATGAAAGATGTAATTATGGATGAGTTCATAGAGTTTGTGAATGGTAGATGTCTAAGTATTGATGCTCTTCGCCATCGATTTAGAAAGGATGCTAATAGTTGGTGGTACTTCCATGGCCAAAGATTCCAAACATTATAGCTCCTTGCAATCAAAGTTATATCACAAGTAAGTTTTATTTTGAAAAAATTAGCTCACTTTATCTTCAAAAGAATCACGACTAGAAACTAATTTTTAAATTATTATAAGATTGAATTAATTATTTTTTAATTGTTTACCATGTGTTGTCTTCATAGGTTGGTAGTTCTTTTGCATCAGAAATAAATTGGAGCACCTATTCTTTCATCCACTCACTGAAGCGTGAAAAAAAACAGAGAACCTAGTATTTGTGCATTACAACTTGTGCCTTATTTTGCACAAGAGTAAAGAATACAAAGAAGGGGACAAAGAAGTGGGATGTAGGTGCAGAGGATGCAGATTTGGATGCTTCCATTGTTGCTGATCCCATTGGCCTTAGCTCTATTGCTGAGTCAACTAATGCTGAAGAAGAAGATTAGCATTGGATAACTTAGAACATTCGTAGATATTTATTCCATTAGTTGAACAATGAACGTGAAACAATGATACTTGAACTTTATTCTATGATTTATTTTTTATGTTTCTAATCTCTAATGTTGAACTTGTTACTTGAACTATATGATGGTATGATCACTATGTGAGTATGACTACACGTTTATGGTGTTTTCGTTGTTTAAATGTGTTTATGCTACTTTGCTACATTCTAATTTTAACTCACGCTTCATAAATATGTGTATATATATACATAATTTTACATGTTTTTGTATTAATGAAACCAAACGAACCCAAACCCCTTTCCAAATTTTGGTGAACTTGCGAACTGGTTCTCTTACTTTGAACTTGTAACCAAATTCAAAACAGTAACCTAGTGATAATAAAAAAGCAACATAGCAAAATATATATACATTAATGTACAAAGAGCTTGTTAATTTGTATGAAATTTATTTCCGGATTCAATTGTGTAAGAATTTTTAGCATCAACATTTCACATCACACTGTATAATCCATTATCAAGATGAGAGAATGCAAGAATAAAACTATTATGCAAAGCAAGCCACACTCAAGAGCCATAAAAAGAGGGAGAGGGAGGCACAAAGAACAAAAAAAGTCAAAAATTAAAAAATAAGCAATCAAATCTAATAAAATGAATGAATATAAAAAAGACAATAAATAACATAAATAACCAATGCACCAAACACAAAAATAAATAACCAATGAAATCAAATGAATAATATATATATGAACATGTATATATACATATACATGTATATATAAGCAAGAAATAAGAGAAAACCTAATCCCACAACAAAACTAAAAAATAAATCTAAAAATATAAAAAATATATATAAAGCAAAAACCACTAAGCCTACAAATTGGAAAAGTTGAATGAAAGGGAAAAAAATATATAGAGAGAACTTACGGACACAAACCAAAGACGAAAAAAAACAAAGTAAGAAATTCACAAAAAATAAACAAGAAAGAAACATTAAAAAAAAAAAAACTAACAAACTAAATCAAGAAACTCAATAAAGGACTATTGGGTATTTCTTTTTGTGTTTGGTGCATTGGTTATTTATGTTGATTATTTATTGTCTTTTCTATATTCATTCTTTTTATTAGATTCGATTGCATATTTTTTAATTTTTGACTTATTTGTTCTTTGTGCCTCCTTTCACTGCATAATAATTTTTATTCTAGCAATCTCTCATCTTGATGATGGATCACAAAGTGTGAAAAAACGAACACAATCAAATCCAGAAATAAATTTCATATATTTCAAATGGATTGTGGAAATCTGATAATCTGATATTGGTTGCCTTCAAGAAAACGAATGCTCACACATTGCAAGTGTCTAGAAAAGATTATAGACTTCAGCAGAGACTTCAAACGCCCCTTACAATCTACTACGGTAATGAAGGTTTCATTTTCAAATTATACATATGACTATGTTTTTGAAGAACTTTGTATTGTGTTCAACCATATAACTTAGATTACAGTGATGGTTCTTTGCTCCTTTGCTCATTATGTTGTTGTTGTTGTATCTTGACTAACAAGTGACAGTAGCTCCTTGAAGTTTATTTACAACTCTTTTTACTCTTATTTGTGAGCCTTACCTACTCTCCAACAACCTGTGGAAAACTCAAACACACTACAAACTGTGGTTATACCGTCTGGGCATGAAAGTTTTCAACAATCCAAATCTCAACATGATATTCCTCATTTGCTAAGTTGTTAACGATGCTCACTATAACTTCGTCGTGGACGACTTGCTGTAGAGCTCAACAACGATAATGTTTTACCCCAATCCGATGCCTCCAATCCACCTGGCTTCAATGCACTACCTAGAATAACCATGATTCTTACACGAAAACTTTGTTATCTCTCTTTCTAAACCCTACACATTCTTCTTTTACTCACGCACACAATCCTTTGAAACTTGGAAAATTTTATATTAAAATACAATTAAATATGTCATTTTAGGTTTTAAAAGGTCGAATACACCTAAAAAGACCAAAAAAATGAAAGCTTTTGAATAGTCAAACTATTGACATGACAAGCAAATTTGCTCCACATTTGCTCAAATTTTGTCCACACATGCGAACAATGGGAAAAGTCACCAAAATTCGATGGAATGTTAGGTAGGGTTCGATTTTAAGAATTTAATCTGAATGTTCTAGTCTCACGCCGAATTCACAACAAATATGAATTGAATTAGAATTTGGTACGAACCAAATTCTGAATTCCATGCCTGGGCAATGAATGTGGTAACTTAGTTAATAATCATGGAATCACTCAACATGATAGATTTGTAACAATTACTCAACCATGGAATCACTCAAAATGATAGATGGAGAATTTTATTCATTACTAATAATCATGGAATCACTCAACATGAAAAATGAGCAAAAATCACAACCAACTTTCATCACAGTCACTCAACATGATGTGGTTATGGAATCTCTCAACATGACAAACCTATAAGAATCACAATCACTTTTCATCACGAACTCACTCAATGTGATATTGTCATGGAATGAATCTCTCAACATGACAAGTTAGTAACGTTTACAACCAACATTTTATCACAGACTCTCTCAATGTGATACAGTCATGGACTCTCTCGACATGACTTCCAACTCCCATCATAGAATCTCTCAACATGATGACATCATGGACTCAATTCTCTCTACATGATGCTCACTATAAATCTCTCATAAGTGAAAGAGTTATCAGGTTAACCTTAGAACTATCATGAATTTCACATGAATAAGAACTTATAATCAACAAGAAAGGAAAACACAAAGGAGACTCTTTTCCAACAAGAGCCTCAAATTCTACAATACCAAACATTAACACCATGTATAAGTTTGACAGGGATTCCATAAAAACTCCTAGTTTAACTATCACAAGAAGATACTACTTTGATTTATGCAATAAGATCGTGATAGTATCCTCCCTTAGAACATCAAAGAAACATCCTCATCTCATAATTTGTTGCATCCTTTTTTTGAAACAAAGCAAGATATTAAAGGCTGGTAAGAACAAATATAAAAGAAATCAATGTTATAACCATACACAATAAATCAATACTCAAAGTAAAATGCTTATCTCTATAAATCAATGCTCAAAATAAAATGCTTATCTCTTTGTAGTGTAGTCTTCTTTATCATAAGACTCGCATCCAAAAGCCCAGAGTAATATTAAATCTCAAAATACTGCAAAATCATACAAAAATTAAAACTTATCTCAGGTTTCTCATGAATTCTTCTGCAGGTGTGTTTAGTTAAACCAATCAAAAGATCTCCTCTTTTTCCATTAGGATAATTTCCTACAAGAAATTATGATGGAAGTATATATCTGCTAAACGTCTACACCAAGACAAAAACGTAGAAGTCCCAAATCTGTCATGTTGCTTGGTACAAATTTCGTTTGGCTTGCTTGACCAAATGTCTTATACTACCAGTAACGATCAAGTCATCAACATTGATGACAAGAATAAGAATCTCACCACTAGCATGGTTGACATACAAATTAGAATTAGAAGGGTTTTGCTGAAACTCTTGATCAATCAGATGCTTATCAATCTTGATGTACCTTGCATGGGATGCATGTTTCAAGACATAGAGAGCTTTAGCTGCAACCTAAAAACCTAGAGGTTGTGTCATGTAAACCTCTTCCTACAAATCACTATTGAGAAAAGCACTGTTGACCTCCATCTAATGGATTCACCATCAATACTATGCTAAAAGGGTGAGAAGGGTGAGGACAAGACAAGTGGTACTCAATTTGGTAATGGGATAAAATTTCTCCTCATAGTCGATGCCCTCCTATGAAAAACCTTTAGTTACAAACCATCCCTTGTACTTATCAAGTGTGACTTATACTTGACCTTATAGACCCATTTGCATCCAATGGACTTCTTCCCTAGTCGAAGGTCTAACAACACCCAACTATTGCTTTTCATGATATTGAAGTTTAGCTCATAACTTGTTCCCACTCTTCTACATCCTTAGCCTCTGAAAATGTCTAGGGCTCAAATATATTATGAATATTGGCCACAAGAGAAAAATTGATTATGGTACATTGCTTGCTCTTACTCTCGGCATATCTACCCTCAATAAGCTCATCATCATGAAGAGTGCTAATGGTAGTGACCCATTTAGGCCTAAGAGTAGAACCAACATCCACTGTAGTAGGAATAATATAGCCTAGAATGGTTGGACATGGATCTTGAATATCCTACTAATCCTTATGGCTGAAAACTAGAGAAGGCTAAAATGGACTTCTTTCTTCATCAAACACCACATCTTGATTGAATATGAGATGATTAGTATCAAGACCAATAAGATGATATGCCTTATGTGTATCACTTTCATCAATTTTCGCTGTCATAACTTCTTCCCACTCTTGTACATCCTTCGCCTCTAAAAATGTCTGGGACTCAAATATACTACGAATATTGGCCAGAAGAGAAAAATTGATTATGACGCATCACTTGCTCTTATTCTCAGCATATCTACCCTCAACAAGCTCATCATCATGAAGAGTGCTAATGGTCTTGGCCCACTTAGCCCTGAGAATAGAACCAACATCCACTACAATAGGAATAACATAACCTAGAATGGTTGGATGTGAATCTTGAATATCATACTGATCCTTATGGCTGAAAACTAGAGAAGGCTAAAATGGACATCTTTCTTCATCAAACACCACATCTTGATTGAATATGAGATGATCAGTATCAACACCAATCAAATGATAAGCCTTATGTGTATCACTTTACCCTATGGACATCAATTTCTAAATCTTGGAATCTAGTTTGGTGCGCTTGGCATATGGAACCCAAACAAACTTGTAGAGACAAAAACCTTCAAATGGTTGATCCTAGGCATCCATCTTGACCAAGCTTCCTCTAGAATCATCTTCTTAATGGCCTCTAAGGAAGATCAATCCAAGAGATATGTAAAGATTTTTCTTGCCCAAAACTTCTTTGATACATTGTGATGATCCAACATCAATCGAGCCATCTCAATGACAATACAATTCCTATGCTCAACAACATTGTTTTATTGTGAGGTATAAGGTGTGGTAAGATGATGTTTCTTCCCATGCAATGCACATAATTCAAGAACTCAGATAATCAAGATTTTCCAGCATTGTCAGATCGAAGAGTGACAATCGGACCTACCTCTTTTTCAAGTAAGGCCTTGAACCTTTGAAACATGCTAAACACCTTTTCTTTATGCTAAAGAATATATACCCACATTTTCCGATTGAAATCATCAACAATTATAAGAAAATACCCGCATCCTGTGATCGATAGAGCATTCATGTAACCACAAATATCTATATGAACCAACTACAAAGGCTTGGATGTCCTCGAAGCAACATCATCTAAAAATGAAGTCTGATGTTGCTTCCTAGCCTAACATGCCAAGGAAGCTCCATAATTTTATGTTTGACTCATAGGTAATCCAACAACTAGAATATTGCGAGTCAAATGATAGAGATAGTTGATATTTAGATGCCCATATCACTAATGCCAAAGATTGTTCATGTAAGCACTTTACATTGCCATGGCTTGCTCCTAAGAATCACTTGTATCAATAAGTCTATATAGAGTCTAGACCATGATCCTCAAGACCAACTACAATTATATTGTGAGACTCCATGTCAACAATACTACACTTGTCGGAATTGACAAAGCATAGACAATTGACAAATAGTAGATTGAGCTTCACGCTTGGAACAAAGTACACCCATTGAGAAGGGCTAAAACCTATGTTACCGGCTAGACTATTGCAAGTCAAATGACAAAGATAATGGATATTTAGATGCCGATATCACTGATGCCAATAATTGATCATGGAAGTACTTTACATTGCCATGGCTTGCTCCTAAGAATCACTTGTATCAATGAGTCTATATAGACCATGATCTTCAAGACCGACTACAATTGTACTATGAGATTCCCTGTCAACAATACTACACTTATTGAAACTGAAGAGGATATCCAATTGGGGAGAACGAAGCATAGACAACTGACAAATAGTAGATTGAGCTTCATGCTTGGAACAAAGTACACAAATTGACAAAGGTCAAAATCTATGTTATCGGGTTTGTCCCCTACTGCTCAGATTTACGTCCATGAGGGTCCGAATTTGTTGCGGGTCCGGGCAGGGTCCTAATTTCGGATTGTGGGTTTGCCCATGTCTGTGTTGGAGCAAACCTATCTGAACCCAAAGCAAACCTGGGAGGACTCGGTGCAGCAGGGTCCAAAATGTGAAATAATACAACATTATAGAGAGATTTTTAAAAATATATATTCTATAACCCTAAAAGGAACCTAATAAAAAATATGTCACTCATCTAATCTCTCGTGTCGGGGAGGGTGATATAGCAGCATCTAGAACTAGTGGAACTGGTTTGGGTTCCAATGATCAGGATTAAAATATAGTTGCAGCAAGAATGAAGCCATTGATCCCTCATTTTTTGATGACCCATTTGACCCCTTGAAGGGCATTTGATACTATGATCATTGATAAATTACTAAACACTTTTCATTTATCATTATGTTTCAAACTTCATTATTTGATGAACTAGCCTATGTTTTGCAATTTAGTAATTCAATGTATGATTTTCTTTACAATCATGAAGATAGATTAATGAGCGAGTATTTCATGTTTATCGTTGATATTTTCCATTGGTCATTGATCAAGTAAAATATATGCATACTGTGAAATGATTTAGTTTAGCAATTATGCATGTTTCTCTTATTTTTTGTATATAATACGTATATGTATATAAATATATCTATACACACACACCCACGAACCCACCCACGCACCCAAATGGAAGTTTTTTTTGCTTGAACCCACGAACCCGAAATGGCAATTTAGGTCAAAACCCTCCCACAAAATGAAATTTGTACATTTCATTTGCCCACAACTACATACTCCTCGTCTCCGAACACTATTGAATCAAAGAAAGACATGACCTACTAATACATGTGTAGAAGCTTGGACCTTCTACTAAGACCCTCCCTGTGAGGACTACAATTGTCATTTGTTTCTTGCAATCTATCTTCATGTGACCAAACATGTGATAGTAATTTCATTGAACATCTTCTTTGAAATTGAATTAGGTTTACCTGGTACTTTTTGCTAGGAGGACTGAGGCTTACCTTTGTACTTGTCTTAGACTTTCACTGTAAACACCACCTCTTCAAAAGAGGAGGAAATAGCATTGCTTCCAAATTGTTGCATCCATCTATCCTATTGCAAAAGCTTGTTGCAAAGAGTAGAAACCATTAGAGCAATACTAGTAGAAGTGATATTGAGCATCTCTATGAAATGCTCATAGGATCGGACATGCTTCTCAATGCGATCACTACTATATCTTTTTCTTGCATCTTACAACCAATAGCCTTGAGTTGGTCACATATCCTTGATCTTTCTATGATGTGCCTAGTGAGACATCTTCCCATCTATCATAATAGAAAACAATTTTTTTTTACAAAGAAAGCACAACTCTTTCCGAATGTCTCATGAAGATCCTTCAAGATTTCCCAAATCTCTTTAGTTGTTTTGTGGGAAGACATTTGAGGGAGCTGATCATCTGGAACAGAAAGTTTGATCAGCATGACAACATCTTGATTACATTCATCCCATTTGTCCAAATCAGCTTAAGTTTGAGCAAGACGTGTTTCCTTACCCAGAACTATCTTCAACTATCATAACCATATGTTGATTCCAAGAGTTGTACTCGAAGCCATTTAATTGGTGATTTCCCACCAACATAATGTTGGTCAAAGAGGTCGTCACTAAAATAGAGGTTGCTAGTCAAGTCTGTGAAGACATGAAAATCGAGGTAGGCAATGAACTAACATTGAACATGCTCAAAAAAAATTGGAATAAAAAATCTAACTACAATGAACCTGATAAAAAAAATGTGTAAGAATAACTTTTTTTTAAATAACTCAAAAGCCCTAGACAAGTTCAAGGGTAAAAAGCTATATTTCCAAAAGGTAATCAAATCCCAAAAATATCAAAAAACCCTAAAACAAAAACCTACAATAGAGGATAGGGTTTTCTGGCCAAATAAAACTAAGAATATTTTGGTCACAACCTACCATTGAGCACAAACCCTAGCTTACAAGTGTTATTTGTAGCAAAGAATAAAATTTCATTGCTAAAACCCTCAAATATGGCCAAAAAATTAAAAAATCATGTGACACATGCCAAAAAAATGCAAAATAAAGAAAACACCTTATTTCATTGTGATTTGTGGCCAAAATGCCACATTTGCAAGCTTTAAATTGGTGGAAATCAATCAGATGTTGGCACATGTGCTATCAAACGAAAATATCAGACCAAAAATTGCAACGGTGCAGCAAAAAAAGCATCTAGTAGAAACCAATGTGTCCAAAAATTGCACACCAAAATGTTCCAAAAAGTTGCAAACCAAAAAACTAAGGATTTTAGACCCACATTAAAAATGCAAATAAAATCACAGCTAGGGCTTTGTGTGAAGACACACAAAATATTTCGAAGTTATAAGAGTTCTATATCTGGCCACGAAATTTCACGAAAAAAAATGTTGAACGGGTCGAATAACTGAAAGGAAAGTTTATCATTTACTCCTGCATAACCAATAAAAAATTTCCAACTATCAAGAAACACTTAACATACATCCACTGCTACTTAAGATCTTTAGGTTAAGGCAAATTGATACACCTTTGAAAGATAAGCATTAAAAGCACAAGTACAGTGTTACTATCAACATCACATTTATACGTGAAAAACCCCAATTCAGGGAAAACCATGGAGAGACTAATTCTCATGAAATGTATAATGTCGGTTAAGGTGACACCAAATATATGATTTGGTACAACAAGGCCAATTGCCTCAACAAAGGATAGTACTGGAAAGCTAATTGCCTGAATACCCACGTCCCAAATATAGAAAGGCTCATTGCCAACAGAATGAAAAGTGAAACCGAAACAATGTATGGTGTTAGGCTTTTGCATATTCCAATTAAGAATTGTCTGCACCTCCCTGATTAGCTTGTTTAAGTATTTTCCACTTCCATTACAAATATGAACACACTTGATCGTTTACATGCTCACTTGCACTAACATATCTTCAAATGATTTTACATTTATATCGAACTTCTTCCATAAACCTGTCAACCAAACAGATTTAACATGAGACATCACTTCAAGAAATACAATGATCCTCGAGCACACCAACATGCTACTACGATCTTCAGTGTCAATAGATATGATAAGCATGCTAGGGAAAACAACTGGGACCAAAATCCAAAAAGATCAATCCAAAACATAAGGTCCATGGAATCACCAAGATGATCCAAATAAACATTGAGGTGTGAAATGGTAGAACAATTAATGCTCTGCCAATGGTCATGAGCAATATGTTATGCACAAGTTATAGGTGAGAAGGATAATTAATGCAAAACCAAACAATACACCTCAATTGGTAGAAACCAATGGTTTATAGCCATTGATGCACCAATCAACCACCAGAAGTTGGGATAACGATGTTGACACTAATGACAACCATGTTGACATCAATGAAAACCAAATGAGAACATCAACCTCACATTCAACAATCTCTCCCTTTGTTATTGATGGCAACATTCATCAATAACAAAACAGAGAAAGCAAATTGTTGGAACAGCTCCATGCAAAACTTCCAAAACTCTCCCAAAATTCTCCCCCTTCCTCCTACACTCAACTCCCCCTACGAGGAAGTTCCCTCACACTGATCGAGAAAGATTTAAGTGAAAAAACATTGGATCAATGCAAAAATTGATGCTCACAAATGAGCACCAGCAAGCAGCAGAATGTCCAACTTCCCCCAAAGATACTCAAAATCTATCTATGCACAAAGGTTTAGTAAATATGTCTATTGTTTGCTCCTTTGTGACCACATACTCTGATTGGATTTCTCTTGCCTCAACCTTCTCTCTTATAAAGTGATATCTAATATAATATGTCTTATTATACTGTGCATAGCAGGGGTCCTTGACATAGATATAGCACTTGAAGTACCACACATTATCAAAACTGGATCAAAAAAACTGATCTCAATATTCTTCAATGTCTCTTTCGTCCACAATACTTGTGTACAACATAGGGATGCTACAATATATTTTGATTCAGTAGTAGAAAATGTTACAAAATCCTGCTTCTTGCTTTCCCAAGCACCTAGCCGATAACTAAGAAAGAATGCTCCTCAACTAGTACTCTTCCAGTCATCCAAAGATCTTGCCCAATCAGCATCTACGTGTGTTGTCAAAGTAAAATCCAATTCCTTATGGATACCATTATGCATAATCCTTAGTTCCTTTTAGATAAATGAAAATCATCTTGACAGCGATAAGATGTATTTCTTGCACTGAAATATAACTGCCAAAGAAATTGCATGCATGATATCAAGTCGAGATGTTGTCATATATAACAGATCCAATCATCAATCTATATTTGCTCGCATCAACCTTCGGCAAATTACCTTCCTTTGTCAACTTATAGCTAGTAACAATAGGTATACTAACCAATTTTGAGTTCTCTAACCCCAAACTTCTTCAAAAGCTCCTCCACACACCAAAAGAAGTTCAACTCACCAGACATAGACATCTCAAACTGTTTCTCCATATATCAGCAAACTTCTTACACATCATCTTTGTCTCCAAAGTTGATAGCTTCCTCCAAAGATGATAACTTCAACATACACAACCACAATCAAAATTTTGTCGATATCAACTTTGAAGTACAGGTTTTTGTCAGCCCAACCTTTTCTGAATCCTTGATTGATCAAATATTTGTCTAGCTTTCCAGACTAGGCTCTTGGTGCCCCTAGTTTAATCCATAAAGTGCCTTCTTCAATCTGTAAACTGCATCTAGATTTGTCTTTGAACTGAAACCTTCAAGTTGTTCAATGTAGACCTCTTCCCTCAACTCACCATTGGAAAATCGCGATTTGACATCCATTTGATAGACTTTAAAGATTCTAAAAGTTGCAAATGCCAAAAACATTCTAATGGCCTCCATCCATGCAACAGGTGCATGAGTCTCATCTAAATCAATTCCTTCAATCTAGGAATACTTATACATACAATTCTAGCTTTTTCTCTTACCACTGTGTCATTCTCATCCAACTTATTTCTGAAGACCCATTTAATTTCAATCACTTCTTTTCTTTCAGTCTAGAAACAAGTTCCCAAGTCTGATTCTTCTCAACTTGACTTAGCTCATCTTTCATTGCTCTCATCATAAAAGCCTCTTCCACTGATTTTGGTTTAATTTCTAAAAGCAAGCAGTACAAAGCATGTTTTTTCACTTACTCCAGGTAACAACTCCCTTGCTCTTATCACAAATAATTTGTTTCTCGGAATGATGCCTCTATACATACTTTGGTGTCTTACCAGTCAAAATGGGTGGCAATTTGCACTCTTCTTTCTTCTTTTCTTTTGATCTTTCCTTTGTATATTCATAATTAACAAACTTCTTAGATCTTTTTCTGAAAGTCTTCATCAACTCTGACCTTTGCACTCTCCATAATTTTGTTTAGCCTTTTGTTGTACAATGATATGCCTTACTTATGGAGGAGTATCCTAGAAATATGCCTTCATCAAATCTGCTATCAAACTTGTCCAAATTGTATTCATCTCTTTGGATATAACATTTGCTTCCAAATATCTTTAAGTGTACAACAATTGGTGCTCTTCCATGCCAAAGTTCATAAGATGTTCTGCAATATCTTTTCCCATACATAACTTTGTTCAAGGTGTACACAGCAGTGTGTACATTTTCCTTCCAATTAATATACGAAAGATTAGCCTCTTTCACCATTGTCCTTGTCGCTTCCTAAATTGTTATGTTCATCCTTTCCACAAGATCATTCTGTTGTGGTGTTCTTGCTATTGATAATTGTCTCTTAATTCCATATTTTTCACAGTATCTTTCAAACTCATCAAAAGAAAGTTCTCCACCAATATCAGATCTCAAGCAGTTAATCCTTCTACTGTATTCGTGTTCTACTCTAGCCTTGAAAATTTTGATCTTATCAAATGCTTCAAATTTTTCTCTCAAAAAAGCAACCTAAGTGAATCTCGAATAATCATCAATGAATAACATATCTTTCACCAAAAATCCCTCTAATTCTTGTGGGACCATATATGTGAGTATGCACAAGATCTAGTGCTTTAGTAAACAAATGATCTTTTGCCTTGAAAGTGTCTCCTCTGTTTTCCTTCTTGACATCATTTGCAAATGGTATTGTCTAGTTTGCACAATCTTAGTAGATCTCTAATCACTTGTGAAGAACTAAACCTCACCAAGTTGTTAAATTTATTATCACACATCCTTCTATGCCAAAGCCAGCTATCATCAATCTGGGATATCAAACATCCTTTGATAGCTCCTTCTCACATATACATGTTCTTGCCTTTCCTCTTACCATTCCAATTAACTCACTAGATCTTTTCCTGATCTCCATAACCTTAATTCTTGAAAATGACATCATAACCATTCTCACACAATTGTCCAACGCTCAATAGATTACAATACAAACTCTTCACAAAGTAAACACCATTACTATAATTATTTCCATCAGAAGTAATTGATCCTTTGTCAACAATATAAGTTGCCTTGTCATTACCAAATCTAACAAGACCACCATCATACTTTTCAAGTGTAACAAGTTTTCTTTTATCTCTAGTCATATGATGAGAACAACCACTATTAGTTAACCATTCATTCTTACTGTTAACATCTTGCGACATGGGGGAGGCAGAGACACACGTTTTATTTTCTGCTACCCCATATACTGCAAGATTAGAGGAAGGTTTCATTGTTTGTTCAAAGGGTGTCTCATCCTTCTTCAGATATACTGACCAGCGGTATCTTGCACTCTATCTCCAGCAGGCCACACAGCTTCGGAACCACACTTTGTAGCTTCACTTCCCTTCAAAGAAGACTACTAATCAGCTCATCACCTCCTTTATATTTGACTCTCTGTCTCAAGGCACCAAGCGGCTGCTTGATCTCCCTATATCAGGACATACCAGATCCGTGAAATAAGCTCTATTAATGGTTCTATGTAGTATGGACCATAAACCTTTGGGCTGAGGTCAAATCAATGCACTTAAAAATCTCAAAAAAGGGAGAAATTCACAATCAATACCACATGCCTAAATTGAAACTCCAAATTGCTTTGTTGAATTAATGGATTCAACGAGTACATATAGCAATTACAAGGGCTTCGAATTGAAGCTAAAACCTTCTAAAATTAAAAGACTAAAATAAAATAATAATAATAAAAACACCAAATTGACCTTTGATAGAAGATTCTACAAAGCTAGCTAAATTTTTTTTTTTTTTAACTAAAATATTAAAAGAATCTAAATAATTATAATATTTGCCCTTAATGGTCATTCTATCAACCCTACAAAAGACAATCTACAAGTCTTTGGGTCTCTAATGCATAGAAGGTTGCCCCCATCTCATCAAAACACTCTACAAATGAGCCTACAATAAAGACCCTCCTTGGTTCTACAAAACCTTTGCAAATGACCAAGATAAAATCCTGATGATGTATTAGAGAGTGTCATTCAAAATGTTGATGCAAAAACACTAAGCACAATCATACTCAAGAACTCTATCAAAATAAAAAAATGGATTGTAGAAATCTCTTCAAGCTAACCAAAAACATACCAACCTAATCTTACAAAATAAACCTATCACTACTTGTAGCTAGAGACACCGAGATGAAATTGAAACCATGATTTCGAGGAAAATCACCAAACCCTTTTGAAGATGTGTCACTATGCCCTAAAACAAACTACAAGATGCCATGATTTTTGTGGAAAATTTGAAAAATTTGTACAAATGAAGTTTACAAAGCATTTTTCTCTGGAAAAAAAGGTAAAAGCCATATAATAGCAAAACCTAACATAATGTTTTTGTGGGAAAAATTAGAAAACCCTCCAAACGAGCACCCATGATTTTTGAGGACAAAACAATGGAAATCCGAGACATTGAATGAAATAATAACAATTTTGAGTGAAAAAAAAAATAGAAAAAGATGATTTTGAGGTGGAAAATCAATTAAAACTTGACACAAAATCTAAGATGGATTATAGAATACAAAACTTTATTTTTTAGTTAAAAAGGTAAAACCCAATAGAATTGTTTTCAAGAGATGACATTAAAAAAACTCATTAGATTAAAAAATTTTAAGTACAAAAAATTATTAAAAACCCACTAGATAAATTTTGAGGAAAAAAATTAAAACCCTCACCATTTTTTTTAAGGGGAAATTGTAAAAACTCACCAAAAAAGTTTGAAGGGAAAAGAATTATAAAAACCCATCATAAGTAGGTCGCATTGAACAAAGAACTGCATGTATCCTTGATAATTTAAAAATCAAGTAAAACCAAAGTGTGGCTCCATTGCGATTTCTCAATAAATGGGTTGAAAGAAAACCCATGAAATTTGCAAATTCCAAAAGAAAACCTAAAATACTACGTGTTTTTGTGCCCTTAAAAATGCAAAAAATAATGAATCGGGCCAATGCAAGCCTCGCGGAGTAAAAATGACCTAGATACAACCAAAAATAGCTTACTAACAAGCAAGATTGGCTCATAAAACTCTCGTGCATCGCGAAAGACAAAAGCCATCACAAGGAAAAAAATAGAGGTAGGTCACAAACTGAAATCCCAGCCATGAGTGAAGAAGACAAAATGTTGTTCAAGTCAAATGTGATACTTGGGAAAATCAAATTATTGCAAAACATAACAGCTAATCTTTAGAAGAAAGGTATTGACAAACATCAAAAGCTAAAAAACACTGGACAATGTACCAAAATGTGAGTAGGTCAAAGGAGTTCCCAAAAAAGCATCAATTCTGAGTTCTATTAAGTTTTATTGCTCAGCAATTTGTTTCAGCTATTCATTTGGTGATCATTGCATCCATTCCCTACATCTTCACTACTTTTTTGTATAAGCATGGCTCAAAATCTTGTATGCCTAGTGCTTCCCATGAATTAGAAACAACTCTATAAGGGGCTATGCATGTTGCATACAAGAATTAGAAACAGCCCTCTATATGGGCAACACATATTGCATACCTACACACAAGATATTATTAGACTTTTTAGTCCCTAGTCATCTTGCAAATAATTGTAATGTTTCATCTACCTATGATCAATCATGTGTTCAGTCATAAGTGGGTTAGATTATCTTTTTCATATACAATATATATTCAGGGAAGGCCCTAAAAATGTCTCTTTTGATCTTATTTTGGAGGACCTTTCAATGTGTGAGTATTCCTGTCTTACAACCATAAATTTGCGGGTGTAATCCATCTCAAGTGAATGAGTACCAAAAGGAGTAAGTTCAATTTGAAACAACAACCACAACCCATGGGCCATATAATGAATGGAAAGGATTTTCATGCCAACCTTGACTCCCATTCAGAATACAATTGCAGCCATTTAAGACACTAATACTTTGGAATTACTAAATTCAAGAAACTAATTAGCAAATGTCTTGATAGCATGTAAATAGAAGTACTGAATTTATACTTAACACCAAAAATTTTGTGCGTTAGTTTACTTTCTTATATGATTGTATCTAGTGTCTTCGAACAATGCTTAAAATCTCAATTCACTAAAACATTGTAATTTTTGCAACCTATTCTTAGCACAAGTCTCAATTTTCCTTACTAAGCTACTTTTTCGGAAAGATAATTATTTACTCAAGCTTCTCCATTAAAACCAAATGTGTTTTTTGATTTTGAATCCCATTGAGCTACTTCAGTCATTTACTTACAGTTTATATATTTCATTCTTTCTTTCTTTTTCCTTTGTAAGGAAATAAATGTTCTATACAACTCTAATTGCAATCAATTTCACATCTAATATAATCTGAAATTAATATTATTTAGGAAAAGCATTAATTATATTCAAATACAACCAGATCTGCAGCATAATAGAGATATTCAAGCACTAATGCAAACATATTCTGTATATAAATTGCTTACAATCTATTTTTTCATCTATAGGAGCATTTGGGTGGAACACTGAGATAGCCCGCGCAAACTCTTCAAAATGTAAGATGCCCTCGTGTTTTGTGTCGAATAAGTCAAAAACCTACATGCAAAATTCTAGGATATTAAGAAAAAAGTTGCTGGACATAACACATATATTTTCAAACATAATATTTCTTAAATAATAAAAATAAACTCAACAAGAAAATAGATATTTTGAAGGGCAAATACCAGCCTTCATTATTATTTTGAATCTAGATAAAAGGATAAGTTTATAGCTTGGAAGGTGTGGCAAGTCTTTGATGCTTGGACAAAACATGTTAGCTACTTTATTAAGGAGATTTTAATTCATAATAAAATGTGGTTTGTTCTTTTCATTTGCTTTTTTTTTTGTCCAAAATGCTTCATAATGCTTCATGATCAACAATCTTCCATCCAAAATCTATAGTAAAATTTTTCTTATGGGAGAGAATGTAGTAGCCCGTAAGATGCGCCTGTTGGAACACTATCTTCTTCGACGAGCCAATTCTGAGCCTGGATGAATTTATTACTGATATGAACCATATTTAAATGGACACAAGAAATGTTTCAGGTATTAGATACAAGGATTCCAAACTAAAAGCAGCATATTATCTAATTAGGGTGCTTGGAGATCACAAGATACAAAAGCGCACACAAAAAATTGATTAAAAATATAAATTCTGAATTAAATATATAGCCTATACTTTATCAGCAAAAGCTACAAATACTGCTAAAGGTCACCAGCACACACACATTTTGAGCCTTATTGTTTCGAATTCTTAGCCCAAGCCATTCAACTATAAACATTATCAGGTCCTGTATTGGTTCTCCACAATGCTTGATTACGACATCGATTCTATTCTGGACTCGTCCATAACTTTTTTCTTCATGGTATATGTCTATGGCACAGAAATGAGGTAGCTGATTAGTATTTCTAACATTTCTTGTATGTGTTCTATCTATAATTCAATTGTTATATCTTTAAGTGTGTGTAAGAATACCTATCAAAATTATCACATCTTTTCTTGTCTCTCTCATGGTGAGAGATTGCAACATTGATCTTCTTCTGGACTCTGTTTCTGATGTAGACATAGGACAGCACCAACAGAGGTCTGTAATTTCTCTCTTAATCACTGATGTTTATGACTCAGAAATAGTAGTTAAATTTGTACTATCTATAATTCACACTGATATGTCTTCAAGCATGTGTAAGAATACCTTTTGACTCTTGAGGTTCACTGCCAACATACAGAACTTTGTAACCATGTTTATCATATAGTCTAGTATTGGGCTTTTTCTCCTTTTTAGAATCTGCCATACCAGTATAAAAGTGTACTTGTAGAGCCCCATCTACTTCCTTTAATCACTAGTAACATTAAATACATTCCATTTCTATTCTTTCTTCTTTCTATTACCAGATGAGCTTTGACAAGAAAAGCTCTGTAGCAGAAACAGTATATTTGTAATAAAAATGCTGCATCGAATTCGGAATTCAGGTGTGATTCATATTCGTTACAAATTTGGCGTTAGACTAGAACATTCGGTCTAAATTCTTAAAATCGAACCCTGCCCGACATTCCATTGAATCTTGGCAACTTTTTCCCACGCTTCGCATGCCTGGACAGAATCTGAGCAAATGTGGAGCTAATTCGTTTGCCATGTCAGTAGTTTTGACTATTCAAAATCTTTTATTATTTTGGTCCTTTTAGGTGCATTCAACCCTTTTAAACCTAAAATGATATATCTAATTGTATTTTAATATAAAGTGATCAAAGTTTCAGAAGACTGAATGCATGAGGGCCGGGTGGGAGGCTTAAGTTATAGTTGCGAGAAGGATGTGCCGTAACTTTGGATGGCAGTGGGAGCCTGAACTGCCCTTAGAATAGTAGGGCCCCGATAGTTTAAGGGAGGGGAAGATCTCGGTAATGTTCTACTATCCTGCTAGTCGGCTAAAAAGAAGAATGTGCAGTGCCTCCCTTGTTTGCATTTTGTTCCATGACCTATTTTGTTCGGTGATACTTTATGAGATTCATGTTTATGTGCATTTAAGATGCTTCGATGATTAGACATTATTTCGATTGCAAATATCATAGCTGATAGATGTTAGTTGCTAGTGATATGACATGATGCTTTATGATGATACTTGGTTGTTTTGTATTTAGATATAAACTTGGTTTATGGATACATGATGGATTTTACCGGATTATGGTTGATGTATTTGTGCTATGGGATATTTATATCGTTCTTGCAATAAACTTTTATTATGGTGCAAATGAATGATTTAAATAGATTATTTTAATGAAAATAATTAAATGATTATTTACACAACTTCGTGCACTATTGATTTGGCTATATTATTATCGTGCATTTACACTTGATCGGGTTGTTTATTGTACAGAACTTATATCCTCAGCAGTGGCACGTGGAGTTGTTGGTTTCTAGGACCGCTACAAATGTACTAACAATTGCCATTGTATTGATTGTTCTCCAAATGCAGATCCCAATCTCTTATAAATATAAGAGTAGGAGACATCTCTCTATGATTAATCATTATTAGTTGATATATTAACAATATAAATCACAATATAATATATATAGTATATATGTATAATATAATATATATATATATATATATATATATATATATATATAGATATTATATAACATAATATATTTATACTATTATATATATATATATAGTATAGTTATAATATTATATCAATATTGTATGTTAAGATTAAATCAATCCAATTGTAGCTATAGTCTTAACACTCCCTCTTAGTTAGGGAGGATTGATATAGAACACAATGTCTTAAGTATATGAAGAGATATCATCTCAGTATGATATTCCTGGAATGGTATATTTAAGGATATTAGCATAAATCCATCAACACACACACATATATTAATATGTATTAAATATGGAATTTGCTTCAATTCACTGAGGCTAAATTTCTCAATAGGAGTTAGTGATTTAGTTGTTCATATTGAACCGCTGTCGTCCCTATATGGGCATTGTTGGAATTCTTTAGAATAACTGAGAGGGGGGGTGAATCAGTTCTCCAAGGTCTAGATGTACAAATAAAACTTTTCAATGCTTAGTAGACCCATATCCATAAAACTTCAATATGCATGCATTTATTCAATCATACAATACTTAAACTTTGTAGGTTACTGTCCTAGGTCAAAACAACTTTGCAGAAATGTAAACATGAAACAACATAAGAACATTCATACAATTTGACACAAGGATTTTACATGGAAACCCAATTTGGGAAAAACCACCAATAACATTCTATCAATTCTCACTCTTCTGAAGTGATGCCCTGTGAAAGGCCAACCTTGTTAAAGGTTACAATACACTGTTAAATGTGACCCAGTTAAAAGATTTCAATCACCCTATTAGGAGTGAGCCCTTGTTAGAGGACTTTACACCATTTCATTAGAATGTCACTCAGTTAAAAGATTTACAAATGACTATTTGGTCAACCTCAATCCAAAGGATTTACCCTATATTGATACAATGATTATAAAGCAATAGTAAGGCTTGAATTGATAACAACTTACAACACACTTGCAAATTACAGATCTTTGTTTCAGTCCTCCATTCTGCTTGGCATTCATACTCTTCAGCTCCAATAGCTTGTTCACCCTTCAAGCATTCTTACTCTTAATCCTTCTTGCTTTACATGCGAACTGCAGTCACCTCAGTTCAGCCACTGAATGAAGCAATACCCTATACTCTTTGTCTTCCTTGAGTTCTTGCACATGACAACCTTTGCTTCTGAATAACTATCTCTATAAATAGAGAACTTAGATCATTTGCCGCTTAACCACAGTCGTCTATTTTAGGGTTAGGTAGGATTCACTGAATCTACCCACTTTTCTATTTGGTTCCTCTAGAAACTTCCTCTACAATCTTCCTTGTATTCACCACAAAACAATTTACCCTGAATTTTGTGCCACCAGCTCATCATAGTTATCTTCTACACGCTTCACATAATTCAAGAAAACAATATAGTCGGCTTAGATTTGTCAAATCTTCGATTTAACACTATTTGTTGTCACTCGACATCTATACAACTCTATCACTCAACCAACACTAGTTCACTTGACAAACACTAAAGTTTATTGATGCTCGGCACCAACTAAACTTTACTCGATATATACTAACAATCACTCGGATTGCATTGTTTTTCATCTTTGCTCGACACCTCTTTTTTTCACTCAACTTCTACTGATTTCTGCTTAGCACCTCTTGTTTTTCACTCGTCTTTTACTGATTTCTGCTCGGCTTGCACTGACTACTTAGGAAGGCTTGACAGACACTTTTCATACTTGATCTTCTTCGAGTATTAACTTGAGTAATCTTTCATTTCAGACTTTAAGTAGATAAACAATACACTATAGTATCAATGTCTTACTTGGTCTTAGTGTTTCTTTTACATACCAAATAACTCAAACTTTCTCTAGGTGCTATTGTTATCTCCTCTTTTCAAATCCTCTTCATCATTTAACTAAATGATAGCTTTCAAATGAAAAAGCAATTGTCTCACCAACAAGTAGCAGGTTTGACATCATTGACAAAATGATGATTGTTCCATTACAGGTTCTTCACTTCAAAACAATCTTATATCAAAAAATCTGTGTTAATTAAAATAATAAACAATCTGGTTAATTTCATCATGCATTTATAGCTAGACTCATAAGCGTATTTGTGCATTTAAGAATCCGCAATGGCCGTGGAAGTTATTAAATTATTGTGATTTAATTGCTCGAAGGGAATTTTATATTTGATTTAAATTCAATTTTTATTATCGACTAATTTGTCGTAGTAAAATCCAAAGCAATTGGGATTGCCTGAGTTATTTGGGTTAAGGGAGCTAATTAGATTATTTTATTATAAATAACCTAATTATAATGTCACTTTGTAAAGAGTGCATATATTGGCTAAAAGTGAGATTATTCTCACTTCTCAGATTTGTAATTCAAGATTTTGGAGCAAATCCTCCAAAACCCTCTTGTGAGCATTTGGAAATTCGTTCTTTGTGAGAACTACGCTTGTCAGATCATCGCGAGGATAGGCTCATTGGATTCGAAGCAGCAAAATCCTTCTTCACCAAGTGTTTCATCGTTGTTGGCGGTCCCATTATTTTGTGGTGTCTGTTCTTGTCTTAGCCCCTTTGACTACGAGGTAGGGCTCCCTCATTTTATTGTTTTGGCTTCGTTTTTGTTTCCATTTTTTATAGTAAATTGGTTGAAGGTTAAGAACTAGTGTTCCCCTCCATTTTGGTATGTTAATTCTACCCAATTGGGCGGGTACGAACATTTGAGTGTTTTTGTGGATTTTAGTTTTAAGTTTTACGCCATTATGCTGGTCGTTTTTGTAGACAAGCTTGGAACTTGATTTTTATTTGATTTTTGTGAGTTTGGCCCCAATTTGGATAATGGGTTTTAATTTCATTGATTTTTGACAAGCTTCGTTTTTTAGCAATTTTTGCATTGCCTCGATTTGCATTCTGCCCAGTTTTCTCAAGTATTTTTTGGCAAAGATTTTAGTTGTGGATTCAAAATGTATGCTAGGCTTCCAATCCGACCATGTTTTCACTTTTTCTTCATTGGGATTTATGTCGAATCCATACTCCCAACGTTATGCTTGGTTGAGAGCGTTTTACACTTACTATTCTCTTATCATTTCTCATCCAACCCATGTAATTCTTGATTTTGTGAAGTTGGTTGTGCCCACACGAGCACATGTGTGTGCAAGTGCATATGACGAGATCTTGCGAGACCCAAACTCTCAGATATAGGTCAGTTAATGGATTATTCATTTGGGGGTTGGGTTGGGAACTTGCATTACCTTTGGGCACTCATCATGTAATAAGCATGGGTATTTAGGGTAGACGTGTGGAGTGGCTTCTCTCATGCACCCCGGTGTACATTCCGACAAGGTTGCATGAAGTTCTAACAAGTGATAAGTAAATTAATAAATAGGCAATAAAACTTAATGATAAGATAAGAGAACACCTATGGGATTATTCCAAGGGTGTGTGCTTGTGCAGTTAATCTGAGGGCACAATGTGATGGTTTCCTAAGGGATTCCCTCTACACCAGATATAGCTTGGGCTTCCCGATGCCAAGTACTTACACTCGACTAAAGTCCCTACATAGTTATCTTTAGTGTGTTTGACTAGTAACCTAATGTACTTCATTGGTTTCATGAGCATATTGATGTTGGTGTTACTTGATTGGCGTGTGTTAGCCATGGGTGATTGTTTTATGAAATTATAGTCGGGTCACTATCTCCATGAGCACAATGAGTGTAGGCTTGCGGGTACCACGTGGTTGGGAGGTGTGGTCACCTATACCACTGCCCGGAACCGATATACAAAGACGATCTAAATCCAATTTGAGGTTAGTGTTGGATGTTCACTTGGTACTTCGGTGTATCCAAAGTATGTTCCGTGATTTATGCTTTACTTTGGATGTACTTAATATCATGTTTACATGATGTTTAGTATGTTTCTTGATGCATTCCTTTATCATTATGTTGTATCTTATTACTTAGTTCATGTTTCTTACCACTACCTTGGATTAGCAATGCTATTGGTAGATTAGCATGTTAAATGTTTCTTGTTTCATGTGATGTTATTGGATGGTTTATTGGTAAGAAAGATCTCGTGAGGTGACTTCGACGATCTTGTTGGTGAAATGAGAGTTCGTGCTTGGGGGTAAGGTTAGGACCCTTGAGGTCTCATGATGTCATTAAGGTTGGGAGGAAATGAACAAGGTTGATTTTATTTGGTTGTATCTCTTGTTGATAGATTACTTTTCACTGCAATGTTGCTTATGTTCATGCTTTCTTGAAGATACTATGGTTTAGATGGACAGATACTATTGTTCTACCTTCAAGTAGGTTAGGGTTATTTGATCTTCTCTTATATGCTCGAGTGATTACTCCTCGACTTTGGTCATTCCGAAACTCCTTAGTGTGGAGGTTCTAACCCTACTTTGCTTCTTAGTCAGCAAATTGGCCTTATGTTCCAAACTTGGGCAACAGCGGGATAGCACAGTACAATACTAGCTAAGAATCATACTGTAGTGTTGAAGAGTATTGTACGATATCGGTAAAGTATCATATTGGTAGCATATATATTATCATACAATATTGGATGAGTATCGTACCAGACTTGTGAACTCTATTGTACTTCCTTATATGGTCTATCACTTGATAGTATTACGAACTATCATACTGGGTCTTTTAGAAGACATGTTCGGCCAAACAGCAGGTACATCCCAGTTTGTCTATTACATTTCGGAAGGTGATATGGATACCCTTTTGGGAGTTCCTACTCTTTATACCTTGACCATTCAGTTACGAGATGTTTAAAGATGGAACTGGACATGTATGTTTAACCATGCTAGGAAATTTTACTTTGGGCTTCAAAAGGACATCCTGTTTGGGATTGATAGTTCAATATTCCCCTCTTAGGATCCATGGATGTTATCCAAATCTCCTTTGAGTATTATCATGATTCGTGTGATCTTTGATTCTAAGTTATCATTTAATGCATGGGGATCATTGGAAGTGTTTGTAAGACTTCAGCTTGTGTAGGTGAACATGTGAGGTTAACCATGTTCCCTATTATATTATCTTGAATAGATATTTCATTCTTGTGCTTGGTTACTTTATGTTGTTAACTCATCTTAACAAAAAAATTATCAAGTGCATGTTATATCCTTGTATTCCAAGGATCTCTAGGTGGGGCATTATAGAATGCGTAGGGTTTATAAACAAAGATAACAAGGTTATCTATGTGCATAAGAATCAACCATGCTAGGAACTTTTACTTTGGGCTTCAAAAAGACATCTTGTTTGGGATTGAAAGTTCAGTATTCCTCTCTTAGGATCAATGGATGTTATCCAAATCTCCTTCGAGTATTATCATGGTTCGTGTGATCTTTGATTCTAAGTTATCATTTAATGCTTGGGGATCTTTGGAAGTGTTTGTAAGACTTCAGCTTGTGTAGGTGAACATGTGAGGTTAGCCATGTTCCCTGCTATATTATCTTGAATAGATATTTCATTCTTGTGCTTGGTTACTTATGTTGTTAACTTATCTTAAGGAAAAAATTATTCAGTGCATGTTTTATCCTTGTGTTCCAAGGATCTTTGGGCGGGGCATCATAGAATGTGTGGGGTTTACAAATAGAGATAACAAGGTCATCTACATGCATAAGAATCAGGGCTATTCTAGGTAGTGCATTGAAGCAAGGTGGATTGAAGGCATTGGATAGGGGCAAAAGTTTAAACATTCTCATTTTCGAGGTCTACAGCAAGTCATCCACAAAAAAGTTATAGTGAGCATTGTTAACAACTTAACAGAGAAGGAATGTCATGTTGAGATTTGGATTATTGAAGGCTTTCATACCCAAACGGTATAACCACAGTGTATAGTGTGTCTGCGTTTCCCATGGCTTGTTGGGTAGAAGGTAAGGCTTACAAATCAAAGTAAAAAGAGTTGTATATAAACTTCAAGGAGCTATTGTCACTCGTCAATCGGGTACAACAACAGCATAATGAACAGAGGAACAGAGAACCATCACTGTAATCACAGGTATATGGTTGAACACAATACAAAGCTCTTTAAAAACACAGTCATATGTATAGTTTGAAAATGAAACTTCCATTACAATAGTAGATTGTAAGGGGCACTTGAAGCCTTTGCTGAAGTCTATAATCATTTCTAGACACTTGCGGTGTGTAAGCATTCATTTTCTTGAAGGCAACCAATATCTTATGTTACCATTGTTTATATTCATGAGGAAAACTGTTTATAATAAACAAGGCCTTTCTACATTAAAGTGTGTATATTTTTCCATATTGCTTTATTATTAGCACAATAATGTTATTTATATGTGTGTGTGTGTGTGTGTGTGTGTGTGTGTGTGTGTGTGTGTATTGTAAGGGGCACTTGAAGCCTCTGCTGAAGTCTATAATCATTTCTGGACACTTGTGGTGTGTAAGCATTCATTTTCTTGAAGGCAACCAATATCTTATGTTACCATTGTTTATATTCATGAGGAAAACTGTTTATAATAAACAAGGCCTTTCTACATTAAAGTGTGTATATTTTGCCATATTGCTTTATTATTAGCACAATAATGTAATATGTGTGTGTGTACGTACATATATATGTGTGTAAAAAAGCTTCTATGAACGAACCCAAAACAAATCCAAAGCCAACACAGAAAAAAATTACACAAATTTTGAACCCGCATTGGAACTCAAACCGACAACTTCGAAAAAATACATGCCACATACTCCTGCCAACCGATTGTTAGCACTTAACAAATATTTTTTTGTTCCAGATAATATTTACAAAACTTCTATAAGGAATCACCCGACTTCAAGGAATGAACCTATGAATAGTATAGGGGTACTAAGAAACATCAGTTTCAGAATAATGTCTTAGTGCACAAGTTTAGAAGGTTCATGTTCTTAATATTTGACTTACTTTATATTTGATATAATTGATAACTTTATTATTTATCAAATTAAATCTCATAATGATGATCAATGATTATGCTCATTTTGTTAGTATTGGCATGGTATGATGGTTACGTTGTAGCAATGTTGCTCTTTCCATCAAGGTTCAAACCCATGTAACATCCTAGTAGGATATTTTTCCCCAATTTACTCACAAATAATTTTCAGAATGTAAACATACATCTTTTGTAGATAAACCAATAGATTAAACCATCAATGACCAGTAAATGTTCATTAAATACCTCAAATTATGTTACTGCATTATACATCAGCAAAACAATAACCAGATAACAAAATCCAATCTTAAAAACAGTTATATAGTCAAATTGGAGAGACTATAAAAAATGCACCTATAATCTCAAGATGGGAATTCTAATGTGAATCCACTGCAGACGATGAATCGGAGCTATGCCCAATCCTTCGAGAAAATCATGAAGGTTTTCATGCTCAGGCTTCAACAAGTGAAACTGAGAAGCTTCCCAAAGTTCTCCAAAGAGAAACCAGAAATTCAATCTCAAATCCAAGCATGCTCAAAATGAACTCCTCGTCCTACTTTTATGCTCAAAGCAGTGACTCTTCAGTTTCCTTCTCCTATCCTTTCGCCTTTTTCCAACTCCCTTTATACTATTAAACTAACTCATTTATTAATCTTCTTTAAACTCTCATAAGACAAGTTCAATATTTTATTAGTTTTACTTCAGAATTCCTAAAATCCCAAAAAGGGGACATTACAAGTCCTCCCTCCTCGAGATTGCTTCCCCTCAAGCAATCATGAGTCCATAAGCAAATACCAATGTCCCATATCCATCTACTAGCCATTATTGTGGCCCATACTAGTAACTCTAAAGTCAGGACCTGCCATGTTGTGGTACCAAAAGTAGAAATGCAACCCACTATCACTATTTCCATGTTGATTCTTGGCATAAACATGAAAATTCTGCACTTTTCCTGCAAAACATTTCATGAAATTTCTCCCTGAGATGGGAATTCCATGTTGATTCTTGGCATAAGTCAATTTTTGTAACTTTTCAAAATACGCAAAAGACAAAAAAAAACCCTAAAACATAAAATTTCCCAAATTCAATTTGCATTTTCCTTTTTTGCTCCTCTGTGAGCATGCCAAACAAAGACAGATGCAACACAAACAAGAGAGGATTTTTCCCCTAAGAATGAGGATGTCAAGAAGCATTATAACCATTGTATTTGCAGCCCCATTAATGTCTTGACCAGGTTGAGCTTCTTGATCATCAGGCATATTCAAGGTTTCTTTGACATATTGATTAAATTTTATTTTCAATGGTTACAAGTTTCAACATTCAAATCTTCCATTTTCTTACTAGCAGCTACAAAATGAATCGAATTCAAAAATGAAACACTAGTTTTCTGTTAAGATCTAATAACTATAATTTATGATCTCTATATGAAAACTACACCTTAAGTATATAATTTAACATTAAAACTATAAATTTGCATTGAATATATTATTATTTATTTAATCTTATTACTAATCATATCAAATATTGAGCACAAAAAAAAATTGTTTATGTACTTATTTACATGGTATGAGTAAATGTTCTATTTTATAATATTATGTTATTAAATATAATTATACATATATGAAAAGGTATAGTTTACATATAAATTAAAATAGCATTATGTAATTTTTTTAATATTGTATGTTATATTATTTAGTACTATGCTAAAATAACAATAGAAAACAGATAGGCATGTAATTTTACACCAAGTTTTAAAATCTTATTTGATTAAATTGTAATATTTACCCTTAAGTAAACTGTTTAGTTCCATTTTGGTAGGTGACTTGATGTGACTTGATAGGTGAAATAACAAGGTGGAAGGAGGCATGTGGTGGAAGACATAAGATGATGATTCACCTCATTTAATAATGTTGGTTTATGTTTATTGTAATAAGGATGATCCTATTGTATGGTCAAGGAACTTAAGGTATCCATTTAAACCTAAGTTCACTTAGTCCCAAGGATCTTGCACATCCAATTAGTAAAGTGCTAGGAAGCAATATTTGAAAATTTTCTTTTTGCAACAATTATTACTGAACTTTTGCTATAAAAAAAAGTTGCAACTTGCTATGTAACGGTTCTAACCATTCAAATTTCGGTTGGGACTGTTAGTAATGATGTATTTAGGTCCTAACACCCCTGAGGAAGTCAAAGGTGTGATGTGGTGTACGTTCAAGCAGTTTTTCATAAAAAATAAACAATTTTTCTGAGCATTTATTGTCTGTACGGAACTGTACAGATTCGGAGACTGAATCCATTGGCATGAATTGATAGGTCTCTGAGTCCTGGTTCTATTGCACTTGATTTTACTCTGATTGGTTAAGTTTGAAGCAAGTTATAACCTTTTTGTTGTGACTGGGTCAGCAAACCCTTAAATTGAGGGTTTTAATGGAGTTTGGTTCCTAACTTGCATCTCCACAGTTGGTTTTTCACGGCCTTCTGGGATTTGCAAGAAAAGGGCATGTACTTTAAGATTTCTAAATGATACATTTTTCTCAGGAGATCTAAGGGTCCTATGACCATGCCCTAGGCTGAATATCTTCATGTATTCAGCCAGTAATTTGAGAATTTTGAGGGCAGGGCTCAAAATGAAGCCATAGAACTTGGTGGATGGTCATTCCATGTTGAATTAAGTTGGAGAAGACATTCCAAACCAAAATCCAACACCTAGGTACCCATTCTTGTTCTTTGCCAAGTGTTTCATGCCTACTTTGGCCCATTAGGCCTGTGAGGCTTGTGTGGGTTCAAGGGAGCAGTAGTAGGTTGAGTAGTTAGCATTTGGGTGGTTGATGTAATTTCCAAAAGGGTATCTGAAACCCTAGTTTGTTAGCCAAGTTTTGTGGGAAAATTTTGAGTTGCTGTACTAAAACCAGTAAAAATACAATAGGGGATTTACACCTCTTAAGTGCATTTTTGCATAGTGAAAGTTGGGGAAGCCAAACCTTTGTGGAAATCTGATCCTTGAAGGTCCACTGGAATGTTCCAAGTGTTGGTTAGGTTCAAGGAGTAGAATAGTTACCATTTCCTTGTTTGCGCCCATTATCCAAGGTTGATCCTTAGAATCACTTGATCGAAAAGTTGTTTTTAAGTATAGAAGGTTGTGTAGAACCTTGTGACTATTTGGTAGATTGTTCGAAGGAGTCATTGTGGACTATAGGAAGAGTGGATAAGGTAGAAGCACCTTTTTGCATTGAAGATTATGGACTCACTTACCTTTTGTTGTTGATCTCTGCATCAAGTGGTATCAAAGCCACTAAGAATATGCTTGGGAAAACAACATGGCAAAAGGAGAGGATATCCCTTTGAGGATAACCAATATTAAATTGGCAAATATAGTGGACGAGCAAATGGCTGAGAGCAGGGCAGTTAGAGAGGAGAATAGAGCCATGAGGAGAGAGATTGAAAAGCTGAAGGGGCAAGTGCAAAAAGGAGACCATGAGGAGTCTAAGGGAGAAGAAGTAGAAGATGAAGATGACTTGCCTTACATGCCTGAAGATCAGAGGATCATGGTAGCAGCCCTCGAAAGGGTAGGAAGGAAAGATAAAGGGGACTTACCCATGTTCGGTGGGAAGTTGGAACCAGAAGCATGTATGGAATGGTTAGAGGCCCTTGAAAACCATTTTGAAGCTGATGAGATACCTGCAAACCAAAGGGTGAGAATGGCAAAAGCCAAGTTGAAAGGGCCAGCCTTAAGTTGGTGGAATTTCCTCCAAAATGAGAGGGTAGAAGAATAGAAACAGCCCATTTCAACATAGAAGAGAATGATGGCAGAAATCATGAAGCAGTTTGTCCCTGAGGATTATGAAGTAATGCTCCACAAGAGGTCACATAATCTTAAGCAGAAGGACATGGATGTAAGTACATATACCCAAGAATTTCATACCTTGACTCTTAGGTCTAAATTTTATGAAAATGGAAAGCAAAGGCTTGCAAGGTACATCAATAACATACAAGATGAACTAACCTTGGCATCAGTAGAATCAGTCCATAAGTGCTATCAACTTGCGCTTGGGATTGAGAAAAAGAAAAAGAGGAAAGGTGAACAAAACAATTGAGGAAGAGGAAACTCTTTTAGGGGAAGAGGCAGATTTAATGGAAGAGGAAGCTACCCAAGACAACAAGGAGAGGCTAGCAGCAGTCAGGGGGCAGAAAATGATAACAACAGCAGAGGTTCCTTCAGAGGCAGAAGACCAAGTCCAAGAGGTAGATTTGGAGGAAGGGGAACAAGTGTATTCACTGGAAGATGTTTCTCTTGCAATCAGGTTGGGCATCAGTTCTTCAGGTGTCCAGTGAGGATAAGTGCAGCTAATCAAGGAGAAAGAAGGATGCAAGTAATCCAAGATGAAGATTGCCAAAGCACAACTTCATTCCATCCTGCTGCATCTTCTTCAAAACATGCAGGCCTGGAAAGTGGAGAAAGTCTAATGTTCAATAGGTCACTCTTGATGCCACTCAACAAGGAACCTCCTCAAAGGAAATCCATCTTCAAAACAGCATGCAAGGTGAAAGGAAAGGTATGTAAGATGATTGTTGATTCGGGTTCTACTGAAAATTTAGCCTCTACTGAGATGGTAAATAAACTAGGCCTAAAGAGAATCCCACACCCAAATCCTAATAAAGTTTCATGGTTAAGTAAGGAACCTCCTCAAAGGAAATCCATCTTCAAAACAGCATGCAAGGTGAAAGGAAAGGTATGTAAGGTGATTGTTGATTCGGGTTCTACTGAAAATTTAGCCTCTACTGAGATGGTAAATAAACTAGGCCTAAAGAGAATCCCACACCCAAATCCTTATAAAGTTTCATGGTTAAGGAACAAAAAACCTTAGTAAATGAACAATGTTGTGTTGAGTTTCAAATTGGAGAGTATAGAGATAAGGTAATGTGTGAAATTGTAGACATGGATGCTTTTCATCTCCTTCCAGGAAAGCCTTGGTAATATGAACAAATGCCCAACATGAGGGTAAGAATAATGTATATAACCTAACCAAGGATGAGGAAACTTTCACTATGACACCATTGGTAGGAGAGCGTAAGGATAGAGGTACACCTAGTACTGTCATGTTGGTAGGTGAAAAGGAGTTCTTGAAAGGACTAAAAGAGGATAGAGTACCATGTTTTCCTATTGTGATGAAACCTAAGGAGAACCTGCCTAGGAAGGAGAAACAAACACAAGAAACCTTGAGAAAAGTTGGCCCAAAAGAAGTTGCAAACTTGCTAGACCAGTATAAGGGAATAGTTGTAGATGAGAGTACAGATACCTTACCACCTAAGAGGGAGATTAGCCACTGCATAGACCTTATTCCTAGCTCCACATTACCCAACAAGGCTGCCTACATACTGATCCCTGAACAGAATGCTGAAGCTACAAGGCAAATCCAAGGTTTATTAGAAAAAGGCTTCATAAGAAAGAGTATCAGCTCGTGTTGTTCCAGCAGTACTAGCTCCTAAGAAGGAAGGTACATGGAGGTTATGTACTGCCTCTAGAGCTATCAAAAGGATAACCATCAGATACAAGTTCCCAATGCCTAAAATGGAGGATCTCATGGATTGTTTGGGGAATGCAAGATATTATTCCAAGATTGACTTGAAGAGTGGCTACCACCAAATCAGAATCAGAGGGGGGGATGAGTGGAAAACTACTTTTAAGACCAATGAAGGATTGTTTGAATGGGTTGTGATGCCCTTTGGCCTATCCAATGCTCCAAGCACCTTTATGAGGTTATTGAATGAAGTCTTAAGCCTTTTATAAATGTTTTCATTGTTGTTTATTTGGATGATATCTTGATTTTTAGCAAGGATAAGGATGAACATCTAACACATCTTGGTATGGTCCTAAAGAGGTTACATGAGGAACAGTTGAAGATCAATTTGGACAAGTGTGTGTTTTTGCAGAAAGAGCTTGTGTTTCTTGGGTTTGTCATCTCCAAGGGCAACCTAAAGATGGATCCCTCTAAGGTTGAAGCCATATTGAATTGGCCTACTCCAAAATCTGTTGGTGAGGTAAAGAGCTTCCATCGCCTTGCTAGTTTTTATAGGAAATTTGTGGAATTTTAGTGGAATAAGTGCAACCATGATTGATACTGTAACGGGGGGAAGGAAATGTCAACTTAAGTGGACTAAGGATGCAGACAATCATTTGAATATTTGAAGACAAGGGTAGCACAACAACCTATACTGGTTTTACCTGATTTTAACAAGGTTTTCCGTATAGAATGTGATGCTAGTAAAAGAGCAATTGGTGATGTCTTGAGCCCAAAAGGCACGCCTGTGGCCTTTTTTAGCGAGAAACTTAATGAGGCAAAGCAAAAATACTCCACCTATGATCTAAAAATGTATGCAATGGTTCAATCCCTTAGGAAATGGAGACATTATTCACTACCGAAGGAATTTATTGTTTACACTGACAATCAGGCCTTAAGTTTTTTGAACAGGCAAGAGAAACTGAATCATAGACACATCAAATGGATGGAGTACATACAAGCATTCACCTTCTCCATCAAACACAAAAAAGGGGCAGCCAACAAGGTAGTTGATGCCTTGAGCAAGAGGAACTTAGCCATTCAAGAAATTCAAATGGACAGTGTTGGTATTTCTGCCTTAAAGGACATGTACTCTGATGATGAAGATTTTAATGATGCTTATCATGTTTGTTTGGAATTACGAGATAGGTATCATTCTGATTTTGCAGATTAAATCATTCAATGTAATGTCCCTATCCTAGAGCCTGCAAATAAATTAATTAATTAATTGAATTAAATAGATATTGAATAATGGTTTAATAAATAAATACTAGCTACAACACATGGACATTATAGTTTATAATTATCCTATATAATTATCAATCCATAAATATCATCAACATTTCTATTTTAAATAATAGTACATATATTATTTTAATATTAAAAACAATTAGTGATAATTAAAATAATAATTTCCCTAACATGTGAACCATATTCCATACGTCACATCCCTATAGTTGCAACATATAAATGTATGGAGAAAAGCATCAACGAAGGGGGAAAATAAGAGAGTGAAGGTCAGAAATTGATAAATAAAACAACACACACTATCTATGAGAAATAGAAGACAATTATTATAAGGAGGGAGATCGTAGATAGAGCAGGTCGGAAGTAGATACGGCAAGCATCAAACAAGACACCAACTTACGAATAAAGAATAGATCATCATTACATCTTAGACAAAGCACATCGACCCGAATTCTATTTAAACAAGACGGAAACACATGGTGACAGACCCGATATTGCAAGGGTAGCAATGAGGAGAACAATCCAATCTTACAAGGGTAAAAGATAATGGAATGGAGAGAATAGGAATTGAATCAAAGTATTAAAGACCATCGAACAATCCATGGGAAGGTCTCGTCTACCAAAGGACATTCAGACACATCAAATACAAATATGTGAGCAGATACAGGAGGAAGAGAATAGTAAGAGGGAAGATAGTAAGGAAATCGAACAGGGAGAAAGCCGCGTGAGTTGGGGAACCATAGAGCAGGCAGGAAGAAACAAAGCCCCTGACAAGACAAATACCAATATATCTCTATTAAAGATGGAAGCTATTCAATATGCTCCCAGTCATCAAACAACAAAACACTTTTTAGATATTGTGGACATGACTAAATAGTTCATGAGTTACTAGAAAATAAGTGTGAATACTCAACACAAGCCACATCAACCATAAAAGGAAGCTGAGAACGCAAAGAGGAGATATTGGAAAGGAGAGACACAATAAATCCAAGACGTTAGTGACACAAGGAAGAATTCCTACGCTGTCAAAGTATTATGAACAATATAAAATAAATCAAGTTCAGCATGAACAGAAGCAATATATATATATATAAAGGAGATAACATATAAGGAATGAAAGATAAAGCCAACATGGATAAACATGTAACAAGCAAAATGCATAAGTAAGACTCTAATAAATAGATCATAGTTAATAGCCAGATCTTTCAAAAAAGGAATGAAGAAAGCGATAAGCACAGAGGGAAAGATACTGAATACAAAAGATTCATAAAGAGTGCATAAGAATTATGTAACATAGATAATGTGATAGTAGCACAACAGAAGTAGCAATAATAGGAATGATAAGAGAAGAATAATCAAATAAAATATGGGATAGTGATAATAAGGAATAGTTAGAGTGACATGGTGATAGAGCACTTCCTAATACCATTCTAATTCATAGCAGAGATATACAATCATTTTAGTTTCGCTTTGGAGATGAAATTGCAAGTAAAGCTATCAATCAAAGATTCATAATCATTTATGAGATAAGGAATATGTATTTCTTCTTGAAACCAAGTTGATCTTGGTAGAGAGCATTCGTTATGAATCTTGAGCTCCCTATGAAGGGACTCAGAGAGTAGAGGGCATTCATAACCGAATGTCGGAATTCCAAATTAGATTCCAGAGAGGGATTTATAGAGAATCCCTTAGAGACAATATATATTCTAGTGGTCAAACATATGCATATGTTAGAGATAGAGACTTGGTGGAGGTGGGATCTCTACCAAGTAGTGTTATCAGAGATCCCAAAGAGGCCTAAGGGAGAATCTCTTTCTATGACACTTAGTTAATCGAGACGTAGTTCTCATCAGAGGGTTAGGTGGTTGAAGAAAGGATCTCTCCCGAAGGATTAGGAAGCGTAGCTTGGGTAGTATTTAGATTAGTATTTACTAAAATCTAATATTGCAAAATCTATTTATTTTTACATACAATTTTCGATATTGTATTGACAAATGGTTGCAGGGTACAACATCCAAATCTAATCGGAAAGTGGGGACATCACATTCAAGAAGGTCTCTTATTCAAAGGGAATCTATTATGTATACCTAGTGCTCTATGAGGGAACAATATAATCAGAGAAAAGCATTGTGGAAGCCTAGCTGGTCACTTTGGCCTTGACAAAACTTTGGAGTTAGTAAGAAGATTTCATTTCTAGCCTAGAATGCAGACAAATGTCAAAAAGTTTGCAGATATTTGCTTGATCTGTCAGAGGGCCAAGGGAACAAGTTCCAACTAGGAATTGTATACACCATTAACCATACCTACCAAGCCTTGGGATTCAGTCATCATCGACTTTGTTTTGGGTCTTCCAAGGACCAAATCTGGCTATGACAGTGTGCGTGTGGTTGTGGATGAATTCTCCAAAATGGCACACTTTCTGCCTTGTAAAACAACACATGATGATTCAAGTATTGCAGGCCTATTCTTCAAGGAGATTGTAAGACTCCATGGGCTACCTCTCACCATTGTTTCAGACAGAGACCCTAAGTTTGTAGGACATTTTTGGCGTACCCTGTGGAAAAGACTTGGCACTAATCTTGCTATGTCTTCTTCCTATCATCCCCAATCAGATGGGCAAACTTTGATCATAAATAGGTCTTTAAGTAACCTTCTTAGGTGCCTTACCAAAGACTATGGTGTTGTATGGGATACCATTCTACTGCAGGCAGAGTTCTCTTACAATGACTCTATAAATAGGAGTACAAGACTTAGTCCTTTTCAAATTGTGTATAGCTCTCATCCAAGGGGTGTGTTTGAGCTTAGAGAAGTAGAAAACATTGGTTAGAGGAGTGCCCTTGAAGATGATTTTGCAGAGGTGATGATAGATATCCACCAACAAGTCACAGAGAGGTTGCCACGGAGTTCTCAAAAATATATGCAAGCAGCAGTTGTAAAGAAAAGTTCATTTTAAGGTTGGGGATATGGTCATGGTCCATCTTAAGAAAGAAAGGCTTCCCAAGGGAAAGTATACTAAACTGCAAATGAAGAAAATTGGTCCATTTCAAATCTTCAAACAATGTGGTCCTAATGCATATAAGATTTCTTTACCTCCTGACATAGGTCTTTCACCTATATTCAATGTATTAGACATTTATGCTTATAAGCCTTCTAGCCCTACCAAAATTGGTGTTGTAGGGTCTACTGATTCTCCATCTAAAAATGTACTTAAAGATTTACCAAAACAAGTCCCACCAAGCATTGAGTATATTCTGGAAAAGAGGATCAACAAAAAGACTAGGAGTCACCCATATCATGACTACCTAGTAAAATGGCAGGACAAGCCTTTGGAGGAAGCAACTTGGATGACTTCCAAGGGCATTGAGAAGACCAGTGTCAAACTGTGAGACACTCCCACTCAAGGGACTTGAGTCTCTTTTGGCCAGAGGAGTATGGTGCAAGGCAACTAGGTGACTTGATGTTACTTGATATGCGAAATAACAAGGTGGAAGGAGGCATATGGTGGAACACATAGGGTGATGATTCACCTTATTTAATAATGTTGGTTTATTTTATTGTAATAAGAATGATCCTATTGTATGGTCAAGGAACTTAAGGTATCCATATAAACCTAAGTTAACTTAGTCTTAAGGATCTTGCATTTTGCTTGTTTAGACTAATAAGATGACTCTTGGTGTGTTTTGTGAGTAATTACATCCTATTAGGATCTTAAGAGTTACAAACATCCAATTAGTAAAGTCCTAGGAAGCAATATTTGAAAATTTGCTTTTTGCAACAATTATTGCTTACAACTTTTTGACAACTTTTGCTAAAAAGTTGCAACTTGCTATGTAACGGTTCTAACCATTCAAAATTCGGTTGGGACTGTTAGGAATGATGTATTTAGGTCCTAACACCCTCGAGGAAGTCAGAGGTGTGATGTGGTGTACATTCAAGCAATTTTTCATAAGGAATAAACAATTTTCCTGAGCATTTATTGTCTATATGGATTGGGAGACTGAATTCATTGGCATGAATTGATAGGTCTCTGAGTCATGGTTCTATTCCACTTGATTTTAATCTGATTGGTTAAGTTTGAAGCATGTTATAACCTTTCTGCTGTAACTAGGTCAGCAAACCCTAAAATTGAGGGTTTTAATGGAGTTTGGTCCCTAACTTGCATCTCTGCAGTGGTTTTTCACGGTCTTCTGGGATTTGCAAGGTTAGGGCATGTACTTCAAGATTTCTAAATGATAGTTTTTTCTTAGGAGATCTAAGGGTCCTATGAACGTGCCCTAGGCTGAATATCTTCATGTATTCAGCCAATAATTTGAGGATTTTGAGGGCAGGGCTTGAAATGAAGCCATAGAACTTGGTGGATGGTCATTTCAAGTTGAATTAAGTTGGAGAAGCACATTCCAAACCAAAATCCAAGACCTAGGTACCCATTCTTGTTCTTTGCCAAGTGTTCCATGCCTAGTTTGGCCAATTAGGCCTGTGAGGCTTGTGTGGGTTCAGGAGTGCAGGAGTAGGTTGAGGAGTTGGCATTTGGGGTGTTGATGTAATTTCCAAAAGGGTATCTAAAACCCTAGTTTGTTAGCCAAGTTTTGTGGGAAGATTTTGAGTTGCTGGCCTAAAACCAGTAAAAGTACTAATAGGGGATTTAGGCCTCTTAAGTGCATTTTTGCATAGTGAAAGTTGGGGAAGCCAAACCTTTGTGGAAATCTGATCCTTGAAGGTCCATTGAAATGTTTCAAGTGTTGGTTAGGTTCAAGGAGTAGAATAGTGATCATTTCCTTGTTTGCGCCCATTATCCAAGGTTGATTCTTAGAATCACTTGATTGAAAAGTTGTCTTGAATTGTAGAAAGTTGTGTAGAACCTTGTGACTGTTTGGTAGATTGTTCAAAGGAGTCATTGAGGAATCTAGGAAGAGTGGATAAGGTAGAAGCACCTTAAAGCATTGAAGATTGTGGACTAGCTTACCTTTTGTTGTTGATCTTTGCATCACATTTGTTTTTCAAGCTTCTTTCTACAAGCCTATGGCATATAGAGATTATCATTGCATTGGTATGATTGCAGCTAGTTCTAGTTGTTGAGTAACATGGATCGTTTTCTGCAAATGTACTAACATTGTCATTTTGATTGATATCTTCCAATGCAAATTTCAATCTCATATAAATATGAGAGGAGACATGTTTCTATGGTTTAATCATCATTTAATTAATAATAATATATTAACAAAGATAATAATATGTATAACAATATATATATATTATTTAACATGGATAAGTATATATAGGAAATGATGATTTACCAATAACAATAGTGTATCTCAGATTGAATTAATCCGACTGAAGCTACAACTTTAATACTCCCTGTTAACTAGGTAGGATTTGTAGAACAAATTATGCTCTCAAGTATATGAAGAGATATCATGTCTAAACAATATTCCTAGAATGGCATATTTAAGGATATCAACATAAATCCATCAACTTAGATATTATCTTTCAATATAATCAGAACTATGATTCAACAAGAAATATCAATCATATGTGTATTCTTTTGGTATGTGCACTAGCATCAAATCCTTGATGCCTACCAAAAGAATATGTTATATCCTAGAATGATATGAGTTATTTGATTTCCGGCACTCCGGGACAACTTAACAAGAAATCACAATGTCATGGTCTCTATTATGACAAGTATCATGATCTTCGATATTTCGGGACAACAACTTAATTAAGTTTGATCATTATACATTCATTATCATGACTTCCAGCACTCTGGGACAACTTAATGAAGTTTTTCATGATAACAGGTCTACCATATATAAGATCCTCACCTTCCAATGATTATCTTTTGTTTATATATGTCCATGAAAGATCGTCACCTTTCATTACATATCATATGCAAAATAGTGACCACCATGAACCAAGTCAAAGGGTGGTACAAGGGTTTTCACCTCAATTCTCACTCATAGGGAAGAATGCATTAGAAAGAATTTCACTTTGAACTTTTCCCTTATAGAGAAGAGATCACACTTAAAATTTCTCCCTCTGAACAACAATCCTGGAAAGTCAAGTCCTCTAGTTACTCCCTTAGAGCTCTCTTCGCCTAAGGATGCCTATCAAACTCCCTTTGAATCTAATATCAATCTTCCTAACTTTCTAGTGATAAATCATTACTTCCTCATTATGTACATAGAGGTAGGCCCATCAAAATCATGCAGTCATACACGTATTTTTAGACTCCCTTTGAGTATCAATCTTTTCAGCTCCTACGTTGCCCTTGAAGAACTGTCAAACTCACTCTTAATATAGGAGGATACTCATAATCTGACATCGCGAATATTTGCTTCAAGAGTCTCACTTTATCCAACTTGATCATTAGATGACTAATGAATTCTAGACCACTTCTTCGGACCTATTGTCATAAGATTGAGTCTGCACAATATTTGGTAGTATGTGTAAGGTACCAACCTTCTTTTCTTGCAAAAAAACATCCTTACACATAAAGGAAAAGATAAAGGCAAACAACTCTTATAGCATGTATAGAACTACAAAAAGAATACAATGAATAGATAAATGTAATACTCAAAAATACTTATCTGCACATAAACATCATTTATACAAGTTACTCCAGTGAGGGTCCATATGCAACAAATCAGAAAATCATCTTAAGCATTTTTCAAACAATGGGAATGAAACATTGCTTATAATTCCCCCCACAATGTAAAATTCCCACTTACTAAATTTTATATGGTTTTTAATCACTCTTTAGTCACATGACTAAAGACATCAAATTCTTTCTTCCTTCAATGCAATCTCTTATACTTCTTGGTTTGTCATATTATATTCTGCACAAAGGGCTTGTGATTGATATATTATTTTCATCAACCAATAGGAAGTTGAGTCTCTAGTTGGTCAACACCCATATTAGCATTTGGGCATGAACGGTGACTTTGCAACTCACAAAATCTATCTCATTTCATTACGATATATGCAAATTATAAGCTTGCTCAATGTGGCCATTCGCCAACTTCACTCCTCTATTTCCAATGGCCAACTTCACTCCTCTATTTCCAACATATGAAGTAATACAATCTCTCTCTGAAAAAATCTTATTTGATCAATTTCTTCCATATTTATAAGATCTTATTTTCATATCCATGATATTTTAGGTCATCTTCAGCAAGGATCGCTTCTATTGAAAGTTGATTGTATGATTTACAGAGTTCTCAAAGAACATATGTATGATCTCCTAATGGCCCAAACATATATAACTCTCATGATTGTTATAGTAAATACATGTGAACCATTTCTTTGTAAGTTGTGTGCTAATTTCTTCATATGCATTATTGCATCTTCGGCTTCAATGATTTGATACATTCCTCCCAATTTGTAATGTATTGCTCAATTGAACAATTTGGCAATTATAGGTATTATGATAATCTTCTAAAGCCAAACAAATATTGATAATTAATAACCATATTTTGATTTATATGACAGCAATCTGAAAGAATTCAGTTCCACCTTGGTTTGAGACATTGCACTAGAGCTTTAAGTTGGTTTCACTTTTTAATGTTTCTACGTGGTCATGGTTTGGCACTAATTTCATGTTTCAGGGTTTCATTCACTCATCGACATTGAAGATACTTGTGAGTTCCATATCTGACCATTGTAGGTGGTCTCTGAAATTTTCATGGATAAAAAATCTGCAAAGTACGCAATCACCATGGTGGGGTCTCTAGGATTGTGGCCAGAATTTCATATGGGGTTGAGGTCAACAACTTTTATACTTCTCATCTTGTATCCATAAGGAACATTACAAAGTGAGCCTCTGATGATCTACAAATGGGGTGTGTTAAACACCAATGACAACCATCTAAACAAAATCACCACCAATGGACCCTTGCAAAGTGTTGGGTGAATCACAATGTTTACGAATCAGATTGTGAATATTTTAACACATAAAATTGGTCAAAACATGTTTGGGCACATCTGTCACTCCGCTTTAGGATAAGAGCAACTCATCCTCTATTTGCTTTCACATTTACAAAGTAGACAAGTTGAGCTTCCTTATTTTGATGATGTCACGTAAGAAGTGTCTGCTAGGTCCATCCTTCCGTTTCTCCAGAAATCATTGAAGAGACAACCTTTTAGCCATCGAAAGATTGGAATTTAGTGTCTTAACAACGTGGCTTTGATTTCGGCCTTCTATGGATTCTTCTAAATTTGAATGCCTTTCCTTCAATTTGTTGGAATAGCTTCACAAATTTTAATCTATGCATCCAACAAAGCGGATTTGGCTCAGAGTCTCCAATGTAGAAGATTTCCTAGTGAGATACAATTGGCCCGATGTCTAAGAAGACAAGAAATCTTGTTCACACAATGATTAGAGTGACCCGCATAGAATGTGGCTTGGGTTGCACAATGTCTTGCTCAAACAATGTCTACTCCAATATGTGTTTATAGAGGCTTAATTGGTTCCACTATGCTCGTTCATAGGCAAAAATAAATAAATAAGATGACCTAGTACCCACGATGAATGACTGTGTTGGATCTATTCGAACTGCCAAGAAGGAAATATGCTTGTTGTGATGACGAACCAAGTGGGATGCCTATGCCGCAAAGGTATTTGATCACTTGAGACTAGAGAAATTCCACACGATGTGCAACGAACGGGGCTATGACCTGTCCTTCATGGTGTGCATCTCTTCCTATGAGAATTGTGCAGCTTGTAACCTAGATCTTTGAGCTAGGTGCTTAGCAAGAAACACAAATCTCTTTAATGTGCCAATTAGATCAGATATCACAGATGACCCCAACAAATTTGACGGTCTCGAAGTATGGCATGAGGAATCTATAATGGACACTACAGGGGATCTCATAATAGTCTAAGATCCTATGTTGTATAGGCTGGGTCTCAGACAATTATATTCAGATCCAAGGCTAAGTATGTGGCGCTCAGCTCATTGTAAAGGCTCGTAAAAGGGAATTTTTTTCTTCGCAACCCATGTTGATTAAGTTGCCTATGCAAGAGAAGATGACTCATGATGATATCTTCTAAACTTGATCAAATGTCGATCCAAATTTGGAGCTCGTATGGGTTGCGAGAGATATTTGTCAACCCGTGTTGACTTAGATGTGGATCTGCAATGAGATCTACTTGAGCTTGTCTCGATGAATAAATAGAATAAACATCTTAGTTTTTAATTTTCTTATATATGTATTCGTTACATATGCAATCTAGCTCTAATACCATGTTGAGTAGCATCGATCATTTTCAAGAAATGTACTAACATTGACATTGTAATTGATATCTTCCAAATGCAGATTTGAATCTCATATAAATATGAGAAGAGACATGTCTCTATGGTTTAATCATCATTTAAATAATAATAATATTTTTTTTTTTTAAATATGTATAACAATATATATATATAATATAATATATATTATATACTTTTATATATATATATATATATATATATATATATATATATATATATATATATATATATATATATATATATATATATATATATATATATATATATACTTTTATATATATATATTATATACAATAATATATATTATTTAACATGGATAAGTATATATAGGAAATGATAATTTACCAATAACAATAATGTATCTCAAATCGAATCAATCTGACTGAAGCTACAACCTTAACATAACTCATCAGCAAATCCTACATTAAACTTGACTTGAATTCACCTTTTGGCAAACATGTCAAAATGGTGGAGCAAACTCCAAGTAGAAGGGCATATATTTGGAGATATACTAAATATGATAAGCAATGTGAAATTTCCTACCTTAGGGTGCAATCATGGATTCAGAATCAAAACTTGATGCACCTATATGAACTCATAAAATAGTTGAATACATCAAAGAGCAAGATGAAGCAGATGCAAAAGTCGCCAATGGAATTGGAAATCCTTTGAGAGAGGAAGGAGCTCATAAATCCTTTGATTCACATGGAGCCATCAAAGTTGCAGACTTTAGGAATCACTAGGAGAAGAGCATCCACCAAAGAATGCTCAAGCAGAATTTGTACAGAGAGATTAAATGATTCAATAGGGATTGAATAGAATTGATATTTTACACTACAGAAATCTTTCTTTATAAGGCAAGAATACAGGAGCAGATTGGTAACTTCCCAAACAAAAAGTTGAACCTTACCTAGATTATTAAATATTAATTATGATGAACTAAGTAAACTTATACAAGTAAATAAGTAAAAGCTTATTTACTCTTAACAGAATTGACTCCCAATAAAATAGTAAAGAGATACCAATAAGGGTACCATGATACTATGATACAGAAGTCAGTCAAGGGTTTATTAATGCAATTACTATTTTTTCCTTGATCTTAATATTCAGATGCAGTTGCAAGTTAATTTGTTGAATTTACAGCCTCCACTTGTCATTCCACTCCCTATGACAATTATACTATGGATGCTCAATCCTTGTGGTACCTCAATGGCTACAAATTGCTACACCTCCAAGTCATTGCTATCAAAACTTTATTGCAATTTTTTTAGTTTTTTCTTCTAAATTTTAACTTTTCATTAAAAATTGCTATTATTAAAAATAATAATAGATTTTTACCCTCTAAATTTTATCTTATCATTTAAAAATCACTACTTTTGAATATGAAGTTTGACTTACAACTTAATTTAACAACTTTAACAAGAACTCCCTCTTATCAATAGGTGGCTACCTCTTCAACAGCTAAATGGAAGTGGGGTACATCCACTCTAAGTCACAAGGTTCGAGTTCGACAACTATAAAGTTTGGATGAAGTTCGGCAAGGTCCAAAAATTCAAAAAAAAATCGACAATAAATTTGCCTTATATCATTTTCAAAAAAAAATGTAAATATATGGTCCTTCCTAAAATTAATAAAAAAATTACTTTAATATACTTATTTACAAATTAATCAATAAATTATATTAATAATAACTAAAATAAACTATTTATTACAATATGATTTTTTGTATTTAGATTAACAAGTATATTAAAATAAAACTAAATATTAGATATTAAAATTTAAAAAATAATATTCAGTTAAACTTTTAACTTTTAAAATAATAAATAAACTTGAAGCAATGTAATAATAATAAGAAGAAGAAGAAGTAAACAAATCAAAACTTTAAATTATAAACATTAGTAACACTCTAGAATAAACAATAAATAAATAAATGAAACCAAAAAACCTATAGTAAAATGTAAAGTTTTATATACATTGAAAAATTTTAAACCATTTTAGCTCTGTGCAACCATCGGCCCGTCGGCAAGCTTTGGCAGAGAGTAAACGACTTCAACAAGTAGTGAATTGGCAGGTCTCAACAACCAACGCCAACGCAAGGTTTCCGAGCAATGTCAAGCCACGCATAGGGGTTTCCACCAACAAAGCAACCACAAGCGACTGATTCCACCAACGAAGCAACCACTAAAGCTAATGCCAACAAGACAGCCACTAAATAACAAATGATTTCCATGAACACAAATAATTTTTTTCCTTGGCCACTTCTGTGGTACAAACTTGATGCAAACTTTTTCGAACTTAAATATTTTTTTTATACATTCGCCAAATTTCGAACCTTATGCCGAAAATTCAAAGAAGCTTGTGACACAGCATCCACTTATCATTTAAAAATCACTACTTTTGACTATGAAGTCTGACTTACAACTTATTAATTTAACAACTTTAACAAGAACTCCCTTTTATCAATAGGTCGCTACCTCTTCAATAGCTAAATGGAAGTGGGGTACATCCACTTAGTGAAGCACAGCCATTTGGAGTCAAGTAAAGAAGATGAGCTGAATTACAAACATTTTAACTTGTACTTATACAAAAAAATGATAAAGGAGCAAGAAATTTGTGGAATGTCAAACTGGAGCAAATAGACTTGGATCATTCTTTTGTTTCACAATCTTCAAATTTTGAGGATTTGCATACCCAAATTTCTTTTCTTCCTAGTGTTAATGGGTTCCATGTGGTTCTCTTAATCTACTCTCATCATCCAATGTAAAGTTGATATTGCTTTTGGTCTTCGTGATGATTCATATCATGTTGATTAATGACTACCAATTGTAATATTTTACTATTGAACAACAATTATCAATCATGACATTTGTGTTTGATCCTTTTGATATTGAATTACTGAATTTAAATTAGTATATTAAATTTCAAATTTTAAAATTTGTAACGGTTTTGTTTAGCATATGCATGGTGTATGGCATTCTAAACTATATTCTATTTATAGGCTGCAAATATAAATGTGTGAGTGGATGTTTCCAATAGATACCCAACCTCCCCAAAAAAATCTGCCATAACTACCCAATACCCATGCCTGTACCCATTAAGCATCATACATTTAAAAAACCCACTTCCAAAGGTAAAAAACCAAACACTCTTTAGGAAAGAGAAACAAAATTCAGATATTGAACCACTTGAATCTCTTTACAACCAATAGTATCTCCTAAGAATCTCATGGTAGTAGAGCACTCAAAGAGTCAAATGTGCTCTCCTACCTCCAACTCCTAAAAGAAGAAAAGGGAAACACATACCATCAACTCAAGGATGTGGTGATCAGCCTGTACATATAACTGATCAAGAAATACCTCAAAAAAAAAAAAAATCTCGTAATTTTTTTAACTTGTTGTTTAAAATATAAGGCATATACTTTAAAATAAGAGCTTTTTGGATCGTTTGAAGATATTTAACCACCAACTGTTCATATGTTTTATTAAAAATACATGGCCTACTTGCTACTCTGGAAGACCAGCAAGTATAGGAACTTGAACTTGTGATTCTAGATATTATTTTAAGCTGTAATTTCTTCTCTGCATATATGTATATGTATATGTATATGTATACATATATATATGTATGTATATATGTATGTTTATTGCAAATAAAAATGTTTTCAAGCAAAATATACAGTGCACAGAAAATGAGCCTCTAAGTTGCTAGGGCTTTTTTGGAAAAGAATGGTAAGAATTAGCAAATTTCACAGACACACATTAATTTTCTCCATCAAATAACAGTATAGAAACAAACTAGGAGTCATTCAAAGTAATAGGATGTATCAAGATAAAGGGCTATCAACATAGTAATATTCATATATGTATATGTGTGTGTGTGTGTATGTATATACATATACATGTATACATATACAAATACAGATGTATAGATATATATGTATGTTTATTACAAAAACACGCATTGTAACAAGGGGACACGCCCCCCACCTTTTTGCCCCACATCCCAGAGACAAGGACGTATCAGGGACTTCGTTCCCCCGTCCCCAGCGGCGCCACCAGATTTCGCCACCTCCGTCGAGGATGGGGGGATGTCCCGATGTTGACTATTTGCTGATTTGACTATTATGTTCAATGTTTGATGTTCCAATTCAATTCAATGTTTACATATTTACTTTTTTACATCTTTATATGTTATATTGCAATACATCTTTCGATAACTAGCATTTTTAGTACCATATGTATAGTATATACAACCCCACACCCGCCCAGCTCACCCTCCCCCCCGGTCCCCCACCACTGTCCCCCTATCTTCCCCAAATTAAGGCCCCTCTGTCCCCCTGTCCCAAATACTTGTCCCCCCATCCCCCAAGGTGGTGTAACTATGATTTAAAAATGTTTTCAAGCAAATATACAGTCCATAGAAAATGAGCTTCTAAGTTACTAGAGCTTTTTTGGAAAAGAATACTGGGAATTAGAGATTTTCATGGACAGCTGACATTGATTTTCTCCATCAAACGAAAATAACAAACCCAGAGTCATTCAGAGTAATGGATGTATCCTGGTAAAGGGCTATCAACATAGTAATGTGCCCTTTTTAAAATAAGATTCAATAAACAATAATAATATAATATAATATAAAAACTAAAAAGGAAAAAACAACCGCCTAATTAAAATTATGAAGTTTACAAATGATCAAAAGCTATAAAATGAAAAGTTGTGATTCCCTTAAACATGAGAAATAGAAGGGAGGAGAATTTCGTTTGAAGGAGCATTACAAATACCAAATCACCAATTATAATTGAAACACAAAAAATAAAATCACCAACTTCAAGTGAAATGCTATTCTATGTGCTCAAGATCTCAATAATCGTATGACTTGTTGAATTACATATCTCAAAGTTTACGTGAGATATAAAAAAACAAGTAGACCTGAAAGCTTGTCAAATGAAAACAGAAAACTGTTATCATCCTTCTGCCACTCGTTTTTTTGGAAAACAAATTTGGGAAAATAAACTGTTATATCAGTCAAAATTAGTGTAGGGTGCACCAATTAATTATGTGATACCCATGTGCTCTTGTGGTCAGAAATCAATGAAGATAGGTAACTGTTAATTTGAGGAACTGAGAATAGCCGGTTATGTTGCTGCATATTTCAAGAAGGAGAAGACATTTTCATCTGTGATCTTGTTGAGAAGCATTCAAATAATCACATACCAGTGAAATGAAAAGCAAGCTATTTAAAGGATTATTCATTATAACAAAAAAACTTTGCACAGCAACATCAAATATATATTGATTGTCTTGATCAACTTTTTGGTTAAAGTTTCACAAATAGGCTTTCAGAACAAGATAGAGTGGACAAGGCACCTAAAAATGAGTCGTGGGAATGGGCTAGAGTGGATTAAGGAATTCTATAATCTCTTGCTCACATTAGAAAAAACTTTCTCATTATTTTTTTATACTAGGAGATTCCATAATAAAGGTTTAGCCCATCAAAAATGCAGCCCAATCAGCAGATCTCCAAAAGAACAGATATAATGCATCAGGGCCTCAGAGTATCTTTGTTTTTGTCAGTTAAAAAAAATTGAGATCATTCATATAACCAGAATGATGGCACATAACCCCAGACTTTCTTAATCTGCTTGTACTCTTGGTTACAGTCTTTCTGGTCTACATCTCCATCCTTTACTCTTCACAAATAAAAACTGCAAAACATGAATGCTTAAGATAGAGGAATTCACCTTTATGATAAACTGAAACATGTGCTCAAAACCAGAAATAGAGTGGATTTGATAGCTAATGTAGAATATAGACAGCACTTTCTCACAAGAAATAATTAGAACTCTGGAAAACAAATAGATAACTGAGAACTAACTGGTCTATCGGACCAAAAACACGTAATAAAATTAAAAATTCATACTCTGTCTGCAAATAGGCTTTCTTTATTGTTTGTCTTGAATAAGGCCAATTGGAACTCATCCTGCAAATCAAATGAAGGAACAGGTCAGCGATATACAATTTCTTCATGTGTGTAAGTAAGCTAGTATATAAAATTATAAAAGCAAAAACAGTAGGAAAAAAAATGTTTAAAAGCCCCTTGCTATACTAAACAAATTTTAAAGGGATTGAAATATGCTTGTAGATAATTGCATTTCAAATAAATCATCAACTGGAGAGGTTACGCATGCTGTAAGGTCTCTCAGATTGAACATCACCAAGTTGGATATGAACTTTTTTTGAATTAAATTGTCTGCTTCTGCAAGGCCAGCACCATGTGGATTTTACCTACAATTATCTGTTTGTTTGCTTTTAAATTGTGGATGCTGGTGTCTCACAGGAATTGGACTATTTGATATTAGTTTCAGTGACATTACTTGCCTCCTTCCTCAAGTCATCTTAACTTCAAAAGATCTCTCTAAATTGTATCATTTGGCCCTTTTTCAATTGGCATTCACAATAAGCACATACAATCAATTACAAGAACTAAGGAACCGCCACTATCAGGCTAGATCGTATTAATCACCGACCCAATCATACCACATATAGTCATGCTTCAATTGACATTTTTCCCGCAAAATATTATTATGCAAAGTTCTTTTGCTGTCCTCAAGCAGAAACTTGATAACAGTTGTCCATGAAGATGAAGAATTTAGATTGAAATTCTAGAAGATCTTTTGGATATGCTATTCATGCTATTGTTAGATATGATAGATCAATCTTGTACAACATAAATATGGATTTGTTCATCCTTCAAGAGGTTAAGTTTTTCACCTTCAAGTTGTGCATATTAATACACAAGTGGAATGTAAAATGCCACTTCTCGTGGGAGGATAAAGAAGGCAAGAATCAGGAAACGGAAAGTGCAGTGGTTAATGCTTTCTGTCTTATGCCTCGTATTTTTTAAGGTGGAATATAATGTGGCCAACATTGATGGTTGAGAGCAGCTGGCGAGGTGAAGGCCTTTTATACGGTGTATACACCCAGTTATTAATAGAATCAAATCTTTGGAGACAAACAGCCCAGTGATCAACAAATTAAAGGATGATGAATTTACTCCCTTCCCTCAAGACCACACTTCAAATGTCCTAAGGGCTTGGAGGCAGTGCAGAGATGTCTCTCAACCGTCCCTAGCCATGAAAAAATGTGACCTAGCTATCATGAGATATTTTGTTCACTATTTGTGCATGCTAATGTAAAATTGTAATGTCTCTATTTAACAGAGAAGCGAGACTCGCCAAAACTTAGCAAGTCCAAGGCCATGCATCCTTGCCATGTCTGGGAAAGTCAGCTCTTAAGTCTCGCCAATCTCACCAAGTCTAGACATGTCTTGAACTAGAGACTCCGCCATTTTTATTTTTTTATTTTTATTTAACTTACAAAACTTCAATGCTTGTCCATCTAGGATTTCAAAAGAATATGAAAATGGGGTGTTTTATGAAGGTTTGTGTGGTTTTGAAGGTGGCAGGGTCTCTGTCCCTCAATCCCACCCTGTATAACCACAAGGAACATGCCACACACGCAGCCCAAGACCCACCAAGGGGCATTGCTCCAATCTTGAGAAGGGCACCACCCCTCAAGCTTGTTGGGGATGTTGCGCCCAAACCCCCACGAGGGGTGCTATCCCTCAACCCTATTTTGGTGTTCTCCCCAAACCCCCCATTAAACTATTAAGACTAAGCAAGCAATAGACTACTGATGAATCATGACAATAAAAATCTCCAAAATACATATCCCCTTTACAAATAATTGTGTCTTCACAATCAAATCCACAATCAAGGATTATCTCATTTCATACATTGGACAATTTGTTTAGTATACAAAGACTGCCATAGGCAAAGTTGGCATGCTACAGTCCATTTAAGTCATAGTTGGCAAGAAATGTCATTTTCACAATGTAAAATGTATCAATTATGCCTTGCATAGACAAATTGTAGGAAAAACTCATCTATTAGTATCCTAGCTAAATCCAAAATAGAACAAAGCCACTTATCTTTTTTGTTTAACTATTCCTCCTTGTTAATGAGCTTGTCAACAAAACATGTAGGCTAGAAAGCTTCAACAAAAATATTATAAATTCCTCACTTGAATATATACATCAGTCATTGAGACACAACCACATATCATGCCTATATCATCCAAGACCTATCTTAGATGCTAGTCCATGACTTGTCATGCTGTTGGGATGAGTAACACAACCACCTCCAAGCCATAGACTTATAATTTTAGTTTTAGTATTTTGTTTGATGCCATAGATTTCATATTCCCTAAGTTTCGCATGCTACAGTCTATTTAAGTCATAGTTGGCAACAAATATAATTTTCACAATGTAAAATGTATCAATTATGCCTTGCATAGACAAATTGTAGAAAAAACCCATCTATTAGTATCCTAGCTAAAATCAAAATAGAACAAAGCCACTTATCTTTTTGTTTAACTATTCATCCTTGTTAATGAGCTTGTCAACAAAACATGTAGGCTTGAAAGCTTCAACAAAAAAATTATAAATTCCGCACTTGAATATATACATCAGTCATTGAGACACAACCACATATCATGCCTATATCACCCAAGGCCTATCTCAGATGCTAGTTGCATGACTTGTCATGCTGTTGAGATGAGTAACACAACCACCTCTGAGCCATGGACTTATAATTTTAGTTTTAGTATTTGGTTTGATGCCATACATTTCATATTCCCTAAGTTTCGCATACATTTGACAATTTTTATATATCTGTGTGCTATTAACTTATTTCCTTAAGCTAAAATTTGTGTTTATAGATATATGATCCATGTCTACTTGTATATACAACAAAGTAGCTTCTATTTAATGAGGTTATTGTGTCTTTAATATTTATTTATTGAAGGGTGCATGAAACAAGTTTTATAATCATTAAAAATCTCTAAATTTCTTGTTTCTTTTATTTGTTGAGTCTGCACTCTTGGGTGCAAAGTTTGAGGCAAGTCTGAGTTCTTCTCAAAGGACTTCCACATATACAAAGGGCAATTCAATGGACTTCCTTAACTCTGAACATGACAAGCACTTATAGTCTCTAACTAATGAAACAAATTTTTAAAAATGCTCTGAACGCCGGTCATTACAACCAAAAAATTGTTTTAACCATCTTCTTTTTGTGACATAACAATAATAGTGATGGTTTATTATTGTCAGTTGCTCTTTACTCATTTTTAAGTATCAATCTTTTTGGTGATAGGTCTCTAAGCATAAAAGGGTTACAAAACAATAGGAAGACTTTATTAAGGAATATGATCGGATAAAATTGTTTTGACCATCCTCTTATCATGAGATAACTATAATAGAGATGGTTCAATATTGTCAGTTTCTCTTTACTCATTTTTGAAGTGTAAAAATTTTTGGCGACAGGTCTCTAAGCATAAAAAATTACAAAACAATAGGAATACTTTATTAAGATATGCTCAGGTTGAGAAGAGAGAATACATATTTTCACACAATACAGCCATATGTTCACATTAGCTGTATTGAAACCTGAAAATGATGTGTAAGAAAAAAATAGAATGGGGATATTAACTAATCCAGTACTTCAATTTATTTGCACTTCAAATACAGAATGATTAGTTTCTCAAACTAAAGGCTATGCTTTTCTACATTAGTTCTCGATTAAATATATACATTAAAGATGATTGTTGTGCCGGGAAGTCTTCTCATGTCCCTTTCACCAAAACCCTGAAGCATAGGAAACAATGGAAGCAAATTTTAATATTAAGAAAGGTAGGACTGAAAGCTTGCAAAGGATTTCTTGGTGTCACTGACACTGTATCATGCCAAAACACATTAACCCTACATTTTGTTACCTATGGTCCCTCGAGCAAAATGGAATAAATCATATTCAAATCAAGTTTGACAACTTTTATGCAGATTCATACACAGACACGTTCTCATTGAATGGGACCACTGTACTTCCACTTAATTGGTGAATGGTGTCAATTCAATACTCTCCATACTATCCATTCAAGTCTATGAGACCAGTATGCTGGTTCTGGCCTACCACTTCAAGATCAATCCAGCCTAGCTGATGGGTCTGAATCCAATCCAGCCCAGATGATGGATCTGAATTCAGTCCATCCTATGGGTCATCCAAAGTCCTGCTGAAGACTTATGGATCCATCTAGGACAGACATGGACATGGGATTAACACCCACACATAAAGTTTTCCTGGTTTTTTATTTCTTTTAAATTTTCTTGAATTCTAACTCTAACTAAAAAGCTAAAAACAGCTTGTCCCAAAACCCTAAAACATGGATTCTGAATCCTGATACATCTTAAAGTTAGACAAAATGATTTATCTTATTGTGAATGCAAAATAAAACTCTCTTATTGTGAATACAAATTTATGTGTGCCATGATGATTTGTATAGTTCTGAAGGTCATAATATGGAGTTGGCAAAGGTGACTCCACTCCTTGACCCTGCCCTATATCACAACAGGAAATCTATAGGCACAACCCCCAAACCTCCACTAAACTCATTTGATTTGCTATGTAGTATGCTTGAAACTCTTCATCTACAATATATCAGCAGATTGGACAATCTTCCCTAATGTTACTTGATGCTTACTAATTTACCTTGTTTAATTTTCCTAGTTCTTTGGCATACAACTTTTTCGTTCTTGGGGAGAAGAAATATGGTTCATGTGCAGTGTTTATTATTATGTTTCAATAATTTGGTTTATCCAGCTATGTGTTTGCTACTGTTCCTATATAATGGTTGGTCAGTGATGGATGATTGTTAACAATTAACATCATTATTTTTTAATTATAAAATGCTGATTGACTGTTTAATATTTTTTTTCTTTATGGTGGTTTTGATTATTATACAATGTATGATACACTGTGTGGTATTTTAAACTTACTACTGCCAAGATGTATATGCTTCTAACTTTTCGTACGTTTTTGTATGGTTGGGTCCAAAACATACCCAACCCCCTCCACCACCCCTCCCCAAAACATACAAAAAATTGACTAACCCTACTAACCAAACCCCAAGCCCAAACCAATACCAAGACTAGTAACTTAGAATCAAGTTAAACGCGTTTCTCCTCCCACTCAATAGTGTCAAATTGTTGTTGCAAGAATTTATCACTTGGTTTCTCATTCAACGAGTGGTAAATAGATTTTTTGCAAGGAAGCTTCCATTTAGTGCAAAACAAAGTTTTTGAAAGTCAACACAAGATGTTAGAAAAAACTAAACTGTGCAACATCAATTAAGTTTCCATTTTTGTTAAGAGGCTTCTTTATAGAGAAAACAAATTCTCTAAGATGTTGAGACAAGATGGTTGACAGAACAAAGGAAGGGAAGGCAAGCAATTTCAGCAAGGGTTGTGTCTCAATCCCAATCCTAGAGGGATCTAAACCACTAGACTTAGAGGGCATGTAGAGGGGTCAAATGACCATGTCATACAACAAATAGTTGCAGGATGATAACTTTAAAGGGCGTGAAATTCATATCTATAGCGTTTAGTGATGCTTAGTCTTGCAAACAAAAAGCTATTCTCTCTGTACAATTGTTTCTTTTTAACACTATTTTGAACTATATATTTCACTTTAAATCATCCCTAAACCTTCGGTAAACAAAAATTTTATTAGTAACACCTTATAGTTGTATTTCCAACCTGAGGGTCAATGGAATAAAACCTACATATAATGAAAGCTAGGCATGTTGTCCATCCAACCAGTGAAAAGTAACTGGATTCAAGTCTGGATTAACCGCTTTTATTCAGATTAACATACTGCCAAATACTCACTAGATTAGATCATTATCTTATTCCGCTTAAACCATAATTGGTGCTGATGCTCAATATGATTCACACTATCAGTTCAAGTTACATGTCTCCCTCCTCCACTCAAAAAGAGTGTCATATTGGTTGCATGAATATCATGTTTGGCACTTCATCCCCTGGGGGACAGTAGTTCGACTCTATTCTGGAAGACTGATATCTAGTGCAAAATAAAGTGTCTTGGGGAATGATAATTGGTACAACAGAGAAAGAGATGGAAATTCTATCTTTAGCAAGCTAGACAAAGGGTAGGAACGGGTAGATGAATTAAATAAATTCAAGTCAACAAGTGAGTTGAAACTATGGTTTGAACTTTTTGGGAAAACAAGGCAAATAGGGCTAGAATAAGAAGGTTCTTACACTGGATTCTTGAAGATAAAGCATCTTCCAAATTCTACTGCCAACACTTAGAACATAAAATCTCATAGAATTTTAACTCTGCAAAATTATCGTAGAGAACTTATGGAGGACAGATGCAAATTCAGACAATATTTCCTGATCATTTCCAAATAAAAGGATTATGTGGCATCCAATCCTTTCTGTACCTCTTCTGAGGAATTGGTCAAACATCTCATCCCTTAGATGATTGAAATTTATCAAAGGATTTATTCTGCAGAAAAAGATCTAGATAAATTAATGGCATGAAGGATCTCAACAATGAGAAGAGGCCAAGCCCTTCTAATCTTCCAATAGACCTTTTTCAAAAGGATGACCAATTTGATTAATCCAACTTTTCTATAAAAACACTAAGAATAAATAGGAACTAGGAAAGGAGGATTTTATCAAAACAGTCTTATCATGTTACTCCTTAAAGTTTCCAAAAAAGAGTCTTAACTGTAAAGCATCTCTTAAAAATTTGTATATTACATTTCTTAGGGAAGAGATCTAGAGTAATTAGTGGTCACCATGAAGGATCTCTATAGAATGAGAAGTGTCCAAGCCATTCTGATATTCCAATAGACTTTTTCAAGAGAATGAGAAATATGATCAGTCCAACCTTTCTAAAAACACTAAAAAACTACAAGCCTTAGGAAGGAGGAATGTCTTCAATGCAAATCTTACAGAATACCTCTTATAGAAAATGATATTATGGGAAGTATTTGGTAAAATACTTGCTTGTTATTAACAATGATCAATAGATCAAGATTCAATATATACAAATGAATAAATAATATTTCCTTAGGAAATGATCGTAAAGAATAGAAACATTTTGCTCTAGCTAATAGATAGCTAACAACTAACTAAATATTATAAACATTCTAAAGTTTACAATAGATAACTATTAAATAATAATAGACATAATAGAAACTATCTATTATCATAATACCCTCCCTTAATGGTTAATCTATCCACAACACTAAGTTGTCCTTTGAATTTGACAAACTTATCAGGACCAAGAGGCTTGGTGAGGATGTCTGCAGTCCAATCCACTTTAGGAACATACTGCAAGTCTAATGTCTCATCTTCAACCAACTGTCATATGTAGTAACAATGAACATCCATATGCTTGGTTCATTCATGAAAGACTAGATTCCGTGCTAATTTGATAATGCCTTCATTATCAACAAACAAAGCAGTCAGTCCTACTGGTGACGTCTGTATATCCCCAATTATCCGATGAAGCCAACCAACTTCACAACTTATCTTAAATTTTAATTGTCCCTCTATATTCAGCCTTTGTAGAGGAGAGAGAAATTGCCTGTTGCTTCTTATTGGTCCATGTAACAGCACAGGATCCCAAACTTGTGAGAAATATTAAAAATTTCAATTTAAAACTCACAACCTAACCATAAAAATCTGCTCGGCAAATGCTATTACCGAGTAGCAGTTTTGCTCGGTAAACATTAAGAAACCAAGTGGCAGGAGAGTTTACCGAGTGAGCTTGGTAAACACACAACTCGGTAACCAAAGGATACCGAGTGAGCTCAGTAGTGTGATTACCGAGTGAACTCGGTAACCACAGGAAGGTGGAGCTCGGTAGAAGAAAGCACTGAGTGAGGTCGGTAGCCACTACTGGGAGGAGCTCCGTAGAAGACTTTACCAAGTGAGATCGGTTTGAACTGCAAATGACTTCTACCAAAGACAATACCGAGTGCAGACTTATGATGTGAATATGTTCACCATTAAAACCAGAGATCCAAAGCTTGAAATATTCAACAATAAACTTCACAAATACAATGAACAAGAAGCAATGGAATCACGTATGCCTGCTTGCTTACTATTCAACTTAGATTCAAACTATTACAAAATCTGGGAGCATTCAGCTTCAACTAGAAAACCCTAAAGTGCTAAAAACTTGAACAACTTCAATACTTAGAAACTTTAAACTTGCAGCTCTAATGGTTGCATACAATAACGCCTAGAGCAATCATTGCTTCAACAGGACAAATGAAACAATAAAACATTCAACTTACAGAATGATCAAAGAAGAAACATGTGCAACTACAGGCACGAAAAGAACTTCCTCTGTCCCTGCAACAAACTGGATCTGCTGATCACTTTCTCTGCTCTCTGCAACTTCTGAGCTCTTCTTCTCACTCTGTCTCTCTGTCTTCCTCTAACTGCTCGAATGAATGTGAACAATCCTTTTTGTCTACTGTCAAAAAAGTTTTCCCCCTCATTTGAAAATTTGAAAAACTCACCTACCTGTAATAAATTTTCTGGCTGTTGTGCAATCCATCAGGGGTGGTAGGTGGGCGTTTGGCTCCATGGAGAAACGACCAACTGCATTTAATATTCCAACACTCCCCCTTTGTCCCGAGCCAAACAAACAAGGATCACAGCTGATCCAAATCAACTACACCAAGACACTCTCTTAGGTGTACAAAAGTTCCAATGCCTAATGGCTTGGTAAAAATGTCTGCTAGCTGCTACTCAGACTTACAAAATTCCATCTTGATATCCCCATTCTCCACCAACTCCCTGATGAAGTGATATCTGATCTCTATGTGTTTACTTCTCCCATGGAAGATAGGATTCTTGGACAATGCAATTGATGAGATGTTGTCACAATAAATTGTGGTTCCATCCTCTTGCCTTTCATTCAAATCTGTCAAGATCCTCCTTAACCAAATAGCTTGACATGCTGCTGCATTTGCTACTATGTATTCAGCCTTTGCTGTAGATTGAGCAACAATAGGTTGCTTTTTGGATGCCCATGAAATTGCACCCGATCCCATATTAAACATATATCCAGAAGTGCTCTTCTTATCATCTATACTTCCAACCCAATCACTATCCGTGTAACCAACCAACTTGAATTCATCATTTGCAGTATACAAAATCCCAAATCCCTTGGTACCTTTCACATACCTTAGGATCCTTTTTCCCGCTTGCCAATGGGAATCCTTTGGTGTTTCCATAAATCTGGAAATCAAACTTACTGCATGCATTAGGTCTGGCCGAGTTGCAGTCAAATACATCAGACTTCCAACCATACTCTTGTATAGTGTTGGATCCACTCTCTTGCTAGAGTCTTCCTTGCTCAACTTCAGACCTACTGCTGTTGGTGTCGGGGCTGCCTTATTGTTCTGCATTTTAAGTCTCTCCAAGATCTGCCTTACATATTTTTCTTGAGAGATGAAGATGCCATCATGCATTTGTTTTACTTCTATGCTTAGAAAATACTTCAAGAGACCTAGATCTGTCATTTCAAATTCACTTTTCATGGCCTCTTTAAACTCACCAATTAGAGCCTTGTCATTTCCAATAAAAATCAAATCATCTACATACAAGACAACAATCAAAACATTTTCATTTGCTGCTTTGATGTAAAGAGTGGGCTCACTATTGCTTTTGCTAAAGCCATTGCTCATCAAATATGAGTCAATCCTGCTGTACCATGCCCATGGAGCTTGCTTGAGCCCATAAAGAGCTCTCTCCAACCTATATACTTTGTTCTCTTCACCTGCAACTTCATAACCAGGTGGCTGCTCCACATACACTTCTTATTTCAATACACCATTTCTTCTCCTTAATAGCTTCTTCAAAATAAATCAGATCACTATGAGAAAATAATGCAAAATTAACACTCTCATCATAATCTTCATACCTTTCATTTTGGTATATGTCCCTAAGACTCTTGGTCTTTCTTGGTAACAGGGAGGAGAGTGTGGGGTTAGAATCTTCACTACTGCTGCTTGGCACTAACACTCGGTCATGCCTAGAAGAGCTCGGTAATGACTGAGGCTGCTTGCCTCTTCTTCTATCTGCTCCTTCTTGCTGTTCATCAGCATCCTCTTCACTTATAATTGGCACTTTGCTTGAAGTGCTCGATGACTCATCAGTTTGACCATACCAAGACTGATTTTCAAAAAATTCCACATCTCTTGAAAGCATCATCTTGTTGTTCGATGGGTCATACAATCTGTATGCCTTTGATTCTAAGTTGTACCCTGTGAAGATGCACTTCACACCTTTGTCATCCAATTCCTGCCTTTGCTCTTTAGGCACATGTGCATATGCAACACATCCAAACACCCTTAGGTGTTCAACTGTCCATCTTCTTCGTGACCATGCTTCCATTGGAATTCTGTCACGGACTGCCTTTGTAAGACACCTATTAATTAGGTAAACTGCTGTTGCCACAGCCTCTCCCCAAAATTCAGTTGGGAGACCTTTCTCTTTCATCATGCTCCTTGCCATTTCAACAATGGTCTTGTTCTTTCTTTCAGCCACTCCATTCTGCTATGGTGTATAGCTGGCTGTGAGCTCTTTCTTTATGCCATGTTTCCTGCAAAAATTTACAAAAGAATTGGAGGTATACTCCCCTCCTCTATCTGATCTTAGGACCTTAATATAGTGTCCACATTCTCTTTCAGCCTGGGCTTTAAATCCTACAAATTTATCAAATGCTTCAGATTTATTCTTTAAGAAATACACCCATGTCCTACGACTGAAATCATCAATGAATGTCATAAAATAAGTACTCCCCCCAATGGAAGTAACTTGCATAGGACCGACTAGGTCAATATGCACTAACTCTAATGGATATCTAGCCCTCCTAGAATTTCCAGAATTAAAGGGAAGCCTATGTTGCTTACCCAAAATACAAGCCTCACACTTGTCACATGAATTTCCTATTCGTGGAAAACCTTCTACCATTCTTTTATTTGACAATAAATTTAAACCAGCATAGCTAAGATGACCATACCAGAGGTGCCATAGCCGTGAGGGGTCTTCAATCACACTCCTTAGAGCTGATTGTGTGGGAGGTGCAACACCAACTTGAGATGAGAAACATGTCTCTATCCTCAAGGAAAACATTCTGTTCTTTGTCATTTGAACTGTTGCAAGTAGGTTCTTGCTCCCATCTTTTTCTTGAATGACACACATGTCATTCTCCATCAGCACTTTGTATCCATTTTGAATGAGCTGACCAATGCTCATCAAATTGTGCTTCATACCAGGGGCGAAATACACATTTTGTATTTCCTTCTTCTCACCTTTCTTGGTGCGGACCATAATAGATCCTTTGCCAGCAACTGGTAGGGTTCCATTGTTACCTATCTGAATTTCTGATTTGAAACTCTCGTCAATGAATGAAAACAAAGTTTCATTACCGCTCATGTGGTTGCTACATCCACTGTCGAGGTAGCAAACCTCAGGGCTTCCTTCTTCACCAACATTACACATGATGAAGGCAGCAGCATTGGGTCCACTTCCCATATTCACATTAGCCACATTTGCTTGTCCTGACTGATCATTCTGCTTCTTCCAGCATTCATTTGCATAATGCCCATATTTATGACAGTAGTAGCATTCTACATTACTCTTATTTGAGTTGTAGTTTTTCTTACCTCCTCTTGAAGTATTTTGTGAGCTACTTGCTCCATCTGCTCTTCCTGAGCTTTTTGCTGCAGCATTTCTTTGTCCTCCATTACCTCGGCCTCTGCCTCTAGAGTTTCTGCCTGAGCCATTTCTTCCTCTCCCCCTTCCTCTTGGATTTGACTGAGCCTTGAATGCTTGCTCTTGGGTAGAAGAAGATGTAGATCTGTTGATCCTATGCTCATGGGTTTGAAGTGTACCCATTAACTCATCCATTGTCAAAACAGTGAGGTCTTTTGCCTCTTCTATGGTCATGACCAAATTGTCGTATTTATGAGGTAAACTCCTCAATATCTTTTCCACTATCCTCTGCTCTTGATAGTCTTCTCCATTTGACTTCAGTTGGTTAATCACATTGGAGGTCCTTGAACTGAAGTCTGCAACTGATTCATTTTCCTTCATCTGAAGGTTCTCAAACTCCCTCCTTATATTCTGCAGCTTTACTGTACGTACTTTATCAGTCCCCTTGAAGTTCGTCTCAAGGATATCCCATGCTTCCTTTGCATAATTTGCTGCAGCAATCTTTGGAAATACTGTCTCTGTCGTTGCTGCTTCAATAAGATTTAATGCCTTAGCATCCTTCCTCCTTGACTCTTTCAAATGAGTCTTTTGTACATTTGTGAGGGCAGCATACTAAGTTGGGTCTGTTACATCATTGAATCCATTCACTACAAACTCCCACAAATCATTTGCTACCATAATGGTTTTCATTTTCTTTGCCCATGTATCATAATTTTGTCCATTGAAGGGTGGTGCCTGCTGCCATATCTTTCCTACATCTCCTGCCATGATAAATATCCCAAGAAAACAAATGCCCTAACTCACTTTGGATGTGAGGCCTCAATTCTCTGATACCATGTGAGAAGTATTAAAAATTTCAATTTAAAACTCACAACCTAACCATAAAAATTTGCTCGACAAATACTATTACCGAGTAGTAGTTTTGCTTGGTAAACATTAAGAAACCGAGTGGCAGGAGAGTTTACCGGGTAAGCTTGGTAAACACACAACTCGGTAACCAAAGGATACCGAGTGAGCTCGGTAGTGTGATTACCGAGTGAACTCGGTAACCACAGGAAGGTGGAGCTCGGTAGAAGAAAGCACCGAGTGAGGTCGGTAGCCACTACTGGGAGGAGCTCGGTAGAAAACGTTACCGAGTGAGATCAGTTTGAACTGCAAATGACTTCTACCAAAGACAATACCAGGTGCAGACTTATGATGTGAATATGTTCACCATTAAAACCAGAGATCCAAAGCTTGAAATATTCAACAATAAACTTCACAAATACAATGAACAAGAAGCAATGGAATCTCGTATGCCTGCTTGCTTACTATTCAACTTAGATTCAAACTATTACAAAATCTGGGAGCATTCGGCTTCAACCAGAAAACCCTAAAATGGTAAAAACTTGAACAACTTCAATACTTAGAAACTTTAAACTTGCAGCTCTAATGGCTACATACAATAACGCCTAGAGCAATCACTGCTTCAACAGGACAAATGAAACAATAAAACATTCAACTTACAGAATGATCAGAGAAGAAACACGTGCAACTACAGGCACGAAAAGAACTTCCTCTGTCCCTGCAACAAACTGGATCTGCTGATCACTTTCTCTGCTCTCTGCAACTTCTGAGCTCTTCTTCTCACTCTATCTCTTTGTCTTCCTCTAACTACTCGAATGAATGTGAACAATCCTTTTTGTCTTCTATCAAAAAAGTTTTCCCCCTCATTTGAAAATTTGAAAAACTCACCTACCTGTAATAAATTTTCTGGCTGTTGTGCAATTCGTCAGGGGTGGTAGGTGGGCGTTTGGCTCCAGGGAGAAACAACCATCTACATTTAATATTCCAACAAAATTAAACACATTCAAAAGTTGAATTTTTATCTAAAACCTACCCAATCTAAATCTGTGAACCCACTGAGTCTAGGATTAGAGCTCCAAGAGTAAATATGTTCATAATCTATAGTACCCTTCACATAACAAAGCACACGCTTGGCTTCCATTCAATGATTAGCCTTAGGAGTTGTCATAAAATGTGAGATGTAGTTGACTGCGAAGCTGAAATCTAGTAGCAGAGAGGTAGATGAGGCTTCCTACTAGTTGCATGTATTTAGTATCATCAACTGGAAGAGAATCAGACATGGTTGATAATTTCAAACCTTTCTCCATGGGTGTGGATGCAAGCTTGCAATCCTGCATACAGAATTTGTCTAACAGAGCCCTGTCATATTTGGACTGAGAACTTAATATACCAAAAGACTATTGTCAAACCTCAACACCTGGGCAACAATGCATGAGCTTGAGAACAATCATATCAAAAGATTGGCATAAACTTTGATTAATTCCCTAAATCAAAGATGTCAAATTGCCAGCGATAATCAAATCATCAACATAAATGACCAGAAGGCTGATGTCACTGTCAGTAGTCTTGATATACAAATTTGAGTCTTAAGAACTCCTCTGCAAGCCTTGATCACTGAGGTACTTATCAATTTTCATGTACCATGCCCTAGGGGCCTACTTCAAGCAATAAAAAGCTTTCACCAGGAGGTTGCATCATGTAGACCTCTTATTGCAGGTCATCATTTAGGAAAACACTCTTGATGTCCATCTGATGGACCTTTCAGCCAAACTGTGCTACCATTGCTAGGACTAATCTAATAGTGCTCATTTTTGTTGTAGGAGCAAAGCTCTCCTTATTATCAATGCCCTTATGCTGAGAAAAGCCCTTTACAACTAGACGAGCTTTGTACTTATCCAAAGTGTTACAAAACTTGTATTTTATTTTGTAAACCCATTTGCAGCCAATGGGTTTCTTCCCTGGTGAAAGATCAAAAAGGACCTAGGTGTGATTCTTCAACAAGCTTTGGTGTTCTGATTGCATGTCATGTTCTCACTTTGGAAATCCTTTAGCCTCTGAGTATGTTCCAAGCAGTTCTCACATCGATGAGCTCATCATCTCGAACATAAGCAAGTATCTTAGTCCACCACTTAGGTCGAAGAGGACCAACATTAGTATTAGGAGATGCTCTATGATCAGGTTCCTCGTCAAAAGAATCTAGATCAAACTCAAGTGAAGCGTATACAAATCTTAAGGTGTTTGTACAAGAATCACTGGTATAACTGGAGCTGCTAGAGCCCTCCCATCAAGTGGGCCTAATGGAAGTTTAACTCCCAAATCATGAGCCTTCATAGGTTGATCTACTTGATCAAGAACAAAAGAAACATGCATGAATAGTCCTCATTGCTCATCAAAGACTACATCACAACTATACAGGAGACAAGATGTCTTCAGTGTTGATTAAGCGGCAGGCTTTGTGAAGACTACTATATCTAGCAAGCATGATTTTTTGACTCTTGGCATCCAACTTGGTGTGTGACGCATTAGGTATCCAAACATAGGCAAGAGAGCCAAAAATCTCCAAGTGACTAATTTTGAGTTTGCGACCTGACCACATCTCTTCCAGAGCCTTACCTTTGACCGCCAAAGTGGGTAACTAGTTCAAAAGATAGACTACAGCGTTAATTGTTTCTGCCCAAAACTTCTTCGGAACATTTCAGTGGTCGAGCATGGATCTGGCCATCTTGGTGATTGGTATGTTCTAACGTTAAACTACACTGTTCAGTTGTGGTGTGTGGGATGTGGTTAATTGATGCTTGATGCCATGAATATCACAGAAGCTAGAGAATTCAATAGAACAAAATTCCCCCCACTATCTGTCCTAATAGCAATAACAGATTTCCTAGACTCTTTTTCAACTAGAGGTTTAAACTTTTGAAATATAGTAAACACATCTGGTTTCTTTTAAAGAAAATATACCCACATTTTTCTACTGAAACCAATCAACAAACAACAACAAATACATAGACCCAAGAACAGAAGGAGTAGCCATAAAGTTGCAAATATCGGCATGAACAAGGTGAAGTACCTAGGAAGCGCACAATGAATTGCCAACAGGAAAAGGTGTGCGATGTTGCTTACCAGCCTGAAATGCATCACAAATGTCATGTTGAGTCTGAATCTCTGGAAAACCAAGGGCAAACTCTTCCCAAGCAAGCTGAGAGAGATAATGCACATTTAATGCATACTATTGATGCCAAAGTGAGCTAACGAAAGACCATCTAGCAGCCATAGCTAGGTCTTGAGAATCACCAGAATCAACAAGTTGAAAAGACCATGATCCTCAAGTCCAACTGCAACAACAAACTGAGCACTGTTATCAGTGATGATGCACTGATATGAATTGAAAGTGGTTTCCAACCATGGAGAGTGTCGCAGCATCTAACTGATTGAGGGTAGATTGAGTTCCATCCATGGAACATAGTACACATTGAGGAAAATGAGATTCCTCCCAACAGACTGAATATGAATGTTTCCTTTGCTGACAATAGTGTACTCTTCCCCTCCACCAAAACTAACTAAATCTAGAAGAGGTTGGTAGTCAGTGAATCAGCCAATGCGATAGGTGAAATGATGAGAATCACCTGAATCAATGTACCAGGTGAACAACTTCACATGATCTGCAGGTCTTTTAGGTAGGAAGGCATAAAAGGCAAATTTTGTCTGCTCACTGTTCTCTGCATTGTTTGCTTTGGGTTGTGAACCAGATTGCTTAGCTTAGGCAAATAAACATTTCCGACATACCTTCATGTGACCATACTTATGACAGTAGTTGCATTAAATGTTCTTTTTTCTTGGAGCCCTCTAATGCTAGAGCAAAGGACTTCTACTAAGAAGACTGTTGTGAATGAGACTTGTCCTTATCCTTCTAAAAGGATTTAGCAACAAAGGTTTTATCTGTAGAAGTGGTGCTGAAACTACCACCCAACTGTTGTTTCCGCCAATCTTGTTAAAGGAGAAATGGACAAAGATCTATGAACTTCAAATCAACACCAGTAGAAGTGATGTTGAGAGTCTCGACAAAATGCTTGCAAGACTTCAGTAAACTATAAGAATTTGGTATAGCTCTAATACCATGTAAGAATTTGTCTAAGGCAAGAATGAAATGTCAAGATCTAGATGCTCAAGAGATAGCACAAGAGAGACAAGCTATGATCAAAGGAGAATGGATTAATCAAATAATTGGATGAATACATCATAGAAGTGCCTTGTATATAAAGGCAACTGATATGTCTAGGAGTCATACAAGAGATAAGCATAACAACTAAGCACATGTCCACCAAGAGTGGATTATCCTCCATTGTGCATGAATGTGCGTATAACAATGAGAGGATAAGAATACAAAGGTGTATCTCGTAAAGAGATGTAGTAGACAACATATGCTCAATTGGAGTGCAAACAACTATGTTGTCTATATGATAACTCATGTGAATATGCAAACTCCTAGGTGTCTATATGACAACTAATATACTAATGCATTAATCTAAGTAAACTTAAGTAAAGTGTAAATAGTATATACTTATTTACACCAACATCCCCCCTTAAGTGCAACTTAGGGAAATGTACTTAACCTCACAAAAGCTAGATAATAATGCAAGATGGGTCCCGAATACTAGGCCATGTTAGGTATCCATGTAAAAAATGCAAAACGCATGCAAGCTCTCATAAAGCAGAGAAAGAAAGAAAAGCTCATGGGAAAAACCCTCCTCCAAAAGAGAAATGAAAAGACAAGATGCATGGAGTAATTAAGACCCCCCCATTATAACATACATCATGTATATACAATAGAGAAGTATGAGAAGGACAAAATCCCAGAAGAGGAAAAGGTCCCCCACATAAGAGAGAAGAAAGAAAGAAGAAGAAAGGAGACAAGGTAGTCCCCCCTCAATATAGAATGCCCATCAATAATAGTTGCTCCAAAATGAATGTAGAAGCTGATCCATGACTGTTGAATGATGTTCCTCCCCTTAGGAAGAAACAATGTCATAGGTACATATGAGATGCTTCCCCAATGTGTAGAAAGAATCCTAAAGATGAATGGTGTCTTTGAAAATTGCTCAACTGTCCCTATGTCGATATTAACGGTCGGGCCTTCCAACATTGCTGAAAAGAACAAGTGCAGATCTGCAAGGATAGATGTAGAACATATCCCAAAGAACCAATTGTCTCCTTGAATGATAAAAAGACCTCCTGCAACTGATGTGCATAAGGATCCACAATCATATCAACCTTGTAAGACTGATCATGTAGAGAATGGACAAGAGGGTCAGAGTGTTCCCTCGCAACAACTGAAGAAGGATCATATTCATCAAAGAGAAGATGTATATCATCAATAGTGTCTCCCAAATCTACTATGTAAGACTCTGCAAACAAACTTGAATTATCTGTCAAGTAGTTATCCCTTGATGCTGGAATCGGAAGACAAGGTGTAACCAACTGTACTAAATTGCGTGGACCTATCACTGTAGCAATGTATGCATGTGGAATTCGCTGATGTTGTGGCCTTGTCCTGCATCTGTCAGAAGAATCCCCCACATCTGAACCTGTTGAATCACTATCATTGTTGTCACTATCAATTTCCACAATGTATGAAGTATGGAGAGGATTAGAGGATAAGCTAGGTGAACTTTCCTCAAAGTGAACATTCCTCTCTATGAATATCTCATGAGTCTTAGGTTCCATAAGTCTATATGCCTTAACACTTTCTTCATATCCAATGAAAGTACAAGGCCTTGGTAGTGGTGTCTTGTATTCCTTTGAAGATATGTGTGCCCATGCTAGACAACCAAAAACTTTGAAGTGTTTCACAACTGGTTTTCTTCCGCACCATGCCTCAAAAGGAGTTATTCCATCTCAGACATTATGAGGAGATCTATTAAGGATGTGATCGGCACTACTTATAGCTTCTACCTCAAGAGATGGATCAAGAGACTTAGCTTGAATCATACAACTTGCCATTGACTTAAGAGTTTTAATCCTCATTGCTGCAACACTTGTCGTTTGTGGACTAAATGCTACAGGATTCTGAAGATCAATACCCTCAAGTTCACAAAAGTCTCTAAGTCTTGAGTTCACATATCTACTTTCATTGTCCATACGAAGAACCTTGATGGCTTTACTTGATTGCTTCTCAACATGACTCTTGAAGGCTAGAAACTTATCAAACACTTCATTCTTGTGATCAAGAAAGTAGACCCATGTATAGCATGAAAAGTCATCAATGAAAGTGAGGACATAGCGACCCTTGCTAACTAATGTCATTGAAAAAGGGCCTGCTAGAACCATGTGAACCAACTCAAGAACAACTGACGCTCTCCAAGACTTCCTTTTGTCAAACTTCTCTTCTAGATGCATATCCATTGAACAAGTTGAACATTCACCCTTAAAAAAGTTGATTGTAGGTAGACCTTTGACCATATTTTTTGAGCTAAGTTGATCAAGATAGTGGAAGGCAAGATGTCCATACCACTCATGCCATAATTTACTTTGTGATTGTGAATGTGTCAAGAAGGCATGTGAAGGAGACTTAGGCACAAAGTGAGAGAAAGAATAAAGCCTTGTGTAATGATTTAACTTTACGCACTGCAACCAATGAATCATCCTTAAGATTTCGCACCATTACTGAATCATGAAGGAACTCAACTTTATTTCCACCTCCACAGTGAATGATTTGGTAAATTGAAAGGAGATTAGTGCTAAGGTTAGGAACATAAAGAACATCTTTGAACTCTCCATTTTCCATCTCAACTTGTCATTTCCCTTCAACTTCCACTTGTGTATCATTCCCTACAAAGATGTGAGGTACCTTAGATTGCTTCAATGAAGAAAAGTGTCCTTTTGAAGAACACATATGATGTGAGGCACCCAAGTCAAGAATCCATTCCCCTAAAGAACTTGAACTTTCCATAAGTGCTTTCCCTTTTCCCTTTGAAGTGGATGGATTTGAATCCTTGGAAGTATTTGGCACAATGATTTTGTTCTTCCTAAGTAATTTTTCCAACTCATTTATTCTCTGAGTCTTGCAATGATGCTCATCATGATTTGGTTTCTTGCAATATACACAAAATAGTTTATCCTTCTTGTTGTTGTTTCCCTTCTTATTGGAAGAAGAATTGCCTTGTTGTGAGGAGGAAGATTGTTGTGTCTCTGATTGTGATTTTGGCTTCCACTTCTTTTTCTTGTTGTTGGTGAAACTTTTGCCCCCTTGATTTGTTTGGCTCTCATTACTAGCCACCAATGCTTTAAACTTTGATTACTTGAGAATACCCATATCTATCAATTTGGATTGTTCCAACATCAACATTTCTGCAAATGCATCAAATGAAGGCTTAGTGAAGGCACTTCCCATGGTCAACTTATGAGTGTTGTAACTCGAAACAAAAGATGCATAGCTGCAAATGCATCAAATGAAGGCTTAGTGAAGGCACTTCCCATAGTCAACTTGTGAGTGTTGTAACTTGAAACAAAAGATGCATACTCTGAAGGTAGCCTCTTCAAGATGTGATGAATCAAGCTATCATCTTCATGGGATTACCATAATCATTAAGTAGTGCTCTCAACTCATTGGCTTTGTTGACATAGTCTTGAATTGTGTCAAAATTCTTAAGATCCAAGAGAAGTAGATCATCCTCAATTTGGAATCCCTTTTCCTCATCCACCTTATCATACAACCCTTCAAGTTTGTCCCAAGCACCCTTGGCATCCTTAAAGATGGAAATGTGGAAGAAAAGATCTCTATGAACACAACTCCTAAATAATCCCTAAAGCCTAGTTGTCTTTAATTTTCCAATCAACTTGTGCATCAGCATCAATGGATTTTACAATTGTACCATTGACAAACCTTTTTCCATTAGTCTACTCCACACAATATCTTTCCATGAAGTATAATTGTGTGAAGTTAAAAGTGGAGTTTTAGCTGAACCCATGATGCAAAAAATTAAAAGAGCACAAGAGAGAGAGAGACACAAGAACACAAGACACACCCCCCCTTTTCACTCAATCAAAGAATCCCCATCCCAAAAAAGATGATTTGACACTTTATATTTAGTGCGGGTACAATAGCCACTTGCCAATTTTGGGCCAAAGTGGAACTCCGATTTTTGATATTTACAACTGAAAATATGAAGCTATATATGACTCAACAAGATAAGACACAAGACCTCTCAAGAATCTAATTAATTACAAGTGCCAAAATAGGCCAAAAATGATCAAATGCTGAAAGTACCATGTCCACTCATAATTACTCCAAACTGATACTAGATCTGGGAAGTAGACAAAAAATCATGCACTTTCAAAAAAAATAGCACCTAAATATGTGCCCATATGAGCTCGAATGAAGCCTCTAAAGTCATAAAAATCAGGATTGACAATTTTTAGAAAAATTTAGGAAGAGAGATCACAAACAACCTGCACTAATGTGTAGATCATGAAATTCTACCCCAAAACAAAAAAATTGCTCAAAAAAAGGAGTCCAAGGGAGATATCCCTGCTTGAAAATTACCTCTGTAATTATTTTTCCTGAATCGTCGCTATCGCACCTCCAAAAATCAAATGACTCTAGATTTCACCTCAAATGTCTGATTTTGATGAAACAAAAGTCAATTTGGGAATTTTTTGACCTTTTGAATGTGATACCAACATCTGATTTGCACCAGCAAGCTCCAATCTTGACCTGCAAAAAAAATCTCTCCAATGGCTATGCAATGAAACTCTTATGGCTCTAATACCATGTAAGAATTTGGTATAGCTCTGATACCATGTAAGAATTTGCCTAAGGCAAGAATGAAATGCCAAAATCTAGAAGCTCAAGAGATAGCACAAGAGAGACAAGCTATGGTCAAAGGAGAATGGATTAATCAGATAAGTGGATGAATACATCATAGAAGTGCCTTGTATACAAAGGCAACTGATATGTTTAGGAGTCATACAAGAGATAAGCATAACAACTAAGCACATGTCCACCAGGAGTGGATTATCCTCCATTGTGCATGAATATACATGCAACAATGAGAGGATAAGAATACAAAGGTGTATCTCGTAAAGAGATGTAGTAGAAAACATGTGCTCAATTGGAGTGCAAACAACTGTGTTGTCTATATGATAACTCATGTGAATATACAAACTCCTAAGTGTTTACATGACAACTAATATGTTAATGCACTAACCCTCAAAAGTTTATGTTGGTGTAAATATGTATTTAATATTTACTCTTTACCAATGGCAAGTGACTAATCACGAATATCCTAAATATTATTGACGTGTTCTTGGAGCTATTCTCGCTCATCCATGACAATAGAAAATAGAGAGTTCTTGAGAAAGAAGGCCCTGATTTTGTTTGAAGTCTCATGTAGTTTCTTAAGATGCTCGCTTATCGTGGCAGTTGTCTTATCAGATGGAATTTGAAGGAGCTAATCATCAACTACTGATAATTAGAGAAGCATCACTACCTCCCAATTATTTTGATCACATGTATCTTGATCAGTACAAGCTACAATCAGACGTAGTTAGCACCTAGAACAATTTGATCAGTATTCCGATATTCAAAGATTGTTAACATTTGTTGCTTCCACGTGTCATAATTCCAACCATTGAATTTTTTATTTCCCTCAAGCAGAATTCAGTCAAAGATACCATAGCGTGCTTGTCAGTAGAAAATGTGAAAATCTACTAAGGCATGCACTTCAAGGCAAAATTTTGGAAGACCCCAAAAAAATTATGAGGTACCCAGAAGGAATATGTTGTCAAATTCCAAATCTGTTGGCTCGAAAATTGAGGCACAAAAATCAAGGCACCCAAAAAAATGGACAACCCAGTTGAGCTCTCAAAAAATAATGGCATATTCATAGAAAAATCGAGTTGTTGGGTGCGGCTTTGAGATTGATGGTTTGAGAAACCATAGACGTCTTCAATAGAGTAAAAATACGTGAAAAGACAACCATTTTTGCAAAAAAAATGGAGAAAACAAACTTGGTTGCATGAGTTAATCTTGTCTACAAAATACTCCCCCCAGAAGTCACGTTTTTTAGAAGAAACAAAGTTCAACTAAAGTCACAATTTTGCAAAAACCTAGGGCAGAATCTAGCCACAATTTTGCAAAGAAAAGTGTAGGCACGCAAGGTCTCACGAGCTATAGAAAAAAGCCACAAAGTTGTGTGAGTTGCCGAAAAAAGCCACAAAGTTGTGCGAGTTGCAGAAAAAAGAGCCACCTAGGACTGTTGATGCCTGAGACAAACAACAAATGCAATTTTGCAGAAGCAAGGGCCATGATAAACTCAAGTAAAAAAACCACAACCCAATTTCAACCAACTGAAATTTTTCAAAAATCACTGAAAATTATTTTCAAATTTTTATTTGAAAAAATTGTCAAAAAAAATGTTTAGTGCTTTTTTACCATATTATAAGAAGTAATTAGTAAAATACTTGCTTGTTATTAACAGTGAATCAATAGATCCATATATACATAATAAACGATGCTTCCTTAGGAAATGATCGTAAAGAATAGAAACATGAGAAACAACTAACAACTAACTAAATATTAGAAACATTCTAATATTTACAATAGATAACCATTAAATAATAATAGACAATAATAGAAACTATCTATTTTTGTAAATGATGCAAATACTTGATAATGCTTCGCAATAATAGGCCACTTCAAGGAAGCAAGCCCTCCACAAAGTATTCAATAAGAACACAATTTGTGGTGCAGTCATCATAAACTAATGACTAGCTCCTATATATAAGTACCATATGAAGTGGATGCCACCCAAACCATTAACTAGCTAGATAGGATTACATAAATGATTATATAAATTAATTAAATTTTATGTCAGCTACATGTATTCCAATATAATTGATGTGTTAAGTGCATAGTACGCCCATTTTTTAATAAAAGTTGTCCTCAACATCGATCAATTGTGGATTTTTTGCACTAAACCATCATGTGCCCATGTAGCATTTTTTATTGGTGAATTCTTCGATTTGATCAAATACTTTGTGATGCAGCCCCTTAGAACATGTTTGAAGGATTCTCTAAATCTGCACTGCAACTATTCGTCCAGTAAGTTTTTTGAAGCGTGAAACATAGAATACCATGTGTATTTTTTCTAACGAAGGTAACTCCAATTTGTATGCCACACTATCAATCCTATAAAAACCTTATAACCATGATACTTTGGCACAGCATGTTATCCTTCTTTCCCCCGAATATCAATACCGATAGGGGCAGGGAAATAGTGAAAGAGCCTTAGCCTCCTAGTTCCAATGGCATTTTCTTGTATGGTCACAATCGTACAAAAGCCTAGTCTTCTACTTCAAAATTGCTAGTTACTTCTTTCATCACCACATTGAAGTTCATGTGGCATGCAATCATCATTCCTCAAAACCTTCTCTCAATATGTTTTGTCACATGGATGCTGAAGACATCTTCTATTGGGAAAAATAAGTAGACAAAATGTCAAAGATGAAAAACTGCAAGTGATTTATAATTCAACACTACGAGAGTCCACACGGAAATTGTGCAACTTGCCCTATAAAGCTTGTCCAAGTCTATAAATGATTACAACATGCAACAAGAACTCAACCCCAACTCAATGAATGAATGCCATAAATAAAGACATTTTAGATGTTGTGGAAATAAGTGTTGCCACATTCTATTAAAGGCATCAATCGCACCCATCTCTCTTATTAATCCAAGGAAAAATTTAGAAAAACCATCCAAGAAATTAGTCACCAGCTCATTTAGTCCATCTACAAATAAGTCAAATCCAAAAATCATTAGTAAATATAGGATCATGATCACTTACTATTTTCTTTAAAGTCTCATGTAATTCATTAATAGTATACATAAACGTCATTTCTATAATGCTTGCTACAAATAGATATGACAAAGTACAAAAATGTGCATTATTGTGAGTCAATCCATAACCACCATGGTCACATTTTTCCTTTAAAATCAGGCAAACCTATGATGAAACCCATGGAAACCTCCTCCCAAATCTGACTTCGAACAAATATGGGTTGCAAAAGACCCTAAGTCTGAATTGTATTCCCTCTATTTTGCCAACATATCATGCATTTTTCTACAAATTTCTAAACATCCCCATTAATCCCCTCCCAAAAGAAATTGTGCAATCATTGATAAGATTTTAGGAATCCTAAGTGCCTTCCTATTAGCGAGGTAATAGGTCTGCCAAAAATTTAAAATTAAGGTTTGAATTTTTACATAGATACAATCTAACCTTGTAAAGAATTTCCTTTCCATGCAAAGTGAAACACTTATAACTTGTTGGAGTTTCTCAATGAGAGTTTAAGGATCCATGCCTCTTTTGTTGTGCCTCCTTTACCTAATTCATTAGTATGGAAATAGCATTCAAAACTGAGTTTACGGGTGCATTTCTCCTAGAAAGAGCATCAGCCACAATATATATACATACATACATATATACATATACATATATATATATATATTCCAACATCTTTGTGACTCTCTTTTGTTGTTCTTCAAATTACAACTTTCAATGCATCTAGCATTTGAGACTCATGATCTATCTTTTACTCAAGTGTTTTCCCATTATATAAGGTCTTCATTGTTTGACTACATGTAACATAGACATTTCCCTCTCAAAAATGGGCTTCAACAGATTCTTATCTTTGATCGGGTGACTCAAATGTTATGGGCCTTCATGCATGATATTGCTCCTATGCTATGTCCTAGAGCATCACATTCCACAACAAATGCTTTAGGGGAACATAGATTATCCAGAACGAGAGTTGTGTGCATGCTTTCATTTAGCTTCTCAAATGCCCTACTAGCCACCTCATTCTACTAAAAGAAATCCTTCAACAGAGATGCGAGAGGTGATGCTATGCTGCCAAAATTCTTTACAAATCAACACTAGTAAATAGTAAGCCCTAAGAAAGCCTATAGGTTCTTAAGGGTGTTAGGTGACTCCCATCCAATTGAGGCATTGACCTTGACACCTTATGTTAACAATATGGCCTATGCAATCCACTTCTTTGACTCCAAACCAAACTTGGATGTATTACTTCAAACCTTTTTCTATATATAAAAATGTGATCAAAAAATATTAAAACAATTTCAAATAAATAGCCTAAAGATAGAGTTCATTATCTTTCAAAAGCAGAGATGCATTTGTAAGGTAAAAGAGCATCACCAAAATGTCATCGTGAGCCTTATGGGTTTGAAAAGTTGTCTAATATATATCCTCATCTCCAATTCTAATTTAATTATAACTAGAACAAAGATCAAGTTTGGTGAAATATAAAACTATTTTTCTCATATAACGAAGCATCAATTACTAGATTGTGAAACTTGTCTTTAATGGTCTATTCATTGAGCTTTGTATAAGCAAGAGACATCCTCCTTGTAATCAAGAAAAATCTGCTAGGTGTCATATTGCCTACACAGCATTATCAATGGAAAAGAATATGCACACTGACTATGTATGCTAATACCTACCTCTACCATCTCCTAAACCATCTTTTCAATATTGTTTTTTATATGTAAGTGTAGATGTAGGGCCTAATGTTGGGTTGTTGGCTCTCTAGTACAAGTTGAGTGGCATGATCATGATCTCTTTTAGGAGACAATATTTTCAGCATTCGTCCAAATGCTATTAAATGACTATCTTCAATTCCTTGCAAATTTAGTTGTGTACAAACCTTTAAGGGATAAGGTGTTAATAAAAATGATTGGAACACAATGCCATCAGCCCCTTTGTTACGCATCTTTTGCATTTAATGAAAGCTTCCATTCATGAGACTTGGAACACAACCCACTCAATTCAACTATCCAATTCTCTTTATGAAAACACAAGAATAGCTCTTTGAATTTCATCTTAATTGTCCTCAATGTAGTAAGCCACTATAGTCCCAAGAAAATATTTCTAGCGCCCATGGAGATAGTAAACATTGAGCAATCGAGTTAGTATTCTCCCATGTCCATTTAATGCTATAGCATTTTCCCAAACAGATGACAATTCAAGTGAATAGCTAAGAGTTGGTAAAGTCGTGTGTGCTTCCTAAGTCTATCAACACTATTAATCTCTTTCTTTGAAAAGCCATGACTATTAGAGTCTGATACAACTAAGTGCATGAGAAGAAATGGTTGGTTGGGTATCTATCAGTTACTTGTGTCTATCTCATTGTCACCCTCTTATAGTGCTTCTTCCTACTCTTCTTTGCTTGATCATTGAATGTACAAAAAATTCTCTTTAGGGCATGTGTCTTCAACTATATTTTCTTACAATTAAAACATGGCCTTTTTCTCTCTTCTCCCTAATTTTGTTGTTAATTTAATAGGCTAAGGATGTGGCTATGTAGAAGTACATCTATCTCTTATGTTAACAAATCATTGACATCTATTGGCCAAAAACTCTTTCTTTGTGTACCTTGCCATAATCATTGCTAACTTATTCAAAACAAATCAAAATATATGAAATTGTTATTACAGATCTCGCTTGTTGAAAAAATCTCTTAAGAGATTCATTGATTTGTAACCTTGAGAAAGAAATTAGTGGAAAATCTTTTGGAATTCCAATTCGGCTCTAAACAACATCAAATCTAGACTCTAGTAACTTCAAAATGTCTTTGATCAACCCTCCCAAATTTAAAAAAGAACATATATTTGTTGCACCCATGGAAATAGTAAATATCACACAATAAGTCAAACTTCTCTTAAAGTTGCCTTAATGCTATAGCATTTCCTCAAACACTTGACAATTCAAATTAGTAGCTAACTTCTTGTTGATAAAATTGGGAGTTATTGTATGGTTTTCACACCATCGCCCCATTGCAAATGGGGACCCCCTCTTTTTTCTTTAGCTAGTAGGAGTCTTTGTCTTTGGCAATTTTAGGTTGGCATTTTTTTTTTTGTCAAGTCTCCAAGTTCGGGGAAGGTTTGAGCAATTTTAGTTCGTTGTGAAACAAGTTCTAATCACGGGTTTGTGTGAGCATTTTGATGCCATTTATGGGAATTTTTGTGGCCTGAGTCCATAGGGAAAGTGAAACTTTTTGGATTTGGGAGAGATGGGCTTCTACGTTTGAAAAGGGGACGACGTTTATGCGAAATCTCCCACTTGGTGGAAATTTTGAATCTTCCAAAATCTCCCCCTTGGTGGAAATTTCGCATCTTCTAAAATCTCTCCCTTGGTGGAAACTTCGGATCTTCTGAAATCTCCCCTTGGTGAAAATTTCGGATATTCTAAAATCTCCCAATGGTGGAAACTTCGAATCTTTTGAAATCTCCCCTTGGTGGAAATTTTGGAATTCAGATCTTTTGAAATCTCCCGCCCCTCATTTCTCCCAAAGAATCTTAGGCTCGGACCTTTCATTTTATGGCAACTCAAGAATTGCAAAATTAGGAAGGTGAGGGGATGAAATTGATAATTTTCCAAAAGATTTTACTTCTGGTGGAAAATTCACATCTTTTGAAATCTCCCCCTTGGTGTAAGTTTCGCATCTTCCAAAATCCCCCTTGGTGGAAATCTTGCATATTCCGAAATCTCCCCCCCCCCCCCCCTATTTCTTCCAAAAATGTCAACACTTGGACCTTTTTTTTGTCGACAACTTAAGCACTGTAATTTCAAAACAACAAGGGGAAGAAATCGATAATTTTTTACAAAGGATTTCCTTTTGGTGGAAATTTCAATTTTTGCACCGGAATTTTCCACCAGTGGAAATTTTGGATTTTCTAAAATTTCACCACATTATGTCTCCCAATTTTAATCCCCTTAAAAAATTGGTTTGTGGCATGGAGGCAATGTCACGATCAAGAATGGGATAGGGAATTGCCAAGGAATATTAGAATGAAGAAGCCTTAAGAACACCAAGTCTTGGTGGAAATTTTGGATCTTCCAAAATCTCCCCCTTGGTGGTAATTTCGCATCTTCCGAAATCTCCCCCTTCGTAAATATTTCACATCTTCCAAAATCTCCCCCTTGGTGGAAATTTCGGAAGATCTGAAATTTCCCTTGTCCCTTCCCATCTACAAATAAACGCCAAAATTGTTAAAGGGGAAATATTTTGCCTCCTAAGAGTGAAAATTTGAGATTGATGATGTTAAGGTGACCCTAGCTCCAAGGGTGGTGATTTTATTTTTGCAATTAAATTTAAATTATCTGGGCATTATCACCACTAAGATGCCTAGCTTTGGATGATTTAAAAGGGATATCTGAATTACTTCAAGATCAATTGAATGGGTAGAGTTGGGAGAGAATTGAATTTTAATGCAAAATGGGATAAATCTTGTTTATGAATGTGATTTTACTTTTCAGATTTTTTTTCACGAACTTAATGCTTTCTCGTTTGTTTTGCTAGGTGAATTCAAGAGGGAGAACAGTGGGTGGAAATTCATTCTTGGAAAACCATAGCATTATTGGTGCACATACCCTCCATCCTCACACCTACAGGAAGGAGAAGCTAGAGGGCAAGGTGATGATCAAGGCCTCGAAACTTCAAGTGGATACTGCGAGGAGGTGGCTCAAGTCAGAGGACTCAAGTGAGAAGGAAGGATTCATAATCAAGCTATCAACCCACAAACTCAAGGCACAATCAAGAAAAATCAAGCTCGTAGGTTCATGAAGATGCTAGTGGTTCAAGTCGATTCCATGAGGAGATTTTGAAGGATGGAGAAAATCACAAATGTTGCGGATACTCTACAAGCCAAGACTCCAAGCACAAAATAAGGATTATGAGGTGGCAATTGTTTGCCTCCTCCAACTAAAAAATTTCAGTTTCAAGCAAAGTCAATCAAATTGCGCCTAGTGTCCTATTTTCTCATTGGCTATCAAAATCATTGTAATTTTCTTATTAAGCCATAAATTGGTGCCTTTGTGTAATTGGTTGTGAATTTGGTAACCCTAATTAGGGTTTGTGCGAAGAAATCTTGGCCCTTGATTCAATCTTGGCCCTTCGTTGTAAATGGGCAACTATAAAAGGACAAGGCCTTCTCATTTGTAATTCATTAGTTTAGGGGGTTAGATTGGAGAAGCATAGGAAATTAGCTAGAGATTAGAAGGCTAGATTAGAATAGGTTAGCAAGGCAGAGACTTGATGAAGTTGTTGCTATAATACTTTTCAAAGTAATGGATAATTCATTGTTGGTTTTTCATGGTGGATTACTTAATATTGCTTTGTAGTATTGCATGGTTCCCTCAATCTTTCACTTGGAGTAGATTTCTTTTCATGTTGAGGTAGTTTAGCTGAGTGGAAGTTATTGTGGATGTTTACTTATTTGACTCAAACAAATTCGAGCCACTAGCCTCTTGCTGATGGTAAGGGTGCCTTGTGTGGTGAGCCAATGAACACTTAACTTCAATTGATGTTCAATCTTTGGTTTGCATCCAGATGATGGGATTGGAGAGGGAATATTGATGTGAAAATCATTTGTGTATTCCTTGAAAGCTTGCACTAGGTGGGTGGAGCCACTGGTGAGATTACACCTAGTCGAGTCTAAGTCCATCCATGATTCCTTCCATTCCTAGTTAGATGTAGAAGTCGTAGAAGTTAAGTTCAATTCAAAGTGAAAAAGTTGCAGAATCAAATTACATTTTCATTACACATTGTAGAGCCAAATCTATAGAGGTGGAAGAGTTGATATCTATTGAATGAATAATGTAAGTACCTTTGTGATAACGAGCATATCACATCATAAAGCTGAGTGAAGTCCACGATTAAGAAGGAACCTTGAAGTCATTTCATGATCTTACTTTGCAAGCTTAGCATGAGAAATCACCTTATATCAAGAGAGGATTGAGTGTTTGATGTTTCTCCTTGAAACATTAAGTATTTGATTCTATATGTTGTAATGGAACAAAACTCACATCAACAGGAGTACTCTTCAATCTATTGAAATTTTCTCTTTCTTTAAAAAGCCCACCACCATTAGAGCCCGTTTGGTTGCTGGAATTGGACTGGAAAAAGAATTGCAATAATCCAATTTTGTTAAATTCCTTGATTGGGTCAAAAATACTAAAGTGGAATTAGAATTGTATAATTATAAATTTACCCCAAAATGAGGTTACCACACTTCCACTTAGATAGGTGGAATTGAGAATTCAATCCAAGGTTTAGATTTTTGAGGATTGGAATTAAAGTAAAATGAAATCGTTTTTGAAATCCGCTATCATTTTTAACCTAAATATTTTTTACCATATTACCAGCCGCAAACATCTTTTTTCACCATTTTTTCTAGTTGCGTTCGCCTCTAAAGATTTTTCAGGAAGGTAATGAGGAAAGTCTTTTGTATTTGCATTATTTAATGGTTTCAAATAGTACTTGTGGCTAAGCCCATGTTGTCTCCCCTATATAGATCTTCGACATTTTTTGCTCTCCCCATAAACTCTGCTCTCTCCATTTCCGCGCACTTGATTCACAACCATACAAGATATGACTATTCTAGAATTTTCGTGTCATTTCCATCGCTCAGCTCAATATTTTTCGATGTGAAATCTAGGGATTAAAGTGATTAGAGTGAAATCAGCTTTTCCTGTAATACTTAGGTTAAACCATCTGGGCATCTGACCTCAGAAACCTCTGTAGTGCTTCTTCACAGGTAGGACGTTTGCGTTAGATGTGATTTTGCGTGTTTAACATGGGCATAGGTAAGAGAGGGCCATCGTTTGTGAATAGGTGGATTTAGGTGGAAAAGAGTGGTAGTAGCTAAAGTTGAGCAAGACAAAGAAGCATAAGTCATTAAAGCTTATGAGAAGTTTAGGCGTTCAATTGGTGTAGCATAGAGAGTAATGTGATTGATTGGGGTAAAGTGGTGGGATGGGATAGTTTTGTAGTTGTTGAGAAGCAGACGCGGGTTACGGTTAGGATTTCCCATCCGCAACTTATATGGAAGACAGATCAAGCCCAATCTTTGTCCCTCTTTCGCATTTTGTAGGCCGCATTGATGCCCATCTTGTCCATCTTCTAAGTGATGCCTTTCCATTTATCCCCATTTTTCAGTGTGGGTTCAGTCTGTTCTATGTGCGCAATGGCGTCCAAGGGGAATAATGGCAGTAAGTACAGGAAGGCGGGACAAAGTGTCTGAAGTGTCTGAAATGACATTTACGTATTGATCATGTTTTTTTTCTATGCACAACCTTTATTTTTATATGCTTGCGGATCCAAATGTTCATGTTTTCCATATTTTTAAATGCACGTCTACCCAAATAATATTTTGTACACCATTGTCTATCTTTTTCAAAATACAAATTCACCAATTATAGAAATATAGATATTTTTGCATTTTGAAAATTTATATCTCGACTGTTATCAGTATGCTGAATTAACACATCAGGAAGTGATTAAAGTAACTGACAAATACCAGTCTTTTCTCCAATTACACTGCATGCTTGTTCAGGATCAGCTTTTCTTGTCATACAAGTCATGCCATTACAAAACCAAAATCAATGTCAATTATTACGACAATCATTATATATAGACGAAGTTAGGTCCGCACATATATTAGTACAAATAAGAGATTATAACCTGTATTTTGAATTTCCCCATTTGTCAATGTTGAATTTCAACTTCTAGTTCCAACTTGGGACTCTTGAAAGGAAGTTGATGCCTCCAAAAATTTTGTTTCTTTTCAAGCCTCAGACATACCTGATTCATCTACTTTCTTGGGGGGTCCTCATCTAGGTTTTTGTCATGCTCCATAGAGACAAGTTCATTTTCCAATTCCTGTGTGTTTGGCCTATCAACGGTGTCAAGAACTCTACTATCATTTCAACTCCTTCACCTTACATCCATGGATATCGAGTTATCACAAAGCATATGAAAGATCCCTGATGGATCTCTGCTGCAAATCTGCTGTAGATTTATTTTATTTTTTGTTTTTTCCTGTTTATTAATGTTTTCTTGTAGAACTAGACGGAAATGCAGAAGAGTTTGTTTGTTTTTGTGTTTTTGATGATTATTCCACATAGAAATGAGAAGTAGCAAATGGCAAGAGAAGAGTCTGAAAATAAATAACAATATGCAGTAAAGTCAGAGTTGATACAAATCGTACCAGGCAGATCTCTGAATTATAGAGCCAAATAAAAGATCCAGTACATTTCCTCTAACAATGACGCCACAACTGGCTGATGAAAACGGGTTGATAAGATGCAAGAATCTGCTGCTGAGTAACCGATTTTTCTATGTATCCAAGTGCTGCAAACGGCTGCAAGAAATGGCAGTGTACGGTTGCTAGAATTCACCTCCCATACGCCAAAGAACATGCCCAACAAAACAAACTGTAGGCCCAAGCTGAAGTGTTGTCTACCTTCCTCCTGAATATTGTTGAAACTACTGACAAACCAATACCCAATGCTGCTGAGGGTTACGTCCCAGCGAGCAATTACCCTGGGGTTTGCGTCCCAAAATGCAAATCGCTCAAGCAGAGCAAATCTGAAAAGAAGTGTTTGAAAAATATCCATAATCATGAGAAATGGCACCCATCTCCTTATAACCCCTTGCAAAGCAATTCGAACCCTAAAGTGACCCCCAATTGGCGTTGGCTATAAAAAATGAATTAAATCTTATTTTAAAGTGACCATGTCACTAGAAAATGACCTTTTCCACCATAGTAATAAATCTGTTCACCGAATTGCCCTGAGACCAAAGAGGAAGATTTAGAGAATTTCAAGACCTTTCCAACGAGCTATCATAACATGGGATACGCATCTAGATGAGGCCAAAATTCCCTTATTACTCCAAAATGGCTATTAACTTAGCCTTATTTAAATATTAAACGCTAACTTAGGAAATATTAAAAATATAACCCAAATAGCCACAAACTGCCCAACTGACATCACAAACCATAAAATCATCTTGTCACCTGTCTGTGACTGAAGTCGGAAATCAAGGATCCACTGGCAGTCTCATCCCTAAAATCTAGGGATGCTCCTAAAATTTAGGAAACAAGCCCTATCCCTCTGAAACTGAACCCAAAGGGTCATCTCATGGAAACCCAGTCCTGGGCATGATCATACCTCCTAAAAAGTAGGAATGAACCCCATAAATGTAGGAACTGCCTCCTAAAAACAAGGAACGTCACCCAACTGATCAATACCCACCAGAAAACCAAGTCCCCAACACTGAATAACCATAGTGGGTCTCTATCCAACCCTGTCAGCCTACAAGACCCCATAATAAGCTGACTAACATGTCTCTGTTAGACTGAGCTAGAGTGGGGACATGACAGCATACAACACTTATTATCAAACTTGTTAGTGTCTTTCAACACATTACCTACCTTGAATTTGTATTCTCATCCCTGCTATCAACTAGAGTAATTAGAGTAGTTTTATGCTAAAGATATGAAATTCCTTTTTATGAGAGAATTGTCCACTCCAATGAGACAGATTGTCGTGATCAACTTTGTTACATCCCAATTTTTTACCTAATTTAAAATATAGCCATTGAGGTTCACATGAAGTCAGCTGACAATTTAATTTGTTATAATCTTACGAAATGGTAAGAAGGTTAGTAGTTATAATTTCATGTGAAGATAATATGCTAGATGATTATTTATCACGAATTTAGGGATTTGAAAAGGTGGTTAGCTGTTATGAGTATTTACAACTTGTTATGATAACATGATTTAATCACGGAAAATTTCCCTTATAGGGAACACGTCGAAGGGGTGGAAGCATTGTCAGAAAAGAATTAGGTGCAAGAGCATCACCATCACTGGGCAGATGGGTTAAGGACCTAGCCACTTGAAACAAGATACATTTGTCGGACTCGCATAAGTTATTAAATAAATAATTTAAAATGTAAAATAATTTAATTAAAATAATGTAGTTAAAATATAAAACATACCTCAAAGGATTTTTGATCTTTCATCATATTATTTTAATAAATATTTATATACGTGCATATAAATATAAAAATGATTTGGCACCATTATACTTTAATAATTAATAAAGTGATGTTTACATGTACATATATATATAAATATAAGATTATAATAATATTCAAAATATAATAACATTTGAATTATAATATTCAAATTATAATCTTCCAACTCTATTCTTTCCATTTTAATATTCTTGCGTTTAACCAATTAACACTTGGCATGATAAATCAATTTAATATTTGGCAATTTCAATTGTCTTATAATCTTTCCAACTTTATCTTCCAACCTTGTATTTTCCCTCTTTTTGTTTTAATCGAATTAAACAATTGGGAATTCGAATGGCTTATAATCTTTTTGTAACCGATGGAAGCCAAGGATTCATGGTTGCTCTTCCTTTTTAGATAGCCGTAAGGGAGAGTCGGAACCTCTTCTTCTCCTTGGTGTCTGAATCCTTTCTTCCTTACTATGGTCTAGATTTTCATGCTCTTTTACCAACTTCGACCCTGCTCTGCTACATCCTTTCAATCTGCCTTGAAACGACTAGAAATCCGCCATTAAGTTTCCTATGAACTACCATTGATATCAACCTCGATCAAATTGAGCAATTTCCGACTTAGTTGAGGTAGCAAATCTGACTAATACTGAGGATTAGCGTAGAAGAAAGCCAAGAGAAGTCGTAAGATTCAAGTTACCAAATAATACAATTCAGATCATAAATTAACCTTTCAAGTTTATAAATGCAAATTTATAGCAGCCAGCTAGGCAAGGAAATCTCTTATCTTTGCTTGTGATCATGCTATTTTTCTTTACTAGCTGAGTAATCTCTGAAGTTTAAGTCCGAATTGCAGCCAGATATGCATTACTGTGAATAAGATACTACATGCATTTGTATGTCTTAAGTTTTCTTATAGCCGACTATACTTTGCTAGAAATCAAATGCTTTGGTGTTAATCTCTTGCAATCCATTAGAGTCATCAGGATCTTCCTATTATTATCTCTGTGGAATGTATTATCATTTCGAATTCAACGATAGCTGTAGCAATTTAAATGTTTGTACGAATCAGCATCAAGAACCATGCTATCACAATTTTCGAACAAGAATCAGAATACTATAGATTCTCTAACACCTAGGATTCACTGGCAAAGATGCCATGAAATGGTGAAGAGGTGGAATGAATCTACAAGAACGCAGAAGAGAAATCAAATATGATTAAGTTAATTATTTAAACAATAAATTCTGCAATCCTTAAGTGTATCCTTTTCAAATCATAAATGATGATAAGCTAGAACATATTTGTTATTCATGAATTTGTTGGAAATCAATAGATAGAGCCGATTGCTCTGAGATCCGAACACCTAAGATTCATCGGCTGTATAGCCATGGAAAAGGGTGAAAAGGTGAGATGGAGTCTGCAATGGCTTAGAAAATAAAGTCAAATATGATACCTTAAATTTAGAATAATATCATTTAATAGCTCATGCATGGTCATTTTATTGTAATCTCTTACTGTCAAGTTGAGTGATGTAGATACTAGGATTGCTCGGTAGATGACAGATGTTCCAAGTCTAATTCCAGATAGGGAGGGCCTTTCTCGTTATATATTGTGTGGGGAATAGGTTAAGGTTCGAGGTTGGTTGGTTAAGCCCCTGACAATGTTTTACCTGTCCCCAAGTTGTCAAACAAACAACAGACAAAGATAAGCTATACATTCAATTGTTGTCGGAAAACAGATATTATCACTTTTATCTTGTATATGCAAGAAGGTAAGATTGAATGAGTTATATTATCATTGCAGTTATTTTTACACCTAGATGCGAGAGATAGATTTATGGATTGTTTTCATTTATAAGAATATTAAATATGAGCATATTTTATAATCTTGAGTTAATGCCATAGTTAAGCAATCAGAAGGAAAGAAAATGATACAATGGTATTTGAAGCCCATACGGTGGTATCTAGAGCACTAAATGATCCAGTGGTAAGCGATGCCCTAATTGATACAGTGGTTTGTGATGACCTAATTTTATATAGCGGTATTTAATAGTAATCATTATTTGATTTTGATATAGCGGTATTGAATGGTAGTCATTATATGATTTTTTTATAGTGGTATTTGTGGACTAATCTGGGTGATTGTAGAAGCATTCTTACAATGATTTATCGGTGCAATTTCGTGGTATGTGGCTTTTAATTTCTATAGTAAATTCCTTGATGGTGTTTTAAGTTCTTAGCTAAGAAGTTTTGTTTAACCGATTTTAATCGTCAATCTCTTTCATATGAACGAAAATGATTTAACTGACTTCATATGAAAATGAAGTGATAACTGTTTTTTCTTTGAGTATGTTAGTTGTTAATTTAAGACCTGGGAAAATAGGATGTTACATATGGTATTAGAGCACTGGGTTCAATGCTGAAACTTTGGGTCCAACACTATTTTGGAGAAACTGAAAATGTAAATATGGAAAAAGATTTATTTTGCATAGCTGGATATTGCAATCAAAACTGGAAAATCACACTAGAAGTCATTCAGAATAGCTGAGAAAAGCTGAGATGATATAAAATGGACAAATATATCAACTGCAAAATCCTAAAGTTGAAACAGAATTAAGAAGATGAAATGATCATTTTGTAAATACACTTGCATAATTGAAAATTATCAATGCTTGTATACATATTATAAACTTATGACAAGATGGACATGAAAAAGATAAACTTCCAAATATTTACAAATGAATGATGAGCTATTCATGAGAATCTTATGAATTGTTTCAGATGCTTATGATCTTGATAGATGTATGATCTTGCACAGTATATCATGTTTTTACCCTTTACACGTTGCTATACATGTATAATACACATCCAATGTTGACTTTACATATTGAACTGTTGTATATTGTTTTGGAGATGAGGTGTATATTCTATCATGAGATGATTACTCTAATGAAATGTTATTGCGATTAAGATGGGCAAGAAGGCCAAGGTTACATAAATGGAAAACATGGATCTATTAACTCCTTTTCAGGTGAACTGTAAGTTGGCAAGGATGATCTACTCATTAATAAGTGCCTTATGCCAAATGGTATGTATAAGTGATTTAAATTATGATCAAGATCAAAAACTTGCTACTTGAAGAATTCCAATTTTGAATACTTATCTTACTCCCAGTTAATGAACCCTGAAAATTCTTGTAAATGAAGATATCAATATGGAATCGAACTAATGATTTGGTGAGTGTCTACATGAGTATGACAGGAATATGAAATAGAATCAACTCAATTGGTGCTGAGATGACCACAAGTATGGTAAAGACAACTCAGGTGAGTATGTGTTTAATTTTATGATATCATTCAAGTATCTTTCTGGAATAATTGAAGTAAAAATGGATCTTGAGTTTTGATTATGATTTGGACTTTGAAAAGAAATGTTATGCTATAATATACATCCTGTATTTGGAATATTCTTTTTAGTGTCTAAATTGCAGAGATCATCGAGGACAATGAAACAGAAAGGGGAATGGTAAATTACATTCCAAATTTTTAAAATGCTCCTTTATAATGGTCATTACAATTTCAAGTTCATCGAGGACGATGAACCACAAGGGGAATGGTATGTTACATCCCAATTTTTGACCTAATTTAAAATATAGCTATTGAGGTTCACGTGAAGTCATTTGACAGTTTAATCTGTTATAATCTTGTGAAATGGTAAGAAAGTTAGTCGTTATAATTTCATGTGAAGATAATATGCTAGATGATTATTTATCACAAATTTAGGGATTTGAAAAAGTGGTTAGCCGTTATGAGTATTTATAACTTGTTATGATAACATGATTTAATCACGGCAAATTTCCTTACTGGAAACACATCGAAGGGGTGGAAGCATTGTTAGAAAAGAATTAGGCACAGGAGCATCACCATCACTGGGTAAATGGGTTAAGGACCTAGCGACTTGAAACAGGATACATCTGTCGGACCCGCATGAGTTATTAAATAAATAATTTAAAATGTAAAATAATTTAATTAAAATAATGTAGTTGAAATATAAAACATACCTCAAAGGATTTTTGATCTTTCATCATATTATTTTAATAAATATTTATATACGTGCATATAAATATAAAAATGATTTGGCACCATTATACTTTAATAATTAATAAAGTGATGTTTACATGTACATATATATAAATATAAGATTATAATAATATTCAAAATATAATAACATTTGAATTATAATATTCAAATTATAATCTTCCAACACTATTCTTTCCATTTTAATCCAACTCTATTCTTTCCATTTTAATATTCTTGCATTTAACCGAACAACGCTTGGCATGATAAATCAATTTAATATTTGGCAATTCGAATTGTCTTATAATCTTTCCAACTTTATCTTCCAACCTTGTATTTTCCCTCCTTTTGTTTTAATCGAATTAAACACTTGGGAATTTGAATGGCTTATAATCTTTTTGCAACCGATGGAAGCCAAGGATTCATGTTTGCTCTTCCTTTTTCTCCTTGGTCCCTAAATCCTTTCTTCCTTACTATTGTCCAGATTTTCATGCTCTTTTACCAACTTTGATCTGCCTTGAAACGACTAGGAATCCGCCATTAAGTTTCCTGCAAACTACCATTGATATCAACCTCAATCAAATTGAGCAATTTTCGACTTAGACCAGGTAGCAAATCCAGCTAAAATACCGAGGATCAGCGTAGAAGAAAGCCAAGAGAAGCCGTAAGATTCAAGTTCATGAATTAACCTTTCAAGTCTATAAATGCAAATTTATAGCAGCCGACTAGGCAAGGAAATCTCTTATCTTTGCTTGTGATCATGCTATTTTTCTTTACTAGCTGAGTAATCTCTGAAATTTAAGTCCGAATTGCAGCCAGATATGCACTACTGTGAATAAGATACTACATGCATTTGTATGTCTTAAGTTTTCTTATAGCCGACTAAACTTTGCTTGAAATCAAATGCTTTGTTGTTAATCTCTTGTAATCCATTAGAGTCATCGAGATCTTCCTAGTATTATCTCTGTGGAATGTATTATCATTTCGAATTCAACGGTAGCTGTAGCAATTTAAATGTTTGTACGTATCAGCATCAAAAACCATGCTATCACAATTTTCAAACAAGAATCAGAATACTAAAGATTCTCTAACACCTAGGATTCACCAACAAAGATGCCATGAAATGGTGAAGAGGCGAAATGAATCTGCAAGAACGCAAAAGAGAATAAGTTAATTATTTAAACAATAAATTTTGCAATCCTCGAGAATATCCTTTTCAAATCATAAATGGTGATAAGCTAGAACATATATGTTATTCATAAATTTGTTGGAAATCAATAGATAGAGCCAATTGCTCTGAGATCCGAACACCTGAGGTTCACCAGCTATATAGCCATGGAAAGGGGTGAAGAGGTGAGGTGGAGTCTACAATGATTTAGAAAATAAAGTCAGATATGATACCTTAAATCTAGAATAATATCATTTAATAGCTCATGCATGGTCATGTTATTGTAATCTCCTACTGTCAAGTTGAGTATGTAGATACTAGGATTGCTCGGTAGATGACAGATGTTCCAAGTCCAATTCCGCATAGGGAGGGTCTTTCTCATTATAGATTGTGTGGTGAATAAGTTAAGGTCTGAGGTTGGGTGGCTAAGCCCCTGACAATGTTTCACCTCTCCCCAAGTTGTCGAACGAACAATAGACAAAGATAAGCTATACATTCAATTGTTGTCGGAAAACAGGTATTATCACTTTTATGATGTATATTCAAGAAGGTAAGATTGAATTATTACGAGGTAATTGGTAAATACTTGCTTATTAATAATAGAGACCGAAAGGTCAATTTATACAAAAGGAAGAGACGATGTTTCCTTAGGAAACGATCATAAAGAATAGAAACATTCTATTCCAGAGAAAGCAAAAAACGAAAGCAAACTAAAGTTAAAGATATTTACAAGATAACCATTAACTAATAATAGACGTCTTATCTATTATTGTAATACCCTCCCTTAATGGTTAATCTATCTAACACACCAAGCTGTCCTCTGAATTTGACAAACTTATCAGGACCAAGAGGCTTGGTGAGAATGTCTGCAGTCTGATCTGAGGTAGGAACATACTGCAGATCTATAGTCCCGTCTTCAACCAGTTGTCGTATGTAATGACAATGAACATCCACATGCTTGGTTCGTTCATGGAGGACTGGATTCCGTGCTAACTTGATAATGCCTTCGTTATCAACAAACAGAGTAGTCGGTCCTGCTGGTGACATCTGCATATCCCCAAGCATCCGACGAAGCCAGACAGCTTCACATCCTGCCTTAACAGTCCCTCTATATTCAGCCTCTGTAGAAGAGAGAGAAACTGCCTGCTGCTTCTTGCTGGTCCATGTGACTGCACCGAATCCCAAACTGAACACATATCCAAATGTTGACTTTTTATCATCAACAAAGCCTGCCCAATCTGAATCTGTGAACCCACTGAGTTTAGGATTAGAACTCCGAGAATACAGAAGTCCATAATCAGAAGTGCCCTTCACATAACGAAGCACACGCTTTGCTACCATCCAATGATCAGCCTTAGGAGCTGTCATAAAGCGTGAAATATAGCTGACTGCGAAGCTGATATAAGGCCTAGTAGCAGATAGGTAGATGAGGTTGCCTACTAGTTGCCTATACGTAGTATCATCAACGGAAGGAGAATCAAACTTGGCTAATAACTTGAGACCTTTCTCCATAGGTGTAGATGCAGGTTTGCAATCCTGCATTCGGAATTTGTCTAACAAGGCTCTGGCATATTTGGACTGAGAGATGAATATACCAAAAGACTGTTGCCAAACTTCAACACCTAAGCAATAATGCATGAGCCCAAGGTCAGTCATATCAAAAGACTGGCATAAGTGTTGTTTGATTCCCTGAATCAAAGATGCCGAACTGCCAGTGATGATCAAAATCCACATAGATAACCAGAAGGATGATGTCACTATCAGTAGTCTTGATGTACAGATTTGAGTCTGAAGAACTCCTCTTGAAGCCTTGATCACTGAGGTACGTATCAATCTTGATGTACCATGCCCGAGGGGCCTGCTTCAAACCATAGAGAGCTTTTACCAATGTGAGAACCTGATGGTCTTTACCAGCAACCTTGAAACCAGGAGGCTGCGTCATGTAGACCTCTTCATGGAGATCACCATTCAGGAAAGCACTCTTTACGTCCATCTGATGGACCTTCCAGCCAAACTGTGCTGCCATGGCTAAGACTAATCTGATGGTGCTCATCTTTGCAGTAGGAGCAAAAGTCTCCTCATAATCAATGCCCTGACGCTGAGAAAAGCCCTTTGCCACTAAACGAGCTTTGTACTTATCCAAAGTACCATCTGATTTGTATTTGATTTTGTAGACCCATTTGCAGCTAATGGGTTTCTTCCCTGGGGGAAGATCAGAAAGGACCCACGTGTTGTTCTTTAGCAGGCTCTGGTGTTCAAATTGCATGGCCTATTCCCACTCTGGAATTCCTTTAGCCTCGGAATATGTTTGAGGTTCAAACACACTGTGAATGTTGGCCATAAGAGCAAAGTTAACAGAATCTATAGTTTTACTCTTTTTCCGAGTAGTTCTCCCATCAATGAGCTCATCATCATGAAGATCAGCAAGTGTCTTAGCCCACCACTTAGGCCGGAGAGGAGAATGACCAACAGTAGTACTAGGAGATGCTTGATCAGCAGGATCCTGATCAGAAGAATCTGGATCAAACTCAGGTGAAGCATCTTCAAAACGAGGTGATCCTGCAGGAGAAGCCGGAGGTGGCTGTACAGGTATCACTGGCAGGACTGGAGCTGTAGGAGCTACTGGAGCCCTCCCATCAGGTGGACCTAATGGAAGCCGAACTCCCAAATCATGAACCTGCATAGGTTGGTCTGCTGGATCAGGAACAGGAGAAACAGGCATGAATGGTCCTCGCTGCTCATCAAAGACTACATCGCGGCTGTATATGAGACGAGATGTCTCAACATCAATAAGGCGGTAGGCTTTGTGAAGACTGCTATATCCAGCAAGCATCAGTTTTTGACTCTTGGCATCCAACTTGGTGCGTGAAGCATCAGGGATCCAAAAAAAAGCAAGAGAGCCAAAAACCTTCAGGTGACTGATTCTGGGCTTGCGACCTGACCAGGCCTCTTCCGGAGTTTTACCTTTGACCACCACTGTGGGTGACCGGTTCAACAGATAAACTGCAGTGTTAACTGCTTCTGCCCAAAAACGCTTCGGAACATGTCTGTGTTCGAGCATGGAACGAGCCATCTCGGTGATTGTCCTGTTCCGACGTTCACCTACACTGTTCTGTTGTGGCGTGTGGGGTGTGGTGAACTGGCGTTGGATGCCATGTGTATCCAAGAAGCTGGAGAAAACATTAGAACAAAATTCCCCCCCATTGTCTGATCTAAGAGTAATAATAGATTTCCCAAACTCTTTTTCAACTAAGGGTTTAAACTTCTGAAATACAATAAATGCATCGGATTTCTTTTTAAGGAAATACACCCACATTTTTCTACTGAAATCATCTACAAACAACAGAAAATACCTGTACCCAAGAACAGAAGGAGTGGCCATAGGGCCGCAGATATCAGCATGAACAAGTTGAAGTACTTGAGAAGCTCGCCAAGAATCGCCACTGGGGAAAGGTGTGCAATGTTGCTTCCCAGCCTGACATGCGTCACAAACTCTAAGGTGTTGGGTTTGAATCTCTGGCAAACCAAGAACAAGCTCATCCCGAGCAAGTTGTGAGAGATAATGCACATTTAAGTGCCCATATCGCTGATGCCAAAGTGTGCTGATGGAAGATCGCCGAGCAGCCATAGCTAAGTCCTGAGAATCACCAGAATCAATAAGTCTGAAAAGACCATGATCCTCAAGACCAACTGCAATAGTAGACTTAGTCGCCCGATCAATGATGGTGCACTAATGTGAACTGAAGGTGACTGCCAAGTGTGGAGAATGTCGCAGCAACTGACTAACCGAGAGTAGATTTAGTTCCATCCCTGGAACGTAGTACACATCAAGGAATATGAGCTTCCTCCCAACAGACTGAATTTGAATGTTGCCTTTACCAACAACCGTGTACTCTTCTCCACCACCAAAGATAACAGAATCTGAATAAGGCTGGTAGTCAATAAACCAGTCTCTGCAGTGAGTGAAATGTCGAGAGGCACCTAAATCAATGTACCAGGCAGATGACTGCACATGATCTGCGGGTCTTTTAGCCATGAAGGCATAAAAGGCAGATTCCGCCTGCTCAGTGTGCTCTGCACTGTTCGCTTTGGGTTGCGAACCTGATTGCTTAGACTGGGCAGCTAAGCGTTTCCGACATGCAACCTTCATGTGACCATACTTGTGGCAATAGTTTCATTGAATGTTCTTCTTTTTGGTACCATCGGATGCTGGAGCAGAAGACTTCTGCTGAGATGGTTGCTAAAACTTGCACTTATCCTTCAAAAAGGATTTCGCAGCAAAGGCTTGCTCAGTGGAGGTGGAACTGGAGCTGCTATCGAACTGTTGTTTCCACCGATCTTGCTGAAGTAGCAGGGTGCAGAGATCAGTGAACTTTAGATCAACACCAGTAGATGTGATGTTGAGAGTCTCGATAAAATGCTCATAGGAATTTGGTAAACTCCGAAGAGTGATTACCACAATATCCTCTTCCTCCATCTTGCGACCGATGGCAAGTAACTGATCACGGATTTCCTGAATCCGATTCAGGTGTGCCTGGAGCGAGGTGCGCTCATCCATGACAATAGAAAACAGAGTGTTTTTCAGAAAGAAGGCTCTGCTCTTGTCGGAAGTCTCATGAAGACCTTTTAGATGTGTCCAGATTTCGGCCGCTGTCTTGCCGGATGGAATCTGAGAACGCTGGTCATCAGCTACGGATAGTTTGAGAAGCATTACTACCTCTCGATTATTCAGATCCCATGTATCTTGATCAGGACCCGGAGAAGTCGGACGCTGCGTAACACCCAGAACAAGTTGATCAGTGTTTCGATATTCGAAGATTGCAATGATGCGTTGCTTCCAGGTTCCATAATTGTGACCACTGAATTTGGAATTATGCTCGAGCAGAAAATTTGTTAGAGATGCCATGGCACGTTTTTCAATGAAAAACTGTGAAAATCTGTGAAGGCACGTTCTTCGAGGCAAAAATACGGAAGACCCAGAAGAATCAGAGAATGACCCAGAAGAGAGCTCGAAAAACCCAGAAGGAATCTTTTGTCATTTTTTGAATCCGCTGGCTCGAAAATTGAGGCACAAAAATCGAGGCACCCAAAAAAAACAGACAACCCAGTTGAGCTCTCGAAAAACCCACCAAGAATCTGCAAACAAAATTTTTTTCGACCCCAAAAATTAGGGTTTCAAAAAAAAATGGCCCTAGCTGAAAAAAACTTGAAAAAACTTCAGATTTCTTGATGAAAAATGGTCGAATCTGCTTCCCAGAGCACGATGACAAACTGAGACGGCTAAGAGCATGAAGATTTGATACAGAAACATGCAGATTTTCACCCCAAAAACGCGAGTCTTCAAAAAATGGCCACGATTTCCACGCGATTTGCAGACCCATAATTCGGGAATTTCTCCAAGCAGAAAAACCCTAGGTGGGTTTTGGAGAAATTAGCTGAAATAATTTTGGCAAAATTTAAACAAATAATTTCAAGAAGAAATTACAAATTTTTCCGAAAAAATTTAAGTATTTAGCTCTGATACCATATTACGAGGTAATTGGTAAATACTTGCTTATTAATAACAGAGACCGAAAGGTCAATTTATACAAAAGGAAGAGACGATGTTTCCTTAGGAAACGATCGTAAAGAATAGAAACATTCTATTCCAGAGAAAGCAAAAAACGAAAGTAAACTAAAGCTAAAGATATTTACAAGATAACCATTAACTAATAATAGACGTCTTATCTATTATTGTAATATGAATGAGTTATATTATCATTGCAGTTATTTTGACACCTATATGCGAGAGATAGATTTATGAATTGTTTTCAATTGTTTTCAATTATAAGAATATTAAATATGAGCATATTTTCTAATCTTGAGTTAATGCCACAGTTAAGCAATCGGAAGGAATGAAAATGACACAGTGGTATCTGAAGCCCTAATTGGATACGACAATATCTGGAGCCCTAAATGATCCAATGGTAATCGATGCCCTAATTGATACAATGGTTTGTGATGCCCTAATTTTATATAGCGGTATTTAATAGTAATCATCATTTGATTTTGATATAGCAGTATTGAATGGTAGTCGTCATATGATTTTGTTATAGTGGTATTTGTGGACTAATTTGGGTGATTGCGGAAGCATTCTTACAATGATTTATCGGTGCAATTTTGTGGTATGTGGATTTTAATTTCTATAGTAAATTCCTTGATGGTGTTTTAAGTTCTTAGTTAAAAAGTTTTGTATAACCGATTTTAAACGTCAATCTCTTTCATATGAATGAAAACAATTTAACTGACTTCCTATGAAAATGAAGTGATCACTGATTTTTCTTTGAGTATGTTAGTTGTTAATTTAAGAGCCGGGAAAATGGGATGTTACAAAATTCGGATGAGCAAAGGATCTTTCTTTAAACTAGCCAATATTCTAAGGCAAAAAGGAAGCATTGAAGATACGCTAAACATAACGGTAGAGGAACAACTAGTGATGTTACTCCATACCCTTAGCCACAATTTGAGGAATTGTAAGATAGCTCACAAATTTGGTCACTCAGAAGAGACAGTCGATATTTCCATAGGGTGTTGAAGGGTATCTTAAGTCTCCATGCTGATTATCTGGTACCCCTTGGTGCTAACACTCCCGTGGAGATTGTTGGGAAGGATCATTTTGATCTATACTTCAAGGTAAATTGCCTAGTGCCACATATTTGTTTGCTTTACATTTAATCATATTGTTCCACATTTAAATATCCTAGTGGCTATTATAAGATTGTATTGGAGCAATTGATGGATCCTATATACTAGTTACCATCGATGTGGATATACAAGCTAAATATTGCGATAGAAAAGGCCACTTGTCACAGAATGTTTTGGGTGTGTGTTCATTTGATTATAAGTTTCAATATGTTCTTGCTAGTTGGGAAAGGTCTGCTACAAATAGTCATGTTCTTGCTTCAGCTCTTTTGAGATCAGATCTGCTAGTAGTTCCCCCCGGTATGTCAAGTCATCTTGTAAATGGTTATATAGTGACATTTACGATAAATGAGATAATGATCATAAAAGTAACTCAACTTGTGCATTTTTGTAGGAAAATTTTATTTAGTGAATGTTCAATATCCAAATATACTGAGTTTTCTTGCCCCTTTTTGGTCTACATGTTATCACATAAAGGAGTTTTCAAGAGCGAACCCAATAAAGACTCCATAGGAGTTGTATAGCCACCGGCACTCCTTGCTTAGGAATATATTTGAGCATACATTTGGGATTTTGAAGCAACGTTTTCCTATCTTGAGACATGCAACATCTTATCAAATCATGACACAAACTAGGATTGTTTTAGCATGTTGCATTCTACACAACTACATTACAATAGAGGACGGTGTTCCACTTGAAATCGAAATTGAAGAGGATGATGATCGCAATGTGATAAATGTACCAATATTTGAGACGTATGGAATGACTCAGCAAGATAGAGATGATTGGGGAAAATTCTGAGATGAGATAGCAGCACGAAAAATGTGGGAAGGCTACAGATCTTGTGCATAATTGTGTCAAAGCAAACATGAACATTGTATTTTGTTAGTGAACTTTTTAGATCAAACATCAATACATTAACTGGGTGGGCATTTATTGTCTTGCGAATTGTGCAAATGATAGTTTCATATGTAAGTGATTGCCAAATGAGTCATTGGAGACTTCACCTTTAGTCTTATAATCAAATTTAGAACACATTGTTTGAGAGCATGCAGATTCATTCATTCCATTTAATTTTATTCCAATTTCATAACTTGTATTGCAATGTCTTCTGCATCCTTGATTTCAAATTCACAACCTGTATTGCAATGTCTTCTGCATTCTTGTATTGTATTCCATAAAAATAGTCATTGCTTCTCTTGCATTAGCAATCTTAATTTCCTCATTATGTTAAAAAAAATAAGCATCAAGGGTATTTCTATGGTAAGAGTAGGTGATCTCATACCTCATGATGTTCCAATGACACTACCACCCTCACTGTGATATGACTTTGTGGTCTTCTTGGCTTGATATTCATCTGCTATATTGCTTCCATAAGTTGATGCAATACATCAACAACATGATTTTGACCTTTGTTGAGATCTCTCAACTTTTCCTTCACTTCCCTATCTACTTAGCTTAATTTACGAGCCTCTCATCCATTGAGTAAACTATTACAAGCTTGGATACTATATTCCTATAGTTTGGGCTCCCTGTTTGCTGATGCATTCAAAAATAGTCACCTAGTAGGTAGCAAGTTTGTCTCTCTAATGCCACTGTAAGAATCCTGAGATGTTTTAAAGCTAACTTCTATAATAATGTGTATTGTTTAAATTTTAAAAATAATAAAAATCTCATAGGATAAACTTGTGTATGGTATTACATTTATAATGCTAGTTATTGTTAAATCACAATTAGAATGCTACCTAGAAACTAAATACACAAGACTCATAAAATACGTGAAATTATATCTTTATATTTCTTATATGTTTGCAAAAGCCCATATATAATAATTGTTACTATGTAATATGAATTTGTTTTATGCATGTAGACTGTTTAGGAGAATAGCTCAAAACATAAGAATGCACCTGGTATCATGCTGATATTAAACCCATAAATTAGTTTGTGAGAGAACATATGTGTGGACCTAGCTCCATATGATTTCTTTGGGTATCAAACATCACTCGTCTGTTTAATCAGTTTCAAATCATCAAATGTTTGAGTTGTGTTGTCATTGTATGCCCAAATGTCCAGGTGAAACTTTGTCCAACATACAAGGTGCTCGACGACAATCACTCGACTGCTCCCTTCACTAGCCCCCAGACAACCAACTCTCCCTATAATAATTTCTCATTATTACATTCCTGTTTTTCACAGACTTCTGCACACAGCTAGAGCTTTGAAAAACTTAGTGGACAACTTACCCTAGGATGTGGTTTTATCTAATGACAACGAGTTCTAATTTTGTAATGATTCATTCACTCTTGATTAGACATCAAATTTGTATTTTAAAAGGATCACATAGATTTGAAAACCCTGAAATTGAATGTGAACAGATTTCTACAAGCCATTCTAATATTTCTAATATTTGCATTTATGGATTTCATTGTGTGTTATATTTTGTCTCCTCTTGTGTCCTGTTGTTTTTGTCCTGATGATGGATCAGTAATGGTATTTTTTTCAGAAGCTGCTCACATGTAAGTGATTTGTGTCCTTTTGTTTTTGCCCTATTGTTCACATGCACTTAGTCAGTAATCTCAAGTTTTGAGAGATCGTACTTTTTTAATTAGTGAATGATACATGTTTTGTGATGTCAACTAAACACAAGGAAATACATTATCAATCTTAGAATAGCTTTCAGCTTGGAAGCCACCATCTGAGTTGTTTTCAGTCTAACAATAATGTCGCGCATAGCCTTGTACAGCCATGCTTTGCTTGAAAAACTTCATTTTAAGACAGAAAGAATGTCATTTAATGCTTCAACATTGGTGGTATCATGTGAATTGCCCTGTTTTATCACAATACTATTGCCCGTTGAACTGTTGGAAGTGGCTATCTTGCTTTTACTACCTTTATGTTAAGCTTTCAGTAACTATGGGCCGTGGTATGCAATAAAATACCTGGCTGTGATAATTTTTCCTCATGCCATTTTGCCATTTTTTTCCCCTCATATTGTTGTTTGTTAATGCTTCTGTCATTTGATATTTCGTTTCACTGTACAGCTCCTTAGTGTCGGCTCAGTATAACAGCACTACGCAATTTATCATTAAGTAAAATATTGTTGAATGAGATTGCAAATTGTTTTATGCATGTGCTAGAATTACTTGAAGTTTTAGTTTTTTGTTCCAGTTTACATGATCAATGTATTTGAATTTGTTAACTCATTATTCCAAGTTCCAATTTTGGTCAATAGCATTGATGGAGAAATTCGTGTAACCCATGTACCTCCTTGTTCGAGGAAGGTATTGTGGACAAGGGAAATGGAACACAAATATCTGGAATTGCTGCAAGAGCAAGTCCACCTTGGTAGAACAGGAGAAGGGGATTTAGAAAAGAGGCATGGACTGCTATCGAAAGGAAGTTCAATGAAGAATTGAACCTTCATCTATCAAAAGATAATTTCAAAAATAAGCTGAAAACATGGAAGCTTGGCTATAGAGTTATGAAAGAATTAAAAAATACAAGTGGGTTCGCATGGAACAAGGCCACTCGGTGTATCGATGCTAATGAGAGTGTCTGGGATGAGCTTCTCAAGTTAATATGTTATTTCAAATTCTTATGATTAAAAGTATAAGCTATCTTATATAGTATTTACTCAAAAACTAATTCATTGATTATGCCAACATGCAGCGAAAAGATTTCAAAAATGCAAAAGTTTATATGAGGCAGCCCAATCAGTACTTCAATGAGTTAGCCTACATTGTGGGCAATGACATAGCTGAAGGGACAGCAACTGCAACAGCACATGACAATGAAGAAGGGAACCTTATGGATGAGGCGGCTGATCTAGATGACGATGGGGACTTTAATACAGCAATGGATAATACAACTATGGATAATGCTACTGATTTGGATAATGACATGAATCCTTCCAATCAATCTAGTGCAACCAGCAAACAGTTTTTGTCACCATCATCATAAAATAAGGCAAAGAGAAAGAAGGTCAGTGAGCATGGCTGGTTCCATGGATGTTATATCTAATGCTATCAATTCTTTAAATGCTGGTCTCAAGGAAACTCAAAATATCAGAATGGATGAAAGGCACTTAGATTCACTTTATGATAAAGTGTATGATGCCCTTAAAGTTATACATGATCTCAGTGAAGATAACATGCTACAAGCTTATGATAGCTTTTTGCTTGAAAGTGCAATAGCCAAAGGGTTCTTAAGAATGACTAAAGGGGAGAGCGAGATATGTACAACTGAAGTTTGGAGGACTATAGATTGAACATGGATTAAAACTCTTAAGACTGTTTTAACATTTCGTGTGAATATTTTGACATGACAACGCTACATTCACTGACACAAAAAACCACTTTTGATTGTGTTTTAACAATCTTATTGTATTAAAGTGATGACTTATAACTATCATATTCATATTTTATGTGTTATCTTAAACAATATCAATTTCTTACATAGTTATTTATTTTGTCTATGGATGTGCTTTTCATTTTATAGTTGGCTTGATTGTAGTTGGGTTTCATTTCTTATGATAGCATATCCATTTTGGTTGGTATTTTATGTGCTTTTATTTTGTCTATGAATGTGCACAATCTGTGTCCTTTTAAATCCTCTCTTTCATTTTTTTACTGTTGTATTAACACGATGAACAAATATACAATGTTTTATATTGCATGTTATTTTTCATTGTTAGTACAGTTGTTTTTGGGTATATCTCTATTCAGCTGCATATGTTTTCAATGATTTCTTGTACGAGACTTTTATACATGAATATAATACACTATTGTAAATTTTCATATCTCCATATCTTATGCTATTTGAAATAGCTCAGCTGGGTTATAAGTCAATTTGTAATATAATCTGCGAAATGTTAAATCTTTATTATGTGTATGAGTATTATATTGATGCTTCCCTATCCTAATTAAAAATTAGATTATACATTCTAGCATAATATTCATCTATCTTATGTAATATTTGAAATTGCAATAATTATAATAGGTTGATAGCTATGTTGAATGTGCCAAGGTGTCGATGTGGTGTCCCGTGCTTGTTAAAGACATCAAACACCCCGACTAATCCCAACTGTCAATTTTGGTGTTGTTCAAATGGAAAAAAGGTGGTTAATGTAGGGAAACTTGGCAAGAAAGAATATAACCGTTCCCACATAACCCATAATAGATCTGAAATAAACACGAAATTAAAATCCACATGCAAGAGAATAGATAACATACCCACAAAATTGTGACACAAGATATATTCTGAGAAACCCTCATTGAGGGAAAAAATCCAGCCTCCAAAAGCATCCATCACAATGTATTATTCAGCAAAATTACCATTGCAATACAACCATGGAAGCCTTCATGGCCATAGCCACAACCGAGAAAACTATGTGAACAAGCATGAATCTACACATCCCATGCCATGCTTCCAACCTTCACAAATGCTCCCTTGGCTAACCTGTCAAGCCTTGTCCTACTCAACTCTTGCATTTTTTCTTCTCCTTGTCACACAACAACTACTCTTGTGGCTGCTTATATAGTAGCAAGTCCCACAAAACCACCAAGTGGTATTACATAAACCATGTGCTAAAACCATATGCTACCTAACCCACTGACCCCACATTTAATATTGGACATTTAATTCTTTTTTCCAATATTAAATAATTACATAAAATATTATCACAATGTTACAATACAACTCATTAAGAATATTCCATGAAAATTTTTACATGTTGCACGTCCATCTAGGTGGAACATTACATGATAAAATAAAATAATAAAATATAATAATATTATGCAATGTGTGCAAAACCCATTATCTCAACAATCTCCCACTTGTTGTATACATTGCATAGGGTCAATCCGTAGCCACACAAATGAACAAGGGAACAATCCCTCCTAGCACATCCACCATCATGGATCAAAATACACCAAGTGCTCCATCCTAGTACTCGCAGCAAAATCAAAGTATCCAGCATCTCAAACATGAATGATCTCACCTCCTACTATGCCACTGCCACTGGACATACATAGAAGCCATCCAAAGAGAAAGCCACCCAACCTGTCACATTAGAATATCATAAAATCATGTACCAACTAAAAATTCCAAGCACAAATAACCTGATCCAAAGGTAATCACATGTATCCGTAGTTGTCAAAATATCCATAGCTAAAATAGCACCTACAGCAAGTGCCAAACTTATCCAACTATCCATACCTCAAAGGTATACCAAGTGAATCTCACATCACCGACATATCCAATCTATAGCCTGCAATCACAAGCTTCAAGAGCAATACCTGCCACATATATACCAAGAAGCTCCCACTGCAAAAGATAATGTCGAATCTATAACCAATCCACTCAACACATCTCAAAGAAGTGAATCCATGTAGTATCAAGGACATCTGCAATACATAAACTAATATCCTGCAAAAACAACTCTCATAACAAGTCTCCAATAGTCTCCCAAATTCTCCACAACCAACGGAGGAAAGAGATAAAGTAATAACCATGTCATCACTCACATGACATACATGAACACAAACTAGTGATCACAATCTCTAACAAATCTCATATCCAATGTAAGTGAAACCAAACATCCAGGAAGATAACCAAGACTAGAGAAACCATGCAAATCATAACCTGTATCATGTCCTTCTACACACACCTCTACATGTAAACTGTGCAAGTATGATCTCCTCCATAAAACCCCAACAAGAAGCCACAACAACACCCAAACCATACCATATAGATAATCATGGATGTAAGCCTCTCACAAGAAGATCAAACTCATAAACCATTCTTAAACCAAGGAATAACCATTCCTAATCCAAGGAAAATGCCTCATATAAAACCATCTCCCAAACTCAACCAGCATAACAACATATGCACATGGAAATAACCAATGTTAAACCATCTCTCAAATGAACCCTTTAGAACTAACTCATGTACCATAGCTCAAGATACATATCCATGAAAGACAAGCATAAATATAATGAACCTGAGAGAAATAATAAGCTATACCTCTCAAGTAGCAAACCGCCGAGTAGACCAAGAGTGGGGAATGAGAATGCTCATCAAGATACCCAAGTCTCCAACCAAGACTCGTCTAAGAACAATCTCCTCTCAAGTCCATATCAGGTGATTGCCCCTCGGACTTCCTGCTGAAACCATCAACCATCCCATCAAATACTTCTCTAATCCAAGAGAAATCAGCATCACCACCATCTCTAAGTATCCATGAGCACCTGTAACCAATCAATCCATGCCAACTCCAAATGCAACATAGCAATATCATGAAGTATCCAGCTTATGATCAGTGTACTCAATACCAAGAAACTAAATCAAGATCAATGTCAAAGTTCCAACCATGGCCTCAGGAACATAAACATGACAACATGATCTAACCATCTCAACCAAAAGAGATAACATGCTCCACATGAACATACTATAACATGTCACAACTCTAAACGCGTATCAAGAGTATACCATGACATAATAATGAAACCATCCTCATACCAAGGATAACATGCCAAATAAAAACATAAACCACACCTTTGTCAAGAACCCTGTGAGTCCTCAAGATGCAACCATCTCCATACACCATGAAGAAAACCATCTCCACATACCATGAAGAACCATCTCCACACACCATGAAGATAACAAGTGCACCATGCAAATGTCAAAGATGCTTCTACAGCAATAGGATCTAAGACAAACCTCCAACATCTGCAAACACTCAATAAATATATCAATGCCAACAACTCCCACTCAATTGTGGTACCAAGTCACCTATGGCATCATAAAATCCATCTCCTACATGAAGATCCAAACCAAACCAGAAACTAATCCTGCACTGTCACCCCATCACTGTCACAAGCTCCCACTAAACTGTGTATCCAAGCTATCCATGACATAATGATGAAAAACCATCCTCTAACCATGAGAATCAACCAAAGCATCAAACCATCAAAGAACTCAAAATGCACATCATGAGCTCCTCAAAAGAAACCAAATAACCATAATCCTCAACTAAGAAGATATATCACCATAACTGAATCAAAAATCCAAGCTAATGAACGTCAAGGATGTACCTGTATATCCAATCATGTCATGCCAAAATCTATGACACCATGATCACATCCATGAACCGAGCATCTGGCTCTCAATATGTCTAACCTGTCAGCATAAAATAGTCAACCACAATCCTCCACCATGACTGTACCTGGTAACATCTCATCCCTTCTACATGAAAAAATTAGTAAATCATGTGACTTAGGGCATCGACAACCCAAATCCAAGCCACCAATCTGAATATGCATCAATAATGAAAAATCAATGGGCAAAGACAACCCATAACTAAGTCATAAATGCAACCTGTAAGTATAGACCGCTTAGAACATTGCACAACTTGTAGATCCAACAAGTCATCATACATATCCAAACCAAATACTGATATCCATATTATCATGAGACCAATCTGAATAATGAACTGAGTATACAATGACATCAAAACTTAAATCTCCAAAGCCATAAACTCACAATGTTACCATAGTCAAAATATACCATAAACTGTTCAGATAAATATATCAACAAATAAATCATGCCAAACCTGCACCAAATCTGAACCAATGTGTAGAGCTCTCCAAGAGCTTTCCATTGACTACTCGAAGTCCAAAATCTTACTCCATATGCCCAAGTTATGCTCTAATTTGTGCTCAAAATAAACAACATCTGACTTTAGGGCTCTTAAAACCTGACAAAATTTCAAAATCACAGAACCAAACCTATGCCAAGTTGTAGTGCTTTGAATTAGCTTTCCAACGCCTGTAAGAACTTTGAAATCCGATATTCTGAGAGAAAGTTATGGCCATTTTACTAAGACAGTCTTTTTACCATTTTCACTACGATTTTTCATTTTTTATTTTTTTTCTGTGACGAAAATTCTGACGGGATTAAATTTGAAAGCTATCATGGGCTGAAACCAAAAAACTCTTTCATGTCCTCTTAACATGGCCAAACTAGGGCATATTATATATCAAAATTTATGAAAATGTCGACCCGAATCCAATGGTGAGATCTGTTTTTACCCAGGAGGTCATTTCTGCAAGCTCCCCCTAAAACCCTCATTTAAATGAAACATTTGAAAAATCCTTTGGTTCAAAAAATTTCACATGCCCAAATATTTTAACATCCCATCATAACAACAAACCCAAAACCCTCGGATCTGCAATAAAAACTCATATATCTTGCCCTTTCCTTTTATCCTCTCATGCATTCTCATGGATTCAATCTAGGGTTACAATAATAAAACCATAGCTCTGATACCAATTGTAGGGAAATTTGGCAAGAAAGAATATAACTGTTTCCACATAACCCATAATAGATCTGAAATAAATACGGAATTAAAATCCACATGCAAGAAAATAGACAACATACCCACAAAATTGTGACACAAGATATACCCTGGGAAACCCTCATTGAAGGAAAAAACCCAGCCTCCAAAAGCATCCATCACAATGTATTATTCAGCAAAATTACCATTGCAATACAACCATGGAAGCCTTCATGGCCATAGCCATAACCGAGAAAACTATGTGAACAAGCATGAATCCACACATCCCATGCCATGCTTCCAACCTTCACAAATGCTCCTTTGGCTAACCTGTCAAGCCTTGTCCTGCTCATCTCTTGCCTTTTTTTTTCTCCTTGTCACACAACAACTACCCTTGTGGCTGCTTATATAGTAGCAAGTCCCACAAAACTACCAAGTGGTATTACATAAACCATGTGCTAAAACCATGTTCTACCTAACCCACTGACCCCACATTTAATATTGGGCATTTAATTCTTTTCCCCAATATTAAATAATTACATAAAATATTATCACAGTGTTACAATACAACTCATCAAGAATATTCCATGGAAATCTTTACATGTTGCACGTCCATCTAGGTGGAACATTACATGATAAAATAAAATAATAAAATATAATAATATTATGCAATGTGTGCAACACCCATTATCTCAACAGTTAATATATTTTTGTTTTAAAATATTGTATCAAGTTTAACATTACTGTAAGAACTAACAAAGATTTGGTATTGTAGGGGAATAATGGATGTAGACACTTTGACTGGGTCAAGGATGCCCCAGCTACAACTATACAACATACCGAGGAAATTGAGTGCAAGTTATTTAAGGCTGGAGGGGTGGATAGGGCCATGGTTGCTTATGTGACGAAGGCAGAAATTATCTTTCTACGATGCTTTCTTTGTATTATGTTTGGACTTATTTGCTGGGAAAATATGCGAAAATGTGCATAAACTTATGATTTTGTGTAGAGATTGACTTCTTCATTTGAACCATAATTGGACCGTATTTGGATAACTATTCAGATATGACTTCTATGTTGAAACTTGTTTATGGGTTTCTAACCATCACATTGGACAAATGTTTTGTAATGTCATGATGTTATGTGTTTTTGTATGATAAATATTAATAATAAAATTAACATGCTATTTTATTTATAACTTGTTTTTGTATGATCAATATAAATATAAAAATGAACCTTTTTTTTTTGCTTATTAGAGTTTTTGTGTCATAAAATGCCAAGGAATAAAATTTAGCTTTTATTTATAACTTGGAAAAAACCTTATTCATAAATAAATTAAAAAATTAATATTTAATAAATAATAGATAAATAGAACAAAAATTTAAAAATTCAAATTTAATAAATAAAAAATTTAAAAGAAAAAATGAAATATTTTAAAATTCCAATTCCAATTTTGTGAACGAAACACAGAAGATGTATCTTCCCACTCATCTTCCAAGTTAACCAAATAGGACAAATCTTTTTTTCAAAACCTGATTTTGACAAAACCAAGTTTTGAATCAAAACCCGGTTTTGCTAATTCTGCGAAACAAACAGACCCTTAGAGTTGTAGGTACTAATTCTATAAAGTGCTTGACAAGAACTAGTTGGTAATGTATCCCCCAATTCCTCATATGTCTTGTTGTCACCATCTTATTGTGTTCCTTCCTCACTTGGCAATTCAATGTACAATATCTTCTTCTCAATACATTTATGTCCTCAATTGTGTTTTCTATCACAATTAAAACATGAATCTTTTTTCTCTCCTCGTCAATTTGTTGTAGAATCAATTTGCTAGGCTGAAGAAATAACTATGTAGAAATGTGTCTATCTCTTATGTTAACAAATCCTTTCCATTTGTTGGCCAAATACTTTTCCTTTACCTACCTTGTCTTAATCATTGCTTGGGCCACAATAGTTAGATAGAACATGCATACCTCATATTTCATATGACTCTTTGAAGGATTGAACATACTCAGCAGTCCATTACATCTGCAAACACGAATCACTAGGAAATATCTCAGCAAGTTAGCACCAGCACCCAAAGCACTAAGCCAATTCATAAGGGTGTTCAGCACAAACAAACAAGAACTTCTCTGCAGATTGGCAGAATGAGATTATATCAGATCTTCCATTTCAGCATCCTTCCTATTTACAAGTACCTGTAATTTGTGATATCAATATACATGTATTCATGAATTATAGATAATGTTGAGATGAATATTCAATAGAATATAAGATGTTATCAATTGTCTGCAACCCACTTTTTAGGTAGGGTTTGAGGTGTAAGAGGATGATAAAGAAGGTCGTGTAATGAGGCCAAGATGGCACTTGCACCATGTAAGGAGGCCAAAAGAGTACTTGCATCATGTGAGGAGGCAAAAAGAGCATTTACATAGGACCAAGAAACTCCATTACAGCCTCAGCCCAGTTCCACAAGGTAGCATGTGTCTTTCGGAGGATGAAACATTGATAGGGAAAGTAGGTACAAGAAAACCACTAAGCAAGCAAAGACAAGGGCTCTGGAAAACATCCACTCTTGGGCTTGGTGTAGAAAGGGCTTCAGGCAGATCTATCATGTTTCTAATTCCAATCTTTAAATAGTGTACATAATATAATTGATAGTCTACGATCATAATGTAATATAATCCTAATCATTGTGTGTGTGTGTGTGCGCGCATGTGTCACAATTGCAGGATTCAAATTCAAGATCACAATATTTAAAAGAATATATTGCAATTGTGATTCTAAGACAAAGAGGAAGGGACTTCACAAATCATCTATCCACCACCATGTCAAAAAGCCATCACACAACAAACAGCACTGAAGAAGGGTGTGGGTTTTCCACACTAGATCTAGACCTTCTGCCCCTAAAAACATTGGCTTGGCACTTTGGCAAGCCCACTTCCAAGTTCCTATAAGGGCATGTGTACCCTTTAATCAACACTCACTGCTAAACCCCCTTGGGGTAGCTGTGGTGCATGACCTGCCTCCTACTCTTCTTAAATCGCACACCGTGCTACTGCTGTAACACCTATGCAATCTGCACTAATCCCATGGCACCAAATCTGTGCAATTATTTAAAGTTATGACCACATTGTACTAAAAAGATATTGTTGAAAGATTTGCAAATAGGATTTGGCTAACTGAATAAAGTTTGAGACTTTAAGTAGGGTCATGTCTGAGTCATAGTACTACAGAGACCTAAACATTAGAAGGCATGTAGTGAAGTCAGATCACAATATTATATAGTTAAATGTTGAACAAAATAGCTCTCCAATTATATTATAACTTAACCCTAATCAATCTTGAACATTTCAACATGTAAAAATTATATACAAGGACAAAACATGTATTTGGGGGGTATTACAGACATCTGAAAATGGCTGTTCTTAAAATTATAACAATATAAATGACCAGTTTTGAAAAAACATTAGAAAGTGGACCAAAACATTTTATATTTCAGCTGAAAAAGATCATAATATTTAACTCAAAACATTACAATCAAATAGTTTTTACCTTACATCATTGTCAAATTCTTACTAGTTCAAAAAATTATTTTCTTTAAAGTCATCAATATAAAACACCAACAAGAGAAATGACTAGTTCTTGAGAAATAAAGGAAAAAGGTTTGGAAGGCAAGCAAATCTATTTATTAATTCAACAAAAAAATATCATACAATTCCTAATTCAAACAATAAAAATTCATTAGGTTATATCATGCTAAAATTTAAACCAGTTCATCAATTATTTGTTCAAATTCCAATTGTTACATATCCCAAGTTCATTTTAATAAAGGAAAATCACAAATGGAACCTAAAACAACACTTGATAGCCTTCAATTACTTAGTGAAGTTAAAATTGCAAATTGAACATAAATGCTTAATATCCATATGTTATTACCCAGAGGTCATTTGGTGGAGGAAAATTACAAAGGAAATAGCAATATTGTATTTGATGTGATGCTATTAAGAGGTTACAAATATTAATATACCTTGTTGATAAGACCGTCGTCAATAACAGCACTACTAATCTTCTTAAATAGCTCATACAAAGCTTCTACCTCACTAACACTAACTGCAAAGAATGTAAAATCAGAAACAACATCAATATATTCCAATCAATATCTATAAAATTAAAACTGCTGAAACATTTATATGGCAATACTTCAACTTTATGGAAAAACCTTATTTTACATTTTGAGGATCTAAAAATAACATGTGTGAGCAGGGTAATACTTACAAACCGTATCCCTTGCTATTTTTCCAGGATCTTCAAGGACCTCGTGTCTATGAAGATTTAATCCACAACACTTTAACAGACCCACTAGGCACTGCAACATGATATTTCCAACTCGTCATCACACTCCATACCTGCAAAAAGAAATAAGCAAGAATTATTCTATATCCATTAAGTTGTACTAAAATCAATAAATAGGATTAAAGATAGATTTCCAAACATTCACAAAGGTAAATTTATACATGAGACCTATACAACATTAAAAAAATCCTGATTGAAGAATCTAATAGATAGTCCATGCCTGCATACCATTAATAAATTTACAATATTAACAAGCATGTTTAATTTTGGCTAACAAAAATCTATTTAATATACTAAGGCAAAGATGGAAATCAAGAGAGGAGTTCAAACCCTCTCCCTCTTAATGAATTTTCCAGCATAGCTTATTCCGCGGTTCCCAAACCATTAGTGTGTATAATCCTATATTTTTGCAGAGCCTTTTTGCGTTATATAACAACCATTTCGGGGCTTGTTCTTTCCTTTCATGAACTCTCTATAAAGTTTATTAATTGATGAGAGCGCAACATACTGAAAGTAGAAAAGAGATATATTAGTGTATTTTTTTCAGCATATTCAAGATATGTTTTACTTAGATTGTAATCAACCAATTGGTAACCAGAAAAAGCTAACTCATTTCTAATAAGGGATTAAACTTGTAAGTCGTGACTAACATGTACTACCTAATTCGAAAGAGTATTCTACAATACTTACAAGCATTACATTTAAATTCTACTATCCTCCCATGATGGTCATAATAATGCTTGTCAATGAATATGACAACATATGATCAGTTCCGGTGGGCTTTGCTAAGACATTCATGTGTTTCCTCTTCGGCTGCACAATATGACAACTCAACTCCTCCACTGCCAACTTAAAAATGGTTTTTCTCCAACTGTCTTGTGCATGCACAAAATGCCAAGTTGTTATCTGATCTCTGTACAGCTTGATAACATAAATTACTAGCAATTGCTTGATAAGTTATAATTTGTGACCATCATGTAATACCAAATTTGAAACTGTATTGTATAATAATTATGCATGTTATATTTAGAATCTACTATCCTCCCATTATAGTCATAAGACTGTAGTGACCCTTGCTAAAAAGCCACTAGGACTTACCAATGCTGAAGTATGGAATTTCGTCAAACACTTGGCATACAATCTGGACTGTACTGCTGAAGAATGAAACTGAATATGTACTATGAAAATTCCGTCAAACACTTGGCATGCACGCAACTCTACTGCTGTTAGTAAATAACTGATTGTAGAAATTGTTGATGCCAAATCTACACAATACAATGATGCAAATAACAGTACCAATGAATATATGCATTCAATATAGATGTCAATTACAGCTTCAATTTTTTTTTACACTTGAACTATTACAAAATATGCAACGCTAAGAGTCCTTATCGAATAGACTGATTTTCTTGTCTCACACAATAGATTCTAACTGAATACAAAATGACTGTATTTGTGCAAAGACTATTACATAGTGACTGAATTTTCAGACCCTTATATCTGAATATAACATATGCAATTTTCATAATCAAGTGCAATCAAAATGGAACCTGATTACTGCCAAAATGCTGTAGTCGAATGCTGATGATGAAACAACAGTGCTGCAGCCCGCAAACTGCTCCCAAACCAGTCCCTGTACGGCCAGCAGGTACAGCCGTACCTGTACTAACTGTACGACTTCTAGCCAAAAATAAATGCTGGCGTTTTAGCTGCCAAAAATGCCAAGAAAAGGGGCGCCTAGGTTAGAAGAATGCCCTCCCAAAATTATAAAATCAGAGTCCCGGCCGCTTGGTAGTTATGAGCAATGATGTGTGTCTCCATTGCATAACAGGCCCTGTCAAAAAATCCTCAAAAATGCCCTGATTCCTTTCCAAATTGCTCCCAAAATGATCCTCTCAATGAATAATTGAAGCACTAGTCTTCTTGCAACACAAATCACAAACCCTAAATCAAGTCTCTGTCCAGAACTGAATACACCAATGAAGTTCAACATGAAATGGTTGATTACCACATCCAATGTGCAACCCTTTAGAAGGTCTTTCACTTCCTCAGTTATGCAATCTCTTGAGAGGTATCATTCTCAAGGATTATGCTGAATATTTGCAGACCTAGATGGTGCCACAAATGCTCATAGAGAAAAGGTAGTAAAATCATCAATTCCCGCATGTCCAAATGAGAGGCCAAGCCCTCTATTTATTTACTTTTCTAAGAAGTTACTAAGAACTTCTAGAAGCATCCTTTTCTAAGAAGTTACTAAGAACTTCTAGAAACATCCATTATAAAATCTCATTATAATGCACTTTTATAATAAATAACTTTATAACAAAAAAGTGCAACTCAACTTAGAATTATAACATGTAGGCCCCGTATAAAAAATGACAATAAAATAATATCTCCAAGAGCATAATGAGCCATCCAATCACCAAATAAACGCCAAAATGACTCTCACCAATCCCATCTGCCTATGAGAGTCTGTAATAGGCAAATCCACGAATAATGCCATGTCGTACTAAAGAGGGGACATTACAAAGGCTTATCAATGAATATGACAACATGATCAGTTCCACCAGGCTTTGCATAGATTTTCATATGCTTTGTTTTCAGCTGCCCAATATGTCAACATAATTTCTCCACGACCAATTATTTAACATTGGTTTCCATCAACATGTGTTGTGCATGCACAACATGCCAAGTTATTATCTGATTTGAGTACATCTTGATAGCATAAGTTAATACTAATTGATTTATTTGCGCCATCTAATTTCTCATCGAGCAATCATCTTAACTGCATTGCTTCTATGGCTGTAACAACAGCTCCTTCACTCCTGTGGAAAAAAAAATTGTTCGTCATCTTTTGTGAGACTGCTGAAAAATCCTATTCCAAAGCTAAAATAATATCCAGTTCTAAATTATTACAATAATAAATAAGTCGTCTATTATTAGTTAATGGTTATCTATTGCAAATATCTAATCAGCGTTAGTTTGCTTTCGTTTTTTGCTTTCTCTAGAATAGAATGTTTCTATTCTTTACAATTGTTTCCTAAGGAAACCTCATCTCATTCTTTTGTATAAATTGACCTTTCGGTCTCTGTTAATATCAAACAAGTATTTACCAATTACCTCGTAATATGGTATTAGAGCCAATACTTGAATTTTTTTGAAAAATTTATAATTTCATTCGAAATTATTTGCTAAAATTTTTCGAAATAATTTCTAAGGTTTTTCTCAAACAGCCCGTCTAGGGTTTTTGATTTTTTTGAGAAATTCATGTGAAGAATTTGAGTTTCGGCTAGGTTATTTTTGTGAAAATCGTGATTCTGAGAAACTCGCTTTTTTCTCGAATTCACAACATGCAAATCATGTCAAATTTCTTGTTGAAAAATCACGCTTTCTTGGCGGAAGGGCTCGGCCTTGCTATCAAACTCGTTTTCTACAAATCGTGGTCGATTTCTCTGAGGTTCTTGACAAAATCGCAGATTCCGGCTCAGTCATAAACGACTCTGCATTTTTTATTGTCATTTTCAAACAGCTCAATGTTTGTTATAACCACCATTTCTTGGTCTAGTCGCATTTTCAAACACCAAACACAACCTCATCTACAGCGTCCAGGAGTTTGCAGAGACGTCAAAGCATCAAATACCTTCAATCCACCATTTTTTTCTGCAACTTCGACCTTCCAAGCCACCGACTAATATTTTGCTCGAAACCGTAATTTTTGGGTCCGGAAAAAAATTGTTTACAAATTCTTGCTAGGTTTTTCGAGAGCTCAACTGGGTTATCATCCGTTTTTTTGGGTGTCTTGTTTTTTGTGCGTCAATTTTTGAGCCAGCGGATCTAGAAACTAATAGCATATTCCTTTTGGTTTTTTCAAGCTCTCTTTTGGATTTCTCTCTGATTCTTCTGGGTCTTCTATATTTTTGCCTCGAAGAATGTGCCTTCATCGATTTTCACAATTTTTCATTGAAAAACGTGCCATGGCATCTCTGACAAATATTCTTCTCAAGCATAACTCCAAATTCAATAGTCGCAATTATGGAACCTGGAAGCAATGCATCATTGCAATTTTTGAATATAGGAATACCGATCAACTTGTTTTAGGTGTTACGAAGCGTCGGACTTCTCCGAGTCCTAATAAAGATACATGGGATTTGAATAATCGAAAGGCAATGATGCTTCTCAAATTATCCGTGGCTGATGATCAGATTTCTCAGATTCCATCAAGCAAGACAGCTAGCAAGATCTGGACACATCTCAAAGGCCTTCATGAGACTTCTAACAAAAGCAAAGTCTTCTTTTTGAAAAACACTTTGTTTTCTATTGTCATGGATAAGCACACATCGCTCCAGGCACACCTGAATCGGATTCAGAACATTCGTGATCAGTTACTTGCCATCGGTCATAAGATGGAGGAAAAGGATATTGTGGTTATCACTCTTCAAAGTTTACCAAAAATCCTATGAGCATTTTATCGACTCTCAACATCACATCTTCTAATGTTGATTTGAAGTTTACTGATCTCTGCACACTGTTGCTTCAACAAGATCGATGGAAACAACAGTTCAGTAGCAGCTCCAGTTCCACCTCCATAGAGCAAGCCTTTGCTGCGAAATCCTTTCAGAAGGATATGGGCAAGTTTCAGCAGAAGTCTTCTGCTCCAGCCCTAGATGGTTCCAAAAAGAAGAACATTCAATGCAACTACTGCCACAAGTTTGGACACATGAAGGTTGAATGTCGGAAGCGCTTAGCTACATAGTCTAAGCAGTCAAGTTCGCAGCCCAAAGCGAACAATGCAGAGCACACTAAGCAGGCGAAATCTACCTTATACACCTCCATGGCTAAAGACCTGCAGATCATGTGAAGTCATCTGCCTAGTACATTGATTCAGGTGCCTCTCATCACTTCACTCACCGTAGAGACTGGTTTACTGACTACCAGCCTTATTTAGACTGTTATTTTTTGTGGCAAAGAAGACTACACAGTTGTCGATAAAGGCAACATTCAGATTCAGTCTATTGGGAGGAATCTCATATTCCTTGATGTGTACTACGTTCCAGGTATGGAACTAAATCTACTCTCAGTTAGTCAGTTGCTGTGACATTCTCCACACTTGGCAGTCACCTTCAGTTCACATCAGTGCACCATCACTAATCGGGCGACTAAGTCTACTGTTGCAGTGGGTCTTGAGGATCATGGTCTTTTTAGACTTACTAATTCTGGTGATTCTCAGGACTTAGCTATGGTTGCTTGGCGATCTTCGATCAGCACACTTTGGCATCAGCGATATGGGCACTTAAATGTGCATTATCTCTCACAGCTTGCTCAAGATGAGCTTGTTCTTGGATTGCCAGAGATTCAAACTCAACACCTGGGAGTTTGTGACACATGCCAAGCTAGGAAGCAACATCACACACTGTTCACCAGTGGTGATTCTTGGCAAGCTTCTCAGGTACTTCAACTTGTTCATGTCGATATCTACGGCCCTATGGCCACTCCTATTCTTGGGTCCAGGTATTTTCTGTTGTTTGTTGATGATTTCAGTAGAAAAATGTGGGTGTATTTCCTTAAAAAGAAATCAGATGCATTTCCTGTATTTCAGAAGTTTAAACTCTTAGTTGAAAGAGTCTGGGAAATCTATTATTACTCTTAGATCAAACAATGGGGGGGAATTTTGTTCTAATGCTTTCTCCAGCTTCTTGGATACACATGGCATCAAACACCAGTTAACCAAACCCCACACGCCACAACAGAATAGTGTAGTTGAACGTTGGAACAGGACAATCACCGAGATGGCTCGTTCCATGTTCAAACACAGACATGTTCCGAAGCAATTTTGGGCAAACACAGTTAACACAACAGTTTATCTGTTGAACCGGTCACCCATAATGGCAGTCAAAGGTAAAACTTTGAAAGAGGCTTGGTTAGGTTGCAAGCCCAGTATTAGTCACTTGAAGGTTTTTGGCTCCCTTGCTTTTGTCTAGATCCCTGATGCGTCACGCACCAAGTTGGATGCCAAGAGTCAGAAACTAATGCTTCCTAGATATAGCAGTCTTCACAAAGCCTACCACCTGATCGATGTTGAGACATCTCGTCTCATCTACAGTCGTGATGTAGTCTTTGATGAGCAGTGAGGACCATTCATGCCTGTTTCTCCTGATCCTCATCCAACAGACCAGCCTATGATGGCTCATGATTTGGGAGTTCGGCTTCCATTAGGTCCACCTGATGGGAGGGCTCCAGTAGCTCCTGCAACTCCAGTTATTCGAGTGATCCCTATACAGACACCTCTGGCTTCTCTTGCAGGATGACCTAGCTTTGTAGATGCTTCACCTGAGTTTGATCCAACTTCTTCTGATGAGGATCCTGCTGATCAAGCATCTCCTAGTACTACTATTGGTCATTCTCCTATCCGGCCTAAGTGGTGGGCTACGACACTTGCTGATCTTCGTGATAATGAGCTCATTGATGGGAGAACTGCTCGAAAAAAGAGCAAAACTATAGATTCTGTTAACTTTTCTCTTATGGCCAACATTCACAATGTGTTTGAACCTCAAACATATTCCAAGGCTAAAGGAATTCCAGAGTGGGAACAGGCCATGAGTCTGAACACCAAAGCATACTGAAGAACAACACTTGGGTCCTTTCTGATCTTCCACCAAGGAAGAAACCCATTGGCTGCAAATGGATCTACAAAATCAAATACAAATCGGATGGTACTTTGAATAAGTACAAAGCTTGTTTAGTGGCGAAAGGCTTTTCTCAACGTCAGGGCATTAATTATGATGAGCCATTTGCTCCTACTACAAAGATGAGCACCATCAAATTAGTCCTAGCCATGGCAACACAGTTTGGTTGGAAGGTCCATCAGATGGACGTCAAGAGTGCTTTCTTGAATGGTGATCTCCATAAAGAGGTCTACATGACATAGCCTCCTGGTTCCAAGGTTGCTAGTAAAGACCATTGGGTTCTCAGATTGGTAAAAGCTCTCTATGGCTTGAAGCAGGCCCCTCGGGCATGGTACATCGAGATTCATAAGTACCTCAGTGATCAAGGCTTCAATAGGAGTTCTTCAGACTCAAATCTGTACATCAAGACTACTGACAGTGACATCATCCTTCTGGTTATCTATGTGGATGATCTGATCATCACTGGCAGTTCAGCATCTTTGATTCAAGGAATCAAATAGAATTTACGCCAGTCTTTTGATATGACTAACCTTGGGCTCATGCATTATTGCCTAGGTGTTGAAGTTTGGCAACAGTCTTCTACTCTATTCATCTCTTAGTCCAAATATGTCAAGGCCCTGTTAGACAAATTCCGAATGCAAGATTGCAAACCTACATCTACACCTATGGAGAAAGGTCTCAAGTTATCAACAAAGTCTGATTCTCCTTATGTTGATGATACTACATACAAGCAACTAGTAGGCAGCCTCATCTACCTCTCTACTACTAGGCCTAATATCAGCTTCGCAGTGAGCTATATTTCACGCTTTATGACAACTCCTAAGGCTAATCATTGGATGGCAGAAAAGCGTGTGCTTCGTTATTGGAAGGGCACTTCAGATTATGGACTTCTATACTCTTGAAGTTCGAATCCTAAACTCAGTGGGTTCACAGATTCAGATTGGGCAGGCTCTGTTGATGATAAAGTCAACTTCTAGATACGTGTTCAGTTTGGGATCCAGTGCAATCACATGGACCAGCAAGAAGCAGCAGGCAATTTCTCTCTCTTCTACAAAGGCCGAATACAAAGGGACTATTAAGGCAAGATGTGAAGTTGTTTGGCTTCGTCGGATGCTTGGGGATATGCAGATGTCACCAGCAGGTCCGACTACTCTATTTGTTGATAATGAAGGCATTATCAAGTTAGCACGGAATCCAGTCTTCCATGAACAAACCAAGCATGTGGATGTTCACTTTCATTACATATGACAACTAGTTGAAGATGGAACTATAGATTTGCAATATGTTCCTACCACACATCAGACTGCAGACATTCTCACCAAGCCTCTTGGTCCTGATAAGTTTGTCAAATTCAGAGGACAGCTTGGTGTGTTAGATAGATTAACCATTAAGGGAGGGTATTACAATAATAGATAAGTCGTCTATTATTAGTTAATGGTTATCTATTGTAAATATCTAATAAGCGTTAGTTTGCTTTCGTTTTTTGCTTTCTCTAGAATAGAATGTTTCTATTCTTTACGATCATTTCCTAAGGAAACATCGTCTTATTCTTTTTCTATAAATTGACCTTTCGGTCTCTGTTAATATCAAGCAAGTATTTACCAATTACCCCATAATATAAATTGTATCTCATCTGCAGATCATGCCCAATCAGCATAAGCAAATCCAAGATGAACAACATCAGTTATGTAATGGCCTTGCTATTATCTACATTACTAATTCCAAGTTTGTTCATGAACTACATCACAACTAACAATACTAAGATCGGTGCTCTTGTCTGTAATATATACCAAGCTATCTACAAACTTATGAAAAGATAAAATGTGGAATGTCTTCAGTCACCATCGGCTAATAATTCCATCCCAACTTCTGTAGTAGTATAAACATATTTGCAAGTACTCATGCAATTTTTCTAATTAAAAATTCACATATTTCATTTTCAAGATAATAACTTCATCATGAAGCAGCCAAATTTCCATCCATTGGCACTTTTATAAGAGAAATAAATCTATGATTTCCAAAATAAAGCCTGATACCAAGTTCTTCCCTATTGAATTGTATCAATCTCGTTACATATGAGGATTCATAATAAGAATAATGATATTATCATAATAGGCAAGAGCATACAACACAATGGTAAATTGTGAGCCTCTTATTCAAGAGGTCTTGGGTTCCAATCTTATCAAGCTTAATAAATAATAATAATTAATCACAGGACATAATAATTAATCTTGGCTTCGGCCTCTTACCAATCAAAAAAAAATGCCATCATCATAACAGCTTTTGACAGATAGATGTTGGTAGAAGAAGCATCTTCTAAATCAAAATCTAGTCAAAGACTAAACATTCAAGACACCTTTGACCTAGAATAAACCCTGATATCTGATATTAAAATACCTCTTCTTCCAGGTATCCTTAAGAAATGTGCTCTTTACAACTAGCTGATGAAAGCTTGAGCCAAATTTTGATGTTTTCATTACAAAAGCCAGATAACTACAATCTCTATTGTTCAAGAAATGGTTCCTTTGTAATTTATGGCATTATGCCATCTTGTTAACATTTGTCACCTATCTTACATCATTAATCATACTAATTTAAAGACCCCTCCATTTTTCACTTTGATTTATATACCTGTTTAGTCCAGGTGTACTTCTTTCTAGGTGGTAACTCAGCAACCCATATCTTGTTATTCAAGAGGAAATAATACTCAACATGCATAGCCCTTTCACATCTTTCTCAATCCTTTGCCTCATCATTAGATTTTGGATTAAATGAACATGCAATGTCAACATCAAGCAAAGTAATTATTGTTTGATTATCATCAAAATTGTGCCTTTCACCAAACTTATTGCATTGTAGACAGAAAAACATTGTCTTTCTCGTCAATATATCAAATGATTGTGTCATGTTATTTGTAAAGATATGTACCATCCTATGTGTCGTAGAACTATAACCAGCAAGCATCATTTTTTAAAATTGGGAGCTCTAATTTGTTTCTTTTATCTCCTGTAACCAAAACATGGATAGCATGGCTTAGCTTTACTTCACATGCTTCCTCAGGTGTAATGTCTTAAATTGAATTGGAAGGGTTTCTGTTGAGTAGATAAACTCAACAAGAGCAGCTTCGGCCATTTATTTCTTTGAATTTTGAAACTACATTTTCCTGTATACATGCTTCTTACTATCTCTATCATGGTTCTATTTTCTCAATCCACCATGCTATTTTGCCAAGTTGCATTCCATTTTATTTGACTCCTTCCCTTTGGCAAAATCTGCGAAGCCCAGGAATTGAATTCAACCCATAGTTTATCTTTCTAAAGCAATAGAGAAAAAGAATACCCATAAGGAAAATAGTAATGCCAAATCTCTAAAAGAACTCTTAGAAATCCAACAAGAAGCAAAAGCTTAAGCTCTAAAAGTTGCAGCATTTTCCCCTTAAGCAGCATTATCACTAATTCAATACTTCAGGTATGCCCAACACTCTTTTATGCAGATTTCATCTGGATTAGACCTTTAACACCTGTCTTCAGAGAACTTGAGTTTATAAATGATATCGACATCCATTTCAATCAAACCAAAATTACAGCAGGTATCACCAAGCTCTCTCTCTCTCTCTCCCCAGAGTTGCAGAAAACTTATGAATGCCATTGTTATTCTTTTACTCATTTCAGACTTGACACATGAGCAGGAGGTTGTTAGCAGATCACCAGAAAGGTTTATATATTGAATAAGTTCCTTGGAGATGCAAATACATTGCTCGGAAAAATATGTCTTATTCCAGCATTTGACATGGGATTTTCCAAAAAAAAACAAAACATTCTAGAGAAGCAGCAATTATATAATGTTCTAAAGCATTAATGTGAATGGCAAAGTAGCAATGCTTGGGCTACAATTATGACAAGAGGCTGGTTTGCCGATCTTCTATAATGTTCAGTATAAAATATTGCATGTTCCTGTATAACTCACCCAAGCACTTCCAACAAGAATTCCAAAATACTCGTTCAGGGAAGCGGCAGCTATCAAATTTGCAAGAACACACACAAATGATGAAGCAGCAATGATTGGGGTACCATTGCCCAATGATATGCCAGATAAATCTTAGTCCTTGAAAATTGAAATATAGCCAAGGTAACATCAATGTAAGAAAGTGTCGTCTTATTACTCTATTTTTTCTTTCACTCGATCAGCTGTTATAATCCACATGTATAATGCCCATAAAAACACTATCAGTGTGTTTGTCCTTATTTCAAATCTTACAACTCAAATTCCTAATAAGTTTTAACAAATGTTTAGGTTGCCTGGATCCATAAAACAATCAGCGCCCTACTTTGAAAGAAGGCGTTATCCAACCGCAAGAATTCCACATCACATACTTCGACACCGCTACCAAACTTTAGATAGGCTACAGATAAACTTCAGCTTATATCAAAAAATCGCACAAGAACTCTATACACTAACTTAAGGCCGTTCTCCACAAGCAAACCTGTAATTTCTCTATTTACAAATAACTTATACAGCAGCACTAAATCAGGACTGTTCCGTATAACTTCTAAAGAAATTTGCCAAAAACATAATTCTGCACCCATTCGCTTAGCCCTATTCGAGAGAAAATTTTAATGCAGAATCAATTGCTCTAATTCCGCCGAAACATCCACAAAGTAATCCGCCCTGAGAAATACCATCGCTGAACCCCGATCCGAGCACCCCCAAAATTCCAGAAATCCAAACATCTACTTCAGTCAATTATAAAACAATAATTACTAATTTATAGACCTGTAAGCGTGATCCATGAATACCGCAATCATGACCCTCAACGATTGCAACAAAGCAACTCCAAATACAGTACAAGATCGAGGGAAAGACAGACAGTCGAGGCGGACAACACGCTAAATTGAAACAGGAGACTGTTAAATGAAATTAGAAATCCATGAGAACTTCCGAAAACAAAACTACTATACTCAGTGTGGCATAACCTTAACCATTCTTAGTGTCTACCGTCACATATGCAGAAATCTGTGCCATTAAATAAAAATGAATGGAGCTCAAAACAGAAAACAAAACAAAAGAATCAGTTTAATCTAAGATAGAGGCGATAAGCTTACCTCGACATTAATCGCCAAGAAGACGCCCTTCAAAAATCGTAGATTGCAATAAGGTTGGTATAGTGAATTTAACTATGTTTCCTCCAATCCTGTCGTCATCACTGAAATTATTCCGTACCGATCGCTCGTGATTTTATCTTTTCCGTTGGGTCTTATTTCTATCTGTGTTTAAATCATTGTCACACCAAATAATCGATCTGAAATTGGTTTTGGCTACGGGACAACTTATATGCAGCGCTAGCAGTGTTAAATAGTCTCTTATAAATTATTGAAATACACTTGACAAGAAGCGGTGCATATAAGTTGCACCGTACAGTCGATCCAGCGCGCATGTGAGATTAAAAATAGAGATGAGAAACTAACTAGCCCTAGAATATTCCTAAACACATGCAATGCTGGAGGTGGTAATAGAGAGACTACTATCACGGAAGGAAATCGCTGCGTCCGATGGGACAGTTGAAGATTCCCTTTTTGAGTAAGTGCATACGGAAACGGATGGTAACTTTTCTAGTACCGTGCAAGGGGAGGTTCTTAAGAAACAATTTGTGATTTACGCAAATTGTGAGCTTACTTTTGGGAGTATGGGATTACAGGGGCAAATATCAAATGAAAAGCAAATATGTTTCATTTTTTATTTTGAATTATCTTTCCTTCATTAAAAATGCTTTATTTTAACATTTTGATGTTAAAGATCTTTTATTTTAACATTTTGATATGATATTAGATACACAGCTGATATTCAAAGAGAAGTGGGAAGACAATGTGTTTATTTTGTTTTTTGTTTTTTGTTTTTTGTTTTTTATTTTTGTTTTTAAATAATAATATAATATGAAGGGTAACAAAGGTTGTAACAAAAATATAAACAATTATTACATATTTGAAGTCGTAAAAAGATAGCTAACAGCTGTGAGTTTTATTCTATTATAACATACAAAATCAAATGCTTAATGTTTCGAGGACAAACATCAAACAGTCAATCCTCTCTTGATATAAGGTAATATCTCATGCTAAGCTTGCAAAGTAAGATCATGAAATGACTTCAAGGTTCCTTCTTAATGGTGGACTTCACTGAATTTTATGATGTCACATGTTGGTTATCACAAAGGGACTTACATTATTCATTCAATGGATATCAACTCTTTCTCTTATAGATTTGGCTTTACAAAAGTGTAATGAAAATATAGTTTTGACTTCAAACCTTTTCACTTCAACTCAAACCTAAACTAGCTAACTTCTACTCTTACTATAAATGCAAGGAGTCATGGATGACTTGGACTCTATTAGATTCAATCTCACCAATGACTTCTACCACCCGGTGCAAGCTTTTAAGGAACACTTTAATGGTTTTCAAATCAATGTCTCCTCTCTAATCCCACTAAATGGATGCAAAATAAAGATTCAACAACGATTGAAGTTAAGTGCATTCGACCATTGTCTTACCACACAAGGTACTCCTACTATTAGCAAAAGGCTAGAGGCCCAGATTTGTTTGAGTCAAGCAAATAAACATCCACAACAACTTTCATTGAATTTAACTACTTCATCATGAAAAGAAATATATTCCAAGTGAAAGATTGAGGAAACCATGCAACACTTCAAAGCAATACTGAGTAGTTCACTATGAAGAACCAAAAAAGAACTATACATTACTTTGAAAGCATCATAGTAACAATTTGATAAAGTCTCTCCCTTAGCTAGCTACTCTCTCTATAGTCCCACCTCCTAAACTAATGAAATACCAATGAGAAGGCCTTAACATTTTATAGATGTACAATTACAATAAAGGGTTGAGATTGATTTAAGATCAAGGGTTGAGATTTCTTTCCACAAATCCTAATTAGAGTTGCCAAATTTATAACCAATTATATAAGGACACCACATCGTGGACCAATAAAAAAATTATAATGATTCTTTCAACCAATGAGAAAATTATCCATACTTAACATGGTTTAATTAATTAAGACTTATTATCATTAAGGACTCCTCCAATGGGATTCCTAACATAGATTTCATGAATACCAAATTTAAATTTAAGCTTTTGTGTTGAAAATTGAATATTTGGATCCCAAGCAATTCCAACTTGCATTATAAACAAAAGAAAAGGGATTTTTTCTTTTTTTTTAAATGATTGCATCATGTTAAAATTAGATCTTATTGTTTTTTTTTTTTTTTTAACGAAATAATGAAGGCAATACAAAAGAATAATACAATAAGAAGGGCAACAAAGGTTGTAACAAAAATATAAACAATTATTACATATTTGTAGTCATAAAAAGATAGCTAACAACTGTTGATGTGAGCTTTGTTCTATTATAAGATACAAAATCAAATGCTTAATGTTTCGAGGACAAACATCAAACAGTCAATCCTCTCTTGATATAAGGTCATATCTCATGCTAAGCTTGCAAAGTAAGACCATGAAATGACTTCAAGGTTCCTTCTTAATGGTGGACTTCACTCAATTTTATGATGTCATATGTTGGTTATCACAAAGGGACTTACATTTTTCATTCAATGGATATCAAATCTTTCTCTTATAGATTTGGCTTTACAAATTGTAATGAAAATATAGTTTTGACTTCAAACCTTTTCACTTCAACTCAAACTTAAACTAGCTACCATCTACTCTTACTATAAATGAAAGGAGTCATGGATGACTTAGACTCTATTAGATTTAATCTCACCAATGACTTCTGCTACCTAGTGGAAGCTTTTAAGGAACACTTTAATGGTTTTCAAATGTCTCCTCTCCAATCCCATTAAATGGATGTAGACTAAAGATTCAACAACAATTAAAGTTAAGTGCATTCAACCATTTTCTTACCACACAAGGTACTCCTACTATTAGCAAAAGGCTAGAGGCCCATATTTGTTTGAGTCAAGCAAATAAACATCCACAACAAATTTCATTCAATTTAACTACTTCATCATGTCTATTCCAAGTGAAAGATTGAGGAAACCATGCAACACTTCAAAGCAATTATGAGTAGTTCACCATGAAGAACCAAAAAAGAACTATACATTACTTTGAAAGCATCATAGTAACAATTTGATAAAGTCTCTCCCTTAGCTAGCTACTCTCTCTCTCTCTCTCTCTCTCTCTCTCTCTCTCTCTCTCTCTCTCTAATCCCACCTCTTAAACTAATGAAATACAAATGAGAAGGCCTTAACATTTTATAGATGTACAATTACAATAAAGGGTCAAGATTGATTTAAGATCAAGGGTTGAGACTTCTTTCCACAAATCCTAATTAGAGTTGCCAAATTTATAACCAGTTATATAAGGACACCACATCATGGATCAATAAGAAAATTATAATGATTCTTTCAATCAACGAGAAAAATATCCATACTTGACATGGTTTAATTAATTAAGACTTATTATCATCAAGGACTCCTCCAATCGGATTCCTAACATAGATTTCATGTGTTAGGATAAACCACAAACAGAAATAAAAACTACATGCAAATATAACCACTAACAGAAAAATAATAGATCACACAAAAATGAACACAAGGCACCAAGATTTAATGTGGTTCACCCAATCCCTGGGCTACGTCCACCAAACAGGAAGTTCGATCTTATTAAAATCCAGTGATTACAACCTGATTACAGTCTGTAATCCCTTACAACTCAATACAACCGTAAGAAGCAATTTTGCATCACAACCTAAAACAATCCCTAACCCTGAGCCCTTTTATACAAGTATTAAACCGCTTTAGGGTTATAACATGTCGGCCATAAATTAGCCATAACTTTAGTGGCGAATCTACGAATAGTACCAAAAAAAAAAAAAAAATTATGAAGTATGTACAGTACTTTCCTGATCAGTCACCATAATCTAACATCATGAATAGCAAATTTAAATTTAAGATTTTGTGTTGAAAATTGAATATTTGGATTCCAGGAAAGTCTAACTTGCATTATAGACAAAAGAGAAGGGGATTTTAAAAAAAATTAAAAATGATTGCATCATGTTAAAATTGGATTTTATCCTCCCCCCCCCCCCCCCCCCCCCAACTACCTCTAACTTTATAGCTTTCTCTAGTAATTTACCCAAGATGAACACTAACAGGTTTACAAATCATTTCCTGCATTGTATAAGTCTCATTAATATTATTAGGAGGAAGAGGATGTTTATTGCATGTAATTCACGTGCCAAATTAGAGAAATAGAATCATTTTGAATTGATGCACAAATGAATTTGCCTGGCTTGACCAATGATGATTCATTGCTAATGTATGTAAAAGCAAGATCAATTTTTATTGATGTTAATAATGGATCAACTTGCCTTTTTTATATACATAATGTGCATAAAAAATTCATGACCTCCAAGATAAGGTTGACTTGACAATTAGTGGCCAATCAAAATTTACAAATTTAATTATTTCTCCAACCTGAGGGGCCCACACTACAAAAATGTTCTTTTTGTTTTTTAAGATATTACTTTTTTAAGGGTCAACTTATAATTGCTTTGAGTTTTAACATATCCTAACCCCCATCAAAATGAAATAATATATTCCCTACTTTCAGTCTATTTCTTTTAAGCTTCTAGATTGGTGAGTTTTCATTACTTCTATATTTGAGTCCTTGTCTAGGTAACCCCTACCTAGCTCTTTTCTCACATCCTTATGGCTTTCCATATGTGTCTTTCAAGGTTTTCTTTGCTCTGCTTCCCCCTATGCCTCTATGTGAGATTCTCTCTTTTTCTCTGCATCAAGGTCTTAGGTGATCTAGATTTGGGTGGGTTTCTGTCTGAGTGTCTTCCTAGTGAGAAGGAATCTTATTTTAGCTATGCAATTTGTTCCTATCATTAGCAAGGTATTTCTTTCAGATTTTGGCCCTTGTGGCTAGATTCCCATTTCTAGCGCACTTCATCAGATGAGATCCCAAGGACCAAAGTAATGGTGAAATCTCCAGGTGTATTTGAAGATTGACTCATAGTGAGAAGAGTAGAAGAAAAAAAATCTAAAGCTATGGAACTCTTAGAGTAAATATCTAAAGTTAGAATCTAATTTTGTGAAGAGAAACAAACTTCCATCAATTTGAATGCTTCCCCTTTGGAAACAAATGTCTTCAAGTTCTTTTCTGAAGCAAAGTTGGGAAAGGAAGTGGAATAACAACCAAATCAATAGAAATGTTTCCAGATATTCTTTTCTTCCAAAAATATATGTCTTGATCATACTTTCTGCCTAAAGGAAAATATGAAGCTTTCATTCCAAAGGATATAAAAATGTAGAAATACTAAATCCAAATACGAAGACATTCTTTGAAGATACCATCAATTCGTTTATGATGGAGTAGTTCATGAAGTGGGAACCTGATACAAAGGAAATAATTATCCAAGTGCTCAAGGTGGAAAGTTTATTTCGCGGCTTCTCCAAGAAATGAGATAAATAACAAAGGAAAACTTTGTGCAGAAAAGAAAGCAATAACATATCCAAGGCACCGAAGGAGTATTTCTCGTGATATGATCTTGAATCAACAGAAAAGGCAAGCTTACAGAAACATGAGTTTATGCTTCCTTCCCTACACATAAATAATTGTAGTGCAAACCCTTGTGCTAGATTTTGAAGTTAAAAGGGTAACTTCTAGTAAGCTTGAACCAATTGATTTGGTAAGTAAATAATCTTGCTACTATAGAAGATTTAAGTGAATTTTATGTTCATCGGATTTATGAATCATCATATGGGTAGAAGAAAGATTATTTAAAGAGTTGTTAACCTACTTGATTTGTTGCAAATATGATTGTTAGTTGTGAGTTATTTTGTTTGTGTGGCATCAATGTTTGAATCTCTGAGTCTATATGATAGAATTTCTGCCAAATGGAGTTCTTCATGTTGTAACGACTATTTTGTCAAAGTAATATGTCTTCTCTGTGTAAAATTATAAGCTAATGGCAATCAAAGCAGTAGGATATGATTGTCTAGTTAGATTGGAGAGTGAGTTGAAGATCTTGTCTAACACTTCCTTCAAGTTTTACGACCATGATAATATGCTGAGAAGACCTAATACCCAGTTGATTCATCCAATTACACAGAAACTGAAAAAGAAAGTGGATTAGTTGAAGCTGTCAGGTTCCCCATGCTTGTGTGAACACCAGAATTAGTAAAGGAATGTATTGAGAGATATAATCCAAAGACAAAGTAGTTATTGTTACCTGACCAATCTATTCTACTTTGTGTAAACAAGGAATTGATGCAATTTTCCTTTAGGATACTAATGAAGGAAGAGTATTGTGACATTGATTTCTCTTCATCTGCATCGATGTTTAATTAGAAAATTAATCTAAGGAGAGAAGATATGCAGAGGACATAGTTTCAGACTCCTCATGGAACAAAGAGTAAGATGGAAAGAACTCTTTTTGGAAAGGGAAATTGTGGATATCTTGGCACTGTTGCTAAGATTAAAGGAAATGAGATAATGAATTTCATTGAGCATCACTTCTTCTTGGTCTAGGTCATTTGTGCTGAAGGACTACAAATTTACTGGGCTCATATTATATGTAAAGAGCTTATCTCTTGGCTAAATTTGGCCAAGGCATTTAAACAGTTCTTTATGTCTTCATATTTGATATATGTTTTAGCCACACATCACCTCTGGCTTGGTCTTCCTCGTATCAAAGACTTTGATGAAAACACCAAGGTGTATGAATTATAACCCCACCTACAATTATAGAAGAGTATTGAAGAGTATGTAAAGGTAAATGATGCCTTCATAATGAGGCTATGTTGGGAATTACAAGGGTACCCTGAGTGGAGGTTTTCATCAGAAGCCATATAAGCAGTCAACCAGTTCAAATGATATTTCATCCAATTTTAATCTTTATCCTACCTGAGGATTTCTGCATTCAATGGCATTCTGAAGAGACTTCCCAGATATCCTGAGAATAAGGATGTTCTTGTTTAATTGTGTAGATAAATATTGGAGGTCAATACCTTGTGTTCTAATGTGAAGAAGATAGTCAGGATTCATTTTCCAATCATGGTAGTAGCTTATTCTTGTGCCTCAAGATTTGATGCATGGAATTTAGTTAAAGCCTCTGAGAATATGGTTAAATTGATTAATTATGAGGTTATTAGGCCCCAGCATGACCCTGTTAACTTTGTAAAAGATTGTCTAAAGCTTGGCTATGCTAACAACATGTTTTGGATATTGAAGACTATTGGGCTAGATGTTATAATGAGTACCAAAGTAGAGAAAAGTATTGGTCTAGGTTGACACTCAATAAGATAAATTTGTATAATGGCATTGTTGATGTTAATGATCTTACATATGATGGCTCTTATATGCAGCCCTCAACCTAAGAGAAAATCAAGGACACTCCTATAGTGTCAATTCCTCATAATAGCCCTATTATTGATACAATGGAGGTCCTTGTGGGTGGAATCATCAAGAGGATAAACAAATGGGTAGGGTGGACTAGAGTGAGGAAGAAGAGAGCTAGAGCTACAAGTTTCGCTAGTGGAGTAGCTTACAGGATAACCCAATCATCTATTGCTACTTCCACTACTATTGCTACAACAACATCAGCTAGACTAGCACAATCTGTTGGTGGAGGAGGAGACCAACCTCCTGAGAAGAATATTCAAATCACTCCAAACTATGGAGGAGGATCTCTGCCAGATACTAGAAAGGTTGGAGATGAAGAGAAAGGTAAAGACAAAGAAAAGGAAAAGGAGAAATCAGTAGCAAAGGCCTCCTCCCTTGTGCCAATCATCAAACTTGATGATGACAATAACCCTCTCAATGGCCAAGAGTAGGAAACATCTCAACAAGATGACACTCTAGCCCTCTCTGTTATTATTGCAAATTCCTTTCCTTTTGCCACCCAAAGCATGTGCAATTAAGCTTTTTGAAACAATAGCTCTGTAATTAGCACTTAATATCCTTTCAAGTGAGTCTTGGTTGGAAGAGACTATTGATCAAAAGAGGAGAAGATATGATGAAATTATTCCATCTAAGGACCTTATAGTACAAGCAACCTCAGCTCGGCCAGTATAAAAGAAGGCGAAGAAGCATAAGACCATAGAAACATTGGCCATGGATTCTTCTACTAGTCACATGCTAGTGGAGATTGCAGAACCTCAAAAAGAGGGAAATTTTCATGAGTTAACTCCTAATGATTTTAAAATTAGAAGAGTTGATATAGGCATTCCACTACACAATTTTATGGTCAACATCTAGAGATCAACAAACGTGAAGACTGGAGATAGACTAGAGAAGTTAATGTCAGAGAAAGAGGTAGTAAAAGCCTCAAATAAAGAGTGATGGATTACATCAAAGCTACACTTGGAAGTACCACTACAAGAACATTCCACCCAAGTGCAAAGGAGAACAAGAATTTACTACTTAAGCTACAGCAGGAGAGGAAAATTTGGTCAAGTTGGTTTTGCTTCGATAGATGAAATGAAGGCCCAAGGTTTCCCTCTCATTGAGAACCTTAGGAATCTATTGTTAGACATTGATAGATTGAGAGAAGTAGTGTCAAGTCACTAGACTTCAATGCACAAGGAATCAAAGAGCCTAACAGAATAATTGGCCATGTTGCAAGAGGTGATCGACATGAAGACTAATGTGGTTGTGACCCACAGGATACTCAAGTTAGGCCAAGAACCATTGCTTCATTGGAAGCAATCGTTGGAATCCAAAAATTTAGAGCTCACTAACGTCTGAGCATGAGCTAAAAGATGTTTATGATTTAGTGAAAAAAGTAATGGACAAGATATTTGAACATTTAAAGGTTTTTCACATTGAATCATATGTCACCAATAATGGCTAATTGGTAGACATTGAATGCATGAAGACTAAGATATTGGTAGTCATTGAAGAGGCTACTGACCCATAAAATTTCCAAGTGGCAAAGATTCCAAAACTTTCAGCAGTGGATGGTGTTCTAAAGCATGCAATAGAGAAGCTCCAGTCAAGGATCTCTAGAGAAGAAGAATTGATAGAAATGCATGATTATTGGATGATCAAAGCTGAAAATATTCTCATTCCCAGTATCCATGAGCTGAAGAATGTCCTACAGAGCTAAATCTGTAAATCTAAAGAAAAATTGATGCTCTGACAAAGTATTACATTCTCCCTACAAGATATGACAAATTTCTCCCCTTTCTTTCTCACTTTATGATATTGTAGCCATGGTTGGCCTTCTCTTAGTAGGATAAAACTTTGTAAAAGATGACTAACTAGTCAATCCTATTTTTGGAATGTATCTATTCAAAGATGCTCTATTGAGTAATCATCAAATGTAACAGACCAATTCAAAAGGGCTTATAAATGTAACTTTTTGAGAAGTAAATAAAATTGGCACAATTTTGATGTGGGCAAACCCTTGTAGAAGGGACTACTATGTGAGACTTTGTATCCATATTTTGATTCTATCATTCATACTATTCTAGTTTTAGTTCTTGTATGGTGCTTGGAATGAAATGTGTTGTTAATGAAAGTGGTGGGATTGCAAATAAACTAGGCTTTGTTTCTTTATTTTCAGTAGTTATAATATTTATTTCTCCCATTTATAGTATTATCTCATTTCCTCTATTCTATGCAACTTAGTTCATGTGCATTTTCATGGCTATGTGAGGAGTCTAGGATTTGGTTAATGTAAGCCAATGAGTAGGAAGCAAATGATTGTTGTGAAATCTTAGTTACTTGGGCAATCTAGGTATTGCTTAGTTAATCACACTTTCTCTTCTGATGCAACATGCATTGTTAGATAGTCTTACATTATTGCATCTTGCATTCAATAAATTGAATAGACTGCATTTATGTGTTAGAAGAACTTAAAATGACTCATGTTGTTAGGATTAAAACCACAGACATAAATAACAATTACATGCAAATATAAACAATATCAGAAAATAATAGATGACACAAAAAAGAACACAAGACACCAAGATTTAACGTGGTTCACCCAATCCCTAGGCTACATCCACCAAACAACAAGTCTGACATTATTATGATCTAGTAATTACAACCTGATTACAATCTATAATCACTTACAGCTCAATACCACTGCAAGAACCAATTTTCACATCACAAAAATGAAACAATCCCTAACCTTGAGCCCTTTTATACAAACTAACCATAAGCCCTTTTATACAAGTATTTTTACCACTTTAGGGTTATAATTAATAATTACATGTTGGCCTAGAATCCTGATAAAATAGGGCCCAAATTATTTTTTGATTTATGAAGTATGTACAGTACTTTCCTGATCAGCCACCACAAACTAATAATCTCCCACTTGGGCACTGATCAAACTCCATAGTAAACAACAATCTCCCACTTGGAGACTGATCCTGTAGAAATACCACTACCACATGGGGCTCCCATTGGATCAAACCACCTTGGACATTGCTATTCTTTTATTCATGTTCAATCTAGAAGACCAATTGAAGCTAAAGAGGAATTCAGCTTCTCCCTTGTCACTAGCTTTGTAAACATATCTGTTGGATTGTCATCTATATGTATCTTGTCTAGCTTTAACTATTCATCATCGCAAATTGACGAAATGAAATGGTATTGCAACTATATGTGTTTTGTCTTTAAATGCAGAGCTAAATGCTTTGCAAGATGAATGAACCTCTAACTATCTATAAACAAATAATTATCCTTTTAAGGGTGTCCCAATTCTTCCAAGAAGAACTAAAGCCATATCATCTCCTCAGTTGCCTCTATAGTAGCAACATACTCTACCTTTGTAGTGGATAAAGCATTAACCTTCTATAATTGAGAAACATAACTCATGGTTGCCCCACCAACAGTAAATACATAACCTGTAGTACTCCGCCTAGTATCAATATCCCTTGCCAAATATGAGTCAACATAGCCCTGTAAATTAGTAGTAGAGCCCCCAAAGTGTAAACATTTATTGGATGTTCCTCTCAAATATTTAAGAATCCATTTGACTGCATTCCAATACTCAATTTCTGGATGACTCATATACTTGCTAACAAATCCCACTGCATGTGCAATATCTAGCCTTGTACATACCATAGCATACATCAACCTTCCTATAGTTGAAGCATAGGGTACCTTGGACATCTTATCTTCCTCTTCTTGTGTCTTGGGACACATCTCCTTAGTCAACTTCAAATGACCAGGTAAAGGTGTGTTGACAGTTTTAGCATTCTCCATAGAGAAACGTTGCAACACCTTCTCAACATAATCCACCTAAGATAATGTCAATTTCATGTTCTTCCAATCTCTGTAAATCTTCATAGCAAGGATTTGTTTTGCTACCGTCAAATCCTTCATAGTAGATGCATGTGCTAACTGCCATTTTAGCCCCTTAATATGATCCATTTTAGACCCAACTACAAGCATATCATCAACATATAAACATAAAATAATATAGCTATCATCATCCAACCTCTTATAGTAAACACAATGATCTGAATGACACCTACTATATCCATGCTCATGCATAAAACTGTCAAATTATAGATACCATTGCTAAGGTGCTTGCTTCAAGCCATATAAACTTTTCTTCAATTTACACACTAATTTCTCCTAATCTTTGACCTCAAATCCTTGTGGCTAAGCCATATATATCTCTTCATTCAAATCACTATTAAGGAAGGCTATTTTAACATCAAGCTACTTTAAATGCAAATCTCCAATAGCCACAATACTTAAAATAGTATAGATAGAAGTCATCTTAACAAGAGGAGAAAATATCTCATCAAAATCAATGCCTTGGTTTCCTACAGTACTAGCAGTCATTTGGTCTTCTCGATTGACACCTCCTCCCCTTTGACTTTTCTCTTGATCTCCCACGATTTTTGAAATTATTTCCTCTCTCAGTCATTCTGCCTCAACTTTGTGCATTCAAAGCACTTCCAAACGTAGATCCACCTGAGGATTTCCTTCAAGTTTCCTCACTCAAAATAACACTAATCACATCATCGTGTTTTAGGGTACTAGATCCAAAAACAAAATTACTCACAGCCATTACCAAGCCATTCTAGCTTTCAAGCAAAGAACACAAAATCAAGAGAGCCCTAATTTCTTCATCAAAATTGATACCCACAGAACATAACTGACTAGTAATAGTATTAAACTCATTTAAATGATCTACAACAGATTTACCTTCTTCCATTTTCATATTAAATAAACACTTCATGGGAAATACCTTGTTTGAAGCGGAGGGCTTTTCATATAGTTTCACTAGGGTTTGCATCAATTCTTCTATCATCTTTGCTTTTGTAATATTAAATGTCATTGATTGTGCAAGGCATAATCGAATGCTTCCAAATGCTTTTCTATCTAAAAGATCCCAGTCATCATTTGACATAGATCCTTGATTCTTGGTTTTTCCTTCCAACAACTTCCATAAATCCTTCTAATAAAGATAGTCTTACATTTGCATCTTCCATAACTGAAAGTTTTGTCCATTGAACCTGTCAACCCTTAGCTCACCCTCGTTTTCCATCACTCCTATTCAACCATGAGACTTTCCTATAGAAGATAATTGAAAAACAACCTCGTTCTAATACCACTTGTTAAGATTAAAACCAGGGACATAAATAACAATTACATGCAAATATAAACAATATACACAAAAAAGAGCACAAGACACCAAGATTTAACGTGGTTCACCCAATCCATGGGCTACATCCACCAAACAACAAGTCTAATATTATTATGATCTAGTGATTACAACCTGATTACAATTCGTAATCTCTTATAGCTCAATACCGTCGCAAGAACCAAATTTTGCATCACAACAATGAAACAATCCCTAACCCTATGCCCTTTTATACAAGTATTTTTACTACTTTAGGGTTATGATTAATAATTACATGTCAGCTCAAAATCTTGATAAAATAGGGCCCAAAATTATTTTCAATTTATGAAGTATTTATAGTACTTTCCTGATCAGTCACCACAAGCTAATAATCTCCCACTTGGGGACTAATCAAACTCCACAATAGACGACAATCTCCCACTTAGAGACTGATCTTGTAGCAATACCGCTACCACATGGGGCTCCCATTAGATCATTTACCACCTTGGATGTTGTTATTCTTTTATTCATGTTCAATCTAGAAGACCAACCGAAGCTAAAGAGGAATTCAACTTCTCTCTTGTCACTACCTTTGTAAACATATCTATTGGATTTTCATCTATATGTATCATCCAGCTTTAACTATCCATAATCCAAAACTGACCAAATGAAATGGTACCGCAACTGTATGTGTTTTGTCTTTGAATGCAGAGCAGAATGCTTTGCAAGGTGAATGACACTCTAACTATCTGTAAACAAATAATTATCCTTCTAAGGGTGTCCCAATTCTTCCAAGAAGAACTGAAGCCATATCATCTCCTTAGCTACCTTTGTAGCATCAACATACTCTGCCTCTGTAGTGGATAAAGTATTAACCTTTTGTAACCGAGAAACCCATCTCATGTGTAATGCCCTGCCAAGGGATCCAAAGAATTAATCTAAAATATAACTAAGTTTTCCAAACAATTTTTTTTTTTTTTTTCAAAAACATGAAAGATAAACCATTCACTACTTATACATAGTAATGGAAGAAACATAACATACATAACAGGTTACATTCTTTATGAATCCCTTAACGTTGTATCACATCTAAATTAACTATTCATCTAACATCACATTCTTATGAAATAACAATGATACATCCAACATTCTCAAACAACCTACAAGTGTCCTTTTTGTAACTGCATTTTAGTTTAGCTCAATCATCCACTGTACATGTTACAAGGTATGAAAAGTTTAAAAGAATAAAAATCCATGTAAATAAAGTACATCATCATCCTAACTCTAATCCATGATGCAATAACATAAATGAAATCACAAATCATACATGATACATCATCACAAAAGATATAAACATCCATCATAAAAGATAACCATACATCACAAACATAAATAACTAAGTGCACGGTTCCTCCCAACTGTAAATAGCATCATTAGACCATCGTGGATCCTAGCCATCCCTCCATACGTAACATTCCAAAGCACCGAAGAGATCATCGATATTATCATAGTAGGAATGTCACTCTTAAAACATCTTACTAACATACAAAGTAAAGCATAAGATAACATCATTTAACATATGCAAATCATCAATATAAGAAACATACCAATAAATACATCCATCATAAGGTATATCATCAATCATAATGATCCAAGAACATTATGAAGATAAATACCAACCAAGAATACTCAAGCCACAATGTCTCAGACGGATCTCAAATGATAAGAGTGAAAAGAACACTACCACCCGACCGCGTAGTACCTAAGTGGTCCACTCCCACCGTGATGAGGAGATAATCTCAAGTCCCAAACAGGCTATCAAAATCACAAAGTATAAATACTCTCTAGGTCCAGGAATCCTAAAAGTATACTAACTCAAAGGTTCCATCACACAAAACTGACATTAATTCCCAGAGGCACAAAATGACATATAAGAAACCTACTATGCAAGCGGGAAAGTGTCATCGCATTTATCACGTACAAGTTACCTTGGCAGTTAGCTAAACTCCATGGGTCCATACTGATCTCATGCGGCCACTAGTATCCTCTCATACTGACGAGGCATACTATGGAATGCAAGGTTGCAACCATGTGTTCTCTCTACTCCCATCCTAGTCTGTACAAGCACTCAAGGCATGGGTGAGAACATCAAAACAATTATCATTTTAGGTTCATTTAATCCCCATTTAGTGTGTAAATGTTATCACTTATTAACCAAACTTACAATGAGTTACCTTGGTAGCCACTTAGGGCCACGACCCCCATTGCAAGCCACTTTTCGACACTACAAGTAGATAATCTACCCTAAGCTCATGGAATCATAAAATCACCACAGTCCTGTACAAGCGACTGTAAAGAAAATCCAAAAGATAATCCATAAAAAGAATCATCAAATATCCATGATAAAAGCATCAAATATCCACAATAAAAATTATCAAATCTCCATGAGCATCTAAAAAGCATCCATAGAAAATCATGACCACAACAGTTCTCTATTGGCAACTGAAGGCATCATTGATAATCATAGGTATCCATTGGTTCTCAATAACCAAAATATATCTCAAAATAAATCACAATATCCATTGGTTCTCAACAACCAAAATATATTTCAAAATCATATTGATCGAAGACTCCAAAATGGTTGAGTGTCACAACATGACATCATCAAGAAATAAATCCACATTTCGGTCCCATCATGGTGACTAGAAAATAATCCAAGGATAACTGATTGATGACTCAAAAATGATTAGCTCAAGTGTCTCATACACATACATCTCAGCTTCACACATGAAGACTGAAAAGCAATAACAATCAGTAAATACAAACATTTCATAGAGCATACGATCACATTACCATGGTTGAGTTTATAAAGATCGAGACCAAATAAGATCAACATGCCATCACATCTCATAACCCCCGAGCCTTTGGTCACAATCTAGGACTGGTCAACACTAGTCAACCCAAAAACCCAAAACAAGAAGCATAGAGAATGCACAATGCAAACACATGTTTTGGTTTACTAAAATCACATAGTTGAATTAAGTGTAGAGCTTCAGTTTTCGTTTCAAGTATACTTCAAGTGTCTAAGTTTAATCATTTGACCTACAAGTCAACCCGTTTGTTCCCTGATAGCATTATTCTTTCCATCATTAAAATAATATTCTAAGAAAAGCTTAAGGATAAATACTTTACTCATTAATATGATCATCATTGATCCTTAATTAACTTGTTCTCTTTATTTAACTATGATCCATATTCTAATTGATTAACTCTTCAACTTTTCAAGGATCATTATTTGTCTAAATTATAAGAGAGCCAATTATCAATCTTTGAATAAGAAGATTATAACTTTATTAAAATGATCAATTAAATTAATCAATTAACATAGGTACACCATCCATGACCTATTAACATTCTAATAGTTTTCAATTAGAAACTTAATTAAGTATTACTAAAGTTTGGGTCTTTTAATTTAATCGCTATCATCATTGACAACCATATAATATCTAAAGTCACAATTCAAGTCATAAGACTTATCAACTTCGATGTAAATACTTAACAACTTTGCTAGAGGAATCGATATTAGCATATCAATTAAAACTTTATTACATAACTTAATTATTAATTAAATCTAATTAACTCTAATAAATTTAATTAATAATTACATATCCATGGCAACGTTCCAATTAATATCAATTGACTAATAACTAACTATAATTTTGTAAGTTAAAAGTCAATTATAACTCAAATTTCTAATATTCATATTGATAGTTCAATAACGGCTTGTTATTATTTAATAACAAGTTATATGAAATCTATAATGACCACATTCGTCAGTCTTAAATGAATACTAATATTTCCTTAACAAATTTGTATTAATGATAATTATTTCTAATAAGACTCTATCACACAACTTAATTATTAATAACAATTCAATGAATATCAATTGATTAAACATCAACTATACTCAAAATCCAAGAACTAATATCTTTTACAAAACTTCAATCATTCAATAATCTCCACTAGATTAACTCCAATCGAATTTATTGATAACTATTTAAACCATTATTTATTAATAGTTTGTTAGACCCAACAAATATTTAATAAATAACAAACTCCTCAAAACTATTATTAATCGATCTAGAGAAACTTCCATAACTATATTCCAATGCATTCCAAATGATATAAAGTTAACTATCTCTCAATATCATTATCTACTTACGTCTCATATCTCCTGAGATTTTGCCTAAACCAATTATTGATCTATAACTTATTGCTATACTTCAATTATTAACTAATCTCAATTAGATTGAACTTAATTGAATTAATTAATAATTATATAAAATTATCCATACTATCTTTCATTAATAATTTGTTGAACTTAACAATTATTAATAAATAACCACTCACTAATGATTTCAATATTCAATTATAATGATCGATATTCAAACCCATCAATAATCATTTCAATCAAAAATCTATATCACATAGCTTAATTATTTCTTTTTAAAAAAATAATCTTATTAACCTTAATTAGACTTATTCTAATTAATAATTTGATTAATTTAAAACTATATATTATTTATTTATAAATCTTTGAATACTAAAATTTCATTAATTATATTTATACATATATATACATACATACTACATACATACATACATACATACATACATACATACATACATACATATATATATATGTATGTATGTATGTATGTATGTACATACATACATACATACATACATACATACATACATACATATATATATATATACATACATACATACATATATACATACATACATACATATATATATACATACATACATATATATATATATATATATACATATATACATATATATATATATACATATATATGTATATATATACATGTATACATATATATATACACATACATACATACATACATACATACATACATATATACATACATACATACATAATAATTATCATACAACAATATTTATTAATATAAAATCGAATTACACAATTGATTTATTATTTCCAAAGCAAATGTAACATAAACTTTTCATCGTCGTACCTTGCATGCTATCAAATTTTGGCACTCAAACTTGGCACGGGTATTGGGGACTGTCCACCCCTACGACCATTGTACAAACTTGCGACTATGGTCGTTGTTTGATTAATCATGCCACAGCTTGTCTTGCCTATCGACAGTCATGGGTACATGGTACCTGCATCCTCAATCGCAGGCTGGGGGGGTACGAAAATTCATCCCTCCCCAATTACTATATGTTATTACTTTTTTTTAACAAACATTTTCAAAAATGTTTTATTTATATACGATTTCAATTTTCTTTTAAAAAGCATTTTTTTTCAAAAATGTTTATATCTTGCGCGATACATAATTTTCTACTGCGACATATCATTCAACTTAATCAATATCTATATATATATATGTGTGTGTGTGTGTGTGTGTGTGTGTGTGTGTGTGTGTGTGTGTGTGTGTGTGTGTGTGTGTGTGTGTGTGTGTGTGTGTGTGTGTGTGTGTACAGAATTGCATAACTTGAAAAGAGGACATATACATAGTTAATTTTAAACAAACAGGATTCTTTTTTCCTAAATCTATAAATTAAGAATTTTCCTCTCTAAAATAATTGTTCTCTAAATTTAAACATTAATCCATCCAATAGGTTTAACTATAAATTTTCAAATCATCATTTCTCAATTTGATTCTAATTCGAACCCAAACCCGTTTCAGATCTAATTTCCTCCTCAATTGGATCTAGGGTTTTCTATTGTTTTCTTCTTAACCAAATAAAATATCTAGATTCCAATTTCAAATTACAGGTTCAATCATAGAGAAGTTTCAGACATATATAACAGACACGATGAAGACAGGAAGAGAAAGAGTGCAAATAGAATATGTGATTATCACGAGTGCACCTGGACACTGATGCTAATTTGCCATGCCTCAGAAGTCCATAGAAAATCCCTTCCTTCTCCAACATTCACAATTCCTCCAAGATCCAAGCCAACCGAATCCTCCAAGAGACTAGAAGTGCTAGAAGAAGCATAGAAGCATGTAGAAACATATGAGCATGTAGAAGCATATGAGCTTCTCAAATGCATGTAAGCTTTGAAGCTTGTAGCTTGTCCAAACACACTAGGAGAGCCTCTATTTAAAGGCCTCTAGGATGCATCTAGAATGTGTCTAGAAAGAACTAGAGGATAAGCATGACAACTAAGCATGAGTCTTCTCCAACCTTCTAGATGAGTCATAAGGTTGTAGACACCATGTGCTCAAATAAAATGCAAACTCCTAAGTGTGGACAACTTAGTGCATTCTTAGAGTGCAAACCCTTGTGTTGTCTACATGACAACTCTCCAGAATTTGCAAACTCCTATGTGAGCAAATAATGCACATTAATTAATATAATATTTAATTTACTCTTTCCAATTTAATTTATTTATTATTAAATCTCATGCACTAACTATAATAATTCTACTTTTCAATCTTTATATATATATATATATATATATCTCATGTGCACACATTAGGCAACCTTTAATCTTTTAATAATTTTAATATATTTTCCCATTTTAAATTTCATTTTTAAAACTTAATTGCTAAAATATTTATTAGCTTTAATAATAATATTATTTAGTCATTTATTTAAAAATGAACTCTACATATATTATTATTAAAATAAATATTGTCACATTCCATTTTTGAAATTATAACTTTTATCTTCAAATTTAATTATTTAATTAAATTAATTTCTTAATTAATTAAATAAAATAAATATTAAAATATCATATTAATTTTCCATTGAATTAAACCATTTATTAAATCTTTTAATTAGGCTTAATTAATAGAAAATACATCAGAAACTCGCAAAGGCAAAATACGAAAATCCATCATAGCCAAAATACATACAAAATCAAACCAAGGGTTTATATCATGAATTACGTTATCTAACGTATTCAGAGGGTACTCAACTCAAATACTTGTCATTATTTTCAATTAGGACAAATGGCTTAAAGGGTTGGGATTTGGACTTGAGAATTTATCTCCCCTCTCTTATTATTGAGATAATGTGATAGGGTACGCTCATCCTAGCAATTCAAGGAAGTCGATATTCGGTACCTGCAACCTGCATAAAAATCATGCATGTACAAGCACAATATATACTAAACTAAATAGGCAATTGTAGGAAGTGGTGCATCGTGTAGATCCTGACTAGCAGGTGACTATGACTCCCTTCCTTAACCACATCAAACATGCCATACAAAAAAAAACACACACACCGTACACATGCAAGTATGGGGTAAGTATCCATAAGAAAACACATGATAATAAATCATCTTACTAATCATCATTAATAACTGCAAACACTAAAAATAATCATCATGCATACATGAAATGTAGAGTCTAAATAATCTCATCACAAAATAAACTGAATTTGAAACATAATATATGAAAGTCTCAAAATAATACCACTAACCATCAACATAAAACTAGCCCCAAAAGAGCTCGATAATGACAACAAAAATGCGACCTAGGGGTAGGCACTACATCATGGCTACCCCACCGACAGTAAATACATAACCTATAGTACTCTGCTTGGTATCAATATCCCCTACCAAATATGAGTCAGCATAGCCCTATAAATCAGTAGTAGAGCCCCTAAAGTGTAAAAAATTACTAGATGTTCCTCTCAGATATCTGAGAATCCATTTGACTGCATTGCAATGCTCAATTCCTAGATGACTCATATACCTGCTAACAACTTCCACTACATGTGCAATATATGGCCTTGGACATACCATAACATACATCAAGCTTCCTACAGATGAAGCATAGGGTACCTTGGAAATCTTATCCTCCTCTTCTTATGTCTTGGGACACATCTCCTTAGTCAATTTCAAATGATCAGGTAAAGGTGTGCTGAAAGTTTTAGCATTTTCCATAGAGAAATGTTGCAACACCTTCTCAACATAATTAGCCTGAGATAGTGTCAATTTTCTGTTCTTCCTATCCTTGTAAATCTTCATACAAAGGATTTGTTTTGCTACCCCCAAATCCTTCATAGCAAATGCATGTGCTAACTGGCATTTCAACCCCTTAATCTGATCCATGTTAGACCCAACTATAAGCATATCATCAATATGTAAACATAAAATAATGTAGCTATTATTGTCCAACCTCTTAAAGTAAACACAATGATCTGAATGCCACCTACTATATCCATGCTCATGCATAAAACTATCAAATTTCAGATACCATTGCTGAAGTGCTTGCTTCAAGCCATATAAACTTTTCTTCAATTTGCACACTAAGTTCTCCTTACTTTTGACCTCAAATCCCTATGGCTGAGCCATATATATCTCTTCATCCAAATCACTATGAAAGAATGTTGTTTTAACATCAAGCTGCTCTAAATACAAATCTAAAGTAGCCACAATACTTAAAATAATATAGATAGAAGTCATCTTAACAACAGGAGAAAATATCTCATCAAAATCAATGCCCTAGTTTTCTACAGTACCAGCAGTCATTCAGTCCTCTTGATTGAGACCTCCTCCCCTTTGAATTTTCTCTTGATTTCCCATAATTTCTAGAATTATTTCCTTTCTTAGTCATTTTGCCTCAACTTTGTGCATTCAATGCACTTCCAGATGTAGATTGGCTTGAGGATTTCCTACAAGTTTCCTCACTCAAAATAACATTGATCACATCATCATATTTTAGGGTACTAGATCGAAGAATAGAATTACTCACAACCATTACCAAGCCATTCCATCTTTCAAGCAAAGAAGACAAAATCAAGAGAGCCCTAATTTCTTCATCAAAATTGATATCCACAGAAGATAACTGACTAGTAATAGTATTAAACTCATTTAAATTATCTGCAAGAGATCCACCTTCTACCATTTTCATATTAAATAAACGCTTCATGAGAAATACCTTGTTTGAAGTGGAGGGCTTTTTATATAGTTTCTCTAGGGTTTTCATCAATTCTTTTGTCATCTTCACTTTTGTAATATTAAATGCCACTGATGGTGCTAGGCATAATCTAATGCTTCCAAGTACCTTTCTGCCTAAAAGATCCCAGTCATCATTTGACATAGATCTCTAATTCTTGGTTTTGCCTTCCAATGGCTTCCATAAATCCTTCTGATAAAGATAGTCATCCATTTGAATCTTCCATAACTATAAATTCTGCCCATTAAACCTATCAACCCTTAGCTTATCCTTGTCTTCCATTGCTCCCACTCAACCGTGAGACTTTCTTGCAAAGGATAACTAAAAAACTACCTCGCTTTGATACCACTTGTTAGGATTAAAACCACAAATAGAAATAACAATTACATGCAAATATAAACAATATTAGAAAATAATAGATCACACAAGAAAGAACACAAGACACCAAGATTTAACATGGTTCACCCAATCTCTGGGCTACGTCCACCAAATAGCAAGTCCGATATTATTATGGTCCAGTGATTACAACCTGATTACAATCTATAATCCCTTACAGCTCAATACCACTGTAAGAACTAATTTTTGCATCACAACAATGAAAAAATTCCTAATCCTAAGCTCTTTTATACAAGTATTTTTACCGCTTTAGGGTTATAATTAATTTTTACATGTCAGCCCAAAATACGGATAAAATAGGGCCCAATTTTTTTTAAAATTTATGACGTATGTACAGTACTTTCCTTATTAGTCACCACAAACTAATAATCTCCCACTTGGGGACTGATCAAACTCCACAAAGGACAAGAATCTCCCACTTGGAGACTGATCCTGTAACAATACCACTACCACATGGGGCTCCCATTGGATCAAACCACCTTAGACATTGTTGTTCTTTTATTCATGTTCAGTCTAGAAGACGAACCGAAGCTGAAGAGGAATTCAACTTCTCCCTTATCACTACCTTTGTAAACATATCTGCTAGATTGTCATCTGTATGTATCTTGTCTAGCTTTAACTATCCATCATCCAAAACTGATCGAATGAAATGGTACTACAACTATATGTGTTTTGTCTTTGAATGTAGAGTTGAATGCTTTGCAAGGTGAATGACACTCTAACTATCTATAAACAAATAATTATCCTTCTGAGGGTGTCCCAATTCTTCCAAGAAGAACTGAAGCCATATCATCTCCTTACTTGCCTCTGTAGCAGCAACATACTCTAACTCTGTAGTGGATAAAGCATTAACCTTCTATAACCAAGAAACTTAGCTCATTGTTACCCCACCAAGAGTAAATACATAACCTATAGTACTCCACCTGGTATCAATATTCGCTGCTAAATATGAATCAATAGAGCCCTGTAAATCAATAGTAGAGCCCCCAAAGTGTAAAAACTTATTGGATGTTCCTCTCAAATATTTGAGAATCCATTTGACAACATTCCAATGCTCAATTCCTAGATGACTCATGTACTTGTTGATGACTCCCACTACATGTGCAATATCTGGCCTTGTACATACCATAACATACATCAAGCTTCCTATAGTTGAAGCATAGGGTACCTTGGATATCTTATCCTCCTCTTCTTGTTTCTATAGATACATCTCCTTAGTCAACTTCAAATGACCAGGTAAAGGTGTGTTAACAGTTTTAGCATTCTCCATAGATAAACATTGCAACACCTTCTCAACATAATCAACTTGAGATAGCATCAATTTCCTATTCTTTCTATCTCTGTAAATCTTCATACCAAGGATTTGTTTTGCTGCCCCCAAACCCTTCATAGAAAATGCATGTGCTAACTAGCATTTCAGCCCCTTAATCATATCCATTTTAGACCCAACTACAAGCATGTCATCAACATATAAACATAAAATAATGTAGCTATCATCATTCAACCTCTTAAAGTAAACACAATGATCTGAATGACACCTACTATATCCATGCTCATGCCTAAAACTGTTGAATTTTAGATACCATTGCCGAGGTGCTTGCTTTAAGCCATATAATTTTTCTTTAATTTGTACACTAAGTTCTCCTTACCTTTGACCTCAAATCCCTGTGGCTAAGCCATATATATCTCTTCATCCAAATCACCATTAAAGAAGGTTGTTTTAACATCAAGCTACTCTAAATGCAAATCTTTAGTAGCCACAATACTTAAAACAATATGGATAGAAGTCATCTTAACACCATGAGAAAATATCTCATCAAAATCAATGCCCTAGTTTCCCACAGTACCAGTAGTCATTCAGTCTTCTCAATTGAGAGCTCCTCCCCTTTGACTTTTCTCTTGATTTCCTATGACTATCATAATTATTTCTCCTCTTAGTCATTCTGCCTTGACTTTGTGCATTCAAAGCACTTCCAAATGTTGATATGCCTGAGGATTTCCTACAAGTTTCCTCACTCAAAATAGCATTGATCACATCATCATATTTTAGGGTACTAGATCCAGGAACATAATTACTCACAACCATTACCAAGCCATTCCATCTTTTAGGAAAAGAACACAAAATTAAGAGAGCCCTAATTTCTTCATCAAAATTGATACCCATAGAAGATAACTGACTAGTAATAGTATTAAACTCATTTAAATGATCCATAATAGATCCACCTTCTTTCATTTTCATATTAAATAAATGCTTCATGAGAAATACCTTGTTTGAAGTGGAGGCCTTTTTATACAGTTTAGCTAGGGTTTGCATCAATTCTTTTGTCATCTTCACTTTTTTAATATTAAATGCCACTGATGGTGCTAGGCATAATCAAATGCTTCCAAGTGCCTTTCTATCTAAAATATCCTAGTCATCATTTGACATAGATCCCTAATTCTTGGTCTTGCCTTCCAACGGTTTCCATAAATCCTTCTGATAAAGATAGTCTTCCATTTGCATCTTCCATAACTAAAAGTTCTGCCCATTAAACTTCTCAACCCTTAGCTTACCATCGTCTATCATTGCTTCCACTCAACCATGAGACTTTCCTACAAAGGATAACTGAAAAACAACCTCACTCTGATACCACTATTTAGGATTAAAACCAAGAACCAAAATAACAATTACATGCAAATATAAACAATATCAAAAAATAATAGATCACACAGGAAAGAACACAAGACACCAAGCTTTAACATGGTTCACCGAATCCCTGGGCTACATCCACCAAATAACAAGTCTGATATTATTATGATTCAGTGATTACAACCTGATTACAATCTGTAATCCCTTATAGTTCAATACAGCCGTAAGAACCAATTTTCACATCACAACAATGAAACAATCGCTAACCCTAAGCCCTTTTATACAAGCATTTTTACCACTTTAGGTTATAATTAATAATTACACATGTGCCCAAAATCTTGATAAAATAAGGCCCAATTTTTTTATAATTTATGAAGTATGTACAGTACTTTCCTAATTAGTCACTACAAACTAACACATATGCATTCATAGTTGTGGAGCTTTGTGAGTCATCATTTAAATTCTACCTAGATTGTTTAAAGTTTTGGGAAATCTGTTCATACCTCTTCTTCTCTCTAGTTAAGAGCATATCCCTAAGTCTTGTTGATATACTAAAAACAATATTCATCACAAATCTTTGCATATAAGGGAGTTGCACCTTTTCAATTTAGGGGTCCTTGATAGAACACCTACATTGACCCACTATGTTGTTAACTACTTTATCTTTCACCAAATTTGGCACATTAAGAGTCAGTGTATAAAACCAAATAAAGAAATACAAGCTGTTAAACAACCATTTTTGGTGACTTTGTTGGGGGAAATAAACTAGAATCTCTAATTTACATCTTTCCTTGTATTGAAAGTTACATGAAAGATGATAATCTTTTGTGCCTATTATTCATTGCATAAGTATTCTCAGTAAGTTTGTTTGTGGCTTCACTGAAATAATTTTAAAGTGGGTATTCACATATTTGTTTGAGTCATGTCCATTTGACCCATAAGGAAAAATGATGCTACCTCTTGAAGGCCAAATCCTAGTCTTTTAGCCTAACTTAGGTTTTCAAGATGAACAAGAAGGCATAATCAACCAATTGAATACACTCACCTAGAGAAGTAGAAAATCCTTAAATGAGTATAGAAGAGGAAAATTTGTAATAGAATGAAAAGAAGCCCAACGTTGAGTATTGGGAAGGTACGCTTCAACAGAGAAGGTTGAGGCAAGCCTAAATGCACACCTATTGTGAACAGACTAAAGTTCATGCCGGATCCCAAGCATACCAAGAGTATTTGTGATCGTGGTCAAATTGATCTAGTATTTGAAGAGCTCAAGAAATCTGATTTTTTCATATTAGAGGACCCTCTAAGAAGAGGAAGAGATTTCTCAAGAGACTTGGTGTTAGAAGGTATTTGTTGGGATTTATTTTGACCACCTTGTCCTAGTTCCTTGAGATGTATTTAGTCCTCTTCCTTGCCTATTTTTTGAATACAGACTCTATCATTGTGTAATGTTCTCATCTTAAACGAAGTCATATCCCCAACTATTGTTATTTTCCTACCAATCCCAGTCATTCTTCTTACATCAATGACATTACCCTAGGGTAGTGCTATTGGTCATTTTCACCTTATTGCTAACAATGATTTACCAAGAGCCTCTTAGAAGAATTTTCCCAAATTTAGTTGTGATGGAAAGGTTCTCACAAATGAACATATTATTTCTTTCTTTGTAGCCTATAGTGTCGTCTCCCCTCAACATGAAGATGTAGCAGTAAGGATGTTTGTTGAAACATTAGTTGAAAATGTGGCTAATTGGTTCCAACATCTTCCTATTAGATGCATCACAACTTGGGATGACATGCAAAACTAGTTTGAAGCCCATTGCAAAAGTACAGAAGACAAGCATATATTGACTCTCATATCAATTAAATTAAGAAGGAACTAAATATTCCCATAAGGGATTTTGTTGGAAGGTTCAAAAAATTTCTTAACCAAATTCCTATTACAAGTAGACCAAGTGCAAATAATCAGAAGATGTTCTTCATTAGTTCTGTGCCTCTAGATATCAATTTTCAAGTTAGAAGAGCACATGTGGAAAATCTTTAAGTTGCTTAGACTCTAGCAATAGAATTAGAAGATGATTTGATAGCAACTAGGAAATGGAAGAGGGACATTCAAAGTGGAGTTTCCACAAGAACTACTATTTCCACTACCAACAACATAGAAGCAATGCTTCAAAAGTTGTCAAATGAAATCATTTCCATGAAAAGGAAAATGGGTAAAACAACTCCTTCATTTCAACAACTTTATCAAGACATATCTAGAAAACAACATGAAGGACCTACTCAACAAAGGCTTGTCATTGAGGTAGCTCCTAAGGAACAAAACACATGCATATTCCACGTAGGAGCAGATCATGATGGTGACTCTTTCCCTATTTTGAATAGATACAAGTAGATGAATGCAAGTAATGAGCTTACAGTGGAATATTCAGAAAGTGAAGATGATTTTGCTCTTGAGACTTTGGAACATTTTATTTGGAGTATGAATCAGATTCATAAAGAGGAGGTGACTACTTCACCACTTTGGATGGAGTACAAATAACTGTAACTACAAGGAGCCAGAAGAACAAAGCTCCAACAGACCCACTTCCTATTTGGAACATTGCTCCTTCTACTTCGCTAGCTATGGCTAGTACTTCCACCCCCTCTACTTCAAACAAAGAGCTATCAAAATTAGAGCCAAATGGTAAGATTGATTACCAATTTTATATTATTCAATATTGTAAAGATGCTCATATTCAAGTCTCTCCTCTAAAATACTTGAAATCTAATCCTGTTGAATTGCAAAAGCTAGTTGATTATTGTAGAAGATAGACTAACAATAAAACTCACTCAAACATCAATGCTTCTAGTAATAATAGACCTAGCACTAGTGTGTGTAATCTTGCTAACAGGGAACCAATCTGACCTATGCTATTCAATGAAGAAGAACCTTCAGTCTTAGCTACCTCCCTTGACCAAAAACTTGATCCTTTTCATGTGTCTTTATATGTTAATGGTCACAACCTAAGCAATTGCATACTTGACTTGGGTGCATCAGACAATGTCATGCCTTCTACTGTTGCTCATGCCTAAGGCCTGCCCTTAACTAAGACCTTTGGGCATTTTTATTTTATGGATGCAAGACAAGTTCCCCTAATAGGTCAAGTAAAGGATGTCCAAGTAGCCTTAGTTGCACACCCAACAAAAAGAATGAAATTGACCATCCTTGTGGCTGACATCCCTGCTAGTTATGGCATCCTACTACGTAGGAGTTTTTGCAAAAATATGGGAGGTGAAATCAAACTAGATTGGTCTCATGCTATTATTCTTGTTGGTGACAAAAAGATTAGGCTTGAACCTGAGGAAAAAATCAAATTTATTGTAATGAAATCTGATGAACCTAAGGCTCAAACCTTATATCCAGAAATAGAGGATGGGAATTATATGATGTTCACTTATTTTAGTAATCTTGAAGAAGAATCTGAACCTCTTGATGATCAAGGAATCTAGACCTTAGAATTTGATGGCAATTGTGCAACTATCATATTAGGAGCAAGCATAGTGCTCATTTCCCCTGAGGGGGATTTGAAACAACTAGCATATAAGTTGCAGTTCACACAAACAAAACTGCAGAATATGTAGTGTTAATCTTAGGCAAAACTACTGGAAAGCAAAGAGAGTTAAAATTCTAAAAGCCCAAGGTAATGCAGAGAAAATAGTGAAACAAGTCGGAAGTCAATACATTGTGAAAAATCCAAGGCCATGGAATTATAGGAACAAAGTATGGGATGAGATAGAAGATCTTGATGCATTCTATATACAAGTTGTTCCAAGGGAATAAAATGTAAGGCAAAGACAAAGAATACAAGGTTGAAGTCCTCTTCAACCTAATGTGTCTGACAATGTTGAATCATGGCAAGTCTTTAATGATGATAAGAAGAACCAATGATTTCTAGAAGGAGTTGAGCCTTTTATTGACTTATACTTTGAAATAAGTGAAATCTCCTACCAAGAGTCCTCTCCTAATAATAAGAAAGATTTAGAGCTAGGTGCTGAGAAAATGAAAGGTAACAAAATGCCTGGACACCTAATGTCTCTAGAAAGATTGTTTAATAGACATGATGGATATATTAGAATAGAAAGAGGCAGGAAAGGTGGGACCTCAAATGATTATCAAGGAACTAATATAGGTACTAAACTTAAGCCTAAAATGATTAGCACTGGTAGTAGTTGTTCAACTAAAGAAAGAACCAACACTAACGTACTACTTTCTAAATATCAAGATGTTTTTGCATGGGGTTATGAAGATTAAAAAACTTTCAAGAATGATGAGTTTAAACACAAGGTTCCCCTTAAGCTTGATGCAGGTTCATTTTAGGAAAAAGCAACACAACTACAATGTAATGATCTCAGATGCCATCTTCAAAGAAATTTATAAAATGCTAGAGGCTAGGATTATTTATCCTATACACCATTCAACATGAATAGCTAATGTTGTCCCTATCAATAAGAAGAATGGAAAAATCAAATTTTGTGTTGATTTTAGAAATCTAAATCAAGCATCTCTCAAAGACAACTATGTTCTCCCCAACATGGATCATTTAGTGTAGATAGTGGCAGGATTCAAAATGTTGTCTATGTTGGATGGTTTCTTAGGCTTCAATCAGATTGAAGTTCATCTAGATGATCAATTTAAGACAATGTTCATCACTCCTTGGGGAATATTTTCTTAAATAGAATGCCCTTTGGGATGATTAATGTTGGGGCCACCTTTTAGAGAGCCATGAATACATATTTTTCAGATTTAAAGGATAAAAATCATTATTATCTATCTAGATGATTTGGTTGTATTCTCCAAAAGAAGAGGAGACCATTTAAAGGACTTGGAGAAAGTATTGAAGAGATGTAGGGAACATGGGATCTCCCTTAACCCTAAGAAGTCTATCTTTTGTGTAACAGAGGGCAAGTTGTTGGGTCACATAGTGTCTTAGGAAGGCATTAAGATTGACCCTAAATGTGTCAAACCTATTCAATAGCTCATCCTACCAACAAGAAAGGCTTGAGTTAAATCATTCTTTGGAAAGGTAAATTTCTTAAGGCATTTTGTTCTAGATTGCTCTGAAATTACAAAGTGTATAATGGACATGATGAGAGGGAGTCACATTTTCAAGTGGAGTGACCCTGGAAGAAAGGCCTTTGATGTAATCAAAACCACCATAGCCAACATCCCTGTCCTAGTTCATTTAGACTATACTAAAGACTTTATTTTATATTGCTATGCATTAGTCTATACATTGCTTGCCATACTCATGCAAGAAAGGGTATCCAAGCACCTATTGCTTTTATGAGCATCCCTCTTAAGGAGTATGAACTAAGATACTCCCAAATGGAAAAACATGCCTATGCTATGGTCAGGGCCCCTAAGAACGTCAGATTTTATGTTCTACATTCACATTCAATCGTGTGTGTTCTTGATTCAACAATCAATAATATCTTAACTCAACAAGAAATATGATGCAATCCAAGAGGACCCTGGATAGCCAAAGTCCAAGATATGACATTGAGCTAAAACCTACTAAGTTGGTTTGTGGCAATGGTTTTTGCAAAGAAATTATAGAAAATTAGGAGGTAAGTGAAGAAGAACAAGTCTCAAGAGTCCTAATGGTAAGCCTCCAAGACCCTTGGTTTTTAAATATTGCTTATTTCATCACTTATGGAGAATGTCCCAATGCATTGACCTATAAGCAAAGAAGAGATCTGAGGACCAAGTCTACCAATTATGTCATTTGTGACGATTAGTTGTATAAAAGGGCAATTGATTGCACATTCCTAAGATGTGCAAATAAGCCTCAACAAGAGAGATTGCTCAAAGAATTCCATGATGAAGCTTGTGGTAGGCATTACTCTTCTACAATCACAACATATAATTTTTTTAGGCAATGCTATTACTAGCCAGGAATGTTTAAAGATGCATATAAATGGGTAGTCCAATGTGAAAAGTGCAAAATATTTGTTGGTAAACCTAAGTTGGCTACCTTGCCTTTAAGTCCAATAGTAATAGAGGGTCCCTTTCAATAGTGGCGAATTGATTTTGTTGCCCCAATTAACCCCTCTTCTTCTAATGGACATTCATATATCATTACTATTATAGATTACTTTACTAAGTGGGTGGAAGAAAATCCTACTAAGAGAACCACCTCATAAGTTGTCTATGAATTCATTAAAGAAAATATCCTTGTAAGGTTTGGTGTCCCACTGAAATTAGTTATGGACAATGCTACATATTTTTCCTCATTAAAAATTATTGAATTCTTCTATGATAATAGTATCCACTTGAGTCATTCTTTAGACTATTTCCTTCAGGGAAATGATCAAGCATAATCAAGCAACAAAAATTTGGTCAACATCATGACAGAGCTTGTCTCTGACAACCACAAGAATTGGCATAGGAAGCTATATGAAGCTCTTTGGGTAGATAGAGTAACTGCTAAAAAGGCCACTGGTATTTCTCTAGTCAAGCTAGTATATGGAGTTGAGACTAATCTTCCCTTTTCATTGGAGTTATCTATCTATAAGTTACAATAGATAATTGAAGGTCTTTTATGTTAGATTACTCGAGAAAAGTGAATAATATACTTAACCAAGCTGGAAGAGGAGCATGATAAATTGGTTGACCACATCATAGAGCATTAGAAGTGTGTGAAGAGCTTCTTTGACAAAAGAGAAAGGTCGTAAAGGTTCATGGAAAATGATATGGTCCTGCTATGGGATAAGAGACGTGAACCTAAAGGTATGCATCACAAATTTGACTCTCTTTGGAATTGTCCTTTTAGAATTGTATGAATAAATCATAATAACTCCTTCATACTGGCCTATTCCACTAGCAAGGTTCTACCACTTTCCTACAATGGCTAGGACCTAAAGTCATATTAGTTCAACAATTGAAAGTAGGTAATCCCTAAAGTTAGAGTTAGCCTAGGTAGTTTTCCTCTTTATTGTGTGCCCTAGTTTAGTTTCCTGCTTTCCTACTGTAGTTTCCTTTTTGTTGTGTGTTTATTTTGCGATTTCCCCTATGGTTTTTCATTCTAGATTTGTGAAACTAGAGATGCTAGGTCCCTACTTAGAAATTTGCATGTCTGAGTCCCCAGTCAGAACCTACTATTGCCTACTTTCAGTCCATCCCTTTTAAGCTTCAAGCTCAGTGAGTTTTCATTGCTCCTTTGTTTGAGCCCTTGTCTAGGCAACCCCTAGCTAGCTCTCTTCTCATCAAGAATCCTCGAGGCTTTCCTTATGTGTCTTTTTGGTTTTTCTTTACTCTACTTCCCTCTATGCCTCTTTGTGAGATTCTTACTTTTTCTCTGCATCAAGGTCTTAGGTGATCTAGGTTTGGGTGGCTTTCTATCTAAGTGTCTTCCGGATGAGAATGAAGCCTTTTTTAGGTCTACAATTTTTTCCTATCATTAGCAAGGTATTTCTTCATGATTCTAGTCCCTAGGGTTGGATTCCCATTTCTAGAACACTTCATCATATGAGATCCCAAGGACCAAAGTAATGGTGAAATCTCCAAGTGTATTTGAAGATTGATTCATAATGAAAAGAGCAGAAGAACAAAAATCCAAATCTATGGAAATCTTAGAGTAAAGTCCAAAGTCAGAATTTGATTTTGTGAAGAGAAATAGACTTCCATCAATCAAAGTGCTTCCCCTTTGGAAGCAAACATCTTCAAGTTCTTTTCTAATGAAAAATTGGGAAAAGAAGTGGAATAGTGACCAAATCAATAGAAATATTTCCAATTTTTCTTTTCTTTGAAAAATATATGTCTCGATCATACTTTCCACCTAAAGGAGAATATGAAGCTTTTATTCTAGAGGATATAAAAATGTAGAAATAATAAATCCAGATGCGAAGACATTCTTTGGAGATACCACAAAGTTGTTTCTGATGGAGTAGTTCATGAAGTGCAAACACAATACAAAGGGAATAATTTCATGACTTCTCCAAGAAATGAGATAATTAACAAAGGAAAGATTTGTGCAAAAAAGAAAGCGATAAGGTATCCAAGGCACCGAAGCAATATTTCTTGTGATGCTATCTCAAATCAAAGGAAAGGCAAGCTTATAGAAACATGAGTTTATGCTTCCTTCCCCACACCTAAAGATTTATAGTGCAAACCCTTATACTAGATTTTGAAGTTAAAAGGGTAGCTTCCAATAAGCTTGAACCAATCGATTTGGTAAGTAAACAATCTCGCTACGACAAGAAATTTAAGTGAATTTTATCATATTTATGAATCATCATATGGATAGAAGTAAAATAATTTAAAGAGTCATTAATCTACTTTATTTATTGCAAATCTGATCATTATGACCATTAGTTGTGAGTTATTTTGTTTGTGCAGTGCTAACCTTCAAATGTCAAAGTCTATATGATTGGATTTCTACCAAACAAAGTTCCTCATGTTGTAACGACTATTTTATCATACTAATTTTTTTTCTTTGTGTAAAACTATAAGCTAATGGAAATTAGAGTAGTAGGAAATGATCATCTGGTTGGATTGGAGAGTGAGTTGAAGAAATTTTCTGACACTTCAAGTTTTGTGACCTAGGTGATCTACATAGAAGACTGAATACTCAACCCATCCATCCAATTACACAGAAACTGGAAGAAATTAAATTAGTTGAAGATTTTGGGTTTCCTATGGCTGTGTAAGTGCTAAAATTGGTAAACGAATGTATTGAGAGATACAATCTGGAGACAAAGCATATATTTTTACTTGACCAATCTATTCTAATTTCTGTGAACAAGGAATTGATGTAATCTTCCTTCAAGATACAAGTGAAGAAAGAGTATTGTGACATTAATTTCTCTTCATCTACATCAATGTTTAATGAGAAAAAGACTTTTAGGAGAGAAGAGATGCAATGAACATGATTTTAGACTCCTTCTGCCAAAAAGATTAAGATGCTAAGGACCCTTTTTGGAACTAAGCTAAAGAAGGAGATCATGGATATCGTGGCATTATTGCTAAAAATAAAAGGAAAGGAGGAGATTATGGATTTTATTGAGCATCACTTCTTCTTGGTCTAGGTCATTTGTGTTGAAGGACTACAAATTGACTAGGCTCGGATTATATGTCAAGAGCTTACCTCTTGGGAAATTTAGCCAAGTCATTTAAATAATGCTTTATGTCTTCATATTTGATATATTCTTTAGCCACACATCACATTTGGCTTGGTCTTCTCAATATCGAAGAATTTGATGAAAACACTGCTAAGGACCCTTTTTGGAACTAAGCTAAAGAAGGAGATCATGGATATCGTGGCATTATTGCTAAAAATAACAGGAAAGGAGGAGATTATGGATTTTATTGAGCATCACTTCTTCTTGGTCTAGGTCATTTGTGTTGAAGGACTACAAATTGACTAGGCTCAGATTATATGTCAAGAGCTTACCTCTTGGGAAATTTAGCCAAGTCATTTAAATAATGCTTTATGTCTTCATATTTGATATATTCTTTAGCCACACATCACCTTTGGCTTGGTCTTCTCAATATCGAAGAATTTGATGAAAACACCAAGGTGTATAAATTATATACCTACCTACAACTACAAAAGAGTTTTGAAGAGTATGTAAAGGTAAATGATGCCTTCATAATGAGGCTATGTCAAGAATTGCAAGGGTTCCTTGAGTAGAGATTTTCACCAGAAGCCATATCAACGATTAGCTAGTTCTGATGATGTTTAATCCAATTCCATCTTTCTCCTACCTAAGGATTATTGCATTCGATGGCTTTTCAAAGAGACTTCCCAAATATCATGAGGACAAAGTTGTTCTCATCAAATGGTGTAGACAAATATTAGACATCAATACCTTGTGTCCTAATGATAGCCAGGATTCCTTTTCCAATCATGATATGACCTTATTTTTGTGCCTCAAGATTTGATGACTGGAATTTAGTTAAAGCCTTTGAGAACAGGATTAAATTGATTGATTATGAGGTCATTAGGCCCCAGTATGACCCTATTAACTTTTTAAAAGATAATCTAAAGCTTGGCTATGCTTGCAAGGATGTTCTAGATATTAAAGACAATTGGGATGGATGTTATAATGAGTACTAAACCAAAAAAAGGTATTGGTTTGGGTTGATACTCAATGAGATAAAGTTGTATGATGACACTATTGATGTTAGTGATCTTACATATGATGGCTCTTATATGTGACCTTCAACCTTTGAGAAAATCAAGGACACTCCTATAGTGTCAATTCCTCCTGATGGCCCTATTATTGATACAATGGAGGTTCTCATAGGTGGAATGATCAAGAGGACAAAAAAATGGGTAGAGTGGGCCAGAGCAAGGAAGAAGAGAACTAGAACTACAAGTTTTTCTAGCGGAGTAGCTTCCAGGACAACCCAATCATTTGTTGCTACTTCCACTACTGTTGCTACATTGACATAAGCCAAACTAGCACAATCTATTGGTAAAGGAGGAGACCAACCTGCTAATTAGAATATTTAAATCACTCCAAACTATGGAGGAGGATCTCTGCTAGATACTAGAAAGGTTGGAGATGAAGACAAAGGTAAAGACAAAGAAAAGGAAAAGGAGAAATCAGTAGCCAAGGCCTCCTCCCTCAAGCCATTCATCAACCTTGATGGTGACAATAACCCTCTCAATGGCCAAGATAAGGAAGCATCCTAGCAAGTGACACTCTAGCCCTCTCTATTATTATTGAAACTCCCTTTCCTTTTACCAGCCAAAGCAAAGTAACTCCTCTAGTTGGTAGGAAGCTTTTTGATGATACAACTCTATAATCAACACTTAATGTCCTTTCAATTGGGTCTTGGTTGGAAGAGACTATTGATCAATAGAAGAGAAGATGTGAGGAAAGTGATCCATATAAGGACTTTATAGTACACACAACCTCAGCTCAACTAGTATGAAAGAAGGAAAAGAAGTAGAAGACCATAGTAGGATTGCCCATAGATTCTCCTACTGGTCACATGTTAGTGGAGATTACAGAACCTTAGAAGGAGGGAAAGTTTCATGAGCTGACTCTTAATGATTTTCATATTAGAACGGTTGATATAGGTAGTCTAGTGTACAATTCTATGGTCAACATGTGGAGATCAACAAATGTGAAGATTGAAGATAGATTGGAGCAATTAAAGTTAGAGAAAGAGGTATTGAAAGCCTCAAATAAGGAGTTGATGGATTACATCAGACCTGTACTTGGAAATACCTCTACAAGAACATTTTACCCAAGCATAGAGGAGAACAAGAATTTGCTATTTAAGCTACAACATTATAGTAAATTTGATTAAGTTTCTTGTGCTTGGATAGATGAAATTAAGGCCCAAGGTCCCCCTCTCATTGAGAACCTTGGGAATCCATTGTTAGACATTGATAGATTGAGAGAATCAATGTCAAGTCACTAGAATTCAATGCATAAGGCATCAGGGAGCCTAACAAAACAATTGGCCCTATTACAAGAGGTGATCAACATGAAGACTAATATAGGTGTGACCTATGGGATACTCAAGTCAGGCCAAGAACCATTGCTTCATTGGAAGAAATCATTGGAATTCAAAATTGAGAGCTCATTGAAGTCTCAGGATGAGCTAAAAAATTTCTATGATTTAGTGAATAAAGTAATGGACAAGATATTCAAACATTTAAAGGTTTTGCACACTAAATCATATGTCACCAATAATGGCTAGTTGGTAGACATCAAATGAACAAAGGCTAAATTTCTAGCATTTGTTCAAGAGGCTACTAACCCACCAAATTCCCAAGTGGCAAAGATTTTGGAACTTTGAGTAGTGGATGGTTTTCTAAAGTGGGCATAAGAGAAGCTTCAGTCAAGGATCTCCAAAATAGAAGAATTTACAGAAATGCATAATTATTGGATGATCAGAGATGACAATATTCTCATTCCCAGTGTCCATAACCTAAATAATGTAACTAATGCAATGAAGGCCTACAGAGAAAAATCCATAACTCCAAATAAAAATTGATGCTCTAACATAGTATTGCATTCTCCATACAAGATATGACAAGTTTCTTCCCCTTCTCTCTCTCATTTTATGATATTGTAGCCATATTTGGAATTCTTCTAGTAGGATAAAACTTTGTAATGGATGATTGACTAGTCAATCCTATTTTTGAAATGTTTCTATTCAAATATGCTCTATTGAGTAATCATCAATTGTAACTGGCCAATTCAAAAGGGCCTATAAATGTAACTTTTTTAGAAATAAATAAGATCGACAAAATTTTAGTATAGGCAAACCCCTATAGCTAGGACTATTGTATAAGGCTCTGTGTCCATATTTTGATTATGTCATTCATGTTAGTCTAGTTTTAGTTCTTGTATGGTGCTTGGAAGGAAATGTGTTGTTAATGAAAGTAGTGGGATTGCAAATAAACTGGGTTTTCTTTCTTTCTTTTTAGTGGTTATAAGATTTATTTCCCTCATTTATATTATTATCTCATTTCATCTGTTATATGCAAGTTAGTTCATGTGCATTTTCATGGCTATGTGAGGATTCTGGGATTTAGTTAATGTAAGGTAATGAGTAGGAAGCAGACAGTTGTTGTAGAATCTTAATTACTTGGGGAATCTGGGTATTGCATAGTTAATTACACTTTCTCTTCTTATGAAGCATGCATTGTTAGATAGTCTCACATTATTGAGTCTTGCATTTATTAGATTGAATAGATTACATTTATATGTTAAAAGAAATTAAAATGACTCGTGTGCATTCATAGTTGTGGAGCTTTGTGAGTCATCATCTAAATTCTGCCTAAATTATTTTATTATTTTTGCAATGTGGTCATACCTCTTCTTCTCTCTGGTTAAGAGCATACCCCTAAGTCTTGTTGATCTACTAAAAAAAATATACATTACAAATCTTTGCATACAAGGGAGCTGTGCCTTTTCAATTTAGGGTCCTTGATAGAACACCTACATTGACCCATTATGTTGTTAACTACTTTATCTTTCACCAAATTGGGCACATTAAGAGTTGAGGAGTTAAGTGATTATTACTTTAGAAAAAATGTAGCATATGGGAGGATATAATCCTCTATGGAGTATGAAATATGAACCATCAAAAGAATTTCCTTTTTTGTTAGGATTAACCTCAGATAGAAATAACAGTTACATACAAATATAACCAATATTAGAAAATAATAAATCACACAAAAGAGAACACAAGGCACGAGGATTTAATGTGGTTCACCCAATCCTTGGGCTACATCCACCAACATTTAGTCCAATATTATTATTATGTAATGATTATAGTCTACAATCTCTTACAACTCAATAATGCCACAAGAAACTACAATATCACCATACATTATAAAATCCCTAACCCTAATCCATTTTATGCAAACTTTTGTCACTTACAAAATTAGGGCTAGAATAAGTTATCCAATATACTAAATAGAAGCTTATGGCTTTTACAATAATGAGTCATTTTTGGCTTCAGGGGCATTGTCCCTCGACCCTACCCTGTATTGCGATAGGGAGTGCACCTAGGGTGCTGCCCTAGGTCTGTGCAAGGGGCATTGCCCCTTGACCCCCATAGAAATAAGCTAGAGGGAAACCACATCAAATAAACCTCTGAGTCTTATTAGGCTCCACACAACAACAATCTCCCACTTAGAGACTGATCAGACTCCATGTTAGTTTGTGGTGACTGATTAGGGAAGTACTATACATACTTCATAATTCTTTGGCAAAAAATGTTTTTGGGCCCATTTTATCGGGCCCAATTTTATCACTAATATTTTATCTATAATTTTGGGCCAACATATTGTAATTAACTATAACGCTAAAGCGGCAAAAATACATGTATAAAAGGGCTTAGGGTTAGGGATTTTTTTATATAAGGTGTGGTGCAAAAATTGCTTCTTGTGGTGGTATTGAGCTGTAAGTGATTATAGATTGTAATTATGTTGTAATCACTGGATCATAATAATATTGGACTTTCTATTTGGTGGATATAGCCCAAGGTTTGGGTGAACAATGTTAAATTCTTGGTGTCTTGTGTTCTTCTTCTATGTGATTTATTATTTTCTAATATTTTTTATATTTGCATGTAATTGTTATTTAATGTCTAAGGTTAATCTTAATAAGTGGCATTAGAGCGGGGTTATTTTTCAATTATCCTCTGCACAAAAGTCTCATAGCTATGGAAGATGCAAATGGAAGACTACCTTTATCAGAAGGATTTATGAAAGTCATTGGAAGGAAAAACCAAGAACTAGGAAACTATGAAAAATGAGGACTGAGATCTTTTAGATAGAAAGGCACTTGGAAGCATTTGATTATGCTTGGCACCATCAGTGACATTTAACCTTTACAAAAGAAAAGATGATGGAAGAGTTGATGAAAACCCTAGTGACACTATATGAAAAGCCCTTTGCTTCAAATAAGGTATTTCTCATGAAGCATTTATTTAATATGAAAATGGTAGAAGGTGGATCTATTGTGGATCATTTAAATGAGTTTAATACTATTACTAGTAAGTTATCTTCTATGGGTATTAATTTTGATGAAGAAATTAGGGCTCTCTTGATTTTGTGTTCTTTTCCTGAAAGTTGGAATGACTTGGTAATGGCTATGAGTAATTCTATCTCTGGATCTAATACCCTACAATATGATGATGTGATTGATGTTATTTTGAGTGAGGAAACTTGTAGGAAAACCTTAGGTGGATCTACATTAGGAAGTGATTTGAATGCACAAAGCAGAGGCAGAATGATTGAGAGAGGAAATACTTCTAAAAATCATGGAAAATCAAGAGGAAAGTCAAAGGGGAAGAGGTCTTAATTTAGAGGACCAAGAGATTGTTGGTACTATGGTAAAACATAGCATAAGATGAAAGACTACTAGACTCAAAATAAAAATGGTGGAGATAAGCTAGAAGGGAATAAGGAAGCAAATGTGGTAAGTAATAAAATTGAAGATGATGCTTTGCTTTTGTCTTTAGAAAGTGTTGATGATTCATGGGTTTTAGATTCTGGTGCTTCATTTCATGCTACACCTCATAGAGGTTATTTCATTGATTATGTTAAAGGGGATTTTGAGCTTGTTTTTTTGGGGGATAATGAACCTTGTTAGATTGTTGGACAGGGAAAAGTTAAGATTAAGTTGTAGAATGAGAATCATTGGCTAATACATGAGGTAAGACATGTTCCAAGGCTGAGTAGGAATTTAATTTCAATAGGGCAAATCGGTGATGAGGGTTGTGTAGTTACTTTTAATGATAAAAATTGGAAGGTTTCAAAAGGTTCTATTGTAGTAGCAAAAGGTGTGAAAGTAGGCATCTTATATCTTTGTACATGTCATACTATTCCTTTTACTTTGATCATTTTAGAGAAAAATGAATGTTTAAGAACAATTGCTACAGTTGAGCAAGGAGAATAATTAGCTGCTATAGATTCTAATACAATGTTATGGCACAAAAAACTTGGGCACATGAGTGAGAAAGGTATGAAAATACTTCATTCAAAGAAATTTTTACCAGGTCTAAAATGTATTAATGTGGATTTCTGTGAAAGTTGTGTATGGAAAACAAAAGAGACTGAGTTTTGTGAAGACTCGGAAGGAAAATAAAAGTGAGAGATTAGAGCTTGTGTATATAGATGTATGGGGACTATCTCAATATCTTCCCTTGGTGGATCTCATTATTATGTTACATTTATTGATGATGCAACTGGAAAAATATGGATTTATTTCATTAGACAGAAATCTAATGTATTTCAAACTTTTAAAAAATGAAAATGCTTGGTTGAAAATGAGTTTGGTAAGAAATTAAAATGTCTCAAATTTGATAATGATGGTGAGTATTGTAGTCATGAATTTGAAGATTATTGGTCCACTAATGGTATTTGTAGACAAAAAACTATTCCAAGGATTCCACAAGAAAATGAAGTGGCTGAACCCATGAATAGGACAATAATGGAGTATGCAAGAAGCATGAGGTTACATGCTTGGTTGCCTATAAATATGTGGGCAGAGGCTATTAATACTACTATATATTTGATTAATAGAGGTCCCTCTACTCCTTTGGATTGTGGTATTCCAAAGGAAGCATGGAATGGTAAGAAGGTGAGTTATTCTTTTCTCAAGACTATCTTCATTGCTCATGACAAACTCATCACACTTGTACATCCAAGAATGTCCTCATCGTGTCCTACATAATATGTATCCAATATTACAAAATTCCTCCTAAGAAATAATAGTTCAAGTGAAATAATAATATAGGAGCATCTTGGGCTTGCTTGCAATCTTGCATGTTTGGAGAGATTTTGGCTTAAAGTTGTGGAGTTTAGTAGATATTGCTACTCAACATGGTTTGTGGAACTTGACATGGTCTTTGGAACTTGGCATGGTCTATAGAACTTGACATGGTCTTGGAGGTCGACATGGTTTTGGAACTCGACATGGTCTGGGAGCTCGACAATTCTTGGGAATTTATCGGTGTTCAGCTTGGTTTTGTTGACACTCAACTTGGTCTTGGTTTCTATTGGTGCTGAGTTGTTTGTGAGCAACCTTTTGGCATTTAATTATGTATGGGTATTTAATTTAGTGTTGTAGTTGACGCGTGGCTCAACCTATATTTAATATAAGGGATTTAATTTAGTTTGTAATGAACTAGGCTGACTTGTGGCTTAATTGGGTATAAGTAAGGGGTCTTGTAGAGTCTTTAGGAATTATTATTCATTCTAGCTTGGAGAAGGGGATGAGGAATAGATACAAATTTTAAAAATCTATTAGCTATGGCTTGAGAACTAGAGGATTGCTTCATGGACCTGAGAGTACAAGTGTGGAATTCTTCTTGGTGTTCTTATCCAGTTGTGGATCTAGACTAGTTGGAATTAGTGTGTGGTTATTGGGTCTTGTTGGATCTTGTAGAACTGGTATTATAATTTTTGTTTGTATTTGGCCCTAACTTGGAAAGCCTTATAGCTAGCATATTGAAAGTAATCATTTATTTTGATGAATAAAGAGTTGTGATTTGGAATTAGATCTTGTATTTTTGTTGCATTGTTATGTCATTTTTGTTGTGTGGTTGTTTGTTGGGGGTTAGGACATCTCCTTTGGGGATTCTCCTACCTTGTACTACAATAGGTGGTTTCAGAGCCAAGGTTTTTCTTGAGTGTGTTGACAGATTTTTGAAACCTAGGAAGTTTGCACCAGGATCTTGGGTTGGAGAAGGTTGATCTTGTGGAAGCTAATTTATCTTTTGGATTAGTGGATCTATTACTTAGGGTTTGTAAAAGTTTTGGAAGATGCCTCCAAGAAGATTAGACCTTAGGGAAATTGAGGATCTTAGTGATGTTGTGGAGGAAGGGTCTTAGAAAAGATTAGAGTACAATTCAAATATGAGATTGCATTGATGAAGAGTGACATGATTACTAAAATTGTGAGTGCTTTAGGCGATGTACCTAGGCATGTTGGTAGTTAAGATGGCTATGATGAAGTTGCTAAAGACTTTGAAGCTACTAGATCTAGTGGTGAGGATAGAACTAATTGTGTGGAGAGACCTATTAGAACTAAGGCTGGGCAGTTTGCTAGACCTAGATCTCTGTTCAAGTTGAAGGATAAGATGGAGGTTTCTAATTTCTCAGGTACTTTGACTCTTGAAGACGTGATTGATTGGATTGGTGAATTGGAAGACTAATTTGAGCTTGAGAATATTGAGGATCCACTTAGAGTGAGGTTGGCACAAACTAAGTTGAAAGAAAATTCTACTCTTTGGTGGAAAGAATTGTAAAGAGATAGAGAAGAAGAAGGTGAAATGAAGATCACTAGATCGAGGTTGATGGTGACTAAGTTGAAGGCTAAGTTCATTCATATTGATTATGAACTTGAGTTGTTTAAGAGATTGTAGAATTTGAAGTAGAAAGATATGAATATGAAATATTATATTGAGGAGTTCTACAAGTTGACTATTCAATCTGGTCATAGAGAATTGTCAAAAGAAAAGGTAGATTAGTACATTAATGGTTTGAGATTCAATATTTAAGATGAGGTTGGTATGTTGAATATTTCTTCAGTTGAGGATGCTTATTAGTATGCTCTAAAGTGAAGAGGAAAAGTCAAGGTAATGCTAGAGGGAAGGAGAAGTAGAATAGCTTAGCACAAGCTAAACTGAGTGTAGAAGGTCAACCTAAACCTGCTGATCAAAAAAGAAGGATAGGTGGAAGTGGTTTCATAAGTAATTATTTCAAATGTGGTAAAGAAGGGCATAGATCTTTTGAATGTCCACTTGGTAGAACAACTACTATTGTGAATGAGATTTCAATCTAGGATAATAAGCTTGAGAAAGGAGAGAGTTTGCTAGCTCGATGAGTACTGGTTGGTCAAAGGACACTGGATTCTTTTTAGAGGACTAGTTTATTCAGGACTTATTCTAAGTTTGTTAGTAAAGTCTACAAGGTGATTGTGGATTGTGGTAGTACTGATAACCTTGTTGTTGAGGAGATGGTTCAAAAACTTGGTTTGGAGAGAGTGAGACATCCTTATCCTTATAGGATTGGCTGGTTACAAGGTGACCATGCTTTGGAAGTGAGGGAGCAATGCCTTGTTGATTTTCAGATTGGGAAGTATAAGGATCAAGTGTTGTGTGATGTTGTAGACATGAGCAATTGTCATGTGTTACTTGGTAGACCTTGGAAGTATGATTGTAGGGCTATGTATGGTTGTGTCAAGAATGTGTTTACTTTTGAGAAAGGTGGTAGGAAGTTTTCCTTGATTCCTTTGCAGAATAAAGAGCTTGGTAGGAGGAAACTAAGTATTAGTAGCCGAGTAGAGTTGATAGATTTTGAGAGAAGGTTGGAGATTAGAATGGAGAGCAGACTTGTAGCACATTAAGGATGGGTATAAAGAAGTAGAAGAAGAACAAGGGAATGAGTATACAAGTTGAAGACTTGTATGATATGCATGTTTGGAGGGATTTTGGCTTAAAGTTGTAGAGTTTGTTAGATATTGGTGCTTGACATGGTCTGTGGAATTCGAAGTGGTCTTTGGAACTCGGCATGGCCTTGGAGCTTGGCATGGTTTTGGAACTCAACATGGTCTGGGAGCTTAGCAATGCTTGGGAATTTACTGATGTTTTGCTTGGTTTTGCTGACACTCAGCTTGGTCTTTGTTTTTGTTGGTGCTAAGTTGTTTGTGAGCCAACTTTTGGCATTTAATTATGTATGGGTATTTAGTTTAGTGTTTTAGTTGACTTGTGGCTTGACCTATATTTAATATAAGGGATTTAATATAGTTTGTAATGAATTGGGCTGACTTGAGGCTTAGTTGGGTATAAGTAAGGGGTCTTGTAGAGTCTTTAGGCATTATTATTCATTCCATCTTGGAGAAGGGGATGCAGATTGGATGAAAATTTTGAAGAGCTAGTAGTTGTGGCTTGAGAACCAAAAGATTTCTTGGTGAACTTGAGGGTACAAGTGGGGAATTCTTCTTAGTGTTCTTATCCAATTGTGGATCTGGACTAGCTAGAATTAGTGTGTGATAATTGGGTCTTGTTGGATCTTGCAGAACTAGTATTGTAATTTTTTTTTGTATTTGGCCCTACCTTAGAAGGCCTTACAACCATGCATATTACAAATAATCAGTTATTTTGATGAATAAAGAGTTTTGATTTGGTATCAGATCTTGCATTATTGTTGCATTGTTGTGTTGTTTCCACTATGTGGTTTTTTGCTGGGGGTTAGGACATCTCCTTTGGAGATTCTCTTACTTTGTACTACATTAAATAAACACATGAAAAATGAGAGAGAAAAAGAGGAATCTAATTACCAATAGGCATTTCCATCACATCTATCGCCATGCTACATGTTGAGTGAGTTTTATTGTTTTTCTATTATGCCAAGATCTCTCTATTTATATACATAAATACATACATAGACACACACATATGTGTATATATGTATATATATACATATATACATATACATATGTATACACACACACACACACACAGATCACAAGGGCACAACAATGAGATGTAGAGATCACAAGGGCACGACAATGAAGTGCAACGATCACAAGGGCACGAAAAAAAATCATACATCTCCACTAATCTCCACAATCCACAACATCTCTCTGTATATTCATACATACATACATAAACACACACATGTGTGTGTATGTATGTATGTATATATGTATATACATATATATACATATATATGTGTATATATACAAATATATATGTATATATCTATATATATACACATATATATCTATATATATGTATATACATATATACATACATACATACATACATAGACACATACATAGACATATACATACATACACTTGCATATGATATTTTATCACCTTGAAAAATTGCATTTGATCCTGCTAGCTGGGAATAATTGATTGTTCATTTTATAGTACCTAATCTAATGATAATTCTATATGAATTTATAGTCAATCCAACCAATCAACAACTAGACCAATTTAACTAGGTTATAACTTATTTCTTTCAAAAAGTATCTACTATGGTACGTTTTTACTATTTTTTTTGGATCATATAGTAATGTCCAAATTAACAACAATAGTAGATACTTGGAATCCTTGCAGGGAGAGTGTGCCAATACATGCATGGTTACATCCTTGGCTTCCATTGTTGGGCAAGTGTATGGAGCCTTTATATCCAACCATTCATTATAAACTAGGGAATGTGCTTCATGCTTGACATGCAAGTGATGCATCTGCATATGCAATTTTGTCACCTTGGAAAACTATATTTTATCCTTCTATCTAGGAACAACTAATTGTTCATTTTATTGTACCTAATTTGACGATAGTTCTATAGGAATTTGTAATCAACCCAATTAATTAGCAACTAGACCAATTTAATTGGGTTATGGCTCGGGCATGTGCTATTCCCATTTATCATATGGTTGTAATGTTGGAGGTAACATTTTTTTCCAAAGTGGTAGTAGGTTTTGTATCATTGGATTTTTTCAAGTCCTAATTTTAATGAAGTAACAAAGTGGTTCTTAGGGTGGGAAGGACTATTTTGCACTGAGCTTATTGCCAATGAGAGGATAAGAAGTTAGCTAAATGTAACCCTTGAAATGATAAATCAAGTTGTAGAGGGTATGACATGGAACAACCTAGGGTTAGAGAGAATTTAATAGAGCAGTGCCAATTTGAGGCACTTTAGTAGCAATAAGTAGTAACAACATATGCTCAATAGCAAGCCTCAACTTCCATGGGTAGTGGGATTTACCTGAATAATTCCATGGGTGCACCTCATTTTAGTTTGAAGAAAGTGATTGAAATATATGAACAAGAACATGACATCCAATTTTTCCCTAAAGTGGGACACACACATTATGATCTTTAGGTTTATGGCTTTGGGACTCTCACTATCTATCTAGGTTTTGTAAAATAACAAGTGCTTGCATAACCTAGAGATAGATGGATGATTGCATCATTGAAGTAGCTAGTTGAGATGCACTATAATTGAACTGGAGGAAATCATTGATAAACCAAATATATAATGAAGAGGAAACTTGAAAACTTGAATGCTAAAATGCTGAAATGAAAGCTATCAAGGATAAAAAACCTATGCTAGAGTTTCAAAACAGTGTGAAGTTTAGTTTAGATATAAATAATAAAAAGAAAACATGACATAAATCATTCCCCATTTATTTTGATTGTGGAAAGCTGCAAGTGAAAGAGGGTGGAGAGCTCCCAACGAGGGTGGAGAGCTCTGAACATTGGATGAGAGCTTCAAGCTCTAAACATTAGTGGATATTTCATTGTTGTACCCTCATGATCACTACATTTTTTTGTCGTGCCCTTATGATCTCTACATTTTATTGTCATGCCCTTGGTGGATATCAGTGGAGATCTACGATTTTGTTGTTGTGCCCTTGTGATTGTTGTAATTCATTTTGATGCCCTTGTGATATTTGCATTTCATTGTCATTCCCTTGTGATCTCCATACCCTTGATCTATGATTTCATTGTCATGTTATGCCCTTGTGATCTCTATGCCCTTTGTAGTACAACATTTTAGGTCAATTTGTGATGGCAATTTTTGATGGTAGTTTAATTTGTGGTGATTTTCATGTTTATTGTCACAATTTGCGACAGTGGTGTAATTTGTGGTGTAATTCATGCCCAAATGTAGTAGGTCTTGCTCTACAATTTTCTTCAAGAAGAGAAGAGGTACCAATGTAAATGTTATTTTCCTTTCCTTCTAAACATGTATCTATTTATATTCCCTTCATTAGGTTATTAGAGAAGCTTCTCTTTATGTATATACATGTGTATACATACACACATACACACACACATTTGTGTGTGTCTATGTATGTATGTGTCTATGTATCTCTTTATTTATATACAAACATTAATAGACACACATATGTGTGTATGTATGTATATATACACACATATATATACATATGCATATGTATATATGTATATACATACATACATAAACAAAGATCACAATGACACAACAACGAGATGCATAGATCACAAGGGCACAACAAAAAATTGCAGAGATGCATAGATAGATATATACGTACATACATACATACATATACAAATACATATATACATAAATACATCTGCATATGCAATTTTATCACCTTGGAAAATTGTATTTGATCTTTACTCAGTCATCAAGAGATAATATAATCTGCAAGTATAGATTTTTGCATACTTAGTTTGGTATGAATAGTTTTGATTGAATTTGTCTGAGGAGAGTGAGTCTACTCATGATGATAATGGCTCCATATATTGGGTCTTTAGAAGAGAGATACATGTTGAGCTGTCATTTTTCATGATGCTTAATGGAAGGAATCCTTTCAAACTCCTCTCTTGAAAAACTAATCTGGGATAAACTCCAAGGTTCCAGGCGATCTTACAACGTACTAGAATCTACTCAGTAGAATTTAAATGTGAGTGTTTACGAGTAGGCCTTTTCTAGTTCTGACCAATTTTGGATAAGATGTTGAATCAGTTTCCTATCTCAAAAATGTAACAACACAAAAAGAAATATATTTTGGTATTTTTTTGTTTGTAATGAATGCAGTTTAAACTTTGCATCTATATGAATTCCTAAATTAACCAAGTGTTTGTAAAAGAAAATAAAAAAGATAAGGTAACAAGAATTTTAAGAAAATGACTTGAAAAGTTAATCCCTAATGGACATAAGCCACAGAAACAACGCATCTACGAGTTAAGCCTTTGAAAAGATCGGTACGTAACCAATGAAGATAGGAGCAACACTTACTTAATTCCACTGATGCAATCATTGATGGGAATTTAGTAACTATAAGATGTTTCACTTTTTATTAGATCGTAAGGCCATGGAAAGTGTGCTCATGCAAGACAAAAAGCTATGTAGGAACAATAGGGTGATCTCTTCTCCAACTAAGTATGTCAGCAAAATTTGTAAACATGTGGCAAACACTAGAATTAAAATATCACTCAATCAAAATAACAAAATAAAAAAATTGACTCTATTACATTCCATGAACATACATTCAAAAATATGACATACTCTAGCAAGAATAACTACACTCAGAATGAGAGCACCAAAAGCATATATTATTGCATCAAAATAATGACTTGGAATACATATTTGTTAGAAATAATAAAATCAAAATGAACTAAAAATAAAGAATTATAATTTAATCCAAGAGAGTTTGTGATGAACATAATTACCATACTTTATAAGAGCTTTCCAAGATCAACACAAAGGAGGAGACAAAGATTTTGAAAGTGGAAAGCAAAGAAAACCCCTTGTGAATTATATGAATGAGGCAAATGCATAAGAATGAAGAAAGAGAGAGAAGGAGATAATGTTGAGCTATAGGGCTCATTACATGAACTACATCATGATTGTGTGTTTTAGAATGAGAGAGAAGCATCTCTTATAAAGAGATGAGAAGAGGAGTTATTTTTAACTTCCATGTGAATGATTGCCACATTCATAAGTGTGTGCATAACAAGTGTCATAATCCTCTTAAGGAGGAATAACTAATTTCCTTAATAAAGGAATTACAAAAAAGACTTCTCCTCACATGTGGACTAGAGGACAATCAACATAAGGGATACCTTGGTTTATCCCATTTAATAAATACAACCAAGGAAAGATTACCAATTCTAACAATATTTGATTCCTCAATTTATAAGAAATCTTCTCCTCAATTTGTGTTGAGAGTGAGAGATCTCTTTATGCAAATATATGCTTCTAAACTAATAAAAAAAATCTATTTATGTACAAACTACCGACTCTCTAAAAGGTTCTAAGTAGGACTCCACCCTTATTTATATCATTTAATGGGTGCATGTGCCTTTACATGTTTTAAAATAAAGAAAACATAAGAAAATAAGAAGACGAAAGCCATTAGATGATGTAGGAGTCTCTGGAGATGCTAGAAATAGAAGCTCCACCTTCTCTAGAGGTTCATAGGAGTTAAACTACCATTAGAATGAATTTCTAGTGTATGGAAAGCTCTAAATTTGGAACTGGCAATTAACTGGCGGTGCACCGCTGACTTCTTCAAAAACTTTCAACACACCTTTGGAGAATTGCACCTTTTGAGAAGCATACCTTGTGCACCTTGTGCACCATGCGCACCTTGGAAGAAGCACACCTTGGAAGACAAGGTTAAAAAAATGCAAAATTTTTCCAAGTGTCAAAATTGAAATTCTAGCTTTTGAGTTTTGTTTCCCTTCATACCGAAGCTATGTCTAGATGTTTGTTCTTGAATTTCTCTATGATCTCTACCACTTGGGTTGTATCCAAAAAAACCAAAGCATCATATTTATCTTTTACTACTTTCCTATAGTTACCCTCTTCTATATGAGTCTTTGCAAAATTTGCGAGCTTTACATCCATCTCTAGCAATGCCTCCTCCATCTTAAATGCCTGTCTAATGTAAACATCACTGGAAGCTTCTTCAAATATCTTTCAAAATTGTTTGATGATTGTTTGCACTGGTAGGAGTTTATCTCTTGAATCATCTTCAAAGATGTCAAGGCATGCATCACTATAATACTTCTTTGCTTCCAAAATTTTCTCTTGGGTTTGATCCTTAAGCTTATGAATATCCACATATAACGTTTCCATTACTTTATTAACAACCACAATCTTCTCAATCCAATCATCTATTTTATCTAACTCATGCCTCATATATAGATCCATCAGCATACGATACCTCTAACCTTTTATTGATTGCAACACTTGAAGGTCATTTCCCTAGGTATATACCTCGTCCATTAATCCAAAATTTAGGTTTAAAATATCAACCAATTTCTCTACATTATTCTGCATATGGTGCAGTAACTTGAGGTTCCCCTATATTATGTGCACTCCTTTTTCCTCAAAATTTTCTCGCCATAATTGACAAGCCTTCAAAAATGGATCGACTTGTATAGCTACCTTTTCTTTATCTTTCCTCTCTAAAGCTACTTCAAGAGTGGCCTCTAGATTATCTAGCTCAATAGGACCAACTAACTCATGCAAAAATCCTCTCATGATTTCATTCTACCTTCTCAACTTGACCAATTCAGCCTCATCTTTTTCTAATGATTAAACACTTCTTTAATTCCTATGGTGATCATCAATTTAGCCGTATCCACAGTTGGCTTTCCTAGAAAGACTTCTTTGATCTGATAATAATTTGTGGTTAAATGTTCAATATCTACATGTAGAGGAGGGATAGCAATGTAAGAGAACAAGTCCTCATTTTGGCCCCTCATAATGAAGGCCAATCTACATGCATTACCCTTAGGTAACTCAAGCTTCTTGAGAGCTTCAACTAACTCCCTTGTTCCCCCTTCCTTAGTACAATATAGTTTCCTTTTATGCATAACCATCACCTCTTTCCTCAACCATCTTGGAGTAGTTTCCATAGGAGACTTATACTTGGATGAAGAGGGGGTTCATTCTGCTAGACCCTTTCCCTTATCACTCCTCTCTAGTGTCATTTCTTTCTATGAGGGATCTACAATAGGCATCCATGAATTTCTTAAGCCCATAGTCCTTACCTTTGTATCTTGAGAATTTTTCTAAGTTCTTCATATATTTGCCTCTCCTCTAATACTTCATCAGTGGGTTTTTGTTGTGGCTCTTCTTCTTGTATTGGTTGCACCTATTCTTCATTGATTAGAGGGAGAGGAGTGGCTGAAACTTTATCCAAGAAAGATAAATCTTGACTTGGTGATGGTAGGGCACTTTGAATTCCTTGTGGTTGAGGTAGTGATTGACTCCAATCTCCTTCCAAAGGCTGATTTATTGGTGTATCCCTTATCTTATCGCCAACAAGTTTAGTTCCCATAGGCATGAAGTCAAAATATAATATATTGAATTCATCATTTCCTTGACTCTCTTGCTATTCAATCCATTGTTATAGCTCATCCTCTGAAGTACTAACCTAAATAGGTTGTGTGGGAATGGATGGCAGTGTTGTAGTGGAACTCCTTCTTTGTTTTGCCTCAATAGCCCTAGCTAGATGAGTCCTTAGACTCAAGGAAAGGGTATCCTCTTCATCTTCTTCAAGAATGGTTTATGGGACTAAAGGAATAGGAATAACCTTACTTTGCACTTTCTATCTCCTAGTCTTTTTAATTGGAGTCTTAGCATTTTTCTTCTTAGGAGCAGATGAAGATGCTTCTTCTTCTTGAACCTATGGGGACACCTCTTGTGTTTTCTCTTCAGATCCCTATCCCTGTTCTGGTGGTGGCACTTGTGGATTATCTTGAGCTTGAGTGGCTTCTTGGACTTGAGTTGCTTCTTATACTTGAGTCCCTTCAACCTCGTGCTTAGCTCACTATGGAGAAACTCTTTTCCTTTTACTCTTCTCCTTCTATGCCTTGAAGTACCCAACTTCCCTATCGTGCTCATACAATGTCTCTGGCCTAATTGGAGATTGGGCTGTAAACACTGGTACTATAACCTTTGCCCCTCTACCTTTTACTAGGCATGCTATATCTTGGAAAACTACTATTTGTGGAATTTAGTCCAACTTGAAGGGTCTCTTAATCCATTCCTTGGTCAATTGGATGATATGCCTTGCCCTATGATTGATATCTACATTTTTTCTCTATCAATTTTTGCATTCATGATTAGTCGATCACAAATCTTATCTTTATTATTTAGGGGATCCAAGAAATCTAAATAGTCTCATTGAACAACCTTCAATGGGGCCTTTATTTTCAAGGTACTTCCTATTGAATAAAGAGGCATCCTACAATAATCCCTTATCTGGATATCATAGTTATCTGCTGCATTCATCCAGTGATCCTCTATGGCATCTTCATGTTTAAATTGTTTTCTTGCCAAGAATTGGACTTTGCTAATATTATCAAAATATGGATAGGGGGAGTTATAATCCTCTAAGGAGTACTAATCCTATTCCGACTCAACTCACTATGGAGAAACACTTTTCCTTTTATTCTTTCCCTTCTATGCCTTGAAGTACCCAACTTTCCTATCATGATGATACATTGTCATTGACCTAATTAGAGATTGGGCTATGAATGTTGGTACTGTAATCTTCACCCCTCTGCCTTTCATTGGGCATGTTGTAGCTTGGAAAACTACTATTTGTGGAACTAGGTCCAGCTTTAATAGTCTCTTAATCCATTCCTTGGTCAACTGGATGATATGCCTCACCCTATGATTAATATCTACATTTTCTTCTCTATTAGTTTTGTCATTCATGATTGGTTGATCACATATCTTATCTTGATTATATAGGGAATCTAAGACATTTGAAGAGTCTTTTTGAGCAACCTTCAATGGGAACTTTATTTTCAAGTCATTTCCTGCCAAATAAAGAGTCATCCTACAATAATCCCTTATCAAGATATCATAATCATCTACTACATTTATCCAGTGATCGTTTATAGCATCTTCCTGTTTAAATTATTTTCCTACCAAGAATTAGACTATGCCAATATTATCATAACATATACAAGGAGAGTTATAATCCTCCAAGGGGAACTGATCCCATTCTGACTCAAAAGTCACCATATCTTACTTCTTGTTGACACCAAATGAACCTATGGTAATGTGCCATACCCAGGTCTTCATATGTTGTTTCCTTACTCTATCATATACAGATGAGAGTTGTCATGCAATCTCTAGAAAAATGAGTCTATCACATGGATACCTAGGGATCTTCTTGGGATTTAGTTGTACTTGCTACTGTTAAGTAGGTGAATGTCTTGAATTGGATGTAGTGCCTATTTCTCTAATTTTTGTTGCTGCCTCTTTTGACATCCTTTTTGCATAGTCTCCCTCAATGAACCAGATGATTGCAAAAATGAAAGCATCATTCACTATTCTATATTCTTTTCTTTACTATGATCTGAGAGCTTTTTCTTCATGAGCTTGGGGTATACCACATAAGGCCATGCATCAACATCTTGCAAGTTGCCCCTCTTAAACAACCCTGGGTAATATGTAGTTCTTGCTGCTAACATATACATAAAATAAGATGTCATATAAAACCTTAGATCATTTTTGACTGCCACCAACTATTCATCTAAATTCTCACTAAGAATTGTGACCCAGTCAATTGGCATCTTTGTCATCCTAATGGTTTCAATGAAATGAACCATACATATGTTTAAGTGTCCCACTGTAGATGCTTAAAATTGTCCCAAACACTATATTAATTTATTTAATATTTCCCTTGACATTATAATTATTTATTTATTAATTAATTATATTTGTCATATTCTTCTACTTATTTAATTAAATAGGTTCACTTTCCTAATGTATTTAAATTTAATTTAAATACTTCCATCCCTAATGTGTTAAATTTATTTAATACATGATCCTCCATAAATCCCCTTTTAAAATAAATTCTATTTATTTAATTCTCTCCATTCCATTAAATTCTCTAAACCTATGATTAAATTAAATCCTACTTAATTTAATCTTAAACCTAGCCTAAAACCTAGTCTACAACCATCACTTTCATCCTTCTAAGCCTACCCACTACTTAATCCCACTTATTTATCCTAAACACCTTGCTAAACTCCTTTTAGTTCCTAAGTGTGTGCTCACACGTGTGAGGAACCCTTCACACTTCCCACACCTCTCGCACCTTCCACACTTCTTACACCTTTGTCCCCCACTCCTTCCTTCAAGTTTTCTCACACATGTGTGAGCAAACTTTGAATGTTGACCCTTGCATGACTTGTCTCCATGTCTCGCTTGTGGCACCTATGTGGATTACACATAGATGCCACCTCACCAAGGCCTCTCTCAACCCTATAAATAGATCCCTTTTCTTGAGCATTTGACATCTCCCTCATATGAATTGTTGTCATGCTAGTTTGGTATTAGAGCTTGCTAGTGATTTTCATAGTTACATTGTTAGTAACCCTTGGCAGTTGATAGATTTCATTTCATCTTGCATTGTTAGATTAGTTTTTTTTCTTCCACCCACCTCCATATCCATTTGAATGCCCTCAAGTATGGTTGCTTGCATAGCCATTGTTTGAAGCATTCTCTACTCATTTAGCATAGTATCATTTTCACATTGCATTTCATATCAAGGGATTAACATAGTTGTGTTTTGTGAGAGCACATCAACATCCCTCCAATCTAAAACACACCAACATGGCCTCTCATGGGTGCCTTTGTTGAGCTGTTTGAGGTTGCATGAGGACTTACTTCTTGGTTGCATTGAATTGCAAAACTCAAGCATAGTATTAGTTGTGTCTTGTCTTATTTTGCATATTTTGATATACATGTTCAACTAATGTGTGCTTGCTTGCTCTTATTCCCAACAGGTTAGGTTTTCTTGCATACACCTGCTACTAGTAATCCCATGATCCTACTCAGAAGCACTATATAATGTTCGATATGATCTTTCATGTAACCTCTTGTCATATCTACTTTTCCATCTTTTTTTCCCAAAGGTGTTCTATCAATGAGATATGAAGATTGAATAATTTCTATGGCTTCTTGTTCATGATCTCCATACCACCTTTCTGCTTGATGGTATATGCCAGCCTTATATGTACTATTCTACCCTTGGAAGATGAAATACTTTCTCTATGTTCTTGGGTCTTAGATCAAGAATGATCTCTCTAGTGATGCTTTTGATCACCCTCTCTTCTAAAACATAATTCTCAGCCAAAGCCATGATCAACTCAGAAGATTGTACTAAAATTGGGTGTAAAGCTACATTTACTAATCCTAATCTTATAAGTGTAGGCACCATTGGGGGCCTCTCATTTGGTTTGTTGCATAGAACTAGGAATGCAATCTAGTCAATGTGACCCATTTTTGTATCTCAGATCTCTAAATGCACATCTTGGAAGTGTGATTTTGGTTGGACACCTTGAAACTTAAAAACCACTAGCTTAGGAGCAATCTTTGTGTTGATGGAGGATGAAGAAGAAGCCATTATATATGCTGAAAAACAAAAGCCTATTAGTCTGGAAGGTGGAAAAATAAATTTTAAACAAACCCTAATTGCTAATAAAATTGACCCAAAAACCTAAAACATTAGAAAACACCTTAAAACCCACTTTAAGCTGCTATTATGAAAATTTTCGTACACCTTTCATACCTTGAAGGTGTGTTAGGTGCAACCTGCACACTTAACAATTGTTTTCACATGTGGGGCACACAATGTGTGCACCCTTACATTGCAAAGGTGCCTTGGTGGATTAAAAATAGGGTGCACACCTTAAGCATCATGCAGGGTGCATAATATACACACCCTAATCCCTCAGAGGTTTAGCCTTAGGAACAAAAAATGGTGCACAAGTGAGCACCTTGAAAAGGTGTGCACTTGTGCACCATCCTTATCATATGTTCACTTTTGTAAGGTGCACATATGCACACATTACATAAAGTGTTTAAGTTTTTTAGGTTATTTCTTGATTAATAAAATAAAGGTGTGCACTTTTTGCACCTTGGATAGGTATACACCTTTATGCTTATCTTAGTGTTTTATATGTGCAAGGTAATGAAGACAAAAGCACACCTAAAAGGGTGTGGAGGTGCACTTGATGCCAGAGTAGAGGAGGTAAGTGAAGAAAATGAGGGGGATCTTAGGCTTTTATAGGCACACCTCTTGGAGGTGTGCACCTACACATTTACATCTATGCACATCCAAAAGAATGTGCTCCCGCACTTAGTGACTAAGTGCACTAGTGCACCTTGAGAGGTGCACATGTGCTCTAGGTGAGATAGTGCATACCTTTTCTTCTTTTCATATTATTTTTACTCAAAATTTCCAATTTTTGACAACTAGGTTTCTCAGACAGAGGGCTAGGGTTAACTCAGAAACTAGATAGAACCTTAAAAAAGACTTATAACCTAGACTAGGGGTCTGGAAAAGAAGAAATTTAACTAGGGGATCCCCATTTCTTGGGAGAAATGAGGTGTGCATTATGAAACCACAACAAATAACCCCAACAAAAATGAAGAAATGACAAAGTAATTTCTTCACCCAAAAACATGCTTTGAAAATGTATCAACCAACAACTAAATTTTGAACACTATGAGAAACTTTCAAGTCCCTTTGTACTCAAACTTTAGAATCCCAAATCTTTAAGCCAAATGTGTGCTCAGCGTATTTTTTCCCTTTGACATTTCAGGGTGCAAACTTATCATTAGTTTTTAACAACCTAGAAACAATCTTTCGCTCCACCGATCCTTACATCCAAAATCTTCATATATCATGTGTATCAATCCCTATTTGACCAGATGAGGGAATCCATTCACAAGGGCTCTTAACAAGTTATCATTTCTACATTTTAAGTTCTAAAAAATCTTTTGAGTTCCACTTCATAGAGCTTGCATGTCTCCATTTTTTTCTTCCATGAAGCGATTGGTTAGATATTAGATAGCCATTTTGAGTGCATATCTCTATTATTAGATTATTTTCTCAGACCTTTTTTAGAACCTTTAATTCTTAACACCACCTTTCTTTTTTGTACCCTGACACGCTTAGACTGTGTGGCCAAAGCATTGGTGTCATTTCTCAGTTTCTTCTTTAATTATGATAACCACTTGTGTTTCTCTTTTATGATTTTTTATGAAGACTCTCATGCCAAATAGTGACCTTAGAAATTCTTTGAAAAGACCTTTTGTTTGAATCGGTAAGCTTTAGATTGTCCCTTGTTACCATCAACCTTGATTTGAAAAGCACTAAGATAGTCAATTCTTTAAATTTGCAAAGTGTTGAGAACTATCATTCTGCAATTGTGATTTCAAGACTGTAAGTTTCTTTATGATTGCAAGTAGCACCCTCATCTAGTTGCTAAAAGATATATATCATCTAAATGTTTTGGCAAAGAAATACCTCTCCCTTCAAGTTGAAACCACAAAGAGTGATTTGTGAAATATGTCAGGGTAGAACCTTGATTGCACCTAGACAAAAATAAAGAAAAAATGCAATTGCAAATAAACACAACTAAAAGGGAAACACACTTGCTGAAAATAAACAAACAACTGAAACGGAAAGCACACTTGCATTTTTTTTAAGTCATCAAAGTAATGTTTGAATAATTGGCCATTGACAGGCAATATAAACAATTCCCCTTGTAAGGATCTCAGCCTAAACGTATTTTCTCCCAGAATTTTCATGATCTAATAAGGGTTGATCCATAAATGTTGAAACTTAGTATGGCTACCTGACTTTTCTTTCACTTTGTCCCATAGAAGAGCAGGATCATATATTCTAAAAGATTTAATCGTGGCCATCTTGTCGAACCACCTCTTAATGATAGCTTGATGTTTCACCATATGATCTAGAGAAGCTATCCATTTTTCATCCATTTCTAAGAGATTCATTAGTCTAATCTGAATCCTATCAACATCTTTAGCATACCCACTCATGAATTTCAAAACTGTAATCTTGAGGTTAAGTAGAAACACTAGCTCCTTTATGTAGATGAGCAGATATGGGGACGTACCCAAAGAATTTATGACCTTGACTCAATCCATCCATAAGGAATATTTTAGCTGAGTATGCCAATCTATGGGATTTTCCTTTAGCAGATGTCTTATTACTATGATCAAGTTTCTATTCGTAGATTCTGCTACACCATTCCCTTAAGGATAGTAATTCGAAGAGAACTTAATTAAAACTTGATTTCTCAATGCCCACTATGTAAGGAATATTGATACAAAGGATGAACTGTTATTACAAACAAGGAAGAATGACATCCCAAATCTAGTAACAATATGTTCTTCCAAGAAATCAATAACTATCTTAGTAGTGAAAGTCTCTGCTTTTGCCCAACACGTACAATAATCGATAGCTATAAGAACAAAAGTGTGTTTAGTAGATGATTGTGGGTTTACTGGACTAATGAAATCTGACCCCCACTTTGCAAAGGGGCGTACCTCAAACACTAGTTATAATGGCATTGCAGGATGTATTTCTCTATTAGCACTAGTCTGACAAATGTGGTAGGTACACACATGTTCAAAAGTATCTTTGAAGATTGTAGGCAAAAAATAACTTGGTCTTAAAATCATATGGGCCATAGCCTCTGCTGAAACATACCTTGTACCATATCTATCATGACATTGTTCTAAAACTTCATTTACTTCTCATCCCAAACACTTTAGATAAATCTCTTCATAGTTCCTTTTGTATAATTTTCTATCATGTAGCATGTAAGATTCACAGTTCATTATGAGTCGCCTATGCTGTGAACTATTCATCCAATTGAGGTAGTGATTTTGTAAAAGATAGTAAAAAATATCCTAGTACCAAACATCCATTATTATACCTTGGTCAATATCAACTTGAGATATTATAATCTTCTTTTTATCTTCCACATCTATTTCACCATAAAATCAAAAATTGTTCTCATCCTTGATTTGGTTATTAGCTATCATTTTTGATAATCCTTGCCCTCTGACCAACTTTATGGGTTGAATCTCTAAATCAAACTCTTGAAGGATTACCGTCCATTTTCCTTGCCTTTCACCCAATTCATTTTGCATCAATAATGATTTAACTACAAGATTAGGCACAATCACATATACCTTACTTCTAAGTATATAATGGCAGAATTTCTTTACCACTTTGATCAAAGCAAAAGACTATTTATCAAGATTGGAATAATTTAACTCAACATTTTTTAGAGGGAAACTCATAAAATAAATGGGCCTTGAAATCTTCTTGATGTAGGAGCATCCTGGGTTGACATGTTATTCTGCTCATTTGTTTTCAGTCTACTAGTTGTTGCCAAGTTTCAATCATTGTTGAGTTGTAGCAATTGCTAAGTGCTAGTAATTTTTTAGTTTAATCCAAGTTGAGATTATCCCATGTCAGGTTAAATCTTGGGTTCATGTGTTATCCCATCTCTGTAGTGTGTGTTGAGCTATTCTTCATGTGCCAAGTTACCTAGTGTATGACAATTGACTCTTCATGTGCCAAGTTACCTAGTGTATGTCGAGTGACTCATCATGTGTCAAGTTTTTCTGTTTATGCTGAGTGTTAGCATTTTGGACATGATCTCTACATTTTTGGTGTGAGCCAACTTATGGGATTAATTTCAATCACATCATTTATGATGAGATCTTTTCTTGGGATTTGTCTAGACCATTTTTGGGTCGGCCTTGCTATTATGTAATGTTCTAGAATGATCTATAAGCCATTTTGGCAAGTATAAATAGAGTATTTAGGCTTAGAGTTAGGCATTTTTTTAGGGAGTTTAGAGAAAAATATAAAAGTCTAGAAATTTTGTTGCTATGTGTCTAGAGCCACGAATTTGATGCTGGATCTTAGATCTTGAATGCATTTTGTATCTAGTCATAACCCAGAATGCCTCACAGCTAGGCATTAATGCTGATTATTTCATGAATCAATAAAAGAATCTTGTTCTCTCTCTCTCTCTCTCTCTCTCTCTCTCTCTCTCTCTCTCTCTCTCTCTCTCTCTCTTTGTAGTGCTATTTCTCTTTTCTCTTTGTGTGTTTGCTTCTATTGTGTTAACTTTGCAAGGTTGGTTTGGATTGATAGGTGTGCCTTTGCCCCTAGTTATTCTATGTCATCCTTTCCTCAGTTAGTATCAGAGCTCAACTGTTCCTACCTAAGTGTGCAAGTAGATGGCTAAAGTGTGAGGCAATTTGTACTAGGATTTTGGATAATGTGGAACCCTATTTCAGATTTTCTTATAGGGTTGCAAATCTATAGATTTGAACTATAACTTGCAGAGGGTTATAATATTGCAGGCACCTAATTTGTGAAGATGGTTTGTGGTAGAGGAAATGTTGATAATGCCGTAATAGATGCATTGAAACAATTTTTTGCTAGATTAAATGTTGTGGAGATAGCCTAGAGGTGAGGAGCACATCTTGAAGATGTGAGTGATGATGAAGCGATAACACCAAACCCTAATCTAGAATTGGAAGAAGATCAAGATGAGAAAAGATTGCTGAGAGTATTGTCTAGGGCACTTTCAAAGCATGCTGTAGAAGTTGTTCCATATGATGGAAAGTTGGACACCAATGCTATGTTGGATTGGATCTCTGATATGGAGAAGTTCTTTGAGTATGAAAACAATCCTAATAATAGGAAGGTGAAGATTGTAGTTACTAGGCTGAAAGGCCATGCTTCATAGTGGTGGGAGCATTTAAAAACTGATATACAAAGGAAGGGAAAGGGGATGATCAGAACTTGGATAAAAATGGTGAACAAGGTAAAGAACAAATTCCTTCCTGCTGATTACCAAGTTAGCTTATTGAGAAAGATGCAAAATTTGAGACAAAAAGACATGACTATAAAAGAGTATACTGAGGAATTCTATAGATTGGTTATCAGATCTAGACATGTGGATGATGATGTTGAGAAAATTGCAAGGTACATAAATGGATTGCGATTTGGAATTTAAGATGAAATAAGTTTTGTGAAATTGGAAAGTGTGGAAGAAGCATATCAATATGCCTTGAAAGTTGAGGAGATCTTGATAAAGAAGCATGAACAAAGAAAAAGAGGTAGAGGTGGTAGGTTCTAGAGAGGTAGAGGAAGATCTTATGGTGAAGTTAGTAGATCTAATAGTTTTGTGCAAGATAAAGGAAAATCTGAATGGAAGAATGATGACAAAGAAAAAACTGAGTGGAAAGGTGGTAGTTCATACTGAGGAGGTATTGATTCTTACCAAGGAAGAGGTAATTCTTATCCTAGAGGTAGTTTTTGTGATAATTGTTTGAGATGTGGTAAAGAAGGGCATAGATCTTTTGAATGTAGATCTTTTGAAAGTGGGAAAAATAATAAAAATTATATGATTCAAGAGGACATTGTGAGTTCACCAAGTGGACTTGAGGCTAGAGAAAACTTGATGGGGAGAAGAATCTTATGTAATAAGGGAAGTGATGAGGAACCTATCCTTCAAAGAAGTCTTTTCAAGACTAGATGTAAGATGGTTGGAAAATACTGCAAGGTGATCATTGATAGTGGAAGTTCTACAAATTTGGTATGAAAAGAGCTAGTTACAAAGTTTTAGTTATAGAGGTTGAAGCATCCTAAACCCTATCACGTTTCATGGATCAAAGATGAGCATAAGATATTAGTAAGTGAGCAATGCAATGTGAAGTTGAAGATTGGACATTACTTTGATGAAGTGTTATCCAATATTATGCCTATGGATTGTTGTCATATTTTGTTGGGTAGACCTTGGAAATATGATAGATATGTTGTACATGATGGAAGATTGAATCAATATACTCTTTGGGTCAATGGGAAGAAGTAAATATTGCTGCCTTTGATTGAAAGTCTAGTTGAGGTCAATTTGACTGTAATAAAAGTTTGCATGGTTAATGGGAAACAATTTGAAAAATAAGTAAAGAAGAATCAAGTCTATTTTTCTATAGTTCCTAGAGGATCAAGTGTTGGTAATAATGATCGAGCAACAAAAGCTGGTAATGACTAAGTGACAATAGATAGTAGTAGCTGAGTACCAAAAGAAATTAAAAAATTTACTAAATGAGTATAATGATATTGTTGTTGAGGATATTCCTAATGGTTTATTGCCAGTAAGAAGTATAAGTCATTGTATGGATCTGATTCCTAGAGCTAGTTTTTTGAACAAAGCACCATATAGATTGACACTTATAGAGAATGAAGAACTTAACAGACAAGTGCATGAATTGCTACAAAAGGGATTACTCAGGGAAAGTTTGAGTCCATGTGATGTACCTTCTATATTAGCATAAAAGAAGAATGGAAAATAAAGGGTGTGTACTTGATTCCAAAGCTATCAACAAGATCACAGTGAAATATAGGTTTCCTATGTCGAGGATGGATGACATAATGGATTGTTTGAGTGGAGAAAAGTATTTTTACCAAGATTGATTTGAAGAGTGGCTATAATTAGATCAAAATCAGAGAAGGTGATGAATGGAAGACTGCTTTCAAGACAAAAGATGGTTTGTATGAATGGTTGGTTATTCCTTTTGGTTTGACTAATGCACCTAGTACTTTCATGAAGTTGATGAATGAAGTTATGAAATATTTTTGGGTAATTTTGTGATTTTTTATTTGGATGATATTCTAATATTCAACAAGACTAAAGTAGAACATCTTGAGCATGTTAGATAAGTATTGTAGAGATTGAAAGAGGAAAAGTTGTTGATTAATTTGAAAAAGTGTTCTTTTATGCAAGAAGAGATTGTGTATTTGGGATTTGTTATTTCAGCTAATGGTTTGAGGATAGATCCAGAGAAGGTTAAAGCAATTTTGGAATGACCTACACTTGAGAATGTGGGTGAGGTAAGATCATTTCATGGTTTGGCTAGTTTTTTGAAAAATTATAAATAATTTTAGTGCTATTTGTAATGCTATGAATGAGGCAATGAGAGGAGATAAAAAGGAATTCAAGTGGACACATGGAGCTAATAAGAGTTTTGAGACTTTGAAACAAAAGGTTACTGAGTTACCTGTATTGGCTTTGCCTGATTTCAATAAGGTATTTCAAGTTGAATGTAATGCAAATGGTAGTGCAATAGGATCTGTATTAAGTCAAGAAGGTAAACCCGTTGCTTTCTTTAGTGAGAAGTTGAATGATGCTAAAAGGAAGTATTATGTGTATGATCAAGCTTTGAAGAAGTGGAGACATTATTTGATTCCTAAGGAGTTTGTGTTGTATACTGATCATAAAGCTTTACAATACTTGGGAAGTCAATATAAATTGAATTAGAGACATATGAAGTGGGTTGAGTATTTACAGAGTTTTACATTTGTGATTAAGCATAATAGATAATAAGTTTGTTGGTTAATTTTGGAAGACTTTGTGGAAGAAGATGGGTACTGAGCTGAATTTTAATTCTACATTCCATCCACAGATTGATTGATAGATAGAGGTTGTAAATAGAAGCTTGGGTAATTTGTTGAGATGCTTAGTTGGAGATGAAACACATAATTGGGAGATGGTATCAAGGCACAAGCTGAGTTTTTATATAATAATTTTGTGAATAGAAGTACAGGGAAGACACCTTTTGAGATTGTTACTAGAATGAAGCCTAGAGGAGTATCAAATTTAAGAGATGTTACTGGTGAAGAGAAGAGAAGTGCTACAAGAGAAGAATTTGCTGATTTTACGGAGTCTTTGCATAAGAAAGTGAAGCTGAAGTTGGAACAAAGTAATCAGAAGTGCAAGGAGAATGCTGATAAGTCTAGAAGGCATTATTATTTTGAAATTGATGATGAGGTGATGGTTCATTTGAAGAAAGGAAGATTTTTGGTTGGAACATATAGTAAGTTGAAGATGAAGAAGTTTGGACCTTGTAAGATCTTGAAGAAGTTTGACAATGGAAATGCTTATGAAGTTGAATTACTTGATGACATGGATATATCTCCTATATTCAATGTTGCTGATTTGTATAAGTACCATGAGTCAGATGATAAAGTTGTTGTACCTAATGATTATCCTAAGAAGTAGATTGAAGAGATTGAATAGATATTGGATCAGAGAGTTGGCAAAAGCACAAGAGAAAAATACTACCATGAATATTTAGTGAAGTGGAAAAATAGAACAGTTGAAGATGCTACATGGATTTATCAATCTAAGTTGAATTCAACTCAGGTTGTGACACTTGCATGATTCATGAGAATCATTTCTTTCTATCTTGGTTGTCCAATGTAGGAGCATCCTAGGTTGATGTGTTATCCTACTCATTTGTTTTCATTCTGCCAGTTGTTGTCAAGTTTCAGTCATTGCCATGTTGCAACAATTATCGAGTATTAGTAATTTTGTAGTTTAAATTGAGTTGAAGTTATCCCACATCATGTTAACACTCAGGTTCACATGTTATCCCATTTCTACAGTGTGTGTCGAGCTATTCTTCATGTGCTGAGTTACCTGGTGTATGCCAAGCAACTCTTCATGTGCCAAGTTACCTAGTGTGTGCCGAGTTACCTAGTATATGACGAGTGATTCTTCATGTGTCAAGTTTTCCTGTTTATGCCGAGTGTCAACATTTTGGACATGATTTTTGCATTTTTGGTGCAAGCTAATTTGTAGGATTGATTTTGATCACATGATTTATGATGAGATATTTTGTTAGGATTTGTCTAGACTATTTTTGGGTTGGCCTTGCTATTATGTAATGTTCTAGAATAATCTATAAGCTATTTTGGCAAGTATAAATAGAGTATTTAGGCTTAGAGTTAGGCAATTTTTTTAGGGAGTTTAGAGCGAAACATAGAAGTCTAGAAAGTTTGTTGCATATGTGTTTGGAGCTGCAAATTTGATGTTGGATCTTAGATCTTGAATGTATTTTGTATCTAGCCATAACCCAAAAGGCCTTATAGTTGGGCATGTATGCTAGTTATTTCATGAATCAATAAAAGAATCTTGCTCTCTCTCTCTTTGTGTGTGTGTGTGTGTGTGTGCGCGCGCGCGCGCGCGTGTGCGTGTGCTGTTGTTTCTCTTTGTGTGTTTGCTTCTATTGTGTTAACTCTACAAGGATGCTTTGGATTGTTGGGTGTGCCTTTGGCCCTAGTTATTCTATGCCCTCCTTGCATCACTTCTTTATCCTTCTTCTGTGTAAGAATCCCAATACATGAATGTTCTAAAGCAACAGAGTATATTTTGAAAGGTAGTTCATAGTCCAAACTCACCAGTACTGGGGCTGTGGAAATGGCCACTTTGATATCCTCAAATGATTTGTTAATTTCCAAAACCTATTCTATTTTTTCTCCCTTTTTGAGTAAATCATAAGAGGGTGAACTATTTTTGTAAATCCGCTGATGAGCTTTTGCACAAAATTTATCTTCCTGAAGAAAGACTTGAGTTCCTTCTGATTGTGTGGAGGTGACAATTTTAGAATGGCTTTGATTATCTTAGGATTAATGGAGATTCCAACTTTAGAGATAATGTGACCTTGGATATTTCCTTTAGTAACCCTAAATGAGCATTTCTTGAGATTAAGTGATATGCCATACTTACAACATCGATTGAATACCTATCTAAAATCAGTAATGTGAGTGCTTTGATCCTTTGAAAAGATACTCAAGTTATCCATGTATATGACTATACACTTGTTTATTAATCCTTTAAAAGATTCATCCATGGCCTATTGAAATGTAGCCCCTGCATTAATCAACCCAAAAGGCATTCCTTTGTAAGAAAAAGTCCCCTATTTTGTCATAAAAGCCATCTTTAACCTATCTTTTTCATTAACCATTACTTGTTTATACCTAGAATATCCATCTAGGAAAGACATCATCTTAGAGCCATTGACAATTTGTAATACTTCATCCAACGAAGGCAAAGGGTAGTTGTCCTTTTGAGATGCTTGGTTCAAATTACAAAAATCTACACAAAGATGCATCTCTCCAATTTTTTTCACACAAGAACCAATTTAGCCACCCACATAGAATGATAAATGGGGAAGATAATCTTAGCATCGAGTAATTTCTTGACTTCCTTCATTAGCAAGGGTTCAATAATGAGATTCATTGGTCTTTGCCTTTGACAGAAGGGTTTGGCATTTGATTTGAATAGAATGTCATGCATGATGATTTCAAGATCATATGCTTTTAGCTCTTCATAGCTACAAGCAATGACATCCTTGTATTCTATAAGAATTTGAGCATATCTTCCCTTTTTTGAGTGTTGCACACCTTTCCAACCCTTACCATTTTAGGATCTTCATCGGTACCCAAATTATTTGAATCACATTCCTCAATCCCCTTTCCTTTGACCATTATTTTATTAAGTGTTGATTCATCATCATCAAAAAATATGCTCCAACTCAACCATCCCCTTAGGGATAGTGTTGGTCTTCAAATTTAGGATCTTATCTTTGTCTACAAGTTCATCATCCTCAGGTTTTTCATCTAGAGTGTCATCAATCTCTTGCTCTTTAAATTGGCCATTGCACATAATAAATTTAAGTATATGTTGATCATCATGAAAGACTTGCAAGTTCATAATATTGTCTAGGATAGACGAGGTAGCAACCAATTCTACTAAAAATCTTTTCAATTTGGTTCTCTCGACATTTTGTAATGCACTAGTTGAAATGGCGAGGGCATCTGCTACCATGTTTTCTCTCCTTGGAATGGAATTTATGTTCAAAGCTTTGAAGTCATCCATTAGATCCCATACTCTCTTTTGGTAAGCAAGAAATCTCCTATCATTGCAAGAGTATATTGATTTCACTTGTTTGATCACCAACTGGGAGTCTTCTTCAATTATGAGAGTTGTGATCCCCTTCTCTAATCCGAAGAGAAGTCCAAAAATCAAAGCTTCGCACTCTACAACATTATTAGTATATCTAAAGTATAATCAATATGTTACATATAAAGACCTACCTTTTTGGTTGATTAACTCAATACCTATGCTGACTCCCAATTTGCATTTGGAGTCATCAAACCTGAGTGTCCAAATCGGTTCTTTCTTGGGCTTTCTAGACTTATGCTTATTTGTCTATAGCTTTTCTTTTACTTAGACTTTAAAAGATTATTTCTTTGGAAACCATTGTAATCTCTTTGGGGGTGGACTTGATGATTTCCCATTATTAGTCCTTGATACAAGAGGCATATGTTTTTCTTGTTTATCCTGAATTTCCCCTATCAATTCTATAATTTGTCCACTTTAGGCTTGCGACGAATGACTACTGAAGTCCATCCTTGACCTTTTACATAATGTCTCCTTCTTTAGACCTTGATCATTCCTAGTGGAGGAGAAGAAAAACTTCCACCATTTAAGGAGGTATCACTGTACAATGCATTTAGATCTTCAATTTCCTCTTCAACTTTTTCCACAAATTCAGATATGTTTGTAGAATTTTGACTTTTTGTGGGTTCATCTTTTAGGACTTGGTTGTTCTTTGTTCTCATTATTTGTGTTAATATCTTAGTGATTTCTTCTTGGCAATGTGAACCCTCAAACTTTGAATGACTAAGTTTATGCAATTTGCAAAATCTTGGAAGAAGTGAGACATTGACCTAGGTATTGTAAGTTTGCTATCATGCTATCTATGAATTGCATCATATTTTCTTCTTTTGGGATGGGAATCATGGATCTTCCATTGTGATTAGTTGAAGTTTTATCAAAAGCCATTACTTTATAAGAGCCCAAATCTAATTGTAAGAATGCAACCTTGCTTGGTGTATTGTATTCTTTAATTATTATTTTTACATTTGGCTCCACATGTATCTTGATTTGATTATTCAATTATCTCCATGGTAACCATAATTGAGTAAAATATGTAGAAAACCATCCTCTTAGGCATTTTGTCCATTCTCTACTTAGTAGCAATCTGTATGTCTCAGTAATTTCTACCGCATGTATGTCGATGATGTCTTAAATTTGGGTACTAATGGTTAACTATATCCAAACATCTTTCAAGACACTAATGAATTTTAGTTTCATTTTGTCCAATTGTATCACTATTTGATTGGAGGGCTAAGGAGTAACTCCCAACCTTTGTGCTATTGAAAGTGGCATGAAATTACAAGAAGCTCCCGAGTTAATTAGGAAATTGTGAAGATTCTTCCCAAATATCCTGATACTAAGAAAAAAGGGAGGCATTTCAACCTTATCTTTAAACATAGTTGGCATAGCCTTCGAAGCATTAACCTATTGTGAGACTATTTTTGAAGAACAATACTCACATTAGGGTTTGTCTTTGTATGACCTAGGGTTTTCATCAGCGCTTCCCATTGATTAGGAAAATTTGTAACATGGAAAACATGGACATGTTAGCCTTTGTTCATTTCAAATCTTCCATTGCACTATACTTTTCGATAGACCATGCAGGATTTTTCAAGATCATAGGCACATTTCCTCGATTTTGATTTCCTCAATTTTGATTTTCATGTCCTCCATATGGGGTCTGATTGGTACTAGATTATTACTTGCTCTTGGATATGGAGGAGTTGGCTACAACATTGGAGGAATCCCATGTGTCATAGGTTCTTTTCAACTTTGCAGATTGTAAGTATTTCGGTTGTCATTTCGAAAAGCAAATATCTTTTCTGGTTGCATAGCTGGTTCTTGATTGAATGGGAAAGAAAATTCTTTGTTGACTTGTTATTCCACTTTCATGTTCTGCATAGTATCATAGGACTCTAGTATCATAGCATTGAATTGTACAAGAGATTCATTATTATTTCCTTGTGAATTTTGATTCACTTCTTGATTTCCATTGTAATATGAACCATCATTGTTAGGTGCATTTTGACTATTGTCATATTGATTGATGTCTACATACTAAGCATTATTGTTATTGTTATCTATAGGGATGCTTCCATTGTTTAGATGAGTGTTCTAGATTATTGATTCTATCTTTGGAAACCATTATTGCAATTGGGAGGATTGAAATTGTTTCCTGTATTGTTATTTCCACTGAAATTCCTATTGTAGTTCTGACCATAATTGTTGTTGTTGTAAGGACCAAAATTATTTGTCTGAAAGTTGTCATTCTATCCTTGTGAAAACCTCAAATATTTTTATTCATTTGAGACATGGTCTTCTTCATTTGGAAAAATTTAGAGGCAAAACTATTGTCTATTTCAGTAGAAGTTGTTGCCTTTTTCTCAAAGAAGGCAACTTTTGGAGGTTCATAGCCTGGGTATGTTATAGCTGGGGTTGGTGGAGCGGGTGCTTGATATAATGGAATTTGATTCATTGGTATGAATTGGCTAGGCATAACGGGTACTCCAAGAGGATGTGTTGGAATTGTTGTAATATCTTGAGCTGGAAGCATCAATCCTCCTCCATTAGGATTGGCTTGCTTTGTGAAGGTAATTTCTTCTAAGAAGACTTTGGCCAATGTGTTGATATCTGTCACATGAAGTCTTCTTAGAAAAATAATAGTAAGGTGGTCCATAAAATTTAGGTAAATCTAAACTGTGACTTCAAGTAGTATAGTGTATGGTGTTTCCAACTTGCGGTATGCTGTATGAAAGTGATGGTTGAAGTGTGAGACCGTCTTGGCTGGGTCCCTTTTGATTGATATGAAGTGATAATGTATCATAGCTAGGTTGATGAAAGTTTTGAATTGTTCCAAAAATAATTTTTTGAACATGTCTTAGTCTTCAACACATCTTGGCAGTAGGTTGACACAAATTAAAGACAACTTCTCCCAATGAGTAAGGGAATAAGTGAAGAACCACATTCTCATTAGCAATCTGCTCTTGGTTGCAATTTTCCTGGAATACCTTGATGTGATCTTTAGTTGTTCTTGTCTCTCCATATATGAACCTTGGGCAAAAATTCTCAAGTTTCTTAGGAAGGTCAATGAGTACACCTGTTAAGTTGATCAGCGAGTCTACAACATTTGCCTTTGTTGGTTTCGAGCAATTTCAAATAAGATGTTGAATTTGCTTGCTATCTCAAAAAAGTAACCACATAAAAATAAATATATTTTGGTATTTTTCTATTTATAATGAATGAAATTTTAACTATGCTACTATATGAATTCCTAAATTGACCAAGTGTTTGTAAAAGCAAATAACAAAGATAAGGTAACAAGAATTTTAAGCAAATGAATTGAAAAATAAATCCCTAAAAGACATAGGCCACAAAAACAACATGTCTATGAGTTAAGTCTTTGAAAAGATTAGTAGGTAACCAATGAAAATAGGAGCAGTGCTTCCTTAATTCCACTGATGCAATTGTTGATGGGAATTTAGTAACTATAAGATGTTTCACTTTTCATCAGATTTAAAGACCATGAAAAATGTGCTCATGTGAGACAAAAAGTTATGCAAGAATAATAGGGTGATCTCTTCTCCAACAAAGTATGTCAACAAAATTTGTAAACATGTGGCAAACACCAGAATTACAAGATCGCTCAATAAAATAACACTATAAAAAAATTGTCTCCATTACACCACAAACATACATTCACAAAATTTAACACACTCTGGCAAAAAATAAATACACTTCGAATGAGATCACCAAAAGCATATATTATTGCATCAAAATAACAACTTGAAATACATATTTACTTCCTCAATTTATAGCAAATATTCTCCTTAGTTTGTGTTGAGAGTGAGAGATCTCTTCATGCAAATAGCAACTTAGTTTCTTTGCATTATTCTGCATATTGTAAAATAACTTGAGGTTCCCCTGTATTATTTGAACACCCTTTTCCTCAAAACTTTCTTACCATAACTGACAAGCCTTTAGAAATGGATCGAGCTATATAACTACCTTTTCTTTATCTTTCCTCTCTAAAGCTGCTTCAAGAGTGGCCTCTGGATTATCTGGGTCAATAGGACCAACTAAATCATGTAAAAATCCCCTCATGATTTCATTCTTCTTTCTCAACTTGACCAATTCAGCCTCATCTTTGTCTAAGTGATTAAAAAATTCTTTAATTCTAGTGGTGATAATCAATTTAGCCATGTCTACAATTGGCTTTCCCAACAAGACTTCTTTGATTTGATAATAATTTGTGGTTAGATCTTCAGTATCTACATGTAGAGGAGGGATAATAATGTGAGTGAACAAGTCCTGATTTTGGTTCCTCATAATGAAGGCCAATGTACTTGCATCGCCCTTAGGTAACTCAGGCTTCTCAAGAGCTTCAACTAATTCTCTCATTCCCTCTTCTTCAGTATGATATAGTTGCCTCTTATGCCTAACCATCACCTCTTTTCTCAACCATCTTAAAGTAGTTTCCATAGGAGACATACTTAGATGAAGAGGGGGTTTGTTCTACTAGACCCTTTCTCTTATCACTCCTCTCTAGAGTCCTTTCTTTTTGTAAGGGATCTACATCAGGATTCCCTATGTCTACTGAGCCCACAATCCTTACCTCTATATCTTGAGAAGTTTGCTAGGGTTCTTCATATATTTGACCCTCCTCTAATACTTCATCGACATGTCTTTTTTGTGGCTCTTCTTCTTGCACTGGTTGCACCTATTCTTTATTGACCAGAGGGAGAGGAGTGGTTGAACCTTTATCCAAGAAAGATAAATATTGACTTGGTGATGGTGGGGCACCTTAAATTACTTGTGGTTGAGGTAGTGATTAACTCCAATCTCCTTCCAAAGGCTGATTTTTTGGTGTATCCTTATCATATTACCAACAAGTTTAGTGCCCACAGGCATGAAGTCCAAATTTGACATATTAAATTCATTGTTTCCTTGATTCTCTTGCTCTTCAATCCATTTTTGTAGCTCATCCTCCAAAGTAGTAACTTGAATAGGTTGTGTGGGAATGGATGATGGTGTTATAGTGGAACTCCTTCTTTGTTTTGCCTTAGTAGCCCTAGCAAGATGAGTTCTCTGACTCAAGAGAAGGTTATCCTCTCTATCTTCTTCATCCTCTTCATCTTCTTCAACAATGGTTTCTAGGACTAAAGGAATAGGAATAACCTTACGCTGAACTTTTTGTCTCCCTATCCTTTTAATTAGAGTCTTAGCCTTTTCCTTCTTAGGAGTTGACGAAGAGGCTTCTTCTTCTTGAACCTGTGGGGACACCTCTTGTGCTTGCTCTTCAAATCCCTATCCCTATTCTAGTGGTGGAACTTGTGGATTATTTTGAGCTTGAGTGGCTTCTTGGACTTGAGTCCCTTCAACCTCAGGCTTAGCTTGCTATGGAGAAACTCTTTTCCTTTTATTCTTTCCCTTCTATGTCTTGAAGTACCCAACTTCCCTATCATGCTGATACATTGTCTCTAACATAATTAGAGATTGGTCTATGAATGTTGATACTGTAACTTTTGCCCCTCTACCTTTTATTGGGCATGATGTAGCTTGGAAAACTATTGTTTGTGGAACCAGGTCCAACTTGAATGGTCTCCTAATCCATTCCTTGGTCAACTAGATGATAAGCCTTGCCCTATGATTGATATCTACATTTTCTTCTCTATTAGTTTCAAAATTCATGATTGGCTAATCACATATCTTATCTTGATTATATAGGGAATCCAAGAAATTTGAAGAGTCTTTTTGAACAACCTTTAATGAGACCTTTATTTTCAAGGCACTTCCTACCAAATAATGAGTTATCCTACAATAATCCCTTATTTGGATATCATAGTTATCTACTACATTCATCTAGTGATCATCTATAGCATCTTCATGTTTAAATTGTTTTCCTGCCAAGAATTAGACTCTGCCAATTTTTATCAGAACATGGAAGAGGAGAGTTATAATCCTCCAAGGGGTACTGATCCCATTCTAACTCAAAAGTCACGATATCCTACTTTTCTTGACATTGAATGGAACTGTAATGAAATAACTTGCACAATAGAAGAAATAATATGAAATATTATATAAATACTTGATAATAGCTGAGAGTAATAGGCCACTTTAAGGGGGCAACCTTCGAATATATCCAATGAGAAAAAACTTCCTATATATACCTAATTATGCTTAGGTTGAATAGACACAACCCTTCATAACACCTAGGCCAACCTACCTACCTAAATTATAATATTATAATTGTAAGAATTCTCCTAAGAGAAAAATTCACCCATGAACTAAGAACTCAAACACAAGCACACAGCAGACCAAAAAGAGAGAGAGTATGATTAGAATAATAATGTATTCAATAACTGGTTCATGAAAGTACACTAGGAGTGCCCTAATATAAAGGCCTCTAAGATACATCTAGAATGCTTCATAATCAGCACCATGATGTGTCATACAACCAAGCACATGTCCACCAGATATGGGTTATCCTCCATTAAGCACGGAAGTATGTGCGATGATGAGAGGATAAGCCTACAAGGGTGTGACACACAAAATAGTGTTGTAGACACCATGTGCTTAAATAGAGTTGCATACTCTTGTGTTGTCTACATGACAACTCAAAAGGTGTGAAAACTCCTAAGTGTCTCACAAATAAAAATAATAAAATAATGAAAAATAATTAAATAATGCATAAACCTAAGTAAACTTAAGTAAGTGTAATAAGTAAATACTTATTTACACCAACAATAATGATAACATGACTTAATTAAGGATTAAGATAGCCACAAGTTGACTATTCATAACCCTATATACAATAATATTATGGGTGTAGCATGCCAACTCTCTTGAAAGAATCATTTTCCTCAATGCTAACCAAGTGTGGATTCTTTTGAATGAACTCCTCATCCTCCCATGTGGCCTCTTTAACTAGTAAATTCTTCCATTGGATGAGATACTGAATCAAGTTTTTGTTCCTTAGCTTCTTTGTGTGTGTTTGAAGAATGTACTCTAGTTCCAAAATTATTCTTCCTTCTTCATCAAGTTCTGCTAGTACTGTTTGAGTAGGAATATTTTGCCCAATTACCTTCTTCAAACAAGAAACATGAAAAACTGGATGTGTCTTTGTTGTTGGTGGCAACTCAAGCTTGTAGGCAACACTACCAATCTTTTGCATAATTTGGTACGGTCCAAAATATCTTGGAGACAAATAATTATTCCTTTTTTGTTTCTTCATTGAGATTTGTTTATAAGGCTACAATCTCAAGAAGACCCAGTCCCCTACTTCAAAATTTCTTTCACTATGATGTTGGTCTGCTTATTGTTTCATTCAATTTTGTGCCATAGCTAAATTCTCCTTGAGTCCTGAAAGTACCTATTGTTGATGAAGCAAGTGATCCTCTACTACTTGAACTCTTGGTGACACCTTTAATGATGATGTGATGGAAGGAGGATGATATCCATAAAGTGCCAAAAAATAAAGACATTTTTGATGAGCTATGAAAAGAAGTATTGTACCACCATTCTGCAAGAGGTAGCCAATCTACCCATTGAAATTGTTTTTCGAAAGTGAAACAAAATAGATATCCTTCCAAACATTTATTAACCACCTCAATTTTCCCATTTGATTGCAGATGGTATTAAAAAGATGAAGCCTCTACATTTCCTCAACAATTTTTTCTATCTCACTTTTTTGTATGTGTGGGTACCTATAAGGCCTAATGTTTGGTGGTTGATTTTCTGGAACTAGTTATATTGCATGGTCATGATCCCTCTTAGGAGGAAGTCCTTTAGGAATATCTCCAAGAATCACTAAGTGACAATCAATTATTGCTTGTAAATCTAGATGAGTAAGAGCATTAGATTGAGAGACTTCTAATGAACATAGCTGGGCCACAAATCCATCCTCACCTTTCTTAATAAGTTTTTTCATTTGATGAGAGCTTACCATCTATGGGTATTTTTACTTCAATCCCCTTAGCTCCAATACCTTTCCTTGTGATTGAAATTGCATGAATAGTTCTTGGAAGTTCATCTCAATTGTTCCCAATGTAGTAAGCCATTGTACTCCCAAAACAATATATGCTACACCCATGGATATCACATACATTGGGGTATCAATTTGATAATCTCCCATGGATAATTTGATGCTATTAAACTTCCATGAACAACTAACTATGCCCCCATCTGCAATCAAAATCCGAAACTCTGGGGCTAGATATATAAAACAATTTAGAAGAGTTGCAAACATTTTGTTGATGAAATTATGAGTACAACCTAAGTTGATCAACAATGTTAATTTTGCTTCTTTAAGAAACCCACTACCTTCAAATTTTGTGGTGCACTGAAGCCTGAAAGTGCATGGCAAGAAATGATTGGTTGAGAATCATGTGATTCCTCACTCGACTCCCTATCCTCCTCTAATATGGGCTCATCCTCTTCTTCCTCACTTGGACCTTCAATATAGAACAATTTATTTTCACTACATTTATGTAATCGACTATATTTTCTATCACAATTGAAACACAACCCTTTTGCTGTTTTCTCTTTAGGTTGAGGAAGATAAGGTGTTGAATATCCTTTGTCTCTTGTCACATTAGCCCCCTACTTAGAAATCAAGAACTTCTCCTCTACCTTGCGTGCCAATATAAAAGACTCATTTATTGAATTGGGACAAAACATGTGACCTAATGTTGAATGTGATCCTTGAGGCCACCCAAGAAAAAATCATTCAAGTTCTCCTCTGTAATTGTATCTACTCTTAAGGATAGATTTCAGAATTGTTGAATATAATCCTTAACTGATCCTATTTGTTGAAGCTTAGCAAGTTGGCTAAAGATTTTTTCTATCACACTATTGCTATATTGTGCTTGGAGTTCTTCTATAAAAATTGACCATGATACAATAAGACCCTTTTTCCTCCTATGAGTACAAAGCCAATGATACCAAATGAATTGATCTAGTTCTAGCTATAAGGAAGCCATTGTAACCTTTTATCCATATGGGATTTGATGTATTTCAAAAAAATTCTCCATTTGATTTATCCATGTTAGAGGATCCTTGCCATCAAATTTGCGCATATACACCTTTGGAAAAAAATTCCTAGATCTCGTAGGATTAATAAATTTTTTGTCATTATTAGTCGACTTGAAGGTTTCACCTTGATTTCTTGAGAGCTCCTTCCTTATTTCATTCATATAGGTGCTTAACACACTTCGTATATCTGATATATCTCCTCGTAGGTCACACATATCCTTCTTAACCTCTTCCTTGAACTTACTAAGTTCTTCATTGGGCTTATTATCCTCTGTTGCTTCCCAATCTTGATCAGAGGATTTCCCTAGTGTGGTAGAATTCTTTTTGCCTCTTGTTGGAGGCCCCGCCATGATGGAAACCAATATTTTTGAAATAATCACACAAATGAAATGTAAATTCTCTGATTTATTTATTTTTTATTGTAACTTACTTGGGCCAATAAATCCTTACTCAGAAAAAATCCCCCAAAAAAAAATAGCAAATTTTTTGCCTTGAGAGAGAATTTTCCTAATTTTATAATATCTTGCTTTTTTTTTTTCAATTTCTCCAAGCTTTGAATTTAGGCTCCTCTACTATGTATTGAAAAACCCAATACAAGTTATACTCCAATTTGGTAGGATGTGAGAGATATGAAGATCTCGAAAAATTGTGTAGAAATAGTAATTTGGCATGAATTTCCTTAAATTTGCTCCAACCCCTCTAAATTTCAGACTTTAGCTTCTTTAAGATTTTCTTCAAAAACCCTAAAAAAATCTTTTAAAAACTCACTAAAATCTGAAAGTTATGCTTTTCCCAAAATCACCCCAATGTTGAGAAAAGATTCTTCCTCTATGGTGCCAAGATCATGCTCTAATACCACTTGTAATGAAATAACTTGCACAATAGAAGAAATTGTTAGTCTCAAAATGGTTTTTGACACTTGAGTGCCAACACACTTAATCACTTTCTACATTGGAGCCAATTACACCATGTATGCCAAGCCACAACATGAGTCGAGTTAGGGAAGCCTTCAGATGTCGAGTGATCTTTAGGTGCCGAGCAACCTTCAGGTATCGAGTGAAGATAAGGTGCCGAGCATGATACAAGTGTCAAGTGACATTTGAGTGCCGAGTCATAGACAATGCCAAGAAATATAGAAATACAACAAAGTGCCAAGAAAGCCAGTTTAATATAAGTGCCGAGCATCAGAGATCAGTAAGTGCCAAGCAACACAAAATGCACATATGAGTTTGTAACATTACAAATTTAGATGTAAATCATTTTATGGCTGACATATGATGAATCTCGAAGGATTAAAAGATAAGATCGAATCTTTTGTATTTTCCATGCAATCAACATGCAACCAATAAGAAAAATGGAGAAGGCATGCAACCAATTGTAAATGTGCAAGGAATAAGCAAGAAATAGAGATTCAATATGGATTGTAGATCCATACCTAACCCTAAGTCTTCGAATGTCTTTATAAGGAAGACAAAATCACATTGAACCCTATGGTGGATGGATGAGGGTGTGCAAGGAAAATTAATTCTCAGAGTGAAGAGTATCAGATCACAGAGGATCAAGATCAAAAAAAGTAGATCAAGTGCCTGTATTCAGAAATTGAGGGATTGTAAGCTATCAAGTTTATTATACAAAATACTCTCCAGCAATTGTATTAGAAAGAAAATCCTATGGTAATAGGTTAGCTTAGCATCTATTTTGTAAATCCTATAAATAGGTGATGAAATCCTTTAGGAGGGTAACACTTCTTGTAAAGTGTTTGAAACCCTTTAATCAGGTCACTATTGATACAGTGTAAAGCTTTTAACAGGGTAGGCCTTTAATAGGGCAAACCATTAGAAGTGGTTAAACCTTATTGCTGCAGTAATTTTTGTGGGTATCATTCCTACCCCAATTTTACCTTCTTATTTCTAGAGGGTTTCTGGGTTACCAAAATCTCAAGTGTTATGTGGTGATGCTTATGTGTTTTTCATAACTATTTGATATGTTTATATGCATGCAATTTACTTTTAGTTAAGAAAAAGTTTTAATGGTCAAAGCACAGTACTTCTGATTCACCCCCCCCCTCTCAGAAGCATTATTCCTATTTGAATATTCCAACAATTGGTATCAAAGCTAATAGGTTCTCATAAGAAGAAGTCTAACAACTTGGAGAAAAATATCTAGAGATGGAAGTCTTCAAACTTGGGAAGATTATTGAAAATCAAGTGATTGATGTGCAATTGGCTCTACACAAAGTAGAGGAAGCAAGGGAGGAATTAAAAAAATCCTTGAAGAGAAGGAAGGATATAGCCATAGCTGAAAATGATATAAACTATAAGGAGATTGATACCACAAAACTGTGTACCAATGGAGACACTCAAGAGTTTGATGCAGCAATAGCAAAATTGATGGAGAAAAACAAAGTTCAAACAAATGAGATAAGATCTCTCAAGATGGAACATGAATCTCAGGAAATAATGTTATGTGAAATCATTGAACAAAAGAAAAGAGTAGTTGAGGATAAAGTCATGATGGAAGATGACAAAAGAAATCTTTCAAACAGACTTGAAGAAAAATGTGTTGAATTGATAAGGATCTCAAACATGCAGATGGATACACTTGCCCAAATGATGAATCTTCATCATGAACTCAATATGAAAGATATTGAGATCTGCACTTTGAAGATGCAGAATGAACAATTGCAGAATGAATTGAACAGAGAAAAAGAGACAACAAAGAATCTCAACAAATCAAGTGAAGCCATCAAGTACTTTGAACAACTGATGAAATTTCCAAGATCAACCCATGATACATCAGGACTGAAATTGGAGAATCATCAAAGAGTGTTGAACAAAGAAGTGACAAAGGTAATTATTCTAAACCTACTTGTCATTACTGTAATAAAAGGGGGCATACTGCTAATGTTTGCAAGTGTAGAAGAATCAATTAGAAAAACACACTCAAAAACAAAAGTTACTGTCACAAGTGCAACATGCAAGGACATATGACACAAGATTGCAGATCCAGAGTTACAAGGACACAAAGATTTGATGGACATTGTCATAATTGTAAGAAGTTTGGACATAGAGCATTTGAATGCAGATCAAAGCCTATGTGGACATCAAATCAACAAACAAAAACAAAAGGAAATGAAAGTCAGTACCATTGGGATTACAACACCAGGTATATCTATCATTATTGTCAAGAATATGGACATATACCCTAGAATTGTGTAAGAACACATTTTAGAGGGAATTATAGTAGGTGGCTAAGCCAAACCACATGTTTCAGTTGCCTGAAAATTGGTCACATCGGCAAAAACTATCCTACAAGGTCAAAAGCACAAAAAATTGAATCAAACAAGGGCAAAGAAAAGATTGATGAGGAGTACATCAAAACAAACATGAAGAAGACATGGCAAAAAAGAATGAATCAAGTACATCCAATGAAAGGGTCACTTCACCCACAAGGTCAAGTGATCATTTCTCATCCAATTAATCTCAAGATGAGTCTATAGGGTTGATACACATAAGGGAGTATCATACATCAGCCCTAAATCATGAAGAAGCAAAGCAATGCATGAAACAAGATGCCAAGCCAAAATTTTAAATGATGATGCCGAGCTATCTTTGGATGTTGGGTAAAATTCTAGTGGAATCCGAGTTCCTAACAGCGACCAAGTTGATGACTGATGTCGAGTTAAGAAACTCCTATGGAAGCCAAGTAAAATAGAAATGTAGTGCAAGTCGAGTAATGTTAAAAATTCTTCATAAGTCGAGTTTGTAGTTGAGCATTTAATGCGATGGAAATATGATATATTATCATGATTTCAATCATTTTTTCCTCATCACAATCAAGAAGCAAAGGAGATAAGGAGCACAGAGCAACCTCACAATAGAGAATCCAGTATTCCAAGCAGATTGTAACCTCCTACAATGCATTTTCATCGATCTTGAGGTATTTTCATTTGTACTGAGCTACGCAGTTTCGTATTTCTATGTAAAAGAAACCCTAGTTTACATAAATGGCTTTGAGTTCCAAGTAAACCCTAGAAAAAGAATCATTCGAAGTCCAGCTAGTGTCTAATAAAGTCAGGAAGCTCAATTTTCTCCCTATTCCTGAAGTGGCATACAAAAATGACCCAACCGGAACCCTTTCTTGCATACCCCCAAATGTTGTTATGGTCTAGGATGTAAGAAGATGCTACAATTGCAAGATAGGAGCCCTAAGAGACATGGAAATTAGAGAAGCCTTTGCAAAGTTGTGTGTCGATGGAGTATTGAAAGAAGAATACAAAATTGTTGAAAGGAAGGGTTTGACACAAGTTTTGAGTTTTTCCACCACGTTCAAGACAAAGTGGATCAGACTTGTATTGAGTAGAATTCATGATGGTAGTCTGTGGTTAGAAGATGTCCCTGTCAAATTAACAAAAAGAATAATTCATAGGGTAACTGGATATCCTACCCTAGATCAGCACAAGACCTTGAGAAGTGAATCCAAGGAGGTCATTGAAAATAATACAGGTTAATGCGATCAGATTTCCACAATCCATTTTAGTTATGTTGATCAGTTTTTTGGATTAGATTGTGTGGAGATTTTTGTCATCAACGTTTCGAATCACACTACATGATCCATCATCAGGATGAGAGAGCAAGAGATGTCAAATGAAGTGACATCTCCTGCTCTCTCATCCTGATGATGGATCACGTAGTGTGATTCAAAACATTGATGACAAAAATCTCCACACAATCTAATCTAGAAAACTGATCAACATAAATAATACAGGTGCTCAGTGGAACAAGAGAGGAATGACTATTCATACCATTCAGGATCCTCTAGTTGTGTTTGTTGTTAGAGTTAGTGCCCACAAATTTTACCAATCTAGTAGACTCAACAGTGTGCCATGTATAGTAGTAGATGTAGGTTACAAACTGGTGAAAAAGGATCATACTGATGATCTTGTTGAACTACAACTACAACAGATAAATGAAAACCTAACAACCATAAGAAGGACAAAGGGTGCTCAATGTAAATTTGGAGCAATTTTGGTTTGTATATTCTTTTATGTTTAGAATGAATTTCCTTCTTTTGGAAAAGTTACATGGAGGAGTGATAGGACTATCATATCCCAAATAAATGAGTATATAGAACAAATGGGAGAAAATTTTGATACTCTGATGACAAGCTATTTTGAGGATTTCAAGAAATCCATGAAGCAAAGGGTGAGAATAACAGTTTCCTTAGTAGAAAAACATATTAATGATATATATTTCTTAGTTGATATTGACTTCACCTACATTCAAGCTGCAATTCCAAGGGTAAGATGGCTAAGGCCATTTGGTTATGAAATCAACATTGATGAAGCATCTGCAGCAATAACTACATTGTTGATAGAAGAAACAGATAAGAGTGCCCCACATTTTGGCACTTATGATGTTGTAAGATCAAAAATAAATATGGAATTAAAAACTACATCCACATTGAAAAAGAAAGATAAATTGATGAAGAAAATTAAGAAGCAATTTGGTGAAGGGGTAGAGACTGAAGGTGAAGACGATGATGATGACAATGATGATGAAGAGGATGAACAAGAGCAAGGCCCAATGGAACTAACTCAAGGCCTAGGTGAAGAAAAGGAGGAAGGTGCTAAGGAAGAAGAAACCAAGGAAGCACCGACCCAAGCCAAGCCAAAGAAAAGAAAGGCAAAAGATCAGCCTCCAGCTCAGCCCAAACCAAAGAAAGCTGCCATGCCATCACCCCAAAAGCCAACAAACAGAGCTGCAACAAGGGCCTCTACTCAAAAAGCTAAAGAGAAAGCAACAAAGAAGAAACCAATCAAGAAGACACAAGATGAGCCTAGGAAAAGAAGAAGATATGTAGCTCAACCTGATACTGATGAAGAAGATCAATATGAAAAGGTAAGTCATTCTTCAGTTGATATATTATGTAAAAAGATTGGAAATGGAGATTTAAGCAATATAAATAAAGTTGATTTCAATATGTTCACTAAAGAAGAATAGAATAGAATAGAGGAATCAATTTATGGAATGATGGCACAGTTCAAGTACACCCCTCTTGAACTAGATGGACAATTGCCAGATGAACTGTCAAAAATTGTAGAAGACAGATGGCATTTTTGTTTAAGAATGGAAAAGGAGATGAGAGAAACAACCCTAGCAAGTATACTGCCTGATTTAACTAAGGAGCAAATAGAAAAAGTAGTCAAAAGGCACAATGCTAGGTTTACACCTAAATACAGGGCATTCTTCATTTTCCAAAACAAAATGGAAGAGATTTTACAAAGAACAACCAAATCATGGAAGAACTTGTACAAAAGGATTGAATATTTTCTTGAAGAAGAATACAAGGAAGAAGCTTCTGCTCCACCAGAAGAAAGAAGAAAAGGAAAGAAGAGAAGACAGAAGTACAACAAGGTAGAGGAGAAAAGAAGGAAGAAGAAAAGAAACAAGAAGAAGAGAAGAAGGTAGAAGAAAAGAGAGAAATAGAGGAGGAGACACAAAAGCAAGATGAAACAGGAATAGCTAAGGAAAAGCAGCAACAAGATCAGAGTGTGCAAGACACACCATTGCCACCACCAAACCCTCCACATGTACCCATCACACCTACAGAATAAATAACTATACAAGATGTTCTTGACACTTCTGCTTAGAACATAGATCCATTAACTGTAGAGGATCTGAAAAGAATCCTTAACCAATCTACGCAACAAGCAAGATTATGTGCAGATCCAGTATTGGTCAGTATGGATGAATTATAGGAACTAGTAGAAAACACAATTAGAGATAAGGTGAATCCACAAGAACCACCTTCCAACATCTCTACAACTACTAGTGGTCAACTTCAATTGCCAACAGTTGTTTCAACAGGCATAGTTGACAGCACAGTTCAGAAGCCGAGTACAAAAATAGACAAAGAAACAAAACAAACAGGATAGACTATTACATCTGATCCTACAACACAAACTCAAGGTGCACTTCCTACAATTACAATAACTGATCAAGGTAGATAGTAGGAGGAGAAAATAGAAGAAACCCCTAAAGAGCAGGACGCAATACAAACATTGATAAATTTTCCTACCTCAGGGACTCCTTCACAAAAGCCTTTACAAATGTCAACACCAGGATCAAGCTCTACAAATATTGCAAGGGTACTTCACTATGGAGACCCTGAACTAGATGAGGAGATAGTCATATTGAGTTATGGCTCAAAAAAAATAAACATTGATCAAATCAATAAGGTGTAGGAAGCACTAAATAGAAGAAAGAGGCAAGAGATACTTAGAAAGGAGTATCAACAAAAGCAAACAATGCATGAAATTAAAGATATATTTATGGAAGCTTTTAGTATTCAGTCACTAGATGAGTCAAAGTATATCATGGAACAATTATCAGATATTGTTGAATAGGTGACAAATGCAGACCTAGAGACAAATGCAAAACTCATGGAATGGTCTGAATGAAAATTTCAAGGAAAGGTTAATGAGAAAATATCCAGTGAAATAGCACTTTCTTAGATTGAATTGGCACAGGTCATAGACAAAGTCAAAAAGGTACTTGAGAATATATTCTCATTATACAAAAAGTTGTGTGACTTTTCATATTTCACAGAAGAGACCAGACAAAAGATAATAAGCCTAGAGAGAAATTTGAATATTTCTAGCATGCAACTACCTAAAGATCCATCTCAAAGTGCGAAGCATTTTACTCAGATACTTCACACTCAAAAAGAAATAGTTGTTCTAATAGTAGAAGAGGCCACTATCAAGGCCAAACTATTACAACTCCAATCTTCTATTACCCCACAGTTGGAAATCCTCCATAAAGAACAAGTCTATGCTGAAGCTGTTCTCAAGAAAGACCCTAATCTTTCTACTTCAGAAGGACTTATTTACCTTGCTGCAGAGACTGCCCTCTGGCATAAATCATTGGAAATTGCTTTACATAATTGGGATGCAGCTCTTAGGATGATTATGGAGGTAAACAACACATTTTTGGCGAAATATGGTCTTAACCCTTAAAAACCCTCTGCCATAAGTGTGAAAAAGGGGGAGATAAGATAATAAAAAAGGGTGAGACAAGATAAAGGGGGATACAAGATAATGGGGGAGACAAGATAAAAAGGCGGAGCATGATATACAACATCAAAAATTTTGGTCACCAAGATAGCACTGACAATGGCACAATCAACTCAGGTGGAGTTACAATACTTTTAAGGTATATATATATATATATATATATATATATATATATATATATATTGTACATTACAAATTTTGATTAAGGTTTTAAAAACCTCTATATATACCAAGCATATTAGTACATGTACTCATAAGGTTAGTTAAGTGTTTTTGTCACTCATGTCAAAGGGGGAGATTGTTAGTCTCAAAATGGTTTTTGACACTTGAGTGTGAACACATTTAATCACTTTCTACATTGGAGCCGAGTACACCATGTGTGCCAAGCCACAACATGAGCTGAGTTAGGGAAGCCTTCAGATGTCGAGAGATCTTCAGGTGCCGAGTGAAGATCAGGTGCCGAGCATGATACAAGTGCCGAGTGACATTTGAGTGCCGAGTCATAGACGATGCTGAGCAATATAGAAATACAACAAAGTGCTGAGTAAGCTAGTTTAATATAAGTGCCGAGCATCAGAGATCAATAAGTGCCGAGAAACACAGAATGCACATATGAGTTTGTAACATTACAAATTCAAATGTAAATCATTTTTATGGCCGAAATATGATGAATCTCGAAGGATTAAAAGATAAGATCAAATCTTTTGTATTTTCCATGCAATCAACATGCAGCCAATAAGAAAAATGGAGAAGACATGCAACCAATTGTAAATGTGCAAGGAATAAGCGAGAAATAGAGACTCAATATGGATCGTAGATCCATACCTAACCCTAAGTCTTTGAATGTCTTTATAAGGAAGATGAAATCACATTGAATTGTATGGTGGATGGATGAGGGTGTGCAAGGAAAACTAATTCTCAAAGTGAAGAGTATCAGATCATAGAGGATCAAGATAAAAAAAAGCAGATCAAGTGCCGGTATTCAGCAATCGAAGGATTGTAAGCTATCAGGTTTATTATACCTAATACTCTCCAGCAATTGTATTAGAAAGAAAGTAATAGGTTAGCTTAGTAGCTATTTTGTAAATCCTATAAATAGGTGACAAAATCCTTTAGTAGGGTAACACTTCTTGTAAAGTGTTTGAAATCCTTTAATCAGGTCACTATTGATATAGTGTAAAGCTTTTAACAGGGCAGTCCTTTAACAAGGCAGACCATCAAAAGTGGTTAAACCTTATTGCTGTAGTAATTTTTGTGGGTATCATCCCCATCCCAGTTTTATCTTCTTATTTCTGGAGGGTTTCTGGGTTGCCAAAATCTCAAGTGTTATGTGGTGATGCTTATGTGTTTTTCATAATTGTTTGATATGTTTATATGCATGCAATTTACTTTCAATTAAGAATTTTTTTTAATGGTCAAAGCACAGTACTTCTAATTCACCCCCCCCCTCTCAGAAGCATTATTCCTATTTGAATATTCCAACAGAAATAATATGAAATATTATATAAATACTTGATAATAACTGAGAGTAATAGGCCACTTCAAGGGGGAAACCTCCAAATATCTCCAATGAGAACACACTTCCTATATATATCTAATTATGCTTAGGTTGAATAGACACAACCCTTCATAACACCTAGGCTGACCTACCTACCTAAATTATAATATAATAATTATAACATGACTTAATTAAGGATTAAGATAGCCACAAGTTGACTATTCATAACCCTATATACAATAATATTAAGGGCATAGCAAGACCTATGGTTCATACCAAGGTCTTCTTATGTTGTTTCCTTACTCTATTATATGCAAATGAGAGATGTTGTGCAATCTATAGAAAAATGTGTCTATCACATGGATACCTAGGGAGCTTCTTGAGATTTATAGGTTTACCTACTACCTTTAACATAGTGAATGTCTTGATTTGGATATAGTACACACCTATTTTTGTAAATTTGGCTACTGCCTCTTCTAACATCCTTTTTGCATAGTCTCCCTCAATGAACCAGATGATTGAAAAAATGAAAGCATAATTCACTATTATGTATTCTTTACTATGGTCTAAGAGCTTTGTCTTCACCAACTAGGGGTATCCGACATAAGGCCATGCATCAACATCTTGCAAGTTGTCCCTCTTAAACAACCCTGGGTAATCTATAGTTCTTGCTGCTAACAGATAAAACAAATAAAATGTCATAAAACCTTGGCTCATTTTTGACTACCACCAACTATTTATCCAAATTCTCACTAAGAATTTTGGCCCAATTAATTGGCATCTTTTCTATTCTAATGGGTTCAATGAAGTGTACCATCCATATGTTTAAGTGTCCCACTATTGAATGTCTGATATCATCTTTCATGTAATCTCTTGTCATGTCTACTTTTCCATATTTTCTTCCCAAAGGTGTTCTATCAATTAGATATGAAGATTGAATAATTTCTGTGTCTTCTTGTTCATGACCTCTATACCACCTTGCTGCTTGATGGTATGCTAGTCTTATATATCAATTTTCCCTTGGAAGATGAAATACTTTCTCTATATTATTGGGTCTTAGATTGTGAATGATCTCTCTAATTATGCTTTTGACCACCCTCTCTTCTAAAACATAATGCTCAGCCAAAGCCATGATCAACTTAGAAGATTGTACTGAAACTAGGTGTGAAGCTACATTTTCTAATCGTGATCTTATAAGTGCAAGCACCATTGGGGGCCTCTCATTTGGTTTTTTGCATAGAACCAAGAGCCCATTCCAGTTAATGTGACTCATTTCTATATCTTGGATCTTAAAATGTGCATCCTGGAAGTGTGATTTTGGTTGGACACCTTGAAACTTAAAAACCACTAGCTTAGGAGCAATCTTTGTGGCGAGGGAGGACTTAGAAGAAGCCATTATATCTACTCAAAAACAAAAGCCTATTAGTTCAAAAGGTGGAAAAGTCAAATTTAAACAAACCCTAATTGCTAATAAAATTGATCCAAAACCCTAAAACATCATAAAACATCATAAACCCAATTTAAGCTCCTGTTATGCAAATTTTGGCACACCTTGTGCACCTTGAAGGTACACTAGGTACACCCTTCACACTTAACAATTTCATTCACTAAAGGGTGCACACATTGTGCACCTTGCATGTTGTGCAATGTGTGCACCCTTACATTGCAAAGGCACCTTGGTAGATTAACAATAGGGCATGCACTTTGTGCACTTTGCGGGGTGCACAATGTGAATGCCTGAACCCCTCAAAGGTTTAGCCTTCAAAAAAAAATGGTACAAAAGTATGCACCTTGGAAAGGTGTGCACCTATGCACCATCCTTATCCTATGTTCACTTTTTTCAAGGTGCACATATGCACACCTTACAAAAAGTGTTAAGCTTTTTAGGTTCTTTCTTTATTAATAAAATAAAGGTGCACATCTTGTGCACCTTGGATAGGTGTGCAAGGTATGCACTTTTATGCTTATCTTAGTGTTTTAGGTGTGTAGGGTAATGAAATTGAAAGTGCACCTTAAAGGGTACGAAGGTGCACTTGATGTTAGTGTGGAGGAGGTAAGTGAAGAAAATGAGGGGGATCATAGGCTTTTATAAGGCTAGGATGGAGTGCACCTCTTGGAGGTGCGCATCTGTGCAAGTGCACAGGTGCACACATCCAAGAGAATGTGCTTCCAAACTTAGCCACTAAGCACACTAGTGCACCTTGAGAGGTGTGCATGTGCATTAGGTATGCTAGTGCATATCTTTTCCTCTTTAATCTCATTTTTACTCAAAATCTCTAGTTTTGGACAATTGGGTTTCTCAGGCAGAGGGTCATGGTTGATCCAAACACTAGATAGAACCCTAAAAAAGACTTAAACCCTGGACTAGGCATATACAAAAAAAAAAATGAAAGTAGGGGGTCCCCATTTCTTGGGAGAAATGAGGCATGCATTGTAAAACCACAACAAGACTTACAGAAGATTAGATGTTGTTTCTAGCTCAAATATTACCAATTTTATGTTCACAACTCAAATGCTCTCCCAATTCTACTACCATGCAAATTAACTTACATTGATTCTGAAGCTTAGGCCCTAACACAGTTGAAAGGTAAATTGTTGTCAAAGAATGTGCTAAAAAAGAGCAAGATTACAGATATTGCATGTCTCTTATGATAGATGTCTCTATCTCATAATAGAAAATTACCTCAAAAGACAAGTGACAAATTATTAAATGTATGGAAAATTAGAAGAACATTCACCTATAATATTTTTGAAGGACAAAAATATAATAAAAATATAATTTGGTGGAAAAATCCATGAGCCATGTGGCTATTTCACTATCCAGTAGTGGGAAATCTTCACGTTAAATATGAAGATCATGAAATTAAAAAAAGATAACTATTTGAGATCTATATTTGTGTTTTAGTGATAACAAATATACAGTTTAATTTTAAGAAAAATAATAATCCTAAATGTATATGATTAGATAAAATAAACAAGAGTACTAGTTCTAGCTATATAATTCTAATATTACTGAATATGTTAAAGAAAATGTTCAATATAACAAGTATGAAGTAACGTTAATGGATCATGTGTTTGATCCTATTATGAATTAATGTGAATGCATCTGATTATTACCTGGATGATATTATGCATGAGATCTTTACTTAATCATGAAGAGATAATATAATCTATAAGTATAGATTTTTGTATACTTAGTTTTGTATGAATTATTTTGATTGAATGCAAGGATAATTGCTTGCATGAATTCAAGACATGAATGATTAATTTAATTTAGCACAAGTACTATGCAAGTGTATATGTATTCATGTAAAGTAGTTCACATAGTGAACTGATATACATACATACATGCACATATTCATACAATCATCATAATCAATGATCCTTGAATTTGAACAAAGCTATTATATATGAACAAGAGATACATGTTTACAAGGGAAAAAAAAGAACATTTACATATGTACCTCTTCTCCCCTTGAAGAAAATCACAGAGAAAGGGCACGAAGATTAGAAGGGCATGACATGACAATGAAATGCAATGATCACAAGGGAATGACAATAAAATCCTAGATCTCCACTGATCTCCACCAATGTTCAGAGCTCTCCACCCTTTTTTAGAGCTCTCCACCCTCTTTCACACAACTCTCTACAATCAATCAAAGAAAATGGAGAATGATTAATGTTGTGTTTTCTTTTATTTTTTGTTTATAATCCATAATCTACAATCCATAATCGATAAGATCTCTTTGTATATACACATATACATATATACATACATACATACATATATATACGTACATATATACATACATACATAAAAATAAAAATGTATATTCTAAGTTTATAATTGTTCAACAAAATTAATGTTTTACAAGAAAACACACCTGAAGAACTGTTAGCTCAGAAGAAGAACATGGTGTTGAAATAATATAGAAAGTATTTGACATGAGAGGTCTACAAGTGAGCGTGTTGACCAATCTTGAAAACTTGAATTCTGAAATGAAAGCTATTGATGATCAAACACCTATGCCAGAGTTACAACACAATGTGAAGTTGATTTTATATAAGGTAGAGGCAGATATTTAGAATTTTGATAATCAAAATTTAGGGCACCAGAGCAAAGAAGAAGGAACAACATTAGAAATAGAAGGAGAAGGAGTGGCTTTAGAAAGAGACTACACGATAGAAACAACAACTAGAAAACATAGAGGATATTATGAGAGCCACTAGATAGTATCTAGGAAAGTTTTGTGGTAGGTACTATGACATTGGAATCAATTGCAAGTGTTTTTGAGAATTTTATAGTCCAAATATCAAATCCTTATAAGAGTGTTTGAAGTATTCATAGTCTCTCTAAGATGACCCCAAGTATCAAATGCTTATAAGAGTGTTTCAAGGTTGGGAACCACTTCAACATCCTTTACATGGTTTAGAGGTAATGCCATTGTGGTAGAGGCTTTTGCAAGGGAATGAGCCTCGTGATTATAAAATTTAAAAAGAAGAAAAACTTGTTTCTTCAACTCCTTACACTCAACTCTTCACTGAAGTTATTCTTCAATTCCATGCATATGCAATTTTATCACCTTGGAAAACTGTATTTGATTGTGCTAGTTGAGAATAGCTGATTGTTCATTTTATTGCACCTAATGTGATGAAATTTCTTTAGGAATTTGTCTCAACCTAGCTAATTAGCAACTAGACCCATTTAACTAGGTTATGTTTAGTTTCTTTCTAAAAATATATTCTATGATATGTTTTTATAAAAAAATTGTGAACTCTACCCATTTTTCCTAGTTTGCATTAATTTTTTGGAGGATCTTGAGGTAAGTTACTAAGCATGGGTTGAGTGAGTTTTATTATTTTATTATTTAGATTTTGGAATATGTATGGAGCTAGATTAATTTTTCTTTTGTGCTAAGATGTAATAAGCACCTTAAAAAAATCCCTAAATATACAAATTTAGAAGGAAATATAAAGAGATACCTATTTAGAAGGAAATGAAATGAACATTTACAGAGCCCTTGAAGAAAATCATAGAGCTAGGGCACGACAATGAAATCATACAGAAAGGGCATAACATGACAAAAAAATCATAGAGAAAGGGCACAAAGATCATAAGGGAACAACGTGGCAACAAAATCACAGAGCAAGGGCACAAAAACTAAATTAGAGAGCAAGGGAATGACAATGGAATCATAGAAATGTAGAGATCACAACAATGAAATCATAAAGCAAGGGCACGACAATGAAATGTAGAGATCACAACAACAAAATGCACCGATGAAAAGGGCATGACAACATTCAAAGCTCTCCACCCTTGTTTAGAGCTCTCCACCCTCTTTTGCACATAACTCTCCATAATTAGAACAAATGGTGAATGATTTATGTCATTTTCTTTTGTTTACACTCATGTGGGCATCACAATTATGAAACCAACATCAATATTGGAACATCATCAAGGACAATTACAAAAAAAAAAAACATGAAAATCACAACAAATTATCTTTGTAAATTGATCCCAAATATTGTAGTGGATATTGGAAGATACTAAGAATCAATAGAAGAGACACATAGCATTGTTCATAACTGGTAAACAAACACAAATTCATATGTGCAAAATACACGATATTTTCCATTCATAGAAGACATCAAAACATGGAGAGAATTAGAATCACACTTCTCATGTGTAACAAAAATAGTACCAATCATAAAGTATTTGAATTAGCTTACAAAGATATAGTTTGCAATGAACATGAGGGAATAAGTGATACTTCATATGAGTGAAGGGAAATTGAAAGCATAAATACTCAGGCACAAATAGAAAAGAAGATCAAATAGCTAGAAGTGGACTCAAAGGTTAAGGAAGATAGAGGAGGATAGAATAGGGAAAAAATGAGGAAGATAATTTTGAAAATAAAAGATAATTTTTAATCACCATTTAGTATAACTAACATAGTGCAAGTATCAAGGATAAAGTATAGAAAGAGGAGAATACATACTAGGGTGGAAAAGAAGAGGTAAATTATTAAGTATCGAATTAGATATATGTGTTGACATTCTAGTCATGTTTTTTATTAGTGACATAAACTTATTTAGATTGCGAGTTCATAATGAGCTTATTGTATAGTTAATAGTGTTAACCAAGCATTTTAGTTGTTACTGAGTTCTACAATTGCTATTGAGTCCTTTGAACAAATTTTAGTGTATGTTGAGCAGTTACAACTATTATGAAGATGAGCACTATAAACCAAGCATCTTAGTGTATGTTGAGTTCACCAACACAAACCAAGTTGTGTAGTGCTTATCAAGTTTGTAGTTGATGTGATGTGAGTCCAATGTTGACTGAGCTACTTAGTATTAACCAAGTGACTTAGTTTATATCAAGCTCAAGGTGATAGTGTTTATCGAGCTATGTAGTGGTAACCAAGTGATTTAGTTTATATGATGAGTTTTACAGTATTCACTGAGTCATTAGTGAAGATCAAGTTCAAGACTACTTGGAAGTGATCAATATGGACCGAGCTTCTACATCTACTGAGTGCATGATGATGCCGAGCAGTGATAGTAGATGTTGAGTATCAGAACCTCATTGAGTTAGTCTTTAGAGCTTGAGTTTCTACACTTTGGATGACTTTGTAATATTTTGTGTAAACTTGTATTGTGGCCAACTTTGTAATTATGTAATTGGATTGAGATATATATGTAATGTATTGTATCACATCCAATAAATGTATGGAATCGAAGAGGAAGTAATGTAATCATTATAAAAGAGTAGAAGTACAAATTACAAAGGCTATAGTAGTATAAGGAGTAGCAAGGATTCATCTATCATAGCAAGGTGATTTGTACACTCAAAGGAATCTCATTTGGAAAACAAAGTTGCACATTAGAGATTAGCTACTACTTCATCCTAACAAGTAGATCAGTCAAATCCTTTAACAAGGTAGACCTAATAGTCTTATGTAAATCTCTTTACCAAGTGCATACTTTATTGTGTGTTTGTAAATCTTTTTAAAAGGTGGACCTAGCAGTCCTTATCACTCCTAATAGAGAAGATCATCAGAAGTGATCAATGTAAGCCTTAATCAGTCAACTTTATACTATAGTACTAAAGCTTGTGGGTATCATTCCCACCCTAGTTTTACTTTGTATTTGGAAGGTTTCTGGGTCACCAAATCTATGTGTCAAAATGTTATGTATGCTTTCATGTTTTCTAAGTTTCTCATGTATGAAGTTAGATCAAAATTCATATAAAGGATTAATTGCTAATTGAGATAAAAGTTTTAGAAGTTACTGATTCACCCCTCCCCTCTCAGTAACTTATCTTGTCCTAATATTTCCAAAAATTGGTATTAGAGCATCGTGGTTCTTAGAGAAAAGTTTAACAACTTGAGCAAAGATCAAAGGCAATGGAGATATTCAAACTTGACAAGGCTATTGACAATGAGAAGCTAGATTTGAAAATGGCTATTGCCCAACTCAAGAAAGCAAAGGAGAAACTCCCTCAATCCCTAAAAAGGAAGAAAATATATTGCAATTCAAATGAATGATCGTCTCTACATTGAAGAAATAATTGAAGAACTTCATTAATGCAGCCCAGATGAAGCCAATGGAGCAATCAAGGAACTCTTAGAAAAGAATGGTTCACAACAAGAAGTAATAAAACTAAAAATAGAACAAGAAATTCAATCAGTAAGACTATGTGAAGTTATGGAAGAGAAAAATAAGATAAAGGAAGAAATAAAAGGAAAAAATGATGAGATTCAACATTTATCCCTTCAACAAGTTGACTTCATAAATCAACTCACCAATTCAAATGAAGAAATCTTACATCTAAGGTCAGAAAATGGAAGACTGTAGAATGATCTAAACTTTGAAAGGAAAACCAATAAAAGAATGATGAAATCCCAATTAGACATGAATTAGCTGAATGAGAAAATATCTATAGACAAAAAGTAAAAGTAGGAATTGGATGTACAGAAGAAGGTGAAAAATCCAAGCAAGGAGCTCAAAAGAATCAAAGACCTACTTGTAATCACTATGGTAAGATAGGTCATACATCAAACAAATGTTTGAGCAATGGGAAGGAAAAATTCAATGGAAAGTACTACAATTGCAATCGGCTTGGTCATAAGGCTAATGAATGGAAATAAAAACTAGGATTTGAAGGCGAATGTCACAAATGTAAGAAATATTGACACAACTCATCATAATGCAAAACCAGATATTGAATCTAGAAGAATAGATTGTAAAAGCTAGATTTGGTTGGGATGACAACACTTGTTGTAAATCTCATTACTGTGGAGAATTTGGACACATTGGAATGAATTGTGTAAAGCATCATTTGAGGAAAAGAGATTCTACTAAAAGATGTTTCATTTGTACCGAACTTGGTCATCTTGCCAAGAACTGCATGAATACTGAAAGAATTGAAGATGAAAAGAAGGCAAAGGCTAATAACATCACAAAATAGATGAGACAACAATGGGTTCCAAAGTATTTTGAGAATACAAATCCAAACAATGATGATCAAGTCACTCAAGAATTGAGTGACTCAACCATTTCTACTTGATCCCTCAAAGGAGTGCTAGAATTGTGATACTAAATAAGACATCAGATATCAATTCTAGTTAGCAGGACGAAAGATCCATATTAGCATTCAAGATGCAAAAGGAATCACCGAGTAACAAATAAAAGCTATCACCAAGCAAGGTCGAGTTACTGTCTTACTAAGCAAGGATGGGTTATAGACTCTATCGAGCAAGGCCTAGAGTAATTAAGGTGTGTATGGATACCGAGTCACAAAGACTTCATCGGGTGTTTAATAAAAGGAAGTAGATGATAGTCTGTGAATTTGATTTAACATTCATACCAAGCATTTATGGAAACATCTGATAAAAGGAATGAAATCAAAGTCATTTTTACTGTGAAATTTCAAGAGCTATTGTGGAGTGCAATCTTCAAGGGCATTCAAGCGATTTGAGCAAATTGTCACCAAAAGTTTTCCAAATTCTCTCAAACCCTACTAAGTGAAGATGGAATCCAACAATAGCAAGGCAAAGTGAGCTTCATATATGCTAGTTTGTGGTGTAGAATGGAAGGCACCAAACTTCAAGCTCACTCTTATAATCACTAAGAACCTAGACCTGAGTGGAGCACAGTCTCAAATCCCTTCCAAGGTACTATTAATTAATGACATCTGTTCTCATTTAAAATGTGTGATTCAAGAAATTAGTACACTAGAAATGGATGAAACCCTAGAAAGGTTATGTGTGAATGGCATTTTGAAACTCGAATATCAACATCTCGAGGCTAAAGGATTAACCCATATTCCTCACATACCTCATGAATTCCAAGTGAAATAGATTAGGTTTATTCTCAGTTAGATGCATAATGGACAACTATGGTTGGAACAACCAATTTTGATCATGAAGAAGATGATTCATAGGATCACCAGTCTCCCCATGCTGGCAAAAGCTAAGACAACCAAAACCTGAGGTCAAGCTGAACTAGAGAAGAAAACCCTAGTAGACTGGGACAAAAGAGGTATGAAAATAAGTAATGTAACTAATATAAAATTGAAGTTTGGCATCCATATAATTGCACACAAGATCTAAAATTCAAGCAGGTTGAATAGTGTTTCATGTGAGGTAGTAGACTTGGCATACAAGATAGTCAAGAACAAACTTTCTTTTGACCTTGCCGAGCTATTGTTGAAACAATTCAACAAGAACATGGAGAGCTTCAAAACATCAAAGAACAATCCATGTAAATTTGGCTCTCTATTGACATGCTTATTCTTTAATGTTCAAAAATTATTTCCTTCAAAAGGCACTATTGTATGGAGAAAAGATGTGGCTGTACTCTATCAAATTAATAAGTACATTGCTAAGATGGGTGAAAATTATAATAGTATTATGGATAATTATTTTGATGCATTCAAGGAGAAAATGAATAATATATTTTGAATCTCCAAGCAACTAGTTGAGGATTATAAGGATGATATATGTTTTATGGTAGATGGTGATAAAGTGTACATTTAGGTAGTTAGGCCTAGAATTGCATGGGTGAAATCTCTTGGATATGAGGTTAATATTGATGAAATGGAAGCTGTTTTTGGGGTACTAATTAATGAACTAGTTGATCCTAAGGCATCCTATTTTGGTACATATGATGAAGCCAAGGGAAGGATAGAACTAGAGACCAAACTCCCTAGGGCAATAAATAAAGGCAAGAAAAAAATTGCCAAATTGAAAATAAGTTCTATTCTTTCATTAACTGAGGGAAAAGGTGAGGATGAAGAAGAAGAGGATGAGGAAAATTAGAGGAGGAAGAGCCACTAAAGAAAAAGGGCAAGGTAATCATTACCAAGCCTACTAAGCCATCCATTGTAGTGTTCACCAGAAGATCCTCCAGGAAGAAATCAGACAAGGAAGGAGAAGACATAATATTGAGGAAACCTCCACCCACCTTATAGGATAGATTGAAGGATTTAAAATCAAGGGTCTACATAACCAACTTCAAGGAATTGAAGTATGAGATGACTGAAGCAAAACAAAAGAAGATTGAAGATCTGGTGATGGATAAAATGGGTAAGTGGAAATACTCACCTGATCAACTCAAACTTCGGATTCATAGTGTTTTGATGGATAAGATTAAGCCAAGATGGGAATTTGAAAAGAAAAATACTAAATATATATATGAGAAAACCTTGAGGTAGCTTATGCCAAGTCTACTGACAAGGAGGTGAAGGAATCCATGAAGAAGAACGAAGAAAAACTAACCTTGAAATTCAACACTTGCCTTGTATTGATGAAAAACATAGAGCATGTTGTGAAGAATGCAAAAAATACATGGAAGAATGTATATCTTCTTCATAAACTAGGTGATTTTCCAGTTAGCATAAGTGACAAAGATGATGATGATGCTGATAAATAAGAAAAAGATGAAGAGACAACACATTTTGATAACATTGATAATGAAGAGTAATAGGAGCAAGAGGCTACTAAGGAAGAAACTTAGGATATAAAGGAAATTGACCTAGTTAAGATTGCTATCAGAGTTTAGCCTCACTTCCTCATTCTCCAAGCAAAGTATTGACAACATCAAGCTTGGAGACAACCTCTGTAGGATTGATTGTGTCTATCACTCCAAGCACAACCATCCAATCAATTTTTGCACCAATTTAGCTTAGAACATCATTGATTGAAGTACCAAGTACTTCATCTACTGAGCTATAGACTCTTCCATCTTCAACAATTTTGGATACATCAATTTTGGCTTTAATAGGTACTTGTACTAGTGTTTCTACAATAAGTGTAGCATCAAATTTTGCAACAAGGCCCACTATTTCTACTATTGTTTCCATTCTAATTACACAAGCAATAAGTGCAAGGAATGATGAGACCAAGCCTTAACTGAGCACAATTTTTTTTGGTAAAGTTAAAGAAAAGGAGGAGGATGTTGATCTTGATGAGGAAATTGTGATTCCAAAGTGGGATATTTCAAAACTTACTCTTGATCAAATGCAAACCTTTGGAGAATTACTCCAAAAGAAAGCCAAGTAGTAGAGACTAAGAGAAGAAAGAGATAAATAATTTAAAATCATTGAGGATACCAAGAATATTTTGGTAGAGGCTATAGGCATAGAGATTGATTCTTCTTAGCCAGTTTTGTTTTAGTTGGCAGAAGCAGTCCAGAAGTATAATGAAGATCTAGATGGACAAGATAAATTATTATAGAAAGCAGAGAAAAGTTTGAAAATAAAGTGTTAGAGCACATTGCTCAACAAATTGCCATTTACCAAGTAGAATTATCTACTATTTTGGGTTCTCTGGAAACTTCTTGTACAAATGTAACTTTACTTTTTGGTAAACTATGTGATATTCCAAGCTTTACTATGGAAATAAAGGACAAACTGTCCAAGATTGATGAAGATCTCAAAGAAAGTCTCAACAATTCTACTTTGACCCAAGTTCAAGCTCTGCACATTTCAAGAAGATTAGATTTTTGACAAATATGCAGGCTGAATTTCTTGGAGAAGAAGCAAGAATCAGGTCTATATTGGTAGATATTTAGAATACGATACTCCCCAACATGGATGCACTACAAAAGCAAATTGCACATTCCGAAACCCTCATCCATGAAAATAATTTCTCTATTGTAGACCATATCATTGAACTTTTAGCAGAAGTACAGGTGGCAATGCACACATGTAGGGTCTTGCAAGAGAACTGGGACAAGACTTTGGAAATCATACTAAAGGTACATTCAGACTTCTTGTCTCATTTTGGCATTACTATGTAAATACTATAGTATAAATCTTTGGCATTAATGTCAAAAAGGGGGAGAAGTTATAAGGATATAAAAAGGGGGAGAAGATATAAGATGATATAAAGAGGAGAAAGATGTCAAAAGATAGGGGGAAAAAATTGTAAGAAAGTGTAAATAAATATTGTATGTATAACATACTATATATTATCTTTGAAGGAAGTATTACCATGTAGAAAAATGTATCCTTTACAAAACAATTTTGAAAAATCTCAAAAATAGTATACTCTATCAAGTTGAAGATATAAGGTGATGTATAATTCAGTTTTGACTGAGAAGTATTTTGTCACTAATGCCAAAGGGGGAGATTGTTAACATTCTATTCATGTTTGTTATTAGTGATATACACTTATTCAGATTGTGAGTTTATACTAAGTTTATTGTATAGTTAACAATGTTAACCAAGCATTTCAGTTGTTACCGGGTTCTATAGTTTCTACCGAGTCCTTTGGACAAATTCCAGTGTATGTCGAGTAGTTACAACCATTGTGAAGATGAGTAGTGTAAACTGAGCATCTCAATCTATGCCAAGTTCACTAGGGCAAACCAAGTTGTGTAGTGCTTACTACGTTCACAATTGATGTGATGTGAGCCTAGTGTTGATTGAGCTACTTAGTGTTAACCAAGAGACTCAATTTATATTGAGCTTGAGGTGATAGTGTTTATTGAGCTATGCAGTGGTAACCATGTGATTCAATTTATATGATGAGTTTCACAGTATTCGCCAAGTCACCAGTGCAGATCAAGTTCAAGACTACTTGGAATTAATCAGTATGGACTGAGCTTCTACATCTATCGAGTGCATGACCATGCTGAGAAATGATAGTGGATGTTGAGTATTAGAACCTCACTGAGTCATTCTTTAGAGCTCAAATTTCCACACTTTGGTTGACTTTGTAATATTTTGTGTAAACTTGTATTGTGGTTGACTTTGTAATTGTGTAATTGGATTGATATATATGTAATGTATTCTATAATGCATGGAATCAAAGAGGAAGTAATGTAATCATTACAAAAGAAAAAAAGTGCAAATTACAAAGGCTACAATAGTAGAAGGAGCAACAAAGATTTATCTATTACAGCAAGGTGATTTGTACACTCAAGGGAATCTCATTTAGCAAACCAAGTTGTAGATCAAACATTAGCTATTGCTTCATCCTAACAAGTGGATCAGCCAAATCCTTTAACAAGGTAGACCTAATAGTCTTATGTAAATCTCTTTACTGAGTGCATACTTTATTGTATGCTTGTAAATCCTTTCACAAGGTGGACCTAGTAGTCCTTATTGCTCCTAACGGGGTAGATCATTAGAAGTGATCAATGTAAGCCTTAACTAGACAACTTTATACTGTAGTGCTAAAGCTTGTGGGTATCATCCCCACCCTAGTTTTACTTTCTACTTGGAAGGTTTTTGGGTCACCAAATCTATGTGTCCAAGTGTTATGCATGCTTTCATGTTTTCTAAGTTTCTCATGTATGAAGTTAGATCATAATTCATATAAAGGATTACTTGCTAATTGAGATAAAAGTTTTAGAAGTTATCGATTCACCCCTCCCCTCTTAGTAACTTAGCTTGCCATGTTATTTCCAACAATATGTGGCAGACTTCAGAAGTAATATAAATCAATTAGTTTATTTTTAATCCATATTAGTATAGGAGAATCTATGATAGAAATTGACCATCTAGATTATCAACACAATAGTCCATAATTAAAAGCCTAAAGGAAGCAACATATAGTTATAAAAGATCTATAAGTTAGATGTACTTTCATGGACAAAAACATAACATAGAAAATTGATATTTATAGATTGTTAGATTTTGCATTGTACAAACATCAAGTAGAGTTACAAAATCTACTTGGGAGAAAAAAACCCATGCAATACACTATATCAAGGATAGAGAAGTACATTTCCAATTGAGAAGTCATTTACTATCAATGTGAGCTAGAGGTTGGGTCTTCATCGATTAATTCAAAAATCATTTTGTATCCAAATCCAATTCAGAATTGTGCTTTATAAAACAATTACTTTCATAGTGACAAGTTGATGACATACAATTTGACATCATAGTAAGAGACAAGATATAATTAAGCCCAAAAAAGTCTCATAACTATTATTATAAGTGATATTGGAAGTACATGAACTATTCATAAGATATATCATAATTATAATCAACACAACTTGGAAAAGGGACATTACAAATATTTAACTTAGTTTCTCGATTACCACCTAAGTTTATAGTCAACCCAACATATCAAGTCAATTTGTATGACAAGATTCATTTAAAAATAAAAAAATATCATGAATCAATGTATACTTTAGAATGGTGTAATATCATTTGTTTTCACTATTCAAATTCTTCTTCATGTCTCCCAATTTACAACAAAAGTTATCAAATGCCATCATTCAACAAGAAAATGAAAAATATTAAACTAACTAGTTGAAAATTCATAATCTAACATTTTAATCTCTTTCTCTCATGATTTCCATTTCTTCATGGTATTCTAATATTTAACCCATGAAAAAAGTTTCTTTTGCATATAACAATAAGAGGAGGAAATCCTAGTGACTCATACCTTTGCCCACCTTAGTGTCATAATTATAATGCAAGACAAGACATGAGAACCTGCCAATACAAAAATGAAGATATGTAGTTGATGGAGTCCATCTTGTCATAAAAGAGGAACCTTCCCCTGCATCAAAATAACAAAGGAAAAGATCATTTAATTTTCTTTCCATTTGAAAAATAGCTCCATTAGATATGAATATAGAAGAAAAAATTCTACCTTTGAAGCGCAATGACCAGTTGCAACCCCATTTGTTGCCAAGCTCCTCCTTAATGGTGTTTCATGAGAAGCTATGGACAAGAGCTTTCTAATATCTTTCTCTTATTTATATGATGAATCATAGAATGTGATCCAAGATGTTGATGCAAAAATAACAACGTAATCAAATCCATAACCATAAATGATAGGTTCATATGAATTGTGGAAATCTTCTTATTCTTAGTATGTTATTTATTATTCATTAGAATCAAGTTCATATGAACCTTGATAGAAAGAACAATAACAATATAACTTATTGTAATTTTCTGAGATTGAATATGCTTTAGAAAATCATTCACCTTCTTTGATCTTATCTAGTGCTTTTCTCATGGATTTGTTTCTGTGTTTCTTTAGCCAATGCATTTGAAAGACACAAAAAATATTTCAGTTCATTATGGTCTCAAGTTTCCATAGTTTATTGTGTTGTGCAACTTATTTCTAGATTGAATTTTATTCAAGTTTGTGTATTGATGGTCTAAATTACATTTTATGATCCATCATCATGTTATGTTTCTATTGTGTTGAAGCTTTTTTATCAAAACTTTCAATCACTTCATGATCCAACACGACGATATGATTTGAATACTTTGAAAAAATTTCATCATTCTAGATCATATTAATTAAATCATTTCATTAGAATATGATTCAATTATGTTGAACCTTTTCATCAATGTGTGAGATCCAGTCTTTAGGATTCATCTTAGAATATATATTCTAGCGCTCTATCATTCTAATGATAATACATATAATGTAATGCAAATACTTCTACACAATCAAATCTAAATGTTGTAAATACTTTTAGATTCATTTCAAACATACAATAGAATTGTATCCAAAATAAAGATAAAACCTGATTGCAGATAAATAGAAACAATATAATACCTTAGAGAGGAATAATTTGAGGCAATCCTATAGAAAGCCATTATTTCAAATACTTCTTACACTATAGCTAAATTTTATAAATCAACAAGTTTGACTATGCCATCCTTCTGCATTGCCTGAAACTAAGAGATTCACACAGTCAGTTGTCATGCGATCATAGGTTAAGGTTGAGATTCACTTGGTTTCGAGAATAGTTTAATATTCTCTACTAATTAGGGCCAACCACATGAAGGTGGAAGCTCATTCCACCCACCCAAACATCTAAATTCCCTATTAACATCTAAAATTTATTCATTCTATTAATAAAATGTAACATTCATGAATTATCACATGATAACATTCATTAACACATAAGTTTAATTAGAAAATTCACATTAACGTTAAAACATAAGATTCATTAGAACATTTACATGAACATTCAATATAATAGAAATAATAAATCTAGACATAAACATCAGTAATTATCAAATAATTTACATAAGTTCATATGAATCATTCTTCTTCTTCTTTTTTTTTTTTTGCTTTTTTGTCCTTCCCTATATTGCTACAGAGGCATATCAGTGCCGTCATTGATATTTCTTCTCACCCATGGATGTGCACTCGCTGTTCTTTGCAAAGGAAATTCCTCTACAATAACAAATAAAAGGGTTAAATTTAAAAAAGTTGAGACTTTAAAGATTTTAAAGAATATCATCTTTCTTGCTAGCTTGAACCTCAACACACTCATCAAGAACAACCTCTACATCCCTTGTAACTGCAATACAAGTTTTTTTCTTAATCCCAACACATATTATAGTTAAATTTGTATAACTACACCAAATTCAATATAAAATATTTACTTTTATTAATAATTTAGAAATAAAAAAATTGAATAGAAAATATATACCTTGAGTACTATGATCCACATTCAAATCACTGCTTCCATGGTGCTTGGCTAATGTATCCACATTGACTTAGGCCATACAAGTCCACACAATTCAATCTCCTCAACTTGGTGTATGAGGTAGTGTTCTTGTGCATTGAAAAAATTTGAAGGTAAATACTTTTTCATTTCACACATTAGCAGACAAATTCTTTTCTTCCAATATTTTATATCTTTGTCATGGGTTTCTTTAGATGACAACCACCTATAAGGGATTCAAGATACAAAAGCATATAAATATGAGACTTTACAATATATTACTTGTTTGATATATTGAACAAATATCATTGCTTGCCTCATGTATTTTCTAAAATCATATACCACTTGTTTGATATTATTGTTGAAGTTGTTTGGGAGCAATAGGGTAGCATATACTACAACAATTGTCAACTAATCATTTCATTCTTTTCTAAAGTAATACAATAAAAATTGAATGTAGTTTAACAAATACATTGTAAATACAAAGACCATGACTTATCTTGATGAAGGTATGCCGATCATGTATTTTGAGCCTTGGCCCAAATAAAAATAAAGCCCCTAGTGTGCATTTGAAAATTTTGGCCCTTGGCCATGAACATAGATTTTAATGTTGAAAATTTTAAAATGTTACATAGTCTGAACTATATATTATATCACTTTATTTAAAAAATCCAAATTTGAATGTGAGCACTCAACCTAGGAATCATTTACTTTTTAATATTTCAGAATTTCCATTTTACCCTTCAATTCCACCTGGGTGCCACATAGCACATTTTTGTTTGCTGAATCACCTCATCATAGGCCCACATAATCCTCACTATTTTCTCTTAAGATATTATGATCCCCTTACCTTTGCATCTAAAGAGGCCTTTTAAGTTTCTTACAATCTTATGAGCCATAGCTTATCATAAGATCAAAACACTACAAGCAATGTCTTTTCTAGAGCTGCAAACTTACACTTAGTATTGAGCGTTACGACCATACAACCATAACTCCATAACTTCACGTAGCATTAGAATTTTTATTTTCTTGCCTTACAATCTTTTGATCATAGTCAACTAACATTTTTTGTAGCTTTAGAAGCTTTCCCTTAATTGCTAATTTTACCTCCTGATCATACACCTGGCTATAGCCTTTATTCATCGTAGCTTTGTAAGCCTTTAACTTTTCCTTTACAATCATACACTTAGAATTATTTCATGACATTAGATACCTCATGATCTACCTTTCTACCTTATGATCCTCTATCCTTCATAACATCAAGAGACTTTATTGACATGTGCTTATGAGCTTGGCCCCACTCAACTCTAACATTTCCTTTTTTACGATCTTATGATCATAGAAGCTTATAATCCAACATAACATCTTAAATCTAAAATTAGAGGCTCTTGATCCTATGAATTCTTGTATCTTCTCAGCTCTTCATCTTTCCTCCTCTCAATCTTACAATGAGCATAATATCTTAACTCTCCAATTTTCTACATCCTGACCATGCAAAATCTCATGCCATTGTAACTCCTCCATCTTAAGCCTTACGATCTCATGATTAGGCGTAAGATCATAATTCTATTTCCTCTTGCATCCAATTATATGAAAGCCTAAAATTTCTCACCATGTGTCATCCTTCCTTTTTTTAGGCACCCAACATATCTTTTGCACAGTCACCAACTGTCTACAGGTCCCACCACATGAGCTTGGCTCGGGCTAAAAAGTGTGTCTCTTAAAGACAATTGCTTATTGTGCCTCCAAATATTTAAACATTAAAAGTTTCTCTGCACTTTGAATGTGGGACTAAATTTTTTCATTTCCTCTCAATAACTACTATGATCTGGCGATGACCATCCAACTAACCATCTTGCACCTTTACTGTAGTTCAAGATTAACATTTCTTCTAGTTGCGAAACAATGATGGCTCAAACAATTAATCATGTTTCCTCTTTGTAACCACCAAATACAAAGCCTCTATTAATTATGCGATGTTGTGGCCATTTTTAATATTATCCACCACTCTAATTTGTAGCTTTGCAACCAAAAGACCTTAACAACAAATGAAACCTTACGATGTTGTGCTAGCCCTTAACTCAACTATTCTGATTGCCTTTTGTACTCAAGCATCTCAAAACTCTAACACAACATTTAAACCCTTGCAATGGTGTGATGATCATTTTTCAATTGCTGATCACTCTGTTGCAACTACTTACTACTCTCTGTCTTTAAGACCTACAAAGTTGCAATCACATAATTTTGCTGTTTCACCACCTTAACTTTGGGTTAGCCCTAACCATGTGTGATGGAGCGATAAATATGAACTTAACTATTACTACTACCTTTCACACCTTTACAACCTGAATTTTTTTAGCCAAAAACCCTTGTGATCATGCAATTTCCATTGAATCTCTCCTTTGAAAACTTAATTTAATAGTTAGCCCTAATAGCTGTGAAGCCTCGTTGACCTGTTAATGACTATTTCAAATCTTCACACCCTTCAAAACTTTTAGTGATAGTGATGGAGTGACTAATTTTTTTTTGCAAGATTGCAACTTAAAACACGTTACAGGTGAGGCTTACAATATGAAAATAATCAAAGGACTTAGGGATATAGAAAAATAAATGAATGACCAAGGTTTTTGATGTATCCCTATGTCATACTTGCATGCCAATTTATGAATAATTCATCAAGACATAGGACATGCATATTTTCTAGGGTTTTTTTCATGAGGATGACAATATTTTTTAGAAATCTTGAGCAACGAGACATATTCTTCTCTTGATTTTCACAATGTATTTCAATATCTTTTGGCTGGGTGAAAAATTAGGGCAACAGTGGCTCCTTCTGGGGATGCATGTCCCTTGTGGGCATGACAAGGATTTAGATCTCTAGAAGAAGCAGACCACTCCAATAGTTCTCTCAAACAACTTTATTGAAAGTAGGAAAAACTACTCCTAAACTATACAAATGATGGTTACAGGCCACCAGACTTAAAAAAAACTCTTACCTCTTTCATATACTTGATTTTCATCTCCATTTTCATTAGGTAAGCTAGAAAAATCTTGCTCATCAGTTTCAAAAGAAAAATCAACATTCTCCATTAATTCATTTGGAAAAACAAAATAACTCTCTTCATTTTCATAGTGCATATATCAATCATAATTTTCTTCAACATCATGGTCACTATGAAAGAGTGAATCAACATGCTCATAGAAACTAGAAAAAAACTAAAAATCATCATGAACACATGCTAGATGCATGATAGCAATAGGAAACACCAAGACTTCATATTCTACTTTGTTCACAAAGTTGCACATGTCAAGATATTGCAAATCAGCTTGTGTAACTGGGTGTGAGGAGTACATAAAATCCAATCTCTCTACATTTGTAGTTCCATTTGACATCCGATCAGATTCAAAAAGTCTTGAAAATCCTTCACATCCTTCAAAAAATGGATTAGTTACCAAGTTGCAAAACTTATACTGAAAGTGCTCATAAATAACTTGCTGATTACTGTCATTATTTCTTTCCAAAAACTTGTTTGGATGAACTTCAAATCTATCAAACTCATCATCACTAGACTCATCAACATAAAATCAAAACTTAGAATCAGATTCACAACTTCCACACTTTTCCTTTTCATCATATAAACAATCAAAACACATTGCAACATCACCAACATGAGAAGAATTTGAATTAGTACCAAATTTCCCTTTAATAACATCCCCCACATCTAACAAGTCATCATGTGCACAGAAATTTGAGAAAGATGGTTCTAATTCTATATCTCTTTCCATATCAAACTTTGGGGAAGTGACTTCATTAAATGAAGAAACATCCTAAAGGAAAATATGAGCATCCTTAGAAACACTTATGTACCTTTCAAAATCATGAGCTAACAAAGCTGAAATTTCATCAGGGTTCAAAAAGACTTCCTCAAAAATCTTCTCCTCTTGGCTATGATTATAATCCAGATGACATGAAGAACTTACAATGGAAGAACTAATAGTATGATAATCTAAACATTAGAATCATCACCACAATACATTTCCTCTTCCTTGTACAATATCTCTTCACTAGGTATATCATCATTTTCATCACAAGAAGAGTTATCCATACTACTATTAGAACTTTCTTAATTCTCATACATATTGTTGCAAGATTCATTTTCAGTTACATATCCATCTTCATCTTGCCGATTGAAAACATCCAATTCTCTAGATCTAGAATTTATCTCTTCATGATCACAAGACACATTATCATATGGATTCATTACACTCACTCTAACTTTCAGCACATTTGTATTCATCATTAGAAGATTTAACATGAATTCCACTATTATACAAATTAATATCCATTTTCTTGATGTATTCTTCAACTTTCAAAAGCTTTTGTAATTTCAAATGTGTTGGCCAATCAATTGAATTAGGCACAAAGAATTCTAGGAAAACAATGGGTAAAGAAGACTCCTCACGTCTTAAAGAAAAATGCAACTCCATGAGTGCTGATTTTAACTTCATATAAAATGGATCATCTCTTAAACCTTGAATACTTCCTACCATATTTCTTAAAAATCTAACAATCTGATTGCAGAGTCCTTTTCTTATCTCTATAATATCTTCAAGCCCACTTTCATAACTTGGTATACTAACTTCAGATTTGAGATTTCATTCCGTCTTGAAATATAACTTCTACCTCTTTCTTCTAGTGCTAAAAGTCACTAAATAGAGGCACTAATTTCAAACACTTGACTTTTATGAAAAGGGAACACATGAGAATCAAAATACCTTAAGTGCTGATGCTGAAACTCAATCTATTGATCTTGGCATAGGTGTAAACCTGAACTTCTTTACACCATTTATCCAAACCATGTAAAGCTACCACCTCCTTGAAGATGAAAATGAAATGATTGCTATGATTCACTTTCTAACATTTAAATTCTTAAAACAATAGATGCATACAACACTTAAACTATCAATCAAGAATTGATAAATTCTCTTTTCTTGCCAAGATCTTCTTACAAAACTTTTAGATCTGCACAACTAAGTTGAAAATTCTTGAAAAACATTTACATAAAAACAATTTGCATTGGTAAAAAGATCTTTAGAGAGTCGCCACTCATAGTTATGAGAAGGATTTAAAATCTGATTTATCATTTGACAAATCTAAATTAGATATTTCAACTTGTGGAGCTTGCAAATCATCAAACACTTAGAAAAAAGAATTTTTTTTGATCAATTCTGACTCTAATTTTACAACAACACTTTGAAAACAATACCTATCCAGACTGATTGAAGATGAATTCACTAGTAACAATACAATTTGCATTCAACTTTCAAAGCTACTACTATCTTGGACAAGATAACCATTAGGATGCATGATTTTTTGAGTAAGAAACTAGAAATCACATCAAAAAACTTACTGCTACAAGATATTTCATGCACTACCTTCTTGTTATATTGAATCTCCTTTTAAATTATCAAGATTTTTATATCATACAAATTCAATATAATCCCCAATAGAGTCATCATTTTCTTGGCTCCTGAATTAACAACTTTTGAATAACCCAATAATAGGAACAAATACATCTAGAGGTAGCTAACTCCCATGTTCAACATACCTATTCAGACATTGGGGCCAACTATAAGGCTATACTACTTCTTCTTTAGGATTTGCAAGACCTAGGTGGATGAACCTTAGATTCGCTCATATGGTACAAGTTTCAAAGCATACAATCTGAATCTATATAGCAAATGAAACTTGAATATTCTAGTGCTCATGCAAATAACATAGAAATAAAATAGCCAATAACATGACCTATGAACTAGATAAGCTAAGTGAGGGTAAATCCTTTCAGCTCTTCAATATAAAAGGGAAAATACTTTGATTAATGTGTTGAATATTAGCAAAACCAAGGTATGAACAACAAACATATAGATCCTCTAGCTGATCAATGCCTTATCTATTGGGAAATTCCACAAATCACTAACACACATCCTTGGATATCATTTGTACATCTCATATATCAAGACTAGAGATCTATCCTATCACATTATGAATCAGACATCTGCATCAAGACTGAACCTCATATTTGACCTATCCTTCTGTGAAATCTGCAACCCTATGAAATATATCAAGAATTTACTTGTCTCTTTGCTCCAACAACAATACATATTAAGACATACAACTTTAAAGAGTTAACATTATAGACAACATAGATAGGAGACAAGAATTAGACTAAAGATAAAACTCAAATATTGCATTTTATTCATTTCCTTGAAACAAATACAATAGGATGCATGAAAATAACTCATAAAATAACTGAATATACTAGAACTATCTCTAACTACTCTTCAATACAAAGAAAAATGTTGGGCATGAATGATGGGATCACAACTATAGCTTTGCTCAATAGTTTGGAAACAACCAACCATCGACCCTAGAGAGAGAAAAGAGAAGAGACTATAAATAATGGAAGAAATCCTAGATCTACTATGATGCTTCCATTTGTCCACTTGAATAACTTCCACCTATTGATGAAAAAATTCTCTCTACCCTATTCCTATAACTAAAAATTAGATCTTATCTTTGCTATTGAATAATGCTTGAAATATCTTTAGAATGATGGAGAACACAATTGATTGCAAAAGATACTAGATCTGATTGCTAAAACACATGCCAAAACACCTTCCAAATGACTTTATAGAAAAAATGATACACCTATGAACATTTTCCCCCAAATATAGAGCCAAAAAACTCCCTTGGCTACTTTCCAATTGATTTTGAAGCTCCATGACGAAAATACTCATTCTGTTGAGAATGCCCTAGAATTTACAAAAATGCCTATAACTTCTGCCATTGAAGATTTGCACATATTTCGATTGCATATTTGGAAATTTTGTTTTCTCCCCTTTCCAAAGGTATATTACATTCTGCATTCTTAATAAAATTAAAGCCCCTGGTGTGCATTTGAAATTTTTTTCCCTTGGCAATGAACAAAGCTTTTAATGTTGAACAATTAAAAATGTTACATAGCTCAACTATAGATTATATCAACTTCATTTAAAAAATCCAAATGTAAATGTGAGAGCTCAACCTGGGAATCATTTTCTTTTTTAATATTTTAGAATTTCCATTTTACCCTTCAATTTTATTGGGCATCATGTGGTGCATTTTCATTTGACGAATCAACTCATTGCAGGCCCACATAATCCTCATTATTTTCTCTTAAGATCTTACAATCTCCTTACCTTTGTATCTTTGAAGAGGCCTTTTAATTTTTTTATGATCTTACGAGCCACCGCTTATCATAAGATCAGAACACTGGAAGCAATGTCTTTTCTAGAGCCATAAACTTACTCTTAGCATTGAGCCTTATGACCATATGATCACAGCTTCATGTAGCATCAAGCTGTCTTTTATTGCCTTACAATTTTTCAATCATAGTCAACTAACATTTGTCATAGCTTTGAAAACTTTCCTTAACTACTACTTTTACGTCCCAATCATATGCCTGGTTGTAGCCTTTCTTCATCATAGCTTTGAAAGCCTTTATTTTTTCCTTTACAATCATATGCTTAGCATTGTTTTGTGACATCTGAAATGCCATGATCTTCCCTCACGATCTTATGATCCTATATCTGTCATAACATTGGAAGACTTTATTGACATATGCTTATGTGCTTGGCCCCACTTAGCATTAACATTTCCTTTTTTACAATCATACAAGCTTACGATCTAGTGTAGCATCTTGACTCTAAAATTGGAGCCTCCCAATCCTATGAATTCTCATATCTTCTTAGCTCTTCAACTTTCCTCCTTGTGATCTTACGATGAACATAAGATCATAACTCTCAAATTTTCTACATCTTGACCATGCAAAATCTCATGCCATCATAATTCCTCTATCTTAAGCCTTATAATCTCACAATTAGGTGTTAGATCGTAACTCCATTTCCTCTTGCATCCGATCATACAAAAGCCTCAGATTACTTGACACATGTCATGCTTCCTTTTTTTGGGTGCCTAAAATATCTTCTCCTTGGTTGCCAACTATCCATAGTCCCCACGATACAAGATTGCTTTGCCTAAAAAGCACATCTTATAAAGACAATTACTTATTATGCCTCTAGATATTTAAACATTAAAAGTTTCTCTACATTGTGAATGTGGGACTAAACCTTTTCATTTCCTTTCACTAACTGTTATGATCTTGTGATGACCATCTAGCTAACCATCTCACACCTTCACTATAGTTCAAGACTTAACATTTCTTCTAGTTGCTAAACAATGATGGCTCAACCAATTAGCCATAATGCCTCTTTGTAACTGCTAGATACAGAGCCTTTCTTAATCATGCGATGTTGCGACCATTATTTATATTATTTGTCACTTTACTTTGTAGCTAAAAGATCTTAACAACAAATGAAACCTTGGGATGTTGCACTAGCCCTTAACTCAACTGATCTAATTTCCTTTCACACTCTCATAGCTCAAAACTCTAACTCAACATTTCAATCCTTGTGATGGTGCGATGATAATTTTTCAACTACTAATCACTCTATCACAACTACTTACTACTCTCTTTCTTTTAACCCTGCAAAGCTGCGATCAAAGCATTTCACTACTTTGCCACCTTAACTTCAGGTTACCCTTAAGCATGTGTGATGGAGTGATAACTATAAATTTAACTGTTTCTTCTATCTTTCACACTTTTACAACAAATTTTTTTTAGCCAAAAACCCTTGCGATCATGTGATTCCATTGAGTCACTCCTTCGTGACATTGACAGTTAGGCCTAATAATTGTGAAGTTGCGCTAGCCTGTTAATGACTATTTCACATCTTTGCACCCTTCAAAATGGTTAGTGATCATAATGGAGTGATGGAGTGACCAAAAGAAGTTAGCAAGATCATAACTTAAAACACATTAGAGGTGAGACTTACAATATGAAAATAATCAAAGGACTTAGGGATATAGAAAAATAAACAAATGACCAAGGTTTTTGATGTATCCCCATTTCATACTTACATGCCAATTTATGAATAATTCATTGGAACATAGGACATGGCTATTTTCTAGGGTTTTTTTCATGAGGATGGCAACTTTTTTAGAAATCTTAAGCAACAAGACATATTCTCCTCCTAATTTTCAAAGGTATTTCAAATCTTTTGACTGGGTAAAAAATTAGGCTAAAACATTATTCTTCTTGTTTTGGCCTTTTTTTTTTCTTGAACATTTAGGGAGCTATTTACATGATTCCTCATTTGGTTCTTCTACATCTTTTATTAGTTCATGCCTGGGATGCAAGTGATGCATTTGCATATGCAATTTTATCACCTTGGAAAACTGTATTTGATCCTACTAGTTGGGAACAACTGATTGTTCATTTTATTGTACCTAATTGGATGTCATTTCTACAAGTATTCATAATCAACCCAACTAATCAGAAACTAGACCAATTTAACTAGGTTATGGCTTATTTCTTTCTAAAAGTGTTTGATATGATATTTTTTTTTTCTAAAATTTCTTGTGAACTCTACCCATTTTTCATGGTTTGCATTATTTTTGTGCATGATCTTGAGCTAAGTCACTTAGCACAGGTTGAGTGAGCTTTATTATTTTATTATTTGAATTCTAGAATATGTATGTAGTTGGATCAATTTTTTTTTTGTGTGAATATGTAATAAGCATCTTTAAAAAGATCTCTCTATATATAAAGATAACAAGTTGTGCCTATATATATATAAAGATCACAAGTTGTGCAATTTTTCATGTATTGCATTTGCATTTGCTTTTCCATTGCTTATAAGAGTGTTTCAAGGTTGGGAACCACTTCAACATCCTTTGTATAGCTTATAGGTAATGTCATTGGGGCAAAGGCTTCTATAAGTGAATGAGCCTTGTGATTATGGCATTTACACAGAAGTTGAACTTGCTTCTTCAACTCTTGATAGGGTGATCCCACAATAATGGATTTCACTTTTTGACCAATTTTGATACTAAAATCAATATTTTTGAAACAAACCTTACATTTGAGTGACTATATCTCTAAAACTATGAATAATTTCAAGATGACATAAACTAGTGATTTCTAGTACTTTATTCCTACTTTGTAACCATATTTTTTAATTTTAATTTTTTTTAATTTAAGTCAATTTTTTCTTCTCCTCTGAAAAGTGGTACATGTTAAAAATCAATATTTTTAAAGAGTGACAGTCTGCTTGACACACATAACTTTTTTTTTCTAGAAATTATAATGAGGTAATTCTTTTAGCATTAGATTTGTAACATCAATATCTAGAGGATGCATTTGGTTTGATTCAATTTTGTTGAATATTGTATAGATTATGAAGTTTTGAAGTGATATCAATTGTAATTCAGACATACGTTCATTTTGAAACAAATAACTTGAACTCACTTTATCATAAATCTTTTTTTTTTTTTAATGGAAAGCTATCTCAATAACCTATTTCCTAGATAATTTTCAAATTTTTTTGACATAGTTTACTAATTTTCCTGAAGTGTTGAAGTTAGTTGACGTTCAATCAGTAATGAACCTATTATGAGTTAAACTCATATTTGAAAGTCTTAATAAATATAATATGTATTACAATTATAGTAATTGGAAAGCTTGCTCTGAGTAGCAAAAATTGGCATTTTTTATTTTATAGTAGGAGATCATTCATTTTCAATTATGGGTGTAAAAAGAGAAAATTTTATTTTATTTAATTTTTTTTTAGAAAAGAGGGTGGAAATTTTGTAGATTAACATGTTCACATGAACATGATGTTCTCCCAAACATGTAAAAGGTGTTTGTGCGAATGTATGTTTGGGCGAACATGTGGGTCTAAATTTTTTGTCTATCAGAAACTTGATTTGACATATTTGCCCAGACATGTAAAATAATTCATGTTTGCATGAACATGGCAAAATCCAAAAAAACATGCTGATGTTACCTACAGACAAGACAATTTTTTAATAGTGAAGCCGAATGTTTTGTTATTGTGACTTTCTTATAAAGTTATTGCATGAAATTTATCAAGGCAAGGGTAAAATTTTAATTTTTATGATTTTTTAGTGGGAAACAAGAAAAGAAGGCAAAACAAATATGCAAGGAAGAGATCTGATGAAGTAGAACAAAGAAATCTTCAGAAGACTGTGGCACGTTATCATCGAATTAAACAAGGCCTGTAATTATATATTAATTTTTTTTAATTTTCTTGAATTTAATTATGTTTAAATCTTATTATTTTTTATCTAATTTGATTTATATATAAATTTGTTGCAAGCAATCAACAAGGTGAAGGAAATGTTGAAGAAGCTCAATAGAAGAAGAAGTGCATATGGAAGAAAGGTCAAGACACTCCCTGCAAAGTCTCAAAAAATGAATGTTGAAGAAGGTTCAAGATTAATCCCTACAAAGGTTCAAATAATACAAGCCAGAGAAGGGTCAGAATCTTTCCCTATAGAATCTCAAACAATGAATGTTGGAGAAAGCTCAAGACCGTTCCTTGTAGAAATTCCAGTAACAGAAGTCAGAGAAGGGTCAGGATCAGGTGCAGGAACTGGTATGGACAAACTCATAAATATTGCCTAATCTGTAAAGAATGGTATTTCTTATTAAAATTTAGATCATTTACTTAAAATAAATGTGGATAAATTGTGAAGACTTGCGGCTATTGTTCAACCCTTAAGTTTGTCTAAGAAAAGGTCAAAGAATAAGAAGATAAGAGAAATTATGACTAAATTTGATAAAACTGAAACACTTGAACAAGCTTAGTTTCTTTCACTTTTGCTTACACAAAAGAAGTTGCAAGAGGCATTGAAATTGTTAGGTGTAGACACAACATCAAAGAAGAGAATATTTTCTAACATGAAAACTGTTGTGGTTGAAAATGTTAAACAAGGTTTGAGAAACATAGGAAAATAGTCTCAAACTAAAGATAAGTCCATGGCAAGAAAACTGATGTTGATGTCTATTGTAAATAAGAGTATGACCCAAAATAGACAAGAGTATGACCCAAAATAGACAAATATATTCAATTTCATCTAAAATGGGTTTTAGTAGGAAAACAATGAGAGAATATGTTAAGAGAAGATTAATTCTAGATGACAGTACTATGGAGGGCAATTGGACAATCATGTGTAGAGCACCTCATTCTGATAGGATTGAAGAGGTATTAAAAAATTTAGTCATACCATTTTGGAATGATAACACTCATCCTTCATCAAATAGTAGAGATGTTATTAGGCATAGGATTGCATCTAGTCAATATGAATGATGCAGGAGCATCCAAAGGTATAAGGGCAATCCTGTGTCAACCAAAAAAATGTACTTAGACTTAATTTCTGTTTCATGTGTTTTCATTTTTGGATACCCATTTGGATCAAATAACGGTTCCAACTCTCATAGTTCCACTATCAGTGTTCTAGGATAGAGTATTTGAACACCTTGGGATATGTGTAAATGCCAAAAAAATAGGTGTATGTAATTGAGCCATCATTTTGGTGAACTAGAAGGTATAAATTGGCCAAATGATTGTCATTTTAATTTAGAGCATTCCAGAAAAAGAATTAGCTCAAAAGGCCCCACAGTTTGAAAGTTATCACCATTTTTCAGTTTTTGGAGACATCTTAAGAATGCTTTGAAGTTAGGTTAGCGGCATTAAATGAACTCAAAAAGGGCCAAAAAATGGGGGAAAAGTGAAGCTGGTCCATAGGGCTATAGAGCGCTTCGAGAGCTTTCCAAAAATGTAAGCGGTTCATCAATCGGAGCTACGGTTCAAAAGTTATGCCTCCTGGAAGTTCGGTTACTGTTTCTGGATTCTTCTAGATTTGCGTCAACTTCTAATGCAACTTCTGGAGCCTTCTATTTGGTTGGTGGATGCCAAATAGCACTTTCTAGAATGTATTCCTAATCTTTAACCTTTCAAGGTCTATTTAAAGACATTTTTGGCATTGTAAAAGGCAGTTTGGAGTGGAGTTTGAGAGGAGGTACTAAAAGGAGAAATTATCTCTAGACTTATACTATTGTAAGCCCTTAGGGCATGTTTTGAAGTCTATTTTCTCTATACTGAATGTACTAGCATATTTTCACAGTTAATAAAATTTCTCCTTTCCTATTGTGTCCATTCTGTGCTTGGGTCGTGTCCCCATCAATGAACATCATACAAAATATTGGTTGGAGACAACACAACATGAGTTATATTTGTCATTTTGTAGTGAACATCCTAATGTAAAAGTTGGGCAAACATTGTTTGAAAAATTGAAGCCATACTTTGTGAGGCCAAACATAGTGTTTGAAACATGTTGTTGTCATCATCATATTGAGTTTGATCTCTACTATCAGGTATTTCAAAAGTTTGCAGAAGACACATAAGGTTTTCATGCTCCTCCTCCTAATAGGAGAAGTGAGTTTATATCATCCATTCTATGTGACAAAATAGATGATCCAGTTGGTCAAATAAATTGCATCAAAGGATTATGTGAAATATATGGTGAATTGGCTTTATTTCCTTTGAAAATTGACAATATTGATGTAACAAAAAAATTGAATTGCAAAAGTTACAAGTATGTGAAGAAAGAAAAAAAGTTAGGGAAAGAGACAAAAAGGTTGGAATATGTTGAAGAGGAGTTAGCTATTATAACATTTATGGATAGATTTAAGAATTTGATTCAACCTTATATTTGTCACACATTTTTTGCAAAGTGGCAAGCACAACGGTTTCAAACTTTGAGAGATAATTTTCTACTTGGAATGATTGTATTAGTTGTTGATTTTGTAGAGAACTATTCCTTTGTTCATCAAAAAGAAATTCAATCAGATTATTTCTTTTCTAAGTAGGTCACTATTATGGTACATGTTTGTTATAGACATGCACAGTTAGATTTGGATGGTGTTCAAAGTATAGTTCAAGCACAAGTAATTAAAAAGGAATATCATTTTTATATAAGTGATTATAAAGAACATGAAATTCTCTATGTAGAACATTGCTTCAATATGTTCTTTTCTTATTTGAAAGAAAGAGACATAAATGTTGATAAGCATTATGTTTGGTTTGATGGATGTGCTGCACAGTTCAAATTAGCTAGACCATTTTATGCATTATGCAGATATCATCGCAATGAGAATATAAAACACATATTGAATTTCTTTGAGAGTGGCCATGGAAAAGGTGAACATGATGGTGCTGGAGCTTGCATCAAATGTGCTTTGCAAAAGTATCAAATGAATTATCAAGAAATTCGTATAAATGATGCATATAATGTTATTGAATGATGTAAGACACATTTTTCGTCAAACAAGGTCAGGACATCATCAACAATGAGTCAACAAGTACCATATAGACTATTTTGGGAGATAATAGGTATGGATGTGTACATTTGTTTAAATTTTATGTAATTAAGTTATAAAATTGTATTGTTAAGTTTTATCTTTCAATTCATTGAAGTTTAAATTTAATTTGTCCATATTTTCAATTGAATGAACTTTCAGGTGTTAATAGAAAAAATATGCATGGTTGCAAGATGATAGAAAAGACACGTTCCTGACATTTAGTCATGAGTATAGATAATTGCAATTGGACATTGAAGACAAGAGAATACTCATGATTTTGTGATAGTTGCATTGATGAAGACTATCAAGAATGCATCAATCAAACCCATGGATATACAGGGGCATGGATTTCGGTACCACTTGATGTTACTGATACATTTGATAAAGATGATAATTTTTTTGATGATATTTCATTGATTTTTGATGATTATAATCATATCTCTGGATTGGTAAAAGTGGGTAAGTATCATAAAAATTAATCACAAATTGTCAGTTAATCTCAACTTGTTATTTAATTATCAATTTGAACTATCTTATATATATATATTGTACACATGTAACATGTATACTTGTTATGCAGAAGATATCTTTGCAGTGATTGCTGAGCCTGAAAATCATGAAGGTGTCAGTTATTATTTATTACAATGTACTGCAGAGAAGATAAGTTATATGATCCTAAAGAAAGTGATGAAATGTTGTTCCCTATAGGTATTATACATACATGTGTGCACATACATATATGAATTTATATATATATATCTAGGTAACTTTATATCTATCAAATTTTAAAATATTTAAATTAAATGTGGTGCAAGTTCTATTGTAATAAAGGGAATATATTTGAAGCAAGATAAAATAATCCAACATGGAATAGACTTTGTTGATTATCAACCTGACAACAAGGTTTTACAATATAGCCCCTAGTTGTTGCTATTGGGCTTTACCTACATCCAGTCAAATTTAAGCATGTACATCACAAGTGGAGACTAGACAATGAAGATCATGAGAAGATATTACATGTTATAAGTGTACATCATGGTTGAACTGACCTTTGAGATTTATTTTATAATAATTTGAATTAATTTAAAGTTAGTTTACTGTACAGGGTCATAACTCTTAGTTTATTAGTTTATTAATGTGTTTTTAAACATATACATTTTAATAATATTAATTACCATGGATGAATTTAATAATAACAACTTGATATAAATAGGCAATACAAGTTAGTTGGAGCTTACACAATCATTAGATAGATATGTATCAAAGATAATTTAATATGTTAGAATTTCTAAATATCAACTTCTTTTCAAACTATTGAATTTCATCTTGAATTAAATGTGTTTTTAATTGTATGATCATACTCTTAGTTATCATTAGTTTATTAAACAACTATATAAGTTAATAATATTAGTTACCATGTATGAATTTAATAATAACAACTTGATCTAAATAGGCTTGATATGTAAGTTAGTTGGAACTTACACAATTATTAGATAGATATGTATTAAAGATAATTTAATATGTTATCTAAATTCTTTTGTCAACTTCTTTTCAAACTATTGAATTTCATCTTGAATTAAATGTGTTTTTAAAATTGTATGATCATACTCTTAGTTATCATTAGTTTATTAAAAAACTATATATTAATGTTAGTTTATTATAGGGTCATACTCTTAGTTTATTAGTTAATTTTAATGTGTTTTAAAATATTATATTTTGTAAAAGTTTTTAAAAATAATATATCAAGGCTTACCTAGTTAGCATATTTTTATCCACATAAAACTAATATTTATCTTTAGCCCTACTAATTGATAATGTAACAAATATGTATCTTTCTAGTCCTACTAATTAATTTAACAAATTTGTATCTTTATTCCTACTAATTGATTACCAAATATGTATCTTTAGTCCTACTAATTATTTATTTTATAATGATTACATAAAAATATAATGTTTTAAATTTGTAATCTAAATCATTTGGGTTAATTTAGTAGTTTTAAGCACCTATATTAATTCAATTCAATCACCCTATAAATTATTATTATTATTCAAAATTATAAATTAGGCTCATCGATCAATTTGGAACTTCTTTGAATATTTAACTATTGAAGTAGGTAGAGAGAAGTTAATTTGATTATTTTATAATGATCACAATAAAATCTAAAGTTTAAAATCTATAATCTAATTCATGAAGAATGTTCTACTAAAATAGAAAAAAATACACATACACATACATGTACGTCTCAAGAATAAACATCTATATCTAATATCTCTACTAAAATTCATGCATATGCAAACTGTGAGTCTCGTATAAACATGTATGTAGCAAAATATAAAAATTCATATACATGTGACCATCCAACTACTAAAGTACTAAATAGTCAAATAAATAGTGAAACATGTACATGCTATCGAGGTACTAAAATACACATGTGTATGTAAGTCTCCAAAATATACAAAGTCTCCAATATATAAATGCATCAAAATGTATATAAATCTACTACTACTAGAGGGACCCCTCAAGATGCATACAAACAAAATGACCCTTTGATCGAGTCTCCTTTACATCTTGTGGCCGATGCGCATCAACCAAGCCTTGCAAAAAAAAAATTAAAAAAAAAAAAAAAAAAAAAAAAATATATATATATATATATATATATATATATATATATTAGAACTATCTAAGCACACACACACACACACATGCGCACACACACACACGCACATGCACACGCACACACGCACACACACACACACACATATAGACACACACAAATATATATATATATATATATATATATATATATATATATATATATATATATATATATATATATATATATATATATATATATATATATATATATATATATATATATATATATATAGACACACACATGTATGTACATGAATTAAATATGAGTGCATATATCTAGTTTGAAACATAAATAACTTTACAAACTATTTAAAACTTGTACCTGAGCACTACTGGGTGTCTCAATAGAATCATCTCTTTGACGTACATGCCATGACCCATTAGTAGATGTAATCATGTGCTCGATGACCTATGCTTGCATGATTTATTATAACTTAAATTAAATATCTATCTGAACCAAAATTTTAAATTTCATATATTTAAATTTAAAAATAAATTATATATATACATGTACTTGGGTCTCTGGAGGTGGAGGATGATCAAAAGACTCCATCGTATCATCTATTGATGCAACTCTACTGTCTAAAACATTAGTGTGTCCTAATACTCCATCATCATCTCTTGAAACTCCAACACCTACTGAACCACCCTCAGTGCCACAATCTCCAACTGCTAGTAATGACGAGTGAAGTGGAATGTGTAATTGGCTGGGTAATGGTGTAGAATTAGTGCCGGGTTGGAATAACATGTCCATGTACGATGAAAATCCCATGCTTAGACTAGTATCAATCTCAGATAACCCTTGTAACTACTCACCAAAATCATCAAGGCCCTCAGCTATGATCCTAACATCTCCAACTCGTATGCCTAAGTCATCTGTAGAGTGTTGTGAGCCTGGTGTAGAATGATGTGAGCTATGCTGTGTGGTGACTGTCACTGGTGTGGCTATGCTTGTGGAACTATAGGGCTCTAATGGTGTCTAGTGGCATCCATTACTAAGTGAACTGGCATCCCCTATGTATCAAAAATATAATTGAATCTCTGCAACAGATCCTCCAAAAAATATAGTGCTAAATCCATGTGTGTGCTATCCTGAAAGAGTAAAAACATTGCCTAATACTGGTAGTCCAACAACTCTATATATGCCTCATCAGGGGAGGTGCCTGAAGTGCTATTGGATGCCTTTGAAGATGGTCGACCTGGATGACTCCATCGAGTGTGAATATAACAACCAAGAGAATCAAATGTGATACTAGCAACTGTAGATGCAATGTGTCCAATACTGTCAATTGCTCCCCACTGGGAAGCAATGACAACGCTATCTACAATAGGCGCTAGTGCTAGAGTCACTGAAGGAGTCTCTGTCCAATGAGTTGTCTCACATTTGGAGGTGGTAGATGCTATGCACTGTGATACTGGTCACAATTTGTGATCTGACCATGCCCTTATCTACAATAATCTGGAATGTCTAAGTAGTTGACATTGAGCCCCATGTAGAACTCAATGTATAAATGTTGTGCAAAATAAAGAGGCATCTAATCATTATTAGGATAACGACCATGTACAGCTGAAAAATGAGGATAGATCATACTAGCAATAATAGGATCTTTCCATCATGTCACTTGATAGCCTCTCACCCTACCCTATGTACCCTAATATGATGGAAAGAGATCTCATTTTATGACATCTTTGTGGGCCACCCTCTTGACGTCATCATAAGATGCATCCCCTAAAATCTTAGCTCTTAGCTCCCTAGATATTGCAGCTAATACATCAAAGGTAAATGAATGATGAGCTCTAAATCTAGCAGACAGATCCTATAAACTCCTACATATGGTAGCACATATTTCTCTATAGAGACCATCATCAGAGGACAATATAGACTGCTCTAATCTAACAACCTCTTGCTTTGAAAATGAAAATAATGCATCCATATTGATGCATGGAAGTGGCACAAAAGGAGCCATAGTAGGACCTCTAGCAGAAGCTACAAGTGTAGGACCTCCAACAAGAGCTGCACCAAGAGCCACGCTAGGACCTCCACCACTTGGAGCCACACTAAGAGCCACACCAGGAGTTGTAACTTGAGCCTCACCACAAGCCCTATGATGAGCCACAACACAAGCCCCACCATGAGCTGCATCACAAGCCCCACTCTGAGAAACATGATGAACTATATGAGGAACTGCAGTAGGAACCACATCAGGTGTCGCAGTAGGAACCACATTAGGAGCTGCAACAGGAGCCGCAACAGAAGGAGTCACAACAAGAGATTCATTTGTGCCCTTAGGATGATGAGAAAGCTGATCGTTTGAACTCAGATCTATACAATGATGAAGCTAATATATATTGTAAATTTACACATATAATGTATATATGTATGTATGTCTAGTCTAGTACACAATTTTTTTATTTAAATTAAAAGATATGTAATCACATACATAATGTCTAGATAATCTGTAACTTGTATCAATAAAATTTATACATGAATGAACATGAGAGTTAGAGTTAGGGAACTTGAGTTTTTAGAACTTTAGGATAAAAGATTACCTAGGTTTAACTTAAAGGGTTCATGAACTTGAGTTAAAGATTAGGGTTTCATTTAGATTAAAGGTTTTGGTTTCTAGGGTTATGTTTAGATTAGGGTTCAATGAATTAGATTAGGGTTTCATTTAGATTAAAAAGGGTTTGAGTTTTTAGTTTTGGATTACATTAGAGTTTGAGTTAAAGATTAGGGTTTGAGTTTTTAGTTACCAAAAATCTTACATTAGAGTTTGAGTTAGATTAAAGGGTTTCATTTCTAGATCTAAGGGTTTGAGTTTGAAGTTAGGATTATATTAGGGTTTGCTCATTAGGGTTTGAGTTATATTAGGGTTTCAATTTGAGTTCTAAACCTAGGTTAGATTAGGGTTTCAGTTACTATTCTAGGGTTAGGTTAGGGTTATCTAGTTAGAAATTAATAGGGTTATGATTCTAGATTAGGATTTGAGTTAAAGATTAGGGTTTGATTAGATTTTAAATGATTTAAATGATTAGGGATTGAGTTCTAGATTAAAGGGTTTGGTTAGGGTTACAGTTGTACAAATTACTTAAGGTTTGAGTTAGGGTTTGATTTAGATTAGGGTTTGAGTTAGATTACCTAGTTTGGTTATGGTTTGATTTAGATAGGGAACTACTATTCTAGATTAGGGATCATGATTAGGGTTTGATTTAAAGATTACATGGTTTACTTAAACTTTATAAATTAGGTTTTGAGTTTTCAATTAGGATTAGATAAATGATTTAATTATAGAACTTCAAATGATTTAGATTAAAGGGTTTTCAAGTTAAAGATTAGGGTACACATGATTCTTGGGTTTGATAAATAGATCTAAGAGTTTGGTTAGGGTTTGATTTATAGGGAACTTACATGGTTAGCTAGGGTTTGTGTTAGATTAGGGTTTGATTAGGATTTCATTAGGGTTTGAGTTAGGTTAACTTGAGTTAGATTAGGGTTTCAATTTGATTTAGGGTTTAAAGATTAGGATTTTAGTTGTACGATTAGGGTTAGGTTAGGGTTATCTAGTTAGATTAGGGTTATGATTAAGATTCTAGGATTTGAGTTAAAGATTAAGGTATGATTAGGGTTCAAATGATTTAGATTAGGGTTTGAGTTCTAGATTAAAGGTTTGGTTTGGGTTACGTGGTTGTACATTACTTAAGGTTTGAGTTAGGGTTTGATTTAAAGGGTTTGGTTTAGATTAAAGGGTTTGAGTTAAAGATTAGGGTTTGGTTAGGGTTTGATTTCTAGGGTTATGATTAGATTATGGTTCATGATTCTAGGGTTTGATTTAAAGAAATTAGTAGGGTTTGAATTTTCAGTTCGAAAATTAGATTACGGTGATTTATAGATTAGGGTTTGCGTTAAAGATTAGGGTACATGTATGTAAGTGATTAGGGTTTGATTTAGATTAGGGTTTGGTTAGGGTTTGATTTATAAGGTTACAGTTAGATTCTAGGGTTTGTGTTAGATTAGGGTTTGATTCTAGAATTTCATTTTGATTTAAAGGGTTTGAATTAGATTAGGGTTTGAGTTTTCATTTAAGATTAGATTATTTAAGGGTTTCAATTTTTAGTTACAATTATATTACGTGGTTTGAGTTAAGGTTTGGTTAGGGTTTGATTTCTAGGCTTACCTTAGATTAGGGTTTGAGTTAGATTCTAGGGTTTGGTTTAGGTAGGGTTTCATTTAAAGATTAAAGGGTTTGAGCTAGATTAGGTTTTGGTTACAGTTTGATTTCTAGACTTACAATTAGATTAGTGTTTTCAGTTAGATTAGGGTTCATGATTAGGGTTTGAGTTAGATCTAAGGGTTTTAGGTTTTAGTTAGGATTAGATTAGGGTTACGGTTCTAGGGTTACATTAGCTCGTTTCAGTTATAGAACTCCAGGGTTAGATTAGTGTTAAAGAGTTTTCAAGTTAGGGTTACAAATTAGGGTTAGAGTTTGAGTTAGGGTTAGGGTTATGGTTAGTGTTAAAGGGTTGGAGATAACTCATTCTAGTATTTTCTAATTTTCTACACTAATTTGTTTTTTATATCATTTTTTCTAATGTTTTTCTAATATTTCAAGTTTAATATTTTTTCTAACATTTTGTAATGTTTTTTCCAAATATTTTATAATGTTTTTCTAATATAAAATATTTTTTCTAATATTTTCTAATGTTATATACTAATTTATTTTCTTTAATGTTAATATTAATATTTCCTAATGTTATAATACTAATTTTTTTCTAATATCGTAGATTAACGTATATTTAATAATTCACTTAGTAATGTTTTTCTTGTAATTCTACACTATTGCTTTTAAAATATTTTATTATTTTTTTCTAATATTTTCTAATTTTCAAAACTAATATTTTAAAATTTTTTTTCTAATATTTTCTAATATTTTTTCTAGTATTTTGTCATAGTTTTCTAATATTTTCCAAACTAATATTTTTAAATATATTTTCTAATATTTAAATGTAATGTTTTTTCTAATGTTTTTCTAATAAGACTAATATTTTTCTATTTTTTTTTCTAATGTTTTTATAATAAAACTATTTTTTTCTAAATTTGTTTCTAATTAAACTAATGTTTTTCTAATAAAACTAATATTTTCCTAACTTTTTTTTCTTTCTAATATTCTATGTTGCTAGTATACTATTGTTTTTTAAATATTTCACTTAGTAATGCTTTTCTAATAATTCTACACTATTGTTTTTTTAATATTTTATAATATTTTTATAATATTTTCTAATTTTCAACACTAATATTTTTAAAAATATTTCTAATATTTTCTAATGTTTTTTCTAATATTTTCTCATATTTTTCTAATTTTTTCCAAACTAATATTTTTAAATATATTTTCTAATGCTTTTTTAATATTTAAAAGTAATGTTTTTTTATAAAGTTTTTATAATAAAACTATTTTTTTCTAAATTTGTTTCTAATTAAACTAATATTTTTGTAACAAAACTAATATTTTTCTAATATTTTGTAGACTAATGTTTTTAAAAATATTTTCTAATATTTTCTAATATAAATGTAGTGTTTTTTCTAATGTTTTTCTAATAAATCTAATATTTTTCTAAATTGTTTCCTAATGTTATACTAATATTTTTCTAATATTCTAGATTAACATTTTTTTAATATTTTCTAATATTTTTCTAATATTCTAAACTATTGTTTTTGTAATATTTTCTAATATTTATGTAATTTAACACTAATTTTTTTCTAGATTTATTTTCTAATGCTAAATTAATATTTTTCTAATATATAACTAACATATACGAAAAATATTATAAATGTTAAATTAATAGAATTAAGTAACACAAATAAACAATAAAAATATTAAATTAGTTCATGAAAATGTGCTTTGAAAACATAAAAAACATAAAAAACATTCAAATAATAACATATAAACATACCCGAAATAGCGCGATGATGAGAATCTGGAGGAGAATGACAAAAAGTGACACAACATGCTTACCAATCCGATAAATTTGCTCCAATGTCCAAATCAAATTTACCTCCCATAAAAATGAATAGTAAAATGGGAAAATGGGGTTTTTGAAAGCAAAATAGCCATAAAATATGTTCGAGTGAACATATTAATGAGGTATGTTCGCTCGAACATACCTCATATATATGAAATATGTTAGCACCAACATATATTTTTATTATGTTCATGTGAATATAATGAGTATGTTTGTGTGAACATATCATAAGTATGATTTGCAGATTTTGCAATTTTTTTGATTTGCTTCGTCCCACAAAAGTGGAACCCATTATTGTGGGTTCACCCTGCACTCAACTCTTCACTGCAGTTATTCTTCCAACAGTGAGAATAGCTGCTACAATTTCCTAGGAACCAAGGGACCCTAAACCTATGCTACATTTTTTGGAGACATGGGAGAAGTTAATACAAGCTTCAGTACTTCATAACATTCTAGATCATTTAGCGATGCACAAATTAACAATAACAATAGATACTTGGGATCCTCACAATGAGACTATACCAATACACGCATGGTTACATCATTGGCTTCCATTGTTGGGCCAATGTATGGAGCCTTTATATCCAACCATTCATTATAAGTTGGGGAATGCACTTCATGCCTAACATGCAAGTGATGCATTTGCATATGCAATTATATCACCTCGAAAAATTGTATTTGATCTTGTTAGCTGGGAACAACTGGTTGTTTATTTTATTGTACCTAATATGATGATAGTTCTAAAGGAATTTGTAATCAACCTAGCTAATAAAAAACTTGACCAATTTATGTGGATTATGGCTTGTTTCTTTCTAAAAATATTTGCTATAATATGTTTTTGTAAAATTTCTTGCAAACTCTACCCATTTTTCCTGGTTTGCATTATTTTTGTGCAGGATCTTGAACTAAGTCCTTAGCACTGGTTGAGTGAGTTTTATTATTTTATTTTTTGGATTTAAGAATATGTATGCAACTAGAAATGTTTTTATTTTGTGAGCTAATATGTAATAAGCCCCTAAAAAAAGATCTCTTTGTATATATAAAGAAATACATGTTTAGAAGGAAATATAAAGACATACATGTTTAGAAGGAAAAGAAAAGAATATTTAACATAGGTACCTCTTCTCCCCTTGAAGAAATCATAGAGAAAGGGCACAAAGATCATAAGGGCATGCCATGCCAATGAAATCGTAGAGCAAGGGCATGGAAAAAAAATTGTAGAGCAAGGACACAACAACAAAATATAGAGATCATGAGGGCACACCATTGAAATCATAGAGAAAGGGCATGAAAATTAAATACAAAGATCACAAGGGGACAACAATGTTTAGAATTCTCCACACTCTTTCACGTGCAATTTTCCATATCCAAAAAAAATGGTTTATGATTTATGTCATTTTTTAAAAATACTTACAAGGGCATCGCAATTATGACGACGTCAGGGACAATTGCAAAAAAAATATGAAAATGACCACAAATTACACCGCCATTGCAAATTTACATCACAATTTGACCCCAAATGTTGTAGTGTATGTCGTTACTCCATGAGGCTTTGACTAAATTATCATTTGTATATATCTTTTCTAGCTTTAATTGTCGATCATCCAAAACTAACCAAATGAAATGGTACTGCAGCTATATGTGTTTTGTCTTTGAATATAGTGAAGAATTATTCGCAAGATGAATGCCATTTTGGCTATTTGTAAGAAAATAATTATCCCTCTATGGGTGTCCAAATTCTTCTAGGAAGAACTAAAGCCATATAATCTCTTTGGCTTCCTCTATAGCAACAACATACTTTGCCTCTATAGTGGATAAAGCATTCACCTTCTTTAACCTAGAAACCCAGTTCATTGTTGTCCCACCAACAGTAAATACATAACCTATAGTAATCCACCTGGTATCAATATCCCCTACCAAATTTGAGTCAACATAGCCTTGTAAGTTAGTAGTATAACCCCAAAAATGTAAACACTCACTGGATGTTCTTCTCAAATATTTGAGAATGCATTTGACTACATTCCAATGCTCAATTTATGGATGACTCATATACCTACTAAAAAATCTCATTGCATGTGAAATATCTTGCTACATACCATATCATATATCAATCTTTCTATTATTGAAGCATAGTGTACCTTCGACATCTTATCCTCCTCTTCTCGTGTCTTGGTACACATCTCCTTGGTCAATTTCAAAAGACTAGGTAAAGGTGTGCTGATAGCTTTAGCATTCTCCATAGAGAAATGTTGCAAGACCTTCTCAATATAATCAACCTGAGATAAAGTCAAATTTTTTTTCTTCCCCCAAATCTTTCATAGAAAGTGAATGTGCTAACTATTCTTTTAAACCCTTAATGTGATCCAAGTTAGACCCAACTACAAGTATATCATCAAAATATAAACATAAAATAATGTAGTTTTCATCATCCAACCTCTTAAGATAAATATAATGATCTGAATGACACTTGTTATAGCCATGCTCATGCATAAAAATGTCAAATTTTAGATACCATTTCCGAGGTGCTTTCTTCAAGCCATATAAACTTTTCTACAATCTGCACACTAAGTTATCCTTACCTTTGACCTCACATGCCTATGGTTGTATCATATATATCTCTTCATCCAAGTCACAATGAAGAAAGGTTGTTTTAACATCAAGCTACTCCAAATGCAAATATTCAGTAGCCACAATGCTTAAAACAATACAAATATAAGCCATTTTAACAATAGGAGAAAATATCTTATCAAAATCAATGCCATTTTTTTGTGCAAATCCTTTTACAACTAACTTGGCTTTAAATATTTTCTTACTTCCATCCTCTTCTTTCAACCTATAAACCTATTTATTATGTAAAGCCCTTTTACATGTAGACAACTTACATAAGTCCCAAGTCTTATATTTCAGCAAGGAGTCCATTTCTTATGTCATTGTAGACTCCCACCGAATCTTAGTAGCCATCTACACAACTTCACCATAACATTCAGGTTCAACAATATTGGTGAGTAAAATAGAGTACAAAGAAGGATAAAAAAATTCTAGGGGTCTACTTATCCTTGTTGACCATCTAACATTCACTGTGGTGTATGATATTTATTGTTGTGGTTGTTGTTGAGAATGAGGGATTGCTAGAACATCATCTTTTGGAGTATAATCCAACACTACATAATCATTTTTTTTCTTCTCATGTTGCTACAATAGATCTTTGTACAACAGTTTCTTATTAAATATGACATCCCTACTTCTTACAATATTACAATTTTCAAAATTTCAAAGCCTATAACCAAATTCATCAATGCAATATGCAACAAATACATATCATTGACTTAGCTTCTAGCTTGGTTCTACTTTTAGAATCTATATGTGCAAATGCTTTACAACATAAAGTTTTGAGAAAAGAATAACTCACCTTCTTACTAGTCCATGCTTCCTCTAGAATACCACAACCCAAAGGAGTAGAGGGACCTCTATTAATCAAATATACAATAATATTGAAAGCCTCCTCCCACATGTTTAAGGGAAACCCACCATGCAACCTCATGCTCCTTGCACTCTCCATTATTGTCTTGTTCATGCATTCAACCACTCTATTTTATTGTGGAGTCCTTAGAATAGTTTTTTTTCTAGAAATACCATTAGTGGAGCAATAATATTCAAATTCATAACTACAATACTTACCACCATTATCAGATCTGAGACATTTAATCTCTTACTAGTCTAATTTTCAACCAAGCACTTCCATTTCTTAAAAGTTTAAAATACATTAGATTTTTGTATAAGAAAATAAACCCATACTTTTCTAGTTGCATCATCAATAAAGTTAACATAATGATGAGAGCCACCAAGGGAAGATATCTGAGCTGGTCCCCATACATCTGTATGCACAAGCTCTAATTTCTCATTTTTCTTTACCTTCCCACTCTTCACAAAACTCATTCTCTTTTGTTTTCCATACATACAACTCTCACAGAAATCTATATTAACACATTTCAAACCTAGTATACTTTATTTGAATGAAGTAATTTCATGCCTTTCTCACTCATATGCCAAAGTGTATTGTGCCATAACACTATATCAAAATTTACAACAACTATTTGTTCTCCCTGCTCAAATATTGGAGCAACTATTCCTCAACATTCATTTTTCTCTGAAACAATTAAAGTAGAAGGAATAGTATGACCTGTACAAAGATATGAGGTACCTAATTTCTCACCTTTTCTATAACAAGGGAATCTTTTGAAACTTTCCAATTTTTATCATTAAAAGTAACTACACAACATTCATCACTGAGTTGCCCTACTAAAATTAAATTCCTACTCAGCCTTGAAACATGTCTTACCTCATGTAGTAGAAAATGATTCCCATTTTGCAACTTAATCTTAACTTTTCCCTTTCCAACAATCTGATTGGGTTCATTATCCACCAAATAAACAAGCACATAATCCCCTTAGACATAATTAATAAAATAACCTCTATGGGGTGTAGCATGAAATGAAGCCCCATAATTTAAAACCCAAGAATCATCAACACTTTTTAAAGAAAGAAGCAAAGCATTTTCTTTGGATTTGTTACTTACCACATTTGTTTCCATGTTCCCTTTTGGTTTATCTCCTTCATTGTTCTTTCAAGTCCAACAATATTTCTTCCTATGCCCTAATTTACCACAGTACTAGCAATCTCTTGGTCCTATGGATTGAGACCTCTTCCCCTTTGATTTTTCTCTTGATTTCCCAAGATTCTCTAAATTAATTCCTCTCTTAGTTGTTCTTCCTCTACTTTGTGCTTTCAAAGAACTTCCTAATATAGATCCACCTAAGATTTTCCTATGAGTTTCCTCACTCAGAATAACACCAATCATATCATCAAAATTTAGGGTATTAGATCTAGAAATAAAATTACTCACAATGATAACCAAGCCATTCTAGCTTTTAAGAAAAGAACACAAAATAAAAAGAGCCCTAATTTCTTCATCAAAATTGACATTCATAGATGATACCTAACTAGTAATTATATTCAACTCATTTAAATGATCTAAAAATAGATCCACCTTCTGCCATCTTCATATTAAATAGATGCTTTATGAGAAATACCTTATTTGAAGCAAAGGGCTTTTCATACAACTTTGCTAGGGTTTGTATCAACTCTTCCATTGTCTTTTCTTTTGTAATATTAAATGTCACCAATGGTGCCAGACATAATAGAATTCTTCCAAGTGCCTTTTTGTCTAAAATCTCTCAATCCTTACGTATCATAGTTACATGTTTCTTGGTTTTTCTTTCCAATGGCTTCTATCAATCCTTTTGATAAAGATAGTCCTCTATTTGCATTTTTCATAACTAAAATTTTTTCCCATTAAAATTCTCAACCTTCAACTTACCCTCATTCACCATCATTCCCACTCAACCATGAGACTCCCACTCAACCCTAGGAATTTCTTGCATATGATAATTGAAAAATAAGCTTCCACTGATACCACTTGTTAGGATTAACCACAAACAAAAATAAAAATTACATGCAAATATAACCAATATTAGAAAATAATAAATCACACAAAAGAGAATAGAAGACACCAATATTTAACATGGTTCACCCAATCCCTATACTACATCTACCAAACAACGAGTCTAATGTTATTATTATCTAGTGATTACAACTTGATCAGTCACCATAAACTAATAGTAGTAGCAAAAATTGTTATTTATGGAGGTTTAAAATAGATACTAAGTGGGGGGAAGGGGGTGCGTGAATCATAATCTATAACAATTTATACTTTTCACAAATTCATCTACATCTATCAATAACATGTGCATGCTCCTTGCTATTCAAACATTTCCATAAAAAGTCTTCTAGATGGTTCCATGTTTTTCCTCTTCATCCTAATCATTGAACATATATATAGGGATATGTGATCCATGTCATGTAAATGTTTTGTAACAATTTCTTCAAAACTTAAATACACTTTCTAGGTTGGCTTGATAATCATTTTTCCTAAAACTCTATTCCATTCCTAACTTTTATGTAAACTCTACATTGCTCGGTCTTTACTTTTTTGTTGCTTGATATTACTATTTCTTAGCCTTTGTTAAACTTATGATACTTGGCATATATTTTACTTGAAGCCTACTATATCACTCAGTACTTGTATACTTGGAATTTAATTGATCGCTAATGAGCTTGGTACATATAGATAATTACTCTCTAACCATACACTTACTTGGCTTCTATAGAACTACTCAGTACATACTATCTTATGTACATGACAGACCTATGTAGAGTAACTCAATCATAGTGATGACCATCTCACTCTACCTTGTAAATGACTAAGTGGTTAACACTAATAGACAACAATGCTTAGAGATACCAACAATTTCCCCCTTTAACATTAGTGAAAAAAACACTTTGTCATATTTACATCACTACAATTTGATGAAATGAGCTCTTCTCCTAAGTCTTATGACTTATGAAAAATGAATACTAAATTTATCACTACCTTTATAATATACCTATATATCTTCCTCTTTTCTTTAATATAATCTCTCTTCCATATACATTTCTCCCTTGTATACTTTTCCCCCTTGTTTTTGAACACTTTATGTCACTACTGCTAGGGTTGAAAGAGTTCCTTGTGAACTTTGGTAATCATGGCTAGTGCATGATTCCATGTGGTTCTTGCTACCTCCAAAATTTGATTCCACAATTGTAGTTTTGCAGCTAAATCAATTAAACTCTCAACCACTGATAAGTTTTGATATTTTGTAATAATATCCTAGGTTGTCTTTAGTTCTCTCTACATGTCCTCCAAATGAGGTATCATCATTGCCTAAATTGAGATCAATTTGGATCTCATGGTGCTATCAACTACCTAAAGCTTGACCAATGTGCCTTGAGCATTCAGTAGAGTATCGTAGTGATGAATGCTAGATCCTGCTGACTCTGAAATATATTGCTATATGTCTTCATCTCTATTCAAGTTTTATCTATGCTTGCTTGAATATTGTCTATAAATCTTGACACATGAAAAAATTCTGTACGAATTCTTCACTCTCTATATAAGTTCCATCATAATATATGATTTCTCTTGCAATATCACTTTCTACTCAGCAATAGTTATTGAAACTTTGTCCACAACCTTGGTTTCAAGTCTTCTTACTAACCAATCCATTAGCTTCTCATTAGATTCAAAATTTTCACCACTTACTTGATCAATTATATTTACAAGTTGGTCAATGATTGGTGTTTCTTTATCTATATTTTGCACGTCAAAAGCATCAACCAAAAGATGCTTTACATCCTGTAATGTCTATTGCTACTTTTGATCTCTTCGTAGCTCTTGTTGTCTCTTTTTCTTCTTCAAAATTTCTTGTAGCAGAAATTTTTCCGACAAGGTGAGTTTTTCTAGATCAAATTGTGGTATCTCAATGATTTCATGTAGATTAACCTCAATATCTGGTGAAACATATTTTACTTCTTTTGTCTTCCTTTTTAGTGAAGGGGTATTGTAGCTTGGAACTGCCTTAGGAGTAGGCAAGGGGGTGTCACCACTTATTCTTGCTTATATATTTGTGCTTGAGAGAAAAATAGTCATACTTGATTAAACCTTAATTAATTCTTTGTTTTCCTTAATTTGAGGTTTTGAAACAATCCTTTTGTTTTCATTAGTTTCTGTATCTTTACCATCTTCTTCTTTATTTGTAAGCCTTGAATGCTAGGCTTTTGGAGTGTTAGGAGTGTCAACATGTATAGGATACATGTTTCCTTGTGAACTTGACACACTTGAGATTTCTCCACTACTGTGTTCATTATCAAAATTTACAGTCTCTACCTTCTTTGTAGTTAGTCCAAGAATGCTCTTCCACGAAAACTCAATTTTTTGTTGTACAACTTATTCTTTATTTATCAATATAAAAAATATTCTAAATTTTGAGACAAATCTATTCTTGTACTTCTCTAAAAATGTGTCCTATTCTTGTGACAGATCAGGTATAACTCTAAATTGTGTGTCAGTTCTTATATGATTTTCTACTTCCTCTACCTGCTGCCATCTTCTCTTTAATCTTTTCAAAATATCTTGAGGTATATGTTTCTCCATTTCATTTGGATCTATCTTGAAATTTGACATCATTTCTATCATATCTTCTTCAATTCTATTCTTATCATCATTATGTAGTGTGTCATATTTCACAAATTTAAAACTAGATAATCCTAGAGAACTTTTTATATCTGAATATACCTCATCAATAAACTTCTATTTCCTTTCAGGTGGTCCTCTAATCTATCCCCTTCTGGTTCAAGGTTCACTTGTTTTAGTAGACTCTGCTACTTTCTTCTTTGCAGACTAATCGACTATAGTAGCTCCCCTAGTCCTTGACTTATTTGGTGGTGGAGGTATCACTGCCTTCTTATTTTCTATCCTTTGAGCCTTCATTCTTGGCACAATGAAAAAAAATAGGGCTTTACCCTTGTTAGCTCTTTTCTACCTCATCTTCCATGACCATTTTCTTTTTCTTCATCTTCACTGAGACCTTGTGTTATTTGCAATTGTTCTTTTCCCTTGCCTAGGGTGGCCAACGTGGCTTCTAAGTCTTCAATCATCTTCTTTCTATTCTTCTCCTTAGAAGCTATCTTGATGTTTACTATTATTCTTGCTTTGGCTTCTTCATATCTTCCAAAATGTTTGGCCTCAACATCTATTTCTTCTTTTAATAGTGCATCAATGTTTGCACTTACAACATCACTATCTATCTCATATTTAAAGCTTTGTAACCACACCTTCCTTGGCTTAACTACTTGTACAAATGTGTTATGTATATCAATAAGGAAACATATGTCATTGTAATATTTTGTAACCAATTCCTCTAGAATTCTCATTTTTCTTTTCATCCTTAGCTTGAATTCATAAAAAATGTATTCATTACATTTTCAAAATTGTCTCCCAATTGAGTAATAAACTCATTGATTTTCCTTGTTGCTGGATTATATTGTTCGTATACAACATTACTTATACTAGGATAACACTTCTTGATATATAATAATGTACACATAATTAGTGAACCAAACTTACACATTGAATTCTTTTTCTTTCTTATTTAAGATAGATTTTTTGCTAGTTGTAACATGTGTAGCTTGGCAAGATCATACTTATGATCTTTCATCATAATCTTCCATGCTTGGTCCATAGCCATAGATGACACACTATAGAATTTGTGAGCACTAAATCTCACTAACAATTCTACGAGTGGATAAAAAATTCTTGTTATGGAACATTTCTCTTGTATTTGGCTCAATTTCTCCTCAGCTCAAACATCACATGGTCTTATTTTTATCTAGGGTTGGATAACCTGTAACCTTGTGTACCATTTTCTTCATGATCTCTACTAGTCCATTCTATAGTTCCATTACTTTATATCATGAACTCTGCTCAAAATAACTTTGATGGATTCATTTTTTAAATTTCTTATAAATTCTAGGGCTCGAGTTGATCCTTTCCTCTCAACAATTTGAAACTCATCCTTCAAAGTCCCTTCATTACACAACTTCTCATAAGCTTCCCCAATTTCATAATCTCCCACTTCTAATTTTACACATATAACAACTTCTAACATCATGAATCATAATGAATTTAGGTAGTATCAAGGATAATGCACTCATTGAGTCTCCTTTTACAACAATCTTTGGAATAACACAAAATATAGGTGGAGGACAATTGTCACTCTTCACCAGTTGAACTTTACTAATATTTTGACTAATTTTAGTGGTCGATGAAGTTTCCATGATCATAAATAGGGTTTGATGTTCTTCCTTCTCTAGATACTTGACACTTGTTCACACTTTTTACTTGTTCAAACTTTTTTATCAAATTGCTCAAAATCTCTATTGGTTGCTTGAATAGCTGAAATCGCTATGAGCTATTCAAAAATATGGATTCAAGGTATGAATTAATGCATTCAATTTTTTTATATACTTCTCTTTTGACTAATTAGTTTCACCATTAATGTTGCATACTTCATTCAGTGGAAGCTAGCTAGCATAACAACTCTATCTCTTCCATAACCATCAGCCTTTAGTTGAGAGCTCAATCTATGTTGAAATGCTTGGTCAACACAAATAGTTTAGTAATACTTGGAAACCTTTCCCAAACTTTGTTCTTATGCATCTTATATATGTAGATATGAAATTTTGGCACATATTAATGTAAGGAATTGATGTATGATATATCATTTAGGTATACAGATCCATACATACCTCTTTTCCTTAGTTAGAGATAACATTATCACCTTCTCCATTAGATTGGTGACCTTGGCTCCATTAGCTCCACTATTTCCATCTTCTATTTTCTTTTTCCATTTATGGTTCATTTTGTTCCTTACTTGCTCAATGTCCACTTTGCCTTTTCCTTTGTCCTTTGTTTAATTTTTTGAATGTACTTGACTGCTGCAGTTCTTTCTTTGATGTCCAAACTTGTGACACTTGGAACATGTATTATTAGATACATAATTATTATTCTTTAGATTTTTCTTGTAGGGTTTTGTCTCTAATCTGTATTCAAATGCTCTATGCCCATAGCTCTCATAGTTGTAGTAGTATCCTTGAAATCTAGGTGTAGTAGGCATATTCCTTAGTTTTGAACTACACTCATGTATTTGATGTCCTTATTTCTTGTAGTAAACACTACAACATTTGGGGTCAAATTGTGATGACAGTTTGCGATGATCATGTAATTTGTGGTGTTTATCATTTTTTTTTGCAATTGTATCCGACGCCATCACAATACTAATGTTGGCATCACAATTATGATGCCTTCATGAGTATAAAAAAAGAAAGAAAAGATGACATAAATCATTCTCCATTTTTTTTATTGTGAAGAGTTGCATCAAAAGAGGTTGGAGAGCTCTAAACATTGTTGTACCCTTGTGATTGGTGCATTTCATTGCCATGATCTCTACATTTTGTTGTTGTGCCCTTTCTCTACAATTTCATTACTGTACCCTTTGATCTCTACATTTCACTGTTGCGCCCTTGCTCTATGATTTTGTTTTTGTGCCCTTGCACTACAATTTTTTTACCATGTCGTGCCCTTGCTCTATGATTTTGTTTTTGTGCCCTAGCTCTACAATTTTCTTCAAGGGCTATGTAAATTTTCATTTCTTTTCCTTATAAACAATTATCTCTTTATATTTCATTCTAAACATGTATATTTAGAGATCTTTTTAAAGGTGCTTATTGCATCTTAGCACAACAAAAAAATGATCTAGTTGCATACATATTCAAGAATCCAAATAATAAAACAATAAAACTCACTCAACCTATGCTAAGTGAATTACCTCATGATCCTCCACAAAAATAATGCAGACCAAGAAAAATGGGCAGAGTTCACAAGAAATTTTACAAAAACATATGATAATAGATATTTTTAGAAAGAAACTAGCCATAAATTAGTAAAATGGGTGTAGTTGCTGATTAGTTGAATTGATTACAAATTCTTGTAGAACTATCATTAGATTAGGTATAATAAAATGAAGAATCAGTTGTTCCCAGCTAGTAGGATGAAATATAGTTTTCTAAGGTGATAAAATTTCATACGCAAGCAATTGAACAATAACTCCAGTGAAGGTTGAGTGTAAGAAGTTTAAGAAGCAAGTTCAGCTTCTATGTAAATCAAAGATTACTTTAGTGGTGAATCTTCAACATTTAGTGATCTTGTCTCATTGGTCGATCAACATTTGGCGAATAGTGCATGTAATGTAGGTCAACCACATTGCCAAATATTTATACAATTTTGGTGCAATGCCCATTGTGGTCACCCATTAGTTTTCACATGATTGTTCAAAAATCTCAGTCCAATCACCACTGTAATATACATTTTGGATACATTTTTTTTTTTTTTTTTCCATCCTTTGTATGTTGCTTCTTATTGGACAATGTTATTTCACCATTACTACAACCAATTAATTTTCCATTGGGTTGGGGATCACCTACCATTTTCTCGATGTGTATCAACCACCAGCCTTATTTAGCCAACTATTTCTTATTGTGGGCTTGCATAGGAAGGTGCATTTCTCCTATATTTGACATTCTGCTTGTTAATCTTGCATAATTTGCCAACCTAGATTGGACTATAAGATACTATTATTCTACACAATTCACTCTTTTCTAGTATGGAGACTAGCATTTCTTATTGCTACCAAAGTTTTAGAGTGTTGAGTGCATTGCCCATTGACTCGTGGACCATGATTTTCATAAAAGGTAAGTGATTTTTAATTTTTTTTTATGTGGTACTGGTACTGGTTATTTTTAACTATACATGCTAAGATAGGTTTGTGAATTTTATTAGGTAGTATTGTATTACCCTTTTTATGAGAATGAATCATATTATTGTTATTATATGTAGTCTAAGTAGTTTGCTATGATAGTGTTTGACTGGTCACTCTTTGAGTCTTTTTTTCAACAAGTTGATTTGTTTTTTGCAACTTTTATTAATTTGCAATCTCAAAAAAGAGGTGTAACATGGGTTCTGGTAGGATCTATGAAAGCCAAGAGAGGCAACCATTACTAAAATGTAGAACCATATCCACATATTTTAGTGGAGGAAATGTTGGCAACCTATAAGATTCACAAATTAGATCTCTAGTGCATATTGAAAAAGGAGATTCATCACAAGTTAAAAACCATATTGAAGAAGTTCAAGTTGGTGAACCTGATATCTCAGTCAAGTACAAAATTGAACATGATTTGGAGACACTTCCTCTAAGTAGGGAATCACAAAATGATATTATAGACTTGAATTTGGGTGAGAAAACAAAAAGTGATTCCATAAATCATGTTCATGCACAGGAGGGGAAAAGAAAATTGGAATAAGAAAAAGATCAATCTCGTTGGGATTTGTCCAAATTTTATTTTTTAATTAGAATGGGTGGAAAAGTATTGGTTCATTGAATTAGATTCCAGTCCAATTGATGGTGAGCCTCTTGTAGAATGTAGATGTAAGATTTGCATAGAGATAACAAAGAAGGAGAAGAGATTGCAACCTAAACTTGATACCATAGAAAAGCATGTTGGTAAAGTTTACAAAAAGGAAACTATAGATGGAGTTGAAAAATTTGTGCTAACTTGGAAAAAAAAGGACAAATCTCTTCATATAAGGAACAATAAATTATATGAGTTACACAAGAAATTACAAGAGAAGCATTATGTAGTAAAAGGTTCGATTGAAGATTTCATTAGGAAAGCAATGGAAGTGGAAAATATAGGAAAATTTGTTCAATTAAGTATGGTCTTTTATATTTATTTTGAGTAGAGGGTTTCCTATGATAGACTACCCTTAAATTACTAGTTTATTGTGCTTTTTTAAAGTTCAAAACTATCTGAATAGTCATTGGTCCATAAACAATGGGTGGGAATGGGCTAGTTGTCTTGCACAAGTTGAAAAAGAAGATATGAAGGAAAAAATAAAATAGTCAAATTTCATTGCATTGTCTCTAGATGAAGTTACAATAGTTGATAATACTTCCTAGGTATGCATGCATGTTTATACTATAAACAATCATTTTTGTCAACCCGTTGTACTATCTGTTGCTAAATTGAATTGTAGTGCCACAATAAAAAAATTATATGATTTATTAAACAATACTTGTTGCCATTTTTTGTCTCCCGCCAAAAATTCAAATTTCAAATGCCCAGCCTGTCCGATGGCTAGTTCCCAGAGTTAATATTATTTTAAATGCCCAAGAAATATTGAAAAATTGAATGAAAAACCTTATGTTTTATTTCTGTCGGCGTGCAACTTCCCTCACCATTAGATCTTCCATGATCTACATTTCTTCACTTCCTCACATTTTCCAAATGCACAATCTTTAAATAATGTGGGAAAACCCTTTTATGATGCATGGCCGGTGGGTCCTCCCCTTTTTCTGGGCACCGAATTTTGATAGGTCCTAAGTGGGAGCTATGGCGCTATCAGAAAATCCATGCTTCTCGCCGTTAGCGACATAGCACCAAGTTAGAAAATGATATGGTGGCAATATCAGGTGATTGTGGGTCCTACTTCCCTTGGTGGGCTGCAAATGAAGTTTTTTTCAGATGGGTTGGCACATGGCCAGTTCTCATTGTTGGTACACTGATAAGTTAGATCCATCTTGCTCGCCGCCAAATTAAGGAACATCAACGATGGGTGTTATCATGCTATTGAAAGTTGCACGCTATATACCATAGTGACATAAAGTCTTGGTGATGCGTGTCCTAGATGATGTTATGGCAGATGGTTGTAGAGGTCTAGAAAGTACAAGTTATGGGCACTGTCAGATCTTCATAGATCAAGGGTTGGCACATTCTCGCATTATCAAAGTGCAAGGAAGTTAAAAAATGCAGGAAAGTGGGTGGAGGGCGCGTGTTCCAGGTGATGTCATTTGTCTACCCTCCTCATAGGAAGAAACTTGATGAGCCCTCACCATCTGATGTGATTTGATCCACGGTTGGAGTTATGTCACTATAGAAAGTTGCACGTTGTTTTTCCATAGCGACATAACGCTTTGTCGCCACATGTCTCTACAAGACCAATTTCTTTGCAGATCGCCAGTTGGATGCCATGTGTTGCCAAGAGTGTTACAGATTGCTGAGGTGGTGCTAGGTGTGATGGGCTTGAGGCAAGAACAAGCGTAGATCTTCCACGATCGTTGATCTCATGGAGATCAATGGTGGGCGCTATCTTGCTATGGAAAGCTGTGAGAATTTTAACCATAGCGACATAGCACGTCGGCGACGTATGGCACAGATGACGTAATGGGCCTACCCTTCTCCAAAGCAATATTATGGCTCATCCTCGGTGGCATGTTGTTAGGTGGGTCATAGTATAGTGGCAATTTTTTATTGGTCCATTTAGCTAGCTTGATGCACAGTTGTATAATTTTGTGGATCACCACCTGATCTAAAGAAAATCCATGGCAGGCGCTATCTCACTATGAAGAACTGCGAGGATGTTATCGTTAGCAACATAACACCCTTTTGCCATGTGGATCAGTGGGGCCAAGTGTTATAAAGTTGCAGGGATGGTACTAGTTTGGACCGATTTAGATGCTAGGAATGCTGAACTATTTTGTGGGCCCAGAAGTCTTAAAGGAAAAAGCACAGTGATACGACGAGTCTTCATGATCGTTAGATCTAAGGGAAATCAACGCTGGGTGCTATCTCACTATGGGAAGTTGCTCAAAAGATACACATAGTGACATAGTGCCTAGGTGACACGTGTCCTAGTGGGTCCAGTATAGGTAGTAACAATTACTGGCTGGCAGTTAACGTGGTCATCATGGTCAAGGTTTTAAGAGTTGGCGTGGTTAGTAATGAAAGACATGGTCAACTCGGGGAGACTTTGCAAGGTGGAAAAAAGATAAAAGGCTATTGGTCCATGTGGCTCATCTTGCTTGTAGAGTTTAGTTGACTCACTGACTCTGCTGATTCATGCACTAGAAGTGATAAGAGATCAAGGGTTTTGCATGAATATGATCTTCATGATCGATTCCAACAACCAGAAGTGAATGTGAGACAAGGAAGAATACTCCACCACCCCTAGTTGATCCTTCTACTTGGTCAGAGCACAGTTATGGTTCCATTTCTGTCTTCCCAAGGCCCTATTCTAAATCATTGCGTTTGGATTCACATCTAGATCAGGTTTTTCCATGATTGTTCCCTGCAGGACTTGATGACGGTGGTTGCAGGATAGTTTTGGAGGGAAAATCTTAGTTATGCCTGCACTATAAAGGCAAATTTTGTAGATTTTGTTTAGATCGATCATTCTCTATTGTTCTCTACTATTGCTCTAAAATTCCAGTGTAAATCCCCCTGTGCCTCTGAACTACATGATTCTCTACTTTATCTCCTTCACCCATTGGTATGAAAGTGCAAGAAATCTTTGCCTTCGCCATTGTTTTGTAGAAGTCTGTAATCTGCACGACTGTATCTCTTCTAGCCTGTGAATGATATATAAGTGAATCTTCTCTTTCTTGTGTCATTCATTCTATTTTTCTAATTTGCATGTGATCATTAGATTAAAGCAAGTTTGAATGTGTATATTCTTAGTTTCATTCCGGTTCAATAGTGCATATATGAGTAGAGATTGGTTTGAACACTTGGTGCATCACCTCTTTAGATTAGATTAGGTAGATTTTCTTTCATGCTCTTCTTCTCCTTTTTCCTCTCAAAGAGTAGTTAGGTGCATCCTGATAGTAAGAGGAAGCCGGCTTTCTCCGGAGACTCAACTTCACAGTTCAAGTCCCACAACTTGGAGGTTGTTTCCATGTTTTACTAGGTTGTCCTCATGCATAGGCTTTAGAAAAGGGTGAAAACCTAAGTGATAATAGTTTTTGGCATGCCTGGTGGGACAACTTTTCAAAAATTTCCAAGCCTACTAGTGTCAAAAGAGAAGATTTCAAGACCAATACTGAGGAGATAGTACTAGCTTCAGTGTTTAAGCCTTCAAGAGGCTCATTCTTCAAGTACTTGGTGACTCTGAGCTAAAAAATATATATCTAGTTCTAGACCAAAGTTGCAGTGATTCATGCCCAGAGCTGAAACAAGGGCATCTTCTAGAGGTAAGTTTCAGTATCAAGAGCTTTCATTTCCAAACCCTAGAAGAAGGAGAACCAAAATATCTTTAACACTAGTTAGGAGTGCAATAGTAACAAATATACCTACGAGATCTATCTCTACTCCTCCTATTGTTAGATCTTAGCCTAGATTTCCATCAATACACATCAATAGATCACTTATCTATATGGCATTTCCTAGAGCTCATACTTTTGCCACCTTTGATGGTGGGAACCCTCTCTTATTAGCCCAAAGACATGACATACCAATAGCTGCCCTCAAAAGTCTACCAAAGTTTACCGGTGAAACTTCTATCTCCCCTTAGAACACATTCAAGAGGTTGCAAATGTCTGCAATATCCATGGTATTACAAAGGATGATGTTACAGTTAGGCTCCTAGCCTCATCCATGAAAGGAAAAGCACTACAATGGTATAGAGGTTTAGCTCATAGTTCTGTAACAGATTGGGATGGATTAGGAGCAGGATTGTGCAAACATTTTGAGGATAAAAGTGACTATTTGTCACTTTTAGAGCAATTGACTACTATAAAAGAGCCCTCCATGAATGTATAACTGATTTCAATTATAGATTTCAAAAGACATGGGATAGAATACCTACTTTAGTGAAGCCTACCCCTGGTAATGCCTTCTTGAATTACCTAAGAGCTTTTAACAATGATATTGCCACTACAATCCAAACTATGGGAGGAGATACCTTGCCTAATTCTTATGACATAGCAGTAAAATCAGAGAACATCCTAATACAAGGAGGTAAATTAGCTCCAAGGCCTCCTATGCCTTTCTTCCCTGATGTTCCAAATCATCAACTAGCAATGGCTCCTCTTCCCACAGCTTCCACCTCACAATCACTCATCCCAGTCCCTCAAACTTCCACGTCTTCAAATGGGATAGATGAAACCAAAGAGATGATGCAATCTCTAATGTAGAACATTGATAAAAGAGAAAAGAACCTAGAAAAAAGTTTGCAAGATCAAAGGAAGAAGTTGCAAGATAAAGAGAAGAAGTTAGAAGATCAAGGAAAGAGGCTAAAGGATAATTTCTCTATGATGCAGAGCAACAAAGTGGTGACTTTAGAAAGATAGAAATCTCAAGGTAGTAAGCCTCATTAATTGCAATGTCAGGCTCCCAATAGTGGTAGGCCTCCAAATCCTAATCATTGGAACAATTCTTTTGATTAGAATAGATAGGGTGGCCATGCTTCAACCTCAAATGTAAATCAAAGTAGGGCCATAGTCCCTCAAAACAACATGGCCCAAGATCAGGATTTTTGTCCATCCTGCAATTACTCCTATGCCTATTACATGTGTCAGAAGGCTAAATCTTTTATGGCCTTGATAGTCCAAGAACCTACAGAAAAAAAATCATACAAGGAGGACCAATTTAAGGATGCCTCAGATGTGCAAAGACAGGGTGATTGCTCTTTTATGAATCATCAGATGGAGGAGCATTGTAATGTAAACTAGGATTCCTTTGCTCATAATAGTAGAAGCAAAAGAAGAGCTATGGAAGATGTTGTCCCTCCTTCTCCCAATCAAGCCTCAACTTCAAATGCAATATCTCATGAGAAAACAACAAATAATCAATCAAGTACCTTTCAGCAGCAAAGGAAAAATCATGGCGAAAAAGATACAAGTGATCCTCAGGTTGTTCCATCTCAACCTCATACAATTGCAACTCCGAAGGCTTCTACCAAAACACCTGCTATTCCATTCAATGTGGTAGAGAAAATGAAGAAGACAAATGTGAATATCTCTATGTGAGATGCTGTTGCTACTATACCCATGGAAAAGAGGTTGCTGCAACAATAATTGGAAAGAATTGAACCAAAGGATCAAACACCTAGTATGGAAAGTGCCACAAGCCCAGTACAACCATCAAGGGAGGTAAAAAAAAGTAAAAAGGTTAGACCTCCTCCATTCTATGTTTCTCTAATTATAGGAGGCAAACTAGTCCATAATTGCATGATTGATTTGGGGGCTACCAGTTCAGTGATGCCTAGGAGTGTTGCTGATGCTTTGGGAATGAAATATGGGCCCATTTTTAGGGATGTATTACAGTTGGATCATAGTACTATCAAGACTATAGGGATCCTTAGAAATGTGGAGATGGCCTTACATGCATGCCCTAGTTGTACTGTAACCCAATATATCTCTATTGTTGAGGTCAAGCCATATTCCATCTGTCTGTCAAGAGACTTTACTACCCAAATAGGTGGTTTTATATCTTCTGATTGGTCATATATGTCCTTCAAGATGAGATATGGAGCCAATGCTTCAGTTAGAGCAGAGCCTCAAGCCCTCCATCATACTGAATCTTACACCCCCAACCCCATCAACATGAATTTCCCTATCCTAGAGATGGAAGAGAATGACATAGTTAATGAGCCCATCAGTTCCTTAGCAGAGATACCTAATTTTTTCTTGGATGAATGGGCTAATGCATATCAATTTGACCCTATCTCATAAACCCTTGAGATAGGTCTTAGTACATATTGTATATTGGAGAAAGATGATCTAGTTCCTAATCTTGTGGGTACTAAAGAAGATGTGAGTGGGATATGGAGTATCTACTTTGATGGATCAAGGAATAAGGTTGGGTCAGGAGTAGGTGTGATGTTGGTTTCTCTTGCACAAGTAAGATATTACTTCTCCTTTAGGCTCCAATTTAGTTGCACTAATAATGTAGCCGAGTATGAATCCTTGATTCAAGGTCTCGTACTTGCTCAAAAAAGAGGAATCCAAGCCTTAAGGGTGTATGGAGACAGTGAGTTGGTGTTTAATCAAGTGAGAAATCAGAATACCACCAAGAATGGTTTGCTCTAGTCTTATAAAAATAGGGTATGGGATTTTCTTGAAGGTTTCAATGCATTTAATATTCAAAGCATCCCTAGAAAAGAAAACAGGCATGTTGATAGACTTGTAGCAATAGGTGCATCTTATGATGTGCCAGGGAATCTTGAGGAGGAGAAGAAGCAAAAAATCAGAATGGTAGTAAGGCCTACTATCCCTAATAACAACATCCATTGGCAAGTGTTTGAGTCTGATCAAAAAATTGTCAGCTTCTTGTAGAATGAGGCAGAGTTTTTAGGTAGGAACCAGTTGAGACTGAAGGATTAGTATGGTGATCATATCATTCATCTTAGTTCTAACAAATTGCCTAAGTGTCTCATTACCTTAGAAAGTGTTTTCAATCCTGATGACCAAGCAAGAGGTAGGCCCATGAACCTAGCTGCTGATGAAAGTGACTGTGCTCCAGTCATGGTTGTTGATGGAAAGTCCTTAAACATGGGGAAGGTATGTTCTGAAATTGAGCAAGAAAATTTTATTCATCTATGTCAAGAATTTAATGATGTTTTTCCTTGGACATATGATGACTTAAAGGGCTTTGACCCAAGGTTGTTTTAGCATACCATAGATTTAATTAATGATGTAAAACTAGTAAGACAAAAATAGAGGCCAGTGAATCCTAAGATTGAACCCCTAATGAGAAAAGAGCTATCCAAGTTGATTGAGGCCAATATAATTTTCCCTATCAAGCACTCATCATGGGTAGCAAACCTTGTCCCTGTTAGGAAGAAGAATGGAGAAATTAGATTGTGTGTGGACTTTAGGGACCTTAACCAAGCTTCCCTTAAAGATCACCATCCTCTCCCTTTTATGGAGCAGATTTTTTCCAAGGTCAGTGGTTCAAAGAGATTTTAATTTCTTGATGGATTTTCTGGCTACAATCAAGTGCTAGTTAAAGAGTTTGATAGGTACAAGACTACATTTACCACCAAGTGGGGTACCTATGCTTATTGTAAGATGCCATTTGGACTAACTAATGCAGGCACTACCTTTTAAAAGGCAATGGAGATGGCTTTCAAGAATATGATTGAAAGGTTTGTAATAGTCTACCTTGATGATATCACTATGTATTCAAAGGATGTAGATGATCATTTTGATCATCTCAGACAAGTATTCTTAAGGTGTAGAGAGTTTGGGGTTTCCCTTAACCCAAGAAAGTGTGTCTTTGCTACTAATCAAGAAAAAATATTAGGACACACTATATCTAAGGATGGTTTAACCATTGATCTAGAGAGAACAAGAGAAATACTTTCCCTTCCCCTTCCTAAACATAAGAAAGGGCTACAAATTTTCCTTGGTAGGATAAATTTTGTGGGAAGATTTATCCCTAATCTTTCTACCATGGTGAAACCTCTTACAACTATGCTCAAGAAAGGTATGGTCTTTGCATGGACCAAGGAAGGGAAGGAAAGTTTTGAAGAGATCAAGGCAGCCATAGCCTTAGCCCCTACTCTCATGAATCCAAATTTTGAGAAAGATTTCATTCTTTATACCTTAGGTGGTGAGTCAAGTATCTTTGCTGTCTTGACTCAAACAAATGACAAGAATGAAGAGCAGCCCATAGCTTTCTTTAGTGAAGGGCTTAAAGAATATGAAGATAAATACAACTATGTCGAGAAGCAAGCCCTTGCAGTCATCAAAGCTTTAAAGGAATTTAGACACCTCCTATCTCATAATAAGATTCATTTGTTAGTACCCCATGCCAGTGTGAAGGAATTCCTTTTGAGAAAATATATTAGTGAGAAAAGAGCTTGCTGGATTACTAAAGTGATGGAATATGATATTGACATTCAGATTACCAAGCTGGTAAGAGGGAAAGGATTGTGTAAACAGATGTTATCATCTCAAGAACCTGATGAGGAAGCTGCTATGATACTAATAGAGCAAAAAGAGGTGAGAAATGGTGACCCAAGGAGTTGGGTGGATGACATGATGAATTTCTTGCTAGGCAATGGATACCCCCAGGGATTAGATAGAACTAAAAAGAGATAATATAGATTGCAATCAATTCCTTATGTCATAGTTGATGGTATCCTATTTATAAGAGATTTCAATGGAGCCCTACTAAGATGCATTGACAAAGACCAAGCTAAAAGGGTGATCAAGGAGCTTCATGATGGTCCTGATGGTGGTCACTTCCCAACAAGGATTACTACAATGAAGATCATGAGGGCTGGTTACTTTTGGCCATCCTTGTTCCAGGACTGTCATAGATATGTAAGGAAGTGTGAAAAATGTGCCTTCTTCTTTGGCAAGTAAAGGCTTGCAGCTCTTCCCCTTCATCCTATCCAGGTGGACTAGCCTTTTACTCAATGGGGATTGGATTTCATAGGTCCTATCAATCCTCCTTCTAGTTCAGGTCACAAATGGATTTTAGCTGCTACATATTACTTTACTAGATGGATAGAGCCAGTTGCATTGAAGGATGCCACTGAATCTTTAGTTGTTGAGTTCCTTGATGGAATTGTAACCAGGTTTGGTGCCCCTTCAAACATTATTTTAGATAATGCAAGGTCTTTTTTTGGAACTCAGATTTGTGAATGGGTAGTGGATCATAATATCTATTTGAGTACATCCTTAAATTACTATCCCCAAGGTATTGGTTTGGCTGAATCCTCCAATAAGAACTTGATCAGAATCATAAAGAGAACAATTGAGGGTAACCAGAGGTGTTGGCATAAAAAACTAAAGACAACTCTGTGGGCTGATAGGATAACGTCTAAAAGGTCAATAGGGAATTCACCATTTGTGTTAGTTTATGGTAGAGAAGCAAGGCTTCCAATTTCATTGGAGTTTCCATCCCTAGGGCTAGCTCATCACCTAGAGTTGATTGAAGATGATGCCATGACAGTAAGAATGGTAGAGCTGATGGAGCTAGAAGAGAAGAGAAGTAAGGCAATGCGGACCCTAGAGATGCAACAATAGCAAGTAAAAGGAGTTTTGATAGGAAGGCTAGGGTCAAAACCTTCAGAGAGGGGGACTTGGTTTTAAAATGGGATGCATATAGGGAAAAACCAGGAAGACACTCAAAGTTTGATGCATTATGGAGTGGTCCCTATCTGATTGAAAGTTGTAAATAGGCCAATGCTTTTTAGTTAAGCAAGCCTGGCGGTGAAATTCTGCCTATCCCAGTCGATGGGATCTATCTCAAGCCATGTGTTTGAGGGTTTGAGATTCTATGTATATAGTTAGTTTAGTTTAGTTTTCTTGTTTGTTCTCTGCTTTTCCAAGAAGTGTATGAGCACAAGCTATGTCTCTGTGAGATAGCCAGTTTCGTCAAAATTTTGAAAGACATAGAGGAAGGAGGTTTTGGTCTCTGGTTCTAGTCGCAGAGACAAAGGTTTTTAGGCTTTCCTCTTAGAGGTAGGGTTAGGGTTTCATAGTGCATAGGATCTACATCTTCTCGACTCTGTAGCCCAATGGATGCTTCAGGCCACTGGTCATATGCGTAGCAGGCTCACATCCCCTATGAGTCACTAGAAATGTTGCCATTTTTTGTCTCCCACCGAAAATTCAAAATTTGAATGCCCAGCTTGTCCAATAGCTAGTTCCCAGAGTTAATATTATATTAAATGCCTAGGAAATATTGAAAAATTGAATGAAAAACTTTATGTTTTATTTTTGCCAGTGTGTAGCTTCCCTCACCATTAGATCTTCCACAATCTACATTTCCTTTCTTCCTTGCATTTTCCAAATGCACGATGTTTAAATAATGTGGGAAAGCCCTTTTATGATGCGTGGCCGGTGGGTCCTCCCCTTTTTCTTGGCATCAAATTTTAATAGGTCCTCACTGGCCGCTATGGCGCTATTAGAAAATCCATGCTTCTCGCCGTTGGCGACATAGTGCCTAGCCAAAAAATGATATGGTAGCAACATCAAGTGATTGTGGGTCTTACTTCCCTTGGCGGGCCGCAAACAAAGTTTTTTTAGATGGGTTGGCATGTGGCCAGTTCTCATTGTTGGTACACTGATAGGTTAGATCCATCTTGCTCACCACTAGATTAAGGAACATCAATGATGGGCATTATCATGCTATTGAAAGTTGCATGCTATATACCATAGTGACATAACACCTTGGTGATGCATGTCCCAGATGATGTTACAATGGATGGTTGCAGAGGTCTAGAAAGTACAAGTTACGGGCACAGTCAGATCTTCACAGATCAAGGGTTGGCACATTCCCGCATTATCAAAATGCAAGAAAGTTAAAAAATGCAAGAAAGTGAGTGGAGGGCACATGTCCTAGGTGACATCATTTGTCCACCCTCCTCGTAGGAAGAAACTTGATGAGCCCTCACTGTCTGATGTGATCTGATCCACAATTGGCATTATGTCACTATAGAAAGTTGCATGTTGTTTTGCCATAGCGACATAACACTTTTTTGCCACATGTCTCTGCAAGACTAGCTTCTCTACGGATCGCCAGTTGGATGTCATGTGTTGCCATAAGTGTTATAGATTGCTGAGGTGGCACCAGGTGTGATGGGCCTAGGGCAAGAACAAGTGCAGATCTTCCACGATCATTGATCTCATGGAGATCAATGGTGGGCGCTATCTCACTATGGAAAGCTGCAAGAATTTTAACCATAGTGACATAGCACCTCGGTGACACATGGCACAGATGACGTAATGGGCCCACCCTTCTTCGAAGCAATATTATGGCTTGTCCTTAGTGGCATGTTTTCAGGTGGGTCATAGTACAATGGTAATTTTTTATTGGTCCATTCAGCCAGCTCGATGCGCAGTTGTACAATTTTGTGGATCACTGTCAAATCTAAAGAAAATCGATGGCAGGCACTATCTCGCTATGAAGAACTGCGAGGATGTTATCGTTGGTGACATAGCACCATTTTTCCATGTGGATCAGTGGGGCCAAGTATTATAAATCTATAGGGATGGTACTAGTTTAGATCGAGTTAGATGCCAGGTATGTTGAGCTATTTTGTGGGCCCAAAAGTCTTAAAGGACAAAGCGTAGTGATACGATGAGTCTTCACGATCGTCAAATCTAAGGGAAATCAATGTTGGGCGCTATCTCGCTATGGGAAGTTACTTAGAGGACACACATAGAAACATAGCACCTAGGTGACATTTGTCCTAGTGGGTCCAGTGCAGATAGTAACAGTTAGCGGCTGGCAGTTAACGTGGCCGTCGTGGTCAAGGTTTTAAGAGTTGGTGCGGTTAGTAATGAAAGACATGGTCAAATTAGGGAGATTTTGCAAGGTGGAAAAAGGATAAAAGGCTGTTGGTCCATGTGGCTCATCCAGCTTGCAGAGTTTAGTTGACTCATTGACTCTGCTGATTCATGCACCAGAAGTGATAAGAGATCAAGGGTTTTGTGTGAATCTGATCTTCGTGATCAATTTTGACCACCAAAAGTGAATGTGAGACAAGGAAGAACACTCCACCACCCCCAGTTGATCCATCTACTTGGTCAGAGCATAGTTATGACACTATTTCTATCTTCTCAAGGCCCTGTTCCAAATCATTGCTTTTGGATCCACATCTAGATCAGGTTTTCCCATGATTGTTCCCTACAGGACTTGATGGCAGTGGTTACAGGATAGTTTTGGAGGGAAAATCTTAGTTATGCCTGCACTATAAAGGCAAATTTTGTAGATTTTGTTCAGATCGATCATTCTCTATTGTTCTCTGCTAGTGCTCTGCAATTCCAGTGTAAATTCCCCTATGCCTCTGAACTTTATGATTCTCTACTTTATCTCCTTTAGCCATTGGTATGAAAGTGCAAGAACTCTTTGCCTTTGCCATTGTTTTGTGGAAGTCTATAATCTGCATGACTGTATCTCTTCTAGCCTGTGAATGATATATAAGTGAATCTTCTCTTTCCTTGTGTCAGTCATTCTAGTTTTCTAATCTGCATGTGATTATTAGATTAAAGCAAGTCTGAATGTGTATATCCTTAGTTTCATTCTAGATCAATAGTGCATATATGGGCAGAGATTGGTCTGAACACTCTATTTTTGTGCATCACCTCTTTAGATTAGATTAGGTTAGGTAGATTTTCTTTCATGCTCTCCTTCTCCCTTTTCCTCTCTGAGAGTAGTTAGGTGCATCTTGATAGTAAGAGGAAGCCGGCCTTCTCCAGAGACTCAACCTTATAGTTCAAGTCCCATAGCTTGGAGGTTGTTTCCATGTTTCACTAGGTTGTCCTCATGCATAGGCTTTGGACAAGGGTGAAAACCTAAGTGACAACAGTACTCTTATTGATTATGAAGGTATAGATAGCATGGAGATTGCCCAAAAGTTGGTGCGTGTTGGTGCAGATGGAACTTTTGTTATGCAAGGTCATAAAGGCAATCTTTTCAAAAAGATCCAGAATGATTTGGCACCCTACGCTATTCACATTCATTGCATGGCCCATTGAATGAATCTAGCTTTTGGAATTGTCAATGATTTTGGTTGTATAAGTAAAGTGGAATCTTTAATCAAAGATATTTACCAATACTTTTGTTGAAGACCAATTTTTTTTTTGAGAATTTCAACACTTTTCTCAAGGACTTAATAATGGGAGGAAGCTTCTTAAAGACATTGATACTAGATGGATATCTTTGAATGGACCAACACATTGAGTATTCTCTAGATATCCATCATTTCTTGGACTAATAATCTCTATGTGAGACAAATTCTCTCAGCTATATTCAAGTCTAACTAATGTTAAAATACTCTTAAATTTAGCAGCTATGCTCCCCATGCTACGTGACATGACAAATATTATGAAAATGTTTCAACAAAGAGCTATGTATATTGTAGAATATAATAAGCTACTTAAAATGACATGTAATAGCCTAGATACTCTGTATCAATTACCACTATTAGATGAATAAAATTTTGTAAAGTGGATAGAAATCATAGATTTGAACAATCCTGGGAACTTTTTACATATTGGTACAAATGATGAGGTATGTGCTAGGATACATGGAGTTGACATGCCAATATAGTACTATACCCACATTGACCCTGAGTCCAACCCAAATGAATCAAGAAGTGAAGTAGAACCATAACTATAGAAGGTACTTTCACATGTTACAAGTGAAGATTTCAAGAAGATCAAAGACTCTATGCTTGACTTTGTCAAGAGAGTTTTCTATAATCTTTTGTCACAAATTAGATTCAGATTCCCTCTAGAGAAACTACTTTAAGAAATCTCTATTTTGTTTCCTCAATATTGGTCTCTATACTGTTTGAGTGATTTTTTAAGAAGGATGATGACTTTGATTAAGCATTTTTAAAAACCTAAAGTAATCAATGGAGTAACTATAAATGGAATTTTAGATGAATCTATACTAAGAGATCAATCATATTCTTTTGCAAACATAATGAGGGAACAATACGATCTTATGGAGAATCCAAATGAAGAGGGAGTGATAAAAAAGCTTTGGAAAAACCTTGGTCAAAGCAATGAGTTGAGAGATTCAATATCAAAATATTTCAATTTGACCGATTTATGTTTGACATTGATATTGGGTTTAGTAGAGGATGAGAGAGTTTTTAGTACTTTGAGCTTCTTGAAGTCAAAGGTTCAAAAAAAATTAGATAAAAATTTGGATAATTGTTTGAGGCTCTATAATTCTAGGTATGAGGTAGATAGTTTCTCTTATGACAAGGCTCTCAACATTTGGAGAAACAAATGTAAAAGAAGAGGGATGACCAACATTTCAAACCCAAGTGGCAGTGGCAATGGCAGTGTTAGTGGTAGTGGTAGTGGTTCATGTCCTAATATTGGAAGCAATGAAGATGAAGTTGACTTTGGCATGCATACTGATAGTGGATTTGAACAAAACACAATAAACAATGAAATTTTATATACAATAAATGAGGATGATTCTAATGATAGTTATGCTAATCTATTGCAACTGGAGTGACAAGTATAGCAACTTCTCAAATTCAAGTTCTAACTTCTATGTGAGTCAAATAGTAAGCTAGTATCTTTTTTCTTACCAATTTATTTTCAAATTAATGTATGTGCTTTGGTCTTACCAATGTCTAGGAGTCTGTCTACTAATTAATTTTGTTTGTAGAAGTTAACTTATACCCTTTATTCATTGTCCTATTATAGATGCTTAAATATTTTTTTAAACATGTTGAGATTTTCATTGAAACTAGTTTTTACTTTTAGAGTCTACACATGTTGAGATTTTCATTGATTCTAGTTTTTATACATGTTGAGATTTTCATTGATTGTATTTTTTAAACATGTTGAAATTTTCATTGATTCTAGTTTTTATACATGTTGAACTTGAGATTTTTATTCATTCTAGTTTTTAGACATTTTTAGATTTTCATTGATTCTAGTTTCTTTAAGAAATTGTAACATAATGCATTTTACAGAATAAGATTTCTTTAAAAAATAATATTATAAATTATAATTATAAATCAATGTGTAACATAATACATTTAACAATTACAAATAATTATACAAATATAGAGCCTAGAAAAGTAGAATATTAAAACCCTTTGAAAATGACTAAATGTCAAATGACCTTGAATTCCCTTTTATTAAAAGGGAGAAACAATAGCTATAGGTTGGTTTGTAATTGTATATATCGTCAGATTATTACTATATTATATGTGTACAATCATATTGCCACATTGCCACATTGCCAATTGTACAATTTTTTCAAGTAGGAGTAGGAATTTTTTTTCCCATCTTCTCTGTTTAGTACTAGTATGCCAGTGCTTGACTGTCCAGCTATCCTAATATGCTAGCTCTTGATTCTTGTAACAATTAACATTAAAAAAAGTTAAAATTATATCCAAAATTTTAAATTAAAAAGAAACACGTAACAAAATGATTATAGTACTATCGCTTACTAATTTGTTACATCTTAGTGCTATGATTGACACTAATAGATTGAGTCGATGATCCAACTCCAATGATGTTCTTTGGGTTGCTCCATTCTGCATTGTTTGGAAGCTCTATTTTTTTGAGGTTGTACCTAAATAATTGTAACCTCATCAACAATGAATACTTTGGAGAGATATTTTTATATGAATCAAGGAATTTATCTATAACTACATTCATTGTTGATAGTGGTTTGATACAACATGCAATTTTTTCTAGAGTGATTTCCTTAGGAAACTTGCCCAAATCTAACTTCATGGTGTTGTGCAAATTTTTCATGTAATCTTCTTTTCCAATGAATTTTCCATCTAAGTCAGCTAGATTTGGTAATCCAATACTTAGCAAGTTCACTATGCTTTGATTCATCTTCATCAAGTCTGTGGAAGTAGATTTCAGAGCTTCATCTATTTCCATTAATTTTCATGATTTTGATAGATAGCAAAGGTCATTACAAAGCCATCATAGTGGTTTTTTATTCCTTGGCTTTCAAAATCCTTGTCACTAGATTTCTATACTTTATTCAAAATTTGTTTTGCAATATTTTCCAAGGAAGTGGTGAAGATATGTTTTTTTACCCTGAACATCTTTTTTTACATTTTCAAAGACATCTTTGATATTACTATTTAAATCAAGCCATTTTAACAAGCTATCACTATTCTCCATTAGTTTCTCCCAATTTTCTTATGTGATAAGCTTAACCATGTTTCTTATATTATCCTTGACATGGTGGTCTTCGAAAGATGTAGTTATATTTTGTGCAATTGCATTCTCCATCTTTTTCTTCATTTCAGACATATCTATTTCATTCTTTTTTTGTATTTCCTCTAGTTGCCCTTGCCAATTAGTTTCTCTCTTCCTCTCATCCTTCATTTTATTCTTCAAATCTTGGATTATATTTGTAGTATTCACCTCTTTTTTCATCTCATCCTCAAGTTCCCTTTTCAAATCATGGATTATCTTCTAATGAGGACATAATCCAAGACAAAACTAAACACAATAGGAAAGGGGAATTTTATTATTAGAAATGATATGATATTATATTTAGTACAACAAAAATAGACTCCTTGAAATGCCCTATGGGCTTACAATGTTATTATATTTTGGAGAAAATCCTTTTCACAGTACCTTCTCCCAAACTCTACCAAAAAAATACCTTTACAATGCTAGAAATGTCCTTAAGTAAACCAAATTAGGTTTAGGGTTAGGAACATATTTTAGAATATGCAATTTGGAATCCACCACAAAAATAGAAGGTTCTAGAAAACATGTTAGAAATTGGTGTAAAATTAGAAGAATCCAAAAATGGTAGTCCAACTTTTGAGAGGCATAACTTTTGATCTAGGACTCCGATTGACAAATTGTTTACATTTTCAAAAAGATCTCCAAGTTATCTATAGCCATAAGGACCAGCTTTTCTTGTCTCCCATTTTTTGGGCTTGTAAAAGGCCTTTTAGTGCCTCAAATTTGACTTTGAAGTGCTCTTAGGAGGTCTCCAGGCAACTTAAAACTGCAATAACTTTCCAACCGTAAAGCCTTTTGAACTGATTCTTTATTTGGAGTGCTTTAAATTACAAGTATAATCTTCCATCCAACTTACAACCTCTAACTCATTATAATTATGGCTCAATTACAAAATAATCTATTTGCTACATTGGCATGTATCCCAAGGTGCTAAAAAACTCTAACCCAAAAAACCAATAGCGAAAATATGAGAGTTGGAATCTTTATTTGACCCAAATGGGTATCTAAAAATGAATACACATTAAAAAAAAATAATATTAAGCATATTTTTGGGTGATACAGGATTGTCCTTACACCACTAAATGCTCCTACATCAAACACCCTGTGTAGATTGAAAAGTAACCCTATCACTTTATAGCTAGTAGAGGAAAACCCAAATGGGAAACCTCCATTGTGGATATCCAAGTTGAGTCTTCTGTTGATTGTCCTTTTCACTTCACCAGGTATTCTTCATACTACCTATTTTTGGTACCCCGGCCCACATGACTATCTAGAATTTCTTTAATCTCTAACCTTTGCAAAAGTAGGAATTGGACATGGCTCCAACATCAACTCCTCATCTACACCATCATCATAATACTTTGTTAAGTCTACAACATTGAAAATAGGAGAAATGTGAATCCCATTTGGCAACTTAGCCTCATATGGATTACCTAAATCATGTTTCTTTAAAATTTTGCAAGGGCCAAATTTCTTCATCTTCAGCTTGTTGTAGGTACCCACTAGAAATTGTTCCTTTCTCAAATATACCATAACCTGATCTCCAACTTAGAACTCCTTATGTCTCCTCTTTTGATCTTCCCCAACCTTATACTGTAGGTTCATCTTGGTAATATGTGCTCACACCTCCTCATGTAGGTTCTTAATATGTTCACCAAAGTCTTCTACCTTAGCACTTGTCCTCTCTCCTTGCTCCATCTCCTTCAGCTCTAGTGTAGTCCTTGGACTACTCCCATACACAATTTGGAATGGTGATCTACCAGTACTACTTTTCATAGAATTATTGTAAGAAAATTTTTCTTGTGGTAGAATCAAATCCCATCCCTTGGGTTTATCTCCTACCAAACACCTCAACAAATTGCCCATACTTCTATTCACTACTTCTATTTGTCCATCAGTTTGTGGATGATGTGCATAACTAAACTTCAATTCTATCTTCAATTTCTTCCACAAAGTCCTCCAGAAATAGCCAACAAATTTAGTATCTTTATAAAAAATAATACTTTTTAGGAGACCATTCAGCCTCACCACCTCTCTGAATTTTTTTTTTGCAATATGCACTACATCATGTGTCTTGTGGCATAGAATGAAATGTGCCATTTTGGAGAACCTATCAATCACCACAAATACTAAGTCATTACCCCTTTGTGTCCTTAGCAATCCAAGAACAAAATCCATACTCATGTCCTCCCAAGGCTTTACTGGAATGGGCAATGGCTGATAGAGTCCAGTATTGTGACTAAATCCTTTGGCTATTTGACATACTTGACAACTTTGCAAAAAATTCTTCACATCCTATAACAATTGAGGCCAAAAATAATGTTGTCTAATAATGGAAATGGTCTTATCTTGAACAAACTATCCTACCATCCCTCCACTATGCTTCTCCTTGATCAAGTTCTCCCTCATAGAACTCCTTGGAATACACAATTGACTTCTCTTGAACAATATACCATCCTGAACCATGTAATCTAGCCACCTAGTCCTGTGTAGAGTAATAGGTTCTTTACAAGCCTTCCAAGCCTCTACAAAGTTAGGATCCTCAAGGTATAGATTCTAAAGTTCATCAAACCCAACCACTTCAACCTGCATTACTATCAACAACAATTGTCTCCTACTTAATGCATTTGCAACCCTATTAGACCTTCCACTTCTATGTTTTAATACAAATGTATAGCTTTGCATGAACTCTACCCATTTTAAATGTCTTTGAATCAATTTACCTTGGCTATTTAGGTACTGCAATGCTTGGTGATCAGTATACAAAAAAAATTCTTTTGGCAACAAATAATGCCTCCATTTCTTTAAGGCCTGAACTATTGCATAGAACTCCTAATCATAAACATAATACTTCTTCTTTGCATAATTTAATTTTTCACTAAAATAGGCCCAGCACAGCCCCAATAGCATTGCCACTAGTATTCCACCTGGAACACTTTGTTGAAATCAGTAAGTGGCAAATAGGTTGCTCTATCACCTTCTTCTTTAGAAATTCAAAACTTCTTGCAGCTCCTGTAGTCCACTTGAACTCTTTTCTATCCCCCCTCTTTGTTTCAGTTAGGGGTGCACATATAATACTAAAATTCCTAATGAAATTCCTATAAAAACTAGCCAGACCATGGAATGACCTCACCTTAGTGGTAAACCTTGGAGTAGGCCATTCCAAGATGACCTTCACCTTCTCTAGGTCCATTTTGAGACCCTCAACTAATACAAAAAACCCCAAATATACTAACTTCCTTTTGACAAAGCTATACTTCTTCAAATTAATCAATAATTTATTTTCCCTCAACCTTTCAAGGACACTATAAATGTGCAATAAATGTTCCTCCAAAGACTTACTAAAAATCAAAATGTCATCCAGATAGACAATAAATATTTTAAAAAAAGTTTCTTTAGTACCTCATTCATAAGCCACATAAAGGTGCTTGGCACATGAGTCAGTCCAAAGGGCATGACTAACCACTCATATAGACCATCTTTGGTCTTGAATGCAATCTTCCACTCATCTCCCTCTCATATATGTATCTGGTGATAACCACTCTTGAGATCTATCTTTGTGAAGTACTGAGCTCCACTCAAACAATCCATAAGATCATCCATTCTTGGCAAAGGAAACTAATATTTGATGGTTACTCTATTTATGGCTCGAGAGTCTATACAAATTCTCCACTCTCTATCCTTCTTTGGTGCCAGTACTATAGGTACTACACATGGATTAAAGCTCTCTTGAATCAAACCTTTCCTCAACAACTCTTGAACTTGATTGTTTAGTTCCTTAGTCTCATTAGGAGGCATCCTATGAGCAGCCTTGTTAGGAAAACTAGCTCTAGGGACTAAATCTATTTGATGATTGATTTGCCTTAGTGGTAGCAACCCTTTTGGAACATTATTAGAGATGACATCTCCATACTCAATAGACTTAAAACTTCAAGTGGAATTTCATTACTACCTTCCTTATCTTTTCTAGGAATTAAAGCATAACGCATATGCTAATGTTTCATGCCATCCATATATTTTATTCCATCAACAAGACATACCCTAAGACTACTACATACCTTTTCACCCTCCTTTATCAAGGGCTACAATTTATGGTGAACTCCATCCTTTGTTAGAGAGTATGTATTTGCATGACTATCATGTATAGCATGCATATCAAACTATGATGGCCTTGCCAACAATAAATGGAAAACATCAATTAGAATGATTTCATAGAGAGCCTCATCATGGTAACTCCTAATCTTGAACTTTACCAAACATTGCTCACTAACCAGGACCTTATGATCATTTTGCACCCAAGAAATTTGATAGGATTGGGGGTGTTTCTCCTTCTTGAGCTTTAGCTTTAAGACCATCTACAATCACATCACAACATTTACCGTCGCACTTGCACCTGGTATGAAACAAACTCCTTCTTTGTCTAGGTTCAATCTCACTACTCAATAAGTTACTTTCATTAACTAGAACCTCTCCTCTTTCTGCATCCTCTAAATGTGATGAGTGTGCATCATCATCCACATGAGCAACGCTTGCTTGAAAATCAATTCTAGTATCTATCCTTTCTTGGCATTGAGGGCATTCGAAGGCTTGATGATCTTCTTCATTACGATGAAAATAGGTACCACAAAAGCCTCCTCTTCCTAAACCTTGTCCACGTCCTCTACCTCTTCCTCTTTGATCTCTAAATTTTTGATCACATGAGCAGTTGAAACCCTCATTCCTCTGATTTTAGTTATTATCCACATCTTCATTTTTCTTCTAGTTCTTATTTTGGCCTCCAAATGACCTACCATCATCCCTTCCTCCTTGACTATGCCATCTTTTCCTTCCATCAAACTTTTGTTTAGCTTCTCCTCAACTCACAAGGCAAATTGGTATGTCTCTTCAAAGCTAGTCATTCTAACCAGACTTAACTCCTCCTAAATGCCAATAGGTTTTAACCTACTAAGGTAATAGGCAACCTTCTCCTTGTTTGCTTGTGCATGCCCTACCCTAATAAGGACTTATAAAACTCTTTTGTGTATTCCTAGGAAAATTTCCTTGCTTTCTTTAATCCTTGCATCTTCTTAAAAAAATCAAGCTCATAATCAACAAGAATGAACTACTTCTTTAGTTTGTCCACCATGCGATCCCATCTTGTGATTTTCTCCTTTCCTCTTCTATTTCTTTCCAACTGAATCTCTTCTGACCAAATTTTGGCATGGCCTTTCATTTTGGCCTTTGTAAATTTAATCTTATCAGGGTCCCCAATATCCTCATACTCAAAATATTCCTCCAGCTCACTGATCTAGTCGATCAACTCATTCGGGTTTAGATTTCGTGAAAACATGTTGACGTCAATTTTGGGTCTTTTTCCAAGCTTGGCAATGGCCCTAAAAAGCTTCTCCTCTACCTTGTTTTGGACTTCTTTGTCTCCTTCCCATTCCTACCCAATATTTCCTTCTTCATTTTCTTCCTCACTTTTGTTGCCTATGGCAACATTCATCCCTCTGTGAATCTCCTCCTACAATGCCTCGACTTGTCTTTGGAGGGCTCTAACCTTAGGAGGAACAACTTTGACCCTTCCACCATGCTCCCTTCACGGAGGCATCTTCTTTTATCAAAACCCATAACCACACAATCATGGTACAAACTACCTCACAATTGGTGCTTTGTCTACACACTCAGGAAAACCTAGCTCTAATACCACTTGATGAGGGCAGAATGCAAGAAAAAAATGAACACAACAGGAAAGGGGAATATTATTATTAGAATTTATACGCTAATATTTTTTTTGGTGTAAATAGGTATTTACTATTTACACTTTACTTAGGCTTACCTAGGTTAGTGCATTATTTTATTATTTATTTTTATGAGACACTTAGGAGTTTGTGCACCTTTTTGAGTTGTCATGTTGACAACATAGAAGTACACAACTCTAATTATGCACATGGTGTCTCCAACATAGGTTTTTGCATCATTCACTAAGCTGTCATGTAGACAACACAGTTATTTGCACTCCTAATTTAGCACGTGTTGTCTACAACATTGAATTGCATGTCACACCATTGTAGGCTTATCCTCTCATCAACACACTTACTTTCATGCTTAGTGGAGGATAACCCATATTTGGTAGACATGTGCTTGGTTGTATGACTTATCATGATGTTGATTATGAGGTATTCTAGATGCATCTCAGAGGCTTTTATATTCAGGCACTCCTAGTGTACTTGTACATTGTATTGAATACTATACAGTTATTCTGATCATACTCTGGTCTAATTTGTGCTTGTGTTTTGAGTTCCTTGGTCTTGGGTGAATTTTTCCCTAAGGTAGATTCGTACATGGTATTAGAGCTAAGGGAAACACTCATCACATAGCCATTGGAGACCTCGTTGCTTCATCTCTCAAAGGGACTTGATTCAAATCTAGAGCATTAGTAGCAATTGGGAGTGTCTAGAGCTGAAGCAGACCTCACCATTGCATCTAGAATGATGATTCGATGAAGATCAAGTATAAATTTGCCTATTTTAGGCCATAGTCAACCAAGAGGAAATTTTTTTTTGCAAATCAAAACCCGAAGGCCTGATTTGCAAAGTTGGGTATGGTCTTCTATTAGTTTGATTAATTCATTTTCAAATCTGTTATTCTCTGTATTTTTCAAAATTATTTCCGTGTATTTTTTTTAGATTATTTGCCCAGTCGACTGTGTAGAGGAAGTGCAGAGATTTTTTTTTTGGTCTAGGCACCGGGCAGTCACACCCCAGCCCTAAACCAATGAGGAATATTTTATTAGTCAGTGACATCAATCATTCAGTGAATATTTCACAAAATTTGCAAATCCATGGCCCTCTCTCAAATTTTTGGCAAGCAGCCAAGTTCCACAGCACACTCACTGGCTAAGCATTTCAAAAAACCTAGTGGTAGCTACTTTGATTTGCATTCCGTGCGAGCTTCTTTTTAAATTGGGCATGGAGTCATGCCACCACCAATGTGGGATTAAACCCACAACGAAAAAAGTTATATTCCAATGCATCAAACTTATTCTTGGTGATCATTGCACTAGTTTTGGTGACATGGAAATTTCAATCCAAACCCTACTATGTGGATACACATGGTGCAAATTGACCCCTGCGCATGGACATGTAGCACTGACAAAGTCCTCCTGACACAATTGCCAGTAGGGATCCACCTATGAAGACCCTTTCTGCATGGCCAAATCAAAGAAAGACACATGCCAAGTATAGATCCACTTAGTGACACAATCAACACCTAGTAAGCAAGTGATGTCAGCCCCCAGCTGTCCTCTACATAAGTTGCCATGCAAGCGCTCTGTTAGCATAACTGTACGATAGCGAAGCATGCCATGTCATCTTCCATATGCTAAGTTAGTATTACACATCAAACCTAGCTATACAGTTCCATACAATCTATATGTGCTAATGTCAACAACTGTATAGGGTGACATCATCACATGCCTACATTTTTGCTGATGTTAGTAGAGTACGAGCTTAAATTTGATGGTCATCTGACTGTCATTCTAGGGAATTTTTGAATTGCTATGATGGCTATTTGACCATCAAATTTAACATAGTGTTTTCCTCTCCAGACCCCTCTTTAGATGCAATTTTGATTTAGTGTCCTGACTTCAAATAACCTTAACTTGATCATTCAGACTCCAAATCAAGTGTGATTTTTTTTGATTTTTGGTAAAATTTCCTAAACTTTTCAGTGGTGTAGCTATGTTCTAGTTTTTGTGCACGGGTTTGTTGAAATTAGCATTTTTCGATGAGTATACCTGTCTAATCCTGTGATTTGCAACTTCAAATGCATCGTACGGGCTCATCTGGACTCCTTTTCAGGTTCCATTTTTTTTGAAAGTGCATATTTTTTTGTCTAGTTTTTAGATCTTTAGTCAGATTGTAGTCTTGTGTGGAAAAAAATACCACTTCTATAGATAGGTCCTATTTTGCATTGTATTGCTTCATAATTGTTGTATTTTTGAGCTACATTGTAAAAAGTCTAGATTTGTACTCTGTATAGAGGTTGTAATAAAAAAAATCAGAAAGCCCACTTTGTCCAAATTGAGGAGTGAACCATTGTAAATGCACTATATATAAAGTGTCAAAATCATTCATTTGGGGTGGATTTTTTGATTGAGTGAAAAGTGGGGGGGGGGGGGGTGTATTGTGTACTGTGTCTCCTTGATCTTGTGTTCTTGCATTATGGGTTCTTTTTCAAAGTTAACTCCACATAATTATGCTACTTGGAAAGAAAACATTAAAGAACCATTGGTAGAAAAAGGTTTATTGCATTATGTCACTAGTGCAACAAAAAAACCTCTTGATGATGCTGATGAAGCTTGGAAAGAAGATTGAGAATTCAAACAAAAGATGGCCCTAGGAACCTTGTTGAAAAACATCTTTGATCCTATCAAATTTCACATTAGGAAGCTTACCAATCCAATAGAGGTTTGGGCTAAACTTGCAACTTTGTATAGGACAGTAGATGAAGACATGGCTTACACCATAGAGGATAAACTTCTCAAGTTGGATCCTAGAAATTTTGACACCATCAAGGACTATCTTACCCAAGTAGAAATGTATAGGGCACAACTTAAGGATTGTGGTGAACCCATCAAGGATGGAAAGATGATAAAAAACATCATGACTCATCTTCCACCTGAATATGCTCCTTTTGTTTCTAGCTTTAATACACGCAAATTAACAATGGATAGTGCCTATGTTAAGCCGTCATTTGAGAAATTTTCAGGAATGTTGATCTTAGAACATGACAATCTAGTGGGAATGATAATTCTCAAGTCTTCCAAGACCAAAGCCTTGGTAGAAAATGAAGCTAATTAAATTGGTAAAAACTCCAACAAAAAGAAGAAGTAGTGGAAGGCTAACACACAAGATGACACATAACAGTCCTACTCAAAACAAAAATCTTCCTCAAATCAATCTTCTTCTAGTTGACATTCTTCTTTACAACAAGGAAAGTCTTCTTCCAAAAATAATAAAAGGGGAACAATTCTAACAAAAAGGAGATGAAAACTTGCTCCTATTGTAAGAGGAACAATCATGATGAACATGAGTGCAAGGATAAGTAGGTTGATGAATTAGTCAACATAATGAGGAAACACAAAATTGATGTACCAAATGCATATAAGGATAAGGGATCTTCATCCACTTAAAAGGGTAAGGGAGAAGCTTTGATAGCTAGTACAAATAATGCTAAGGAATGGGTTCTTGATTTAGGAGCAACACATCATATGAGTGCTTCAAGGGAGCAATTTTCCTCTTTGAAACCATCAAATGTACCTTTCATCTATGTGAGAAATGATACTCAAGTGGAAGTATAACGTAAAGGGAATGTTGAGTTGGAAAATGGCATCTTCAAGGATGTACTACATGTTCCTAATCCTAGCACCAACCTTCTCTCCATCTATCAAATAACTCACTATGGATGTGGCAACAAAGTAGAGTTTCTCCTCGACATAGTTGTGGTGAAAAATCTCAAAGATGATTCAGTGGTAGTGGATGGAAAGGAAAATCATGAGACAAGATTTTATTCTTTCTCAAATTTTGTGCCTAAGTCCACTTCTCTTGCCTTGTTGACTCATTCAAACACACAAAGTAAACTATGGTACGAGAGATTTGGACATCTTAATTATCGCTACCTCCAGCAAATTAGCAGCAAGGAAATAGTCATTGGTCTACCTCAAGTCAAGTTTTTAGAGGGTGTATGTCTATGATGCGAAGAAGGTAAGCATCCCAAAGAGAAATATAAGAAGGGGAAGTCTTGGAAAGCAACTGCTATTCTAGAATTGGTTCATAGTGATGTAGTTGGCCCATTTCTAGTACCATCATTTGGTAAGGCTCACTATGTTCTCACATTTATTGATGACTTTTCATCATACACTTGGGTCTTTTTCCTAGCTCATAAGAGTGAAGTATTTGATAACTTTATCAAGTTCAAAGCTCAAGTTGAGAAAAAATTAGGGAAAGCCATAAAGATCCTAAGAATAGATAATGGCAGAGAATATGTCAACTCCAAACTTATAGACTTTTGCACACATGAGGGTATAGATCTTCAACATTCAGTTTCATACATGCCACAATAGAATAGTGTAGCAAAAGATAGAATAGAACCCTTAAGGAAATGACCACTTGTATGCTTCAACACAAGTCTCTAGATCAAGTGTTTTGTGCTAAAGCCATGTGTTGTGCCAACTACATCCAAAATAGAAGTCTACATAAGGCCTTAGATGGAATAACACTTTTTGAGGCATGGTGTGGCAAGAAACCAAGTGTCAAATAGTTCAAAGTTTTTGGTTGTCCAGCATGGGCAAGGATACCTCTACAAAAGTGAAAGGCATTAGAACCACAAAGAAAACCATGCATATTTGTTGGATATCCTGACCATCTCAAGGCATACAAACTAATGGATCCAGAGACTCATGAAATCTTTTATGAGAGGAGTGTTCACTTTGAAGAGACATGTCCAAGTTTTCCTTATTCAACTCCTCTTTTCTCCTTTGTGGACAATGGTCATAGTGATGACAGTGACTCAGAAGATGAGATTCCTCTAACTTTGATTTGCAAGACACCACCTTCGTAGGGTCAATAAATAGTTGAGGACATTCCTTCTTCCTCTTTCACTAAATCTCATTGGGCACAACAAACTCTTGATAAAGTAGGTTCATTGGTGGAAAATCCTTTAGACACTTAGAGGACTAGGTTACACCACAAGTCATTTCCACATGCATATATAGCCATTGCTTCAGATCCATAGTCTTTGAAGGAAGCATAAGAGATTCTAGAATCAAAAAAGGCTATGGAGGAAGAATATAACTCCTTGATGAAAAATAAAACTTGGGACTTAGTTTCCCTTCGTAAGGGAAGAAAAGTGGTTCGATGTAAGTGGATCTATAGAACCAAATTTGCATATGATGGAAGTGTTGATAAACATAAGGCTAGACTAGTTGCCAAAGGTTTCTCACAAGTTCTAGGTATTGACTATACAAAGACTTTTGCACCAGTTTCCAAGATGAACTCCATTTGCCTAACACTAGCTATTGCTGTAGCTCAAGGTTGGGTTGTACACTAGATGGATGTTAAGAGTTCTTTTTTGAATGGTGATCTTCATGAGGAAATATATATGGAGCAGCCATAGGGGTTCCTATTGGATTCTACTATGATTTGCAGATTGAAGAAGTCCATTTATGGTCTTAGGCAGGCTCCTCGGGCTTGGTATGCCAAAATGGATTCCTTCCTCCTCTTAGCAGGTTTCACCAGATGTCACTCTGATTTGAATGTATACATTCTTTAGAAAGATGACTAACACTTGATCTTAGTGCTTTATGTCGATGACTTGACGATTACAGTGAGCACTTCATCCATCATTTCCAGTGTCAAGACCTCTCTACGAGAAAAATTTGCCATGATAGAATTGGGTTTGTTACATTACTTCCTTAGCATTGAGATCACATAGTCTTCAGTAGGGATAACACTTTTACAACCCAAGTATGCTCTTGACTTGCTTTCTTGGTTTCACATGAGTGACTACAAGCCTACTCCTACTCCCTTTATATCAGGTGTCAAGCTAGAGGCTAAGTGCACAACTCCACTTGTTGATGCTACATTATAAAAATAGTTAGTTGGAAGCCTTATCTACTTGACACATAGACACCCTAATATTGCTTTTGCAGTTGGCATGATTTCACACTTTATGCAAGAAGCTCATGAGCTTCATTGGAAGGCTACCAAGCACATTTTGCACTACATAAATGGTACACATACACATGGGATACATTATGCAGTAGGTATAGGGCTTCAACTAGTTGGATACACAAACTCCAACTATGCAGGGGACTTAGATTCTCATAAATCCACTTCAGGGTACATATTTCACCTTGGTTATGGCACTATTTGTTGGCAAAGTAAGAAGCAAAACAATGTTGCTCTTTCTTCCATAGAGGCTAAGTATCAAGGAGCTATCAATGCAGCAACATAGGCTCTTTGGTTATAGCACATCCTGGAGGATTTTGGATTTGATCTACCTAAGCCTACAGTTATTCATTATGATAATTAGATTTCCATTGTGATCTCTAAGAATCCAATTCAACATCAATGGACTAAGCACATTGAGGTTCATATGCACTACATTAGAGAGCTTATACATGATAAGATCATTGCACTATAGTACTATCCTATAGTAGAGCAGGTCACTGATATCTTCACCAAACCCTTCATCGAGGTTAAGTATATTCACTTACGATATCTCTTGGGGGTGCGAGATGTTGCAGAAAGAGGATTCCCTTGACTTCTCTCTTCTTCTTCTAGGAGGGATTTTTTCTTCATCTAAGGTCTTCTTCTCTCTCATATTCTCTATTGTACTTATCTCTCTTTTTGGAGGAGGGTTTTTCCCATGAGGTCTTCCCTCTTTCTCCACTTTATGAGAGATTGCATTGCATTATTCTAGCATTGCTTTTGTACATGGGTACCTAACATGGCCTTGTAGCTGGGAACCATCATGCATTTGTGAGCTTAAGTGCATTCCCCTAAGTTGCATTTAAGGGCGGGTGTTGGTGTAAATAGGTATTTAATATTTACACTTTAATTAAGTTTACTTAGGTTAATACATTATTTTATTATTTTTCATTATTTTATTATTTATTTTTATGAGACACTTAGGAGTTTGCGCACCTTTTGAGTTGTCATGTTGAAAAAACAAAAGTACACAACTCTAATTATGCACATGGTGTCTAAAACATAGGAGTTTGCATCATTCAGTGAGTTTTCATGTAGACAACACAATTATTTGCACTCCTAATTTAGCACATGTTGTCTACAACACTAAATTAGTTGTCACACCATTGTAGGCTTATCCTCTCATCATCGCACTTACTTTCATGCTTAATTGAGGATAACCCATATTTGGTGGACATGTGCTTGGTTGTAGGACTTATCATGATGCTGATTTTGGGGCATTCTAAATGCATCTCAGAGGCCTTTATATTTAGGCACTCCTAGTGTACTTGTACATTGTATTGAATACTATACAGTTATTTTGATCATACTCTAGTCTAATTTGTGCTTGTGTTTTGAGTTCCTTCATCTTGGGTGAATTATTCCCTAAGGAAAATTATTACAATATTTAGTACAACAAAAATATACTCCTTGACATGCCCTATGGGCTTACAATGTTATTAGATTTTGGAGAAAACCCTTCTCACAGTACCTTCTCCCAAACTCCAGGAAAAAATTGCCTTTACAATGCCAGAATTGTCCTTAAGTAAACTAAATGAGGTTTAGGGTTAGGAATATATTTTAGAATATTCCATTTGGAATCCACCACCAAAATATAAGGTTATATAAAATACGTCAGAAGTTGGTGTAAAATTAGAAGAATCCAAAAATGGTAGTCCAACTTTCAGGAGGCATAACTTTTGATTTGGGACTCTAATTGACAAATTGTTTACATTTTTGCAAAACTCTCCAAGTGCTCTATAGCTCTAAGGTGGATCTTAGCTTTTCTTCAATTTTTTGGGCCTTTATGAGGCCATTTAGTGCCTCAAATCTTACTTTGAAGTGCTCTTAGGAGGTCTCAAGACAACTTAAAACTTCAATAACTTTCAAACTGTAAAGCCTTTTGACTTGATTATTTTTCTGGAGTGCTTTAAATTACAAGTATAATCATCCCTCCAACTTACACCCTCTAACTCATTACAATTATGGCTTAATTAAAAAATAACCTATTTGTTGCATTGCCATGTATCCCAAGGTGCTGAAAAACTCTAACCTAGAAAACCAATAGTCGAACTATAAGAGTTGGAATCTTTATTTGACCCAAATGGGTATTCAAAAATGAAAACACATTAAATAAAAACTAACACTAACCATATTTTTGGGTGATACAGGATTGTCCTTACACCATTGGATGCTCCTGCATCATCTTCACAGTGGACTCCTTTTTCTTCACATTGTCTAATTCATTCTTCAAATCATGGAGTGTGTTTGCCATATGAGTAGAATCCTCTTTCTTTTAATTCTCCAATTCCTTCTTTAAATCAAGGATTTTATTTGTATTTGAATCCTCTTTTTTCTTCACATTCTCCAATTCCTTCTTCATATGGTAGATTGTGTTACTATTTGTAGTTGTAGTAGACTCTATTGATTTTTGCATTCTCCAATTCCTTCTTCAAATCAAGGATTATCTTTACAGTTAACTCCTCTTTTTTCTTCATATTCTCCAATTTCTTCTTCAAGTTGTGGATTGTGTTTGTACTAAAATCCTCTTTTTTCTTCTCATTCCCCAATTCCTTTGCAAATTATCAATTATCCTTGCATTAGACTACTCAATTTTCTTTTCATTGTCCAATTTCATCTTCAAATTATGCATTATATTTTTAGTAGAGGAGTACTTTTTCCTTTCATTCTCAAAATTCAATCTTCAAATTATTATTTTCCTTGACAATAGAGTCTAGGTTAGTTTTCAATTTATTGTTTACTTGTGCACTACTTTCTACAAATTTGAAAGACTATGTAGTAGAGGCTTTTTCATGCTAAAATATTTTTTTGTACTCATTCAATTCTTTAGTCATATTTTTTAGTTGTTCATTCATTTTTTCTTGCTAGACAATTGCCTCTATAGAAGAAGAATTATTTATCTTATTTTGCAATTCTTTGAATCTATTCTCTGCTACTTTCTCCTTGGCTATCACATTATCAAGTTCTACCTGTAACTTTTCTATTTGCTTTGTAGGCCTTTTGTTTTTCCTCTCCACTTTTAGAAGTGTAGAGTAGACCATTTTGTTGCTTTCTTTTGATATATTGATTTTGTCAATATTTTTCACTTTTGAGAAATTCATTTGAAGGCTGGTAACTTGTACATCATTACAATTTATTAGATTTTCTATTGGATTATTATCTCTAGCTAGGGGTATAACAACCATTAAGTTCATCATTTTGGTGTTTGGATCATATGTTGGAAATACACTGTTACTAGATTTCTGATGTTCAGCAACTGCAACACTTTTCAAAGTCTTCATAATTTGCCTATTTCTTTTGCTTGTCTAATAAAACTTTGATGTAAGTCATTTAAACTAAAATCTAGGTTTGCTAACACAATTGAGTGTTTGAAAAGTGAATTATCAGTTATATTTTTCTACGCTCCTTCAACTCTAGTTACACTTACTCCACCTACAATTTTATTTAGAGGATTGCCAACATACTGAAGATGACCCATTCCAAATCATGGCGATTTAGGACTATTTTTAGGGTTTTGTAAAGAAAATACTAGTGCATACATTTGTGAAGTAATTGTTGACATTTCTTGCATTGTAATTGTCATAACTTTTTATCTTTTTTTTACAAGGTTTACCCATGCTAGTGCTAGTGGGATCAACTACAATTGGATTTGAAGATTTAACAAATTTTGTGTTCGGATGACCTTCTGAAGAAAAAGTATAATGTTTTTTTCCCTTTCTAAATGAATCATTTTCAATGTCATCGGAGAGTCCAATGACTAGTTTACTTCCACTTTTGGGTGGGTCTAGAGCTACAATTGGATTCCAAATCCCTTCACCACTTGCACCAATGGGCCCTATACCTACATAACCCATTTTTGTATCATAGTTGCCCCTTTATTATACATTTATTCAATAGAATTACTCATTTGAAGATTAAAAATATGCTTGGTTGACCTAGGATCTTGAAACCTTGAATATATCCATCATACTTGAGGTCCTTCTATCTTTGACTATCACTATCACTGCAAGTGCCAAATTTGTATAGTACAATTGGATGCTCTTTATTCCAATAATGGCTGAAAATTTCATCCTTCCCAATTTCCTCAAAACATGCTAAGGTCTTTGGTTCACCCAAGTTTTGCCTCATTTTCCAAAAATTAGTCATCTTGGTTTGACACCATAATCCTGATTTGCATGCCTCTTTAATTGCTTTCGACATAGAACTCTTAGAAGATTGAGATGCTTTCTTGTAGAAATTTAAGTATCTCATAGAATTTGAATTGTGTAACTCTAATATGTGCAATGTCATAATTTCAAATGATATTTCTTACATTAAAATATTATTCTCTATTGCATGTTTCTCCATCTCTTTCTTAACCTCATCCCACAAATCCATATTTTAAAATTTTTTCTATCAATAGAATCTCTTGATGTTTATATTCACTTGTAGAGTTCCCACTGGCAATAAGTCTTGTTTTTATTATGTTTAGTGGATCATAATTCTAGAAACTAACAAAATCAAAGCCAAATTTTTTTACCAATTCATTTGCCATTTTGAAAGCCTTTCTATCAAACGTGAGGCCTCTAATTGCAAAAGGAAAGGAAGGAAATATCATTTTCTTTTGCTGTCTAGTGAAAAGTTCATCTGTGCTCTCCATTTGTTGTACATATTCTAGTGCAAAAGCCCTTTCTGTAACATGCATTGGAAGTTTGCATGGTTCAACCACTAAACTGTAAAACCTTAACATAGTGTAGTCTTCCATGAAGAACCAATTAGCCATTTGAATTTGACTTCCCAATTGAATGTAATCTTTACAAGACACAATCAATCTAGGCATTGAAGTGCCTATGATTTTTTGGTAAATAGGTGCCAAAAAGAAGTCTACAAAATGATTGTAGTTATTATTATTAGCAATCATCCTCATCTTATGTGTCCACTCATATACTAAACTTGGAGTCTCTAATTTTTTCTGAGTTTTTTGATCATACTTATAGACATCAATATCAAGCTTGTTGTTCTCTATCTCAGCTATTGGTGGATGCTTTGCTAAAAGAAGGTAGTACAAGTAACTTGTGAACCTAAATGTCTTCATCTTGCTTGTAGTTGTACTTTGTTTAATCATTAGTAATTATTCTTGCATAGATTCAATAGTGTGCCTAAACATAATTATATCTTACTTCTACCTTCTCAACTGACTAAAATTGACAATGGATATTATAAATCATTTCAAGAACAATGCCCCCCACTTCCTTGTTACTGTCTAATCCCAAACAAAATGATAACAAAGAAATAATATTCTAAACCCATGACACAAAAATATCATATTGATAAGGAGGCTTATGGTCTATGTATAGTGTAACAATAACACTAGTATGATCAGTAGATGACTCTGAGTTTATTAAACCCTCAATATATGAATTTTTAAAAACTCTATCTAGTTTGTCATAAGCCTGTGCTAGTTCATCTTAGTCAATGCACTTGTTAAAAATTTCTGGTTTAAACCCTAGCCCTAGGTCTATCAAAGTGAAAAATTCACTCTTAGTTATGGATAAAATTTCCTCATGAGTGTTTTAATTTACAATTTCCTTTCTATTTTCATTATAATTTTGAGCGCATAGCATTACAATTTTAGGGCAAGAAAATACTTTGAGTACACTGAGGTTTACTAATGCCCTACCAAAGTAGTTAGTTTATTTGTACGTGCGCCAATAATTTTTTAATATTTGAAATAATTTCTCCCTTTTTGTGGATCTTTCCACTTATTAAACAATGAATGTATAATTCCCATGATTCAAAAATCTCCATGGATAATAGGATAAAAAATATCATGACTTTTTTAACCTGGGGTTTGTAGCACTCGCCTGAGTTCTATAATGTCTTTGTTTTCCTTTATGCTTGCACTCGTATTGGAGGTTTTTGACTTTGTTTTGCCCATACCTGCTACTGGTTATTACACAAAATTATTCTTGAAGCCCTATTTAAAAAAATTTGTAAAGTGTAAACCTAAGATAGTAAGAATGAAGATTTCTATTGTTGCAATTGCAATGCAAATTTAAAAAAAAAAATTTAAATACCCAAAATTAAAATTTGAGATTTGATAATATTGGTGCTAGCAGATACTTAGATTATTGGTGTTGTCCCATGATACTCAAGTTTCAGACTTTCAGTCTTCAAAATAGAAAATAGATTTCAGTCAGAGTCTTTGAAAAGTTGAAATTTGAAAACCCTATAGTATTGGACTCTCAAGAACTCTGAACTTCATAGTCTAAAAACATAAAACATTTATAGTTAAAAGTTAAAATGTAAGTATTAAGTAATTAATAGTTTAAAGTACTTTACTAATACTATGTACAATGTGTTGTGGTCTCCACAACACATGCCCCATTCCTTAGTAGGAATGGGGACCCCCTACCTTTTTTCGACTCCCAGACTCATAGTTTAGGAGTTGGAAAAAAAAAACTTGGTTAAATAAGTTAGAATTTTAAACTCAAAAGGTCAAAAAAAAAAAGAAAAAAAATGGGAAAAAAAATCTTGCATGTGCACGCATATCGAGGTGCACACGCATGCAAAGAAAAAAAGGAAGGAAAGTTATAAAAACCCCCTTCCCCCCTTTTTTTTATTTACTTCATTATTTTTAAAGAAGAAGAGTTGAGAGGGAAAGCTATGGAAACCTTCCCCCCCCTCTACCTCCATGCAGCCCTCGCGCTCGCGCATGTGTGCAACCAGAAGGGGAAGCGTGTGCCCTTTTGGATGCGTGCATGCCACCATGGCACCCTTCTAGGCCGTGCACCCTTTTGGGCATGGGACGCGGCCACTGCCGTGCCCATTTCGAGCGTGCGACGCGACGACCACCGCCACACCCATTTGGGCACGCAACGTGACCGTTGCCATGCCCTTTTGGGGCACATGACGTGACACTGCCACCACACCCTCTGGGCCGTGCGCGGCCACCACCGCGGCCTCTTGAGTGTGCACGGGTCTGGTCGCCATGCCGCCACACCTTTTGGGCCATCGCCGTTGTGCTTTAAAAGGATTTTTTTTTTGAAAAATCGAAAACCCAAAAAAAGAAGAAGAGAAAATGTAGAAAAAAAAGAAAAAATTCAAAAATAAATAAATTAAGTTCTAGGAGATTTTTTTTTTACGTTTCATATATATCCAATAATTAATCATTCTTTTTCTCTTTGTGATGTGTAGGTAATATAATCAAATGGCATCCACATCCAAATCAACAGCAAAACCAGTTGTGTACAAGTTCCAAGGCGTAACCCCAAAGTCACAGTTGCACGATGAACACTCTGAGATCAAAGACACAAAACTTGGAAACACGGACTTGGGAGAGTTTTTGAGGGTTTGTAACAACCCAATTGAAATCTCTTCTTTGAGATCCACCTAAATCCAGTCTGGATTAGTAAATGCAGCATCACATCCTAGGATTTTTCAGTCAGCTAAATTGATTATGACCTTATATCGACATTTTGTTCCTGAGGAAAGGGTGGTAAAGAGCGTCACTATGGAAGTGGTATTAGATCTATGACCTGATAATATTGAGAGATTTTTTCACCTACCTAGAGCTGATCAGTTTATTAGGCTTTCATATGAAGTAGCTGAGAGGTGGCATAAGGATCATTACCAGGAGGTCATTGACATCATATATTCATCATACTTCATTGAGAAGCCATCTCGGGGAAGACAATTAGTAAAGTAGATATGACTCGAGGATACATGAAGGGTGACATTGGATATTCAATCATTCTCCTGAGCAGAGTTATGGGATTGCCTGCAGCAGGTCATCTTGCTCCATTCATGGTTAACTTCATTGAGACCATCAAACACGCAAAGATGCCATTGGATTGGGCCACCACACTTAGTGAGAACTTGTGTGACCAGTTGTGAACAGTAAAGGATAAAAGAAGTTCTATATGACTTCTTATGTGGTATATCTACTTGCAGCGAGAGCCACCAACTATCCTGGGTTGTACAAGAAGGGTAGTAAGCAGGACCCTAATGCATGGCCATATATAGTTTATCCTCAGCTAGTTAAGAAGAATCTCTCACCGCAAAGCAAAGAGTACAGGATTGTGAATGATGCCTTCATCTTTGCCATCATTCGATTTATCGAAGGGGATTATGGGAAGATATTGTCTATTCAGGCCAAGGCACAGATCATAGCTCTTGGTGCATATTTCATTCAGTTCTAGACATTCACATACATTCGGGTTGGTGGTGTATCTCTCCATCCAAAGAAGCTCCCAAGTTACCCAAGTGACAAGTTAGTTCTAATGGAAATTTCTTAGCAGATTGAGTCAGCTTATGAGAGGATCAAGAAACAATGAAGGCCTTGTTGGGATTGACCTTTTGTAATAGGAGCATACCAGGTAAAGAGAACGCAGGATATCTTGACTTTTGAGTGGGAATGGGAGAATTATCCTCTCGAAGAATATAACCCTCCTTGGCCATTCTTTAACAATGTTGGTAAAGTGGAAAATTTGGTAGGAAAAGAGTTCTACCACGAAGACTCCATTGAAGATCATTAGATGAATGCCACAAATGACTATGATGTTCATATCAGGGACTATTGTAGAATGAATTTGTATTTAGCAGAGAAGGCTCTCCATTTGACCATCCCAGATGAGATAAGGTTACAGGATTCACAGGAGCTACTGGATCCCTTATTCAATATAGATAAGGTTGGTGAAAGGCCCATCTTAAATGCCAAAATTGATAGAGAGGAAGAAGATCATATTAATCATCAAGCAAGGCATGTCATCAGAATGACAAAGAGTTGGACCAAGAAACCCTTTCCACTTGATCCAATTCCAGATATAGTGAAATTCCATGCACATGCTCACCCAGAAAGGGTAAAGGGGAGGAAAGTTATAGTTCCTATCTTTGTGCTCCAATCTCCTATTAGGCCAAAAATAGTCTACCAGCTTGATAGTCTAGTAGGATACTACCATCCTTCAGAGAAGAAGAAAGAAAAGAGGAAGAGAGCCTCTCCTCAGAGGATCTAGATAGATCATGTTGAAGAACGAGCGCCTTCGTAGCAACATGAATCTACTCCCCAGGACCCCCGAGACCCTAGAATTTCTCATATCCAAGTCAATTTTCCATTGCCTCCTATTTTATCAAGCCAACAAGAAGAAGGAGAGATTCCAAAGACGTCCATTCATCTGATGCATGAAGAGCCTACTTCTCCTATGGTTCCACAGAAGCAAAGGAGGGTCAAGGTTAGAATGAAGAAGAGGCAAAGAGTTCATAAAAGATAAGTGCCTAATCCATCTGTTCCTGAAACCATTCTCAAGGAAGAATTAGATGAAGATGAAACAGAGTCAGATGAGGAGGAAGAGCAAGTGCCTCTACAAAGGAAAAATCGACTGGCCAAAGCTACAAAATTGGAAAGAAAGAAGAATGTCACAAATACCCCACCACCAACCCAAGCTAAAAATGGTAGAACTCTCTTCTCCGAAAGAAGAAGTACAATGATGGGTGAATGAGAAAAGGGAGTCAGGTGATGATATTCTCTCCATTCCAGATTTTGATTTCATGCTAGTGGGTACAAAATTGGTTGGAAATAAGATTAGAGGTACTCCTATAGGTGAATTTCAACAGCAAGATTGGACACAGATGCCACCTGAGACACAAGGTCCTCATCCAACACTCCCATCTTCACCTCAGGTTATGATGGTAGATAAGGTTTCAGTGACACCTCCACCTCTGAGTTTAGAAGAACATATTCAGAAGGAATTGTCATTACAAGGAGAACTAGAACCAAGGGTTATTGATGAGCCCTCAAAAAAGGCACAAGTAGTAGAAGGTATACAATAGCCTCCCCTGGAAGTTGAGGATCAAACTATAGGATCTATAAAAACTGAGACTATAGAAGAAGAACCCTCACAACAGGAGACTCTGAGCAAGAGTGAGAAAGGGAAGGAGGTAGTTGAACACATCCCTTCATCATCTAGAGCCAAGGTTACAAAAAGACATATCCTGAGATGGTTCTGGAAGGAAATAATGAGAAGTGCTAAGCATCAATTCCTTTCTTTAGAGGATGATATTTGTGACATTGCAGAGATTTTGAACAAGCCTGACTCTCCATTACATGATGCAACACCATTTGCATTCATTACTACTACTTGAAACTAGGACTGATTTACATAGGTGGCTCACCCTTCGAAAGGTATAGATGAAGAAGCTATCAGTCTTCAAGACTATGAAGTGAAGGATATCATGTTAGGAAAGCCTACATGGGATACTTCTCGACAGATGATGACTATGGGAGTCAAGGAGGTTCTTAACCATATGGAGCATGATGAGATTGAAATTAGAGCACTTCGAAGGCAAGTTGAGATCTTGAAAGGATATTTAGCTGAAGTTATTGGTCCTCTTGATTCTAAATACCCTGAGGAGACTTTGACTACCATTCGTAAAGAAGGGGAAGGTGTACGACTCAGTCCATTTTTGAGAGCTTGTCAAGATTAGCGAGACAACCTTGAGGATAGGGGTGTCACTATAATTGCAGGAAGTATGAAGTTATTACATGCTACAAAAGAGAATGTTGATAAGATCATGGCAATTTTGAGGCAGGACTTCAGTATTATGGATGAGGTATGGGTTTGGAGCAAGGATTTACAAACTCTACAGGCCATAAAAGGACAAAGATACCGCATTCTAATTGATGTGTATACTAGAGAAGAGTTAGACATGATAGATGATTGGAGAGAAAAGATTGCAGAGGGAAATAAAGTGATGGAGACATTGCATGATGAGATACATAGGCTCAAGGACCAAGCTCGAGAGCGAATTTTGGAAGCAAAAAAGTTGTATAGTGATGCATGCTTGGATATTTTTGAAGATGAAGAACAAGAGAAGCTTTTACCAGTTGAGGTAGTTATGGAGAATTTTAGAAAGACTTTAGAGGAAGCATCTAGTGATGAAGACATCAGACAAGCCTTCAGGATAGAAGAAGCATTGTTAGAGTTAGACACCAAACTCGAAGATTTTGCAGAAACTTGAATTGAGGTGGACAACTACAGACAAAAGGTCAAAGATAAGTATGAGGCTTTGGATCTTCCCGATGCTGCTAAGATTACTAAGATTATAGAGAAATTCAAGGGCAAACATCCATACATATCTTTAGGATAAAGATGAGCAAAACCCAGATGCCAAAATTTCAATTTTGACACTTAGTAAAATTTTGAGATTTTGACCCAGTTGAGGTCTATAGCTTCCCAGCTCCATAGGTCCCCAAGTCCACAGCTCCATAGATCTATAGCTCCAAAATTTAGAGGTGCACTGACAGTTCCAAAAATAACACTTTCCATGCATTGAAAATGTATTTTGATGGCAAGTTAACTCTGACACACATCAAGTGAAGGGCCAGCTTCTATTTTTGGTGTCTCCATGCACTTCTACTTCAACTGATGGCTTCCTCCTACTTTCTCTCTCATGCTTTCATTGTTTTCGACATGTAAAGGGCTCATGCATCCAATTAATGAATAAAATATGGATGGAGTCCCTCTAAGCACTAGTTAGATTATCAGTTTGTATATATTTAGTTTGTTTTAATGTTTTAAAAGCATTTTATTGCATCAAGATTTCTCTCACTCTCAACACAAATTGAGGAGACAATTTCTTATAAATACCCCATTGTAAAATGTAAAAAAGGCTGTCATTATTATGCAATAAAGTTATGCTTTTGGTGCTAGCATTTGGAGTGTAGTTATTCTTGCCTAAATGTGTCATTATTTTTTGGATTTTATTCATGAGATTGTGATTGAGCCAAAGGTTTATTGCATTGTTTCTGGTTGTGCGATCTTTTAGTTCTGGTGTTTGCTACAGATATATGAATTCCTTTGACGTAACAAGCTTGAGAAGAGATCACCCGATTGTGTCTACATAGCTTTTTGTCTTGCATGAGTGTACTTTCTGTGGCCTTGCGATTTGATGAAGAGTGAAACATCATTCAATTTGCTAAAGATTCTCACCGACGATTGGATCACTGGATTCTAGGAAGCGCTACTTCTATTTTCATTGGTTTCCTACCGATTTCTTCAAAGGTTTAACTCATAGCGTGTTGTATTGTGTAGCTCATGTCTGTTTAGGAATTTCAATTTCAAGTTATTTGATTTCATGTTATTTTCTTTCAGTTTCGTTACTTGCTTTGCTAACCCCCTGTTAGAATAGGACCTCATAGTAGTTGAATTGTTAGAGTTGTATTCATTGAAAAATAGAAAATACAAAAATATTGTTCTTTTGGTGTGATATTTTGAGACAACAAACAGATTTTACTTGATTCCAAGGTAAAAGAGTTTTTGGAACTAGCAAAGGCCTCCTCATGAACATTCACATTTATCTTCTACTGAGTAGATTTTGGTACGTCGCAAGACAAACACTAAACCTTGGAGTGGATCCTTAAAAAGATTTTCTTTTCAAGAGAGGAATTACACTATGGATTCCTGCCGTTGACCTTGTGCAAAATGAATGCCCAACACAATGTACATGTAAATGACATCAAGACTCAATAATGTACATAACTATAATAATAAAAAGTAATAATTAATTACATTAATATATATTTGAATTTTGAATTTTGTACATTTTAAATTAGTTAAATAATGAAAATTGAACTTAATAATTGATATGATTTTCAAGTCAATTTGTGGAGTGTTATCATTGTTGTCAAGATTCATCCAAAATTGTGACACTTGTCACAAACATGTTTCCTTAACAAGTGTCATGATTCTGGATGTTTCTTGACAACAATGGTAGCATTCCCAAAATTTACTAGAAATTCATCTCGGGTTGTTGATCTATCTTTTACTTAATAGTCAAGATTAACTAATAAAAAATATAAAAGACTAAACATAATTATTATTAACTGAGTCCTCACATTCCATTGAGCATTACAATGAATGAAAATGTGTCATGATTCTGGATGAATCTAGGCACATGGGAAAACATTCCCCAAATCGATCCGAAATTCATCTTAGGCAATTGATCATTCTTTTAATCAATGGTTGAGACTCAAACATAACTATAAGAAAATATCTTGGATGACACATGTCCCAATTTTAGATAGTGGAATGTTCTAACAGACACGTGTCACGATTCTAGATGTTTCTTGACAACAATGATGACATTCCCAAAATTTACCCAAAATTTGTCTTGGAATGTTGATCTTTCTTTTTATCAATGGTTGGGACTCAGACATAGCTATAAGGAAGAATATTTTACTACACATACCTTGATTTCGAGTAGAGATAGAAGTTAACTTAAATCTTTTAAAATTTAGCCCGAAATAGAGCTGTAGTCATTGATCTATCATTCATTGAATGGTCCAGATCAATTTGTGAATTATTAAATGTTTTGCATAAGTAATATTAATTATTTCAATTTTAATTTATTTTATTGTTACACAATGCAAATTGAAACTTAAATCACAAAGTGCAGTAACCAGTTGCACACATTTTAACTAAATGATTTAGTTAAAATATACAAATTATTTTAATTTCTTGACAATTTCCAAAACCCCTGATTTGGATTAGAATAAAATTAAACATGTAAAAATTAATGAACATCAATTTTTTGGAAATATAAAATTATAATTTGTAAATTGTAATCAATTATAATTCATTGATCAATAATTGCTTGATAGTGATAACTTGATTTAATAATCGTAACATTTTTACTTGATAAAAATTAATTTAGATTATAATCAATATTTGCTAAATTCCTTCAGCTTGATAATGATAAGTAATAACCTAATTTAAATTTAAATAACCATGGTATTTTTCATTTAATTCAAAAAATGATAAAAAGTTAAAAATATTATGATAATCATGATATTTAAATAAATTTATACTTGAAAATAGGAAGTAATGAATAAATAAATTAATATTCAATATTTTATATGAACATATATATACAAGTTATAATTTGAACTTTTTATATTCAAATCAAATTTTAATATTATTTATCCAATTTAAATTGCATGATCAGGAATTAGGAATCACGATTAATAAATCATGATTTTACATGTATCATAAATTTAACTTCAACAAACTATTTTTAAATTTATTAAATATGTTTAAATAAATAAATAATACTTAATACTATTATAGCTATTAACTATTAACTTGCATGGCCCTAGCCCCTGCGTTCATATGTTATCAAATTTTACAAGTTTTGAAATTTAAAGGACATACATATACATATTACAAATTTTCATTGGATAATTTTCAATTGACTAATTTTTTTGCTATAAATCATTAATCAAATATGAAACTATAAAGGGATTTTTGAAACCCTTTTTTTTGTTTCTAACTTTATAATAGTTAATTTTTTATAGCAGAGTTACAGATGAACATTTGAATAGTGCATCGAGAACTAAAAGCCAAAAACATAGTCCTAGACTAACATGAACAACGATTTGAGAAGCCAAAACTATTGTTTTCATTGACTATATTTGAAATTGTACAATGTACATACTACTAATTCATAGCATAGATATTCAAAATAGCTGATTAAATCAACCTAATTTTACTATTTTGTAATTTACATTAAAGGGCAAGGCCCAATCCAAAGAAAAACAAATATCTTAATTTTTTTTTGGCCCAAAGGTAAAGGGTCAAGGAAACATGAAATAGGGAACAAGGAACTAGGGAACAAAGAGCATCAATAGGCTAAGGCTTGAAGCCTTCAATCAGAAAGGTCTTCAAGCCCCTTCGTGAGGAATCTCTTGGAGATGATAATGTCGGTGAACTTGTGAAATCATGTGAAGTTGGTGTCACTAATGTCATCAAACAACAACCACTTTTGTGGAAAATCCCTCCCAAGCTGCACCCACTTCTAGTGGTGAGTCAAATGGTGTTCATTTATGCCAAGTAGAAAGGGATGCTTTTGTATAATGCTCCCTATGCCTTGCTCCCAACACTTGTTTGCTATGTCTGCAAAAGGGATGCTAATGCCTAGTCCTGGTACCTACCAACCAATACAAGAATTTTGATGTTGTCTTCTAAAAATGTTTCCTTAAATATGTTATGTAGAAGCATAAGAATGTATACTTGATTGCCTCTAAGATCAAGAAGAGACGTGAGGATGCGAGAGGTAATATCTATGGACACGCGATACCTCTTCTCATTTCTTAAGAATTCGTGGTCGAGGACCATAAAAAATGCATGGCAGATAATAGGAGCTATGGCGTCTTCGTTGCAAACCATGGCTAGGACATTCTTAGGTATCATACCCAAAAAGGGCTTTTGCAGTCCCATTGTGGTGCATTTCAACCAAACTGGTGTATCCATGACAATTACAAACCTAGAATTCTAAGAAACTCTACAAATTGAATTGAGATTTGAGAATTTGAGAAATGATAATGAATGGGGAATTGAAGAGGCTCTTTAATGATAGTTGCATTAAATTTTTAGGCATTCACGATCTTTCATATCTTTTTTTTTGTATTCCTATTAATTTGTAAGTGTGTGAAATGTACTCGCATTAATGTTAGACAATCAGAGTGCTTGACAAGGTGGCTATAAATGGAATGTAATAATTGTAACTGTTAGTACCAAATTTATGATTTTAATATTGATGTGATTTTCATTACATTCTAGTTAATGGTTTTCGTGCAAAACTTTCCATCTGTCTCCATCCTAGAGAATTTCATTCGGCTCCACATCATTTCAAGCAACTGGCCCCAAAATGTATCTTCTGTTGTTGATCTCTAATTAATTAACGATTGATAAAACTAACATATTAACAATATGAAAGTGATGGTAGCTAAGTTGGTGATGGTGACATTGACATAACAATGTTATTAATAATAGACCTAAGATAGTACACAAGTGACTAGTCAGTAGTTAGTACAGTTGGAAATTTGACAACTAATACCTTCAAGCCTTTAAAGATCACTAGCCAATACACTTGGAAATTCACTTTCAGATTAAAGAATTTTCTAGTTTACCACTAATAATTAGCCAGGACCATTATTATTCATTTTCCTACAAAACAAGTAATTCACCTCTGACATTATAATCTCATTTTTGGCAAGGAAAAAATAGCCATAATTTATTTATCTGTCAGTAAGGAAAAAATTTAATTTTCCACATTTAAAATGATTTTTGTTAGGGTAAGAAAAAAATCACCAATATATAATATTTTATTTCCCTACATGGAACAAAAAATTGCCCTCGACATTAAAATTTTCCCACCCATAAAAAGTTGGATTCACTAGCATATTAGGCATTTTTTTTGGGAGGGGTTTCTTAAAGTTATCCCTGGTGTAAATGGCATAATCATGAGGCTCATTCCCTTGCAGAAGCCTTCGACATAGTGAAATTACCTCTAAACCATGCAAAGGATGTTGAAGTGGTTCCCAACCTTGAGACACTCTTATAAGAATTTGATACTTGGGATCACCACAGGGAGATTGTGCTAATACTTGAAACACTCTTATAAGAATTTGATATTTGGACTATAAATTCTCAAAGACAAAGGCAAGTGATTCCAATGTCAAGGTACCTACTGCAACACTTTCTTGGATTTTATCCACTGGCTCTCATTATATCCTCAATGTTGTCTAGCTATTGTTTTTGCTATGTAGTCTCTTTCTAAAGCCACTCATTCTCTTTCTATTTCTAAAGCCACTCCTTCTCCTTTTCTCATATGTCTTAAATTTTGATTATCAAACATTTGAATATCTCCATCTACCTTATATAAAATCAACTTCACATTGTGTTGTAACTCTAGCATAGGTTTTTGATTATCGATATATTTCATTTTAGCATTCAAGTTTTCAAGATGGTCACACTTGCATACCTCTCATGTCAAACACCTGTTTCAACACCATGTTCTTGCTTCTAAGCTAATAGTTCTTCAGGTGCATTTTCTTATAAAACATTTTTTTTTTGAACAATTGTAAAATCTTAGAAAGTGCACTATTATTTTCATGTATATATGTATCCATGTATATATGTATGTATATATAGTTATGTATGTATCTGTATGTATATATGTATGTATGTATTTATGTATGTATGTGTATATATATGTATGCATATATATGTATGTATGTATGTATATAAATATGTATATGCATATATATGTGTATATATACATACACACACATATATGTGTGTCTATGTATGTATGTATGTATATATATAGAGAGATCTTGTGGATTGTGGATTATGATTTATAAACAAAAAAGAAAAGAAAACATGACATTAATCATTTCCCATTTGTTTTGATTGATTGTGGGGAGTTGCAGGTGAAAGAGGGTGGAGAGCTTTGAACATTGGTGGAGATCAGTGGAGATCTAGAATTTTGTTGTCATTCCCTTGTGATTGCTATATTTCATTGCTGTGTTGTGCCCTTATGATCTCAGTGCCCTTGCTCTATGATTTTCTTCAAGGGGATAAGAGGTACTTATGTAAATATTCTTATTTTTCCTTCTAAACATGTATCTCTTGTTCATATATAATAGCTTTGGTTAGATTCAAGGATAACTAATTATGATGATTGTATGCATATGTGCATGTAGGTATGTATATTAGTTGTGCTAAATTAAATGAATCATTCATGTCTAGAATTCACACAAGCAATTATCCTTGCATTCAATTAAAACTATTTATACCAAACTAAGTATGTAGAAATTTGTACTTACAGATTATATTATCTCTTCGTGATTGAGTAAATATCTCGTGCATAATATTGTCCAAGTAATGATCAGATGCATTCACATTAAGTCATAATAGGATTGATTTATGTTACTTTATACTTGTTTTATTGAACATTTTGATTAACATAATCAATAATACTAGAATTATACAACTAAAACTAGTACTCTTGTTTATTTTATTTAATCGTATACATTTAAGATAATTATTTTTCTTAAAATTAGATTGTATATTTGTTATCACTAAAACACAAATATAGATCTTTGATAGTTATCTTTTTAAATTTCAAGATCTTCGTATTTAATGCGAAGAGTTTCCACTACTCGAAAGTGGAATAACCACACAATGTGAAGCTGCATAGCTCATGGCTTTTTCCACAAAATTATATTTTTAATTATAATTTTGTCATTCAAAAATATTATAGGTGAATGTTCTTATGATTTTATATACATTTATTAATTTTTCACTTGTCATTTGAGGTAATTTTCTATTCTAAGATAGAGACATCTATCATAAGGATGGACATGCCAATATCTATATTCATTTTAAATATGTATTCTTGCTTGTTTTTAGCACATTCTTTGACAAAAATTTACCTTTCAAATTTTTTTAGGGCCTAATCTTTGAAATCAATGTAAGTTTACTTGCATGGGGAACATAAAATTAAGAACATTTGAGATAGAAAAAACATCTAATCTTCTAGAAGTCTCTCTCCTCTAAAGACCCAATACATGGATCCATTATTATCATGGGTAGACTCACTCTCCTTAAATATATTCAATCAAAACTATTCATGCCAAACTAAGTATGCAAAAATCTATACTTGCAAATTGCATATGCAGATGTGTTTATGTATGTATATATGTATGTATGTATGTATGTATATATGTATGTGTATATGTATATATGTATCTCTGCATCTCTGCATTTTGTTGTTGTGCCCTTGTGATCTCTGCATCTCGTTGACATACCATTGTGCTCTCTTTATATGTATGTATGTATATACATATATACATATATACACACACATATGTGTGTCTATGTATGTATATACATATATAAACAAAGAGATCTCCATATGTACATACATGCATACATAGACACACACAAATGTATGTGTATGCATGTATATATACACATACATATACATAAAGAGAAACTTCTTTGTATATATATACATACATACATCGACACAAACATGTGTGTATATATATACATATACATATATGTAAAGAGAAGCTTCTCTAATCACCTACTAGGGGAAATACAAATAGATACATGTTTAGAAGGAAAGAAAAGAACATTTGCATAAGTGCATATTCTCCCCTTGAAGAAATCATAGAGTAAGCACTACTATATTTGGGCCCAAATTACACCACAAAAAAACATAAAAATCACCACAAATTACACCGCCGTCACAATTTGACCCCAAATGTTATAGTGCAAAGGGCACAAAGATCACAAGGGCACGACATGATAACAAAATCATAGAACAAGGGCATGGAGATTAGAAGGGCATGACAAAAAATGTAGATATAACAAGGGTACAATAATGAAATGTAGTGATCACAAGGGCATGACAATGAAATCGTAGATCTCTATTGATCTCAACCAAGGGAACAATAATGAATGCAAAGATCATAAGGGCATCACAATGAAATGCAGTAATCATAAGGGCATGAAAATGAAATATCCACCAAAATTCAAATCTTAGAGCTCTCCACCAATTTTTAGAGCTCTCCACCCTCTTTCATGCGCAACTCAATACAATCAAAACAAATGAGGAATGATTTATGTCATGTTTTTTTTTTTTATATCTAAAATCAACTTCACACTGTGTTGTAACTCTAGCATAGGTCTTTGATCCTCGATAGCTTTCATTTCAGCATTCAATTTTTCAAATTTTTCTCTTCATTATATGTTTGGTTTATCAATGATTTCCTCCAGTTTGATTACAATGCAACTCAACTAGCTACTCCAATGATGCAATCACCCATCTATCTCCAGGTTATGCAAACACTTGTTGTTTTACACAATCTAGATAGATACTGAGAGTTCCAAAGCCACAAATCTAAATATCATCATGTGTGTGTGTCCCACTTTAGGGAAAAATTGGATGTTATGTTCTTGTGGATATATTTCAATCACTTCCGTCAAACTCAACTGAGGTGCACCCATGGAATTATTTAGGTGAATCTCACTACCCATATAAGCTAAGGCTTTCTATTGAGCATATGATACTTTTGATAAATTGCCTCAAATTGGCATTGCTCCATCACCCTACGATATGTAGTGCCTACCCCTAGTTTACTTTTTGTATTATATTGCCAAACTCTTTTAGCCTAGCTTTATGATTATGTTTGATGATCAGTGGCATTTGATTTCTAGATTGTTGGATATTATTTCATACTCAGTTGATTATATGATAGGTTACCTTCGTACTAGTTATTTCATGTATGCATGATTATTCTTTCGATGATGATGCTAGTATATAGTGTTTTCAGTTATCTCATGATGATAGTTAGATGAATTATTTATATGCATTTTCTATGAATATTTACCCCATACTTACATGTGTATGGTGTACCTATATGTTTTACTTTATGTATGATGTATTTGATATGTTAAGGGAGGGAGTCGTAGTCACCTACTAGTTGAGATCTACATGATGCACCACTCCTCACCATTGCTTATTTAGCTTAGATATGTGTATGTATGTGCTTGGATTTTATGTAGATTATAGGTAGAGAGTATCAACTTCCTTGAATTTCTAGGAGTGTACCCTTTTGTAGTATTTCATTGGTAAAAGAGGGGAGATAATTCTTGAGTTCAAATCCTAACCTTAAGAAAATTGTCCTAAAAAGTAGGATAAGTATCTGAGATGTCTACTCTTCCGAATTCATCAAGTGACGTAAATTCATAATTTTAATCCTTGAGTTTGATCTAGTATTTTGTACTTTATAATGATTTTTCATATTTAGTCTTGTGGGTTTGTGATGTTTTTCTATTATGATTAAATCAAATTGAAAGAGTTTTTAATGATTTAGTTTAATGGAAATTTTATAAAGAAAAATCAATATTTAATTATATTTAATTAATTAAAAAATTAATAAAATAAAATAATTAAATTTAAAGATTTATTTAAAGTTATAATTTTTGGCGTAGTCATATTTATTTAATTTAATAATATATTTAGGAGTTTCATTTTTATATTAAACTCTAAATATTAATATTATTTAAGTTAATAAATATTTTACCAAAAATGTCGTGAGATTTAATTAAAGAGAGAAAGAAATTGATTTAATAAAGATATTTTAAATTTCAAAAAGGTTGCACACGAAAATTAAAATATAAAAAAGTAATTAAGAAAAGGGGTTTCACATGATTGCATAATTGAAGCCCTAAATTGGGAAAAACTCTTTATTAGCAAATTAGAGTTCATTTCTCCATACCAAGATTTAGAGGAGCAATTTCCAAGAAGGTGGTTTTCAGAAGAAGGGGAAATTACTTGTGAGCTCTGTGCATTCATGGTTTTAACATCAAATCCAGGTAGGATCTTGTGGATTTTTTCATTCTTTGAATTATCTGTATTCTTCATGTATAGATGTATTTATTTTCAATTTTTTTGATTTGGTTGAAACCCTTGTTGGAAATTTCATTATTCTTTGTTTCAAGATCATCTATAGATGAATTGTGAATTAGAAACCCTCATTTTGTAAAATTTTAGAGAACTATAGTTTGTTACGAATAGGGTTTGAAAAATAAATCAAAATTGTTTTATATAGATTTGATTGATTGTCCGTATTTCTTTTATTAGATTTAATTTGTGAAATCTTAAAAAAAGGATATATATATATATATATATATATATATATATATATATATATATATATATATATATATATATATATATATATATATATATACTGTGATAATTATAAAAGTATATATAATATATAATTCAAAAAAAAAAGACTGAATTGAAATTTATGGGGGGTGGCTTTGTTTGTTTTTTATAAACCAAAAAAAAAGTGAGTGGGAGGTGGGCCACCACACCCCACCTCCCATCCTCTTCCTAACCCTGGTCGTGATTTTTATGAGTGTTGTGTAGCAATATTACTATGGCAACAATAGGTACCGTGCAACAATATTCTTCTACTGCAACAACCATATGTTACAGGCTAGTGGGCTTTTAAACTCATTTTAATATAACTTTTTTAAAATTAAAATTTATTAAGTTTTAAAATAATTTAATAAATGTTTTTTAATATATATTTTAAAATTAATTCAATTAATATAGTTTGTTATATTAATTAATTAAATTAATATTAAATTTTATTTAATAAGTTTAAGTTAAATTTTTATTATATTATTATTTAATTATTATGGTTATTAATAACTTTTTATTATGTTACTAATAATTTGATAATTATTATTTAATATATTAATAATTATTTTTTAAATTGGTTTATAATATTTTATGAAGGCATTAGTTCTATAGTGGTAAACTGTATATTCAAATTTAAAAGGGAAAATGGGTTTAGTTACAAGCGAAAATTTGTAAAATTTATCAAGTCAAATTTTTTTAATGAAATGAAAACTTGAATGTTTTTGTTAAATCAAAACTGTATTTTTAAAGCAAAACAAAATCTATGAAACTACATTGCCTATTGTATGATTTCTTGTGTTGGGTTTGGGGTTGACTTAGAGTGTTGTCCAGTTTTGAGATGTCTACCAGAGGCTGGGAGTTTTTGGTGATGTCTTATGATGTCATGGTTTTTGTATATATGTACTTGATTTTGGATTAGTTCTTTTAGGATGATTATATCGATGAGATCTATCAATTTTAATCAATGATATTTCAGTGATTTCAAGTTGCTTGTCTAAGAACTGATGTGTGTTTTATGAGCTTATAAGATCTATTACTTTTACTGAGATTAGGGTAGGTTATCTTTAAGTCATGTTGGGAAGTGGCTTGCAATGGAGGCCAACGCTCTAAAGAGGTTTCCTAGGTAACCCATTGTAGGTTATTTTAATAAGTGATAACATTTCATTAAATAAGAGTAAAATAAATTAATAAGAGTCATTGTTTTTCCTCACCCATGCCTTGAGTTCTAGTATAGGTTAGGATGGGAGCAGAGAGGATGCTTGGTTGTGGCCTTGCTTTGTTAGTATATCTTATCTATATGAAAGGATCTTGGTGTCACATAGAGTCACTAGGGGACCGAAGTCTAGAGTGGTTGCTGGGGTAACCTTAGAGTTGGCTCATGTAATGAAACTTTTCCACCTATGTAGTAGATTTCCTACATTTGGTTATTGCCTCTAGGTTTAGATGTCATTTGTGTCTTGGTACCTTGTGTTAGATTTCTTTTAGGTTCTCCTTGACCTAGATGTTGGATTTGAATTTTTGGATTGATACTTGTATGGGACTTTAAATTATCTCCTCAACATGGCGGGAGTAGGATATTTAGGTTACCATGAGGTTGTGTGGTAGTGCTTTGACTTTTACCATTGAGATCTGATAGTTTGATGTCATTGCTGGAGTTCCCCATTCTGTATTACCTTTCATTTTGTTCTTGTGTACTATGATGGATGGTTATACTCTAATTGTATTGTATTTGATTTCATAGATCTTACAAGATGACGTAACCTATTTTATAATGTATATTCTTCTAGCCTTACATACCTTGTGACTCGTATAGTGGATGATTATGCATTCTGATTATTGCCAAGTGGCATCCAATAATTGTATATTATTTATATGTATTCATACTTGTAGTTATTCTTTGATGTGGATTTGTTATATATTGGAATTAGTATTAATTAAACTCAAATGTGATTCAACATCATGGGACCCTTAAGAGATGTAATATATTTATGTGTTTCTTATGTATGTGTATATGTTATTGCTTCCGCTGTATTATATCTATTGTTGTTTAGTTATTATCTTTCAAAAAAAATATTTCACAAACTTAGTGAAACTTTAGGTTAATTTCTTTCAAGTTCCCTGGTGGGGCATTACATCTAGTATTAGAGCCCAATTTTCTACATTGGGAACTTTGGGTATATTGGAATGCCACTAGTTGATAACTAGTTAACTAAAACAAAACTTAAACTGTTATATGTATTTGTTACAAATTTGAGACACTTGAACTTCAAACTAAAATGTACTTAAACCTAGAAATAGGTAAAATTGAATCAAATCTTGTATTGTATTCAATACATGTTTCTTATGTGTATGATTTATAGTAGTATGTTCTTATGGATATTATAGCATCTCATTATTCTTGGATATTATTGTAGGATGGTATCTAGGATGAGATCTTCAATGAGAGGTCATAGCTCAAGCAACGGTAGAGGTCATGGGTGAGGAAGGGATATCATTGTGTATGAGTTTTCCCATGAAGGTTCTACTCAAGAGGAGAACAAGGAAGAGCACCGTAGTGATCATTAGAATAATTCAAAGAATTCTAAGCTAAGGCATATGATGAGGACCATTATAGAGTGTCCACCTCCTCTTCAGGATGTGGATCATGAGGGGTCACACTATGCAGGGAACGAGGAGAGGCATAGATCTAGGAGTCCTCATAGAGACCATCATAGTGACATACATATGTCAATTTAGTTTGCTTAGATGAATGACCTTCATAGGTCCAAGATCAAACCTTTCAATGGGTTGGGGTTAGGATATGTGGCCGAGTAGTGGCTAATTTCTCTAGATAGGTATTTTGGTATATAGGACTTTGACTCTAATGTCAAAGTGAGGTTTGCCATCACCTACTTGGAAATCTTTGGGGCTACATGGTGGGACTTTGAAGAGAAGAATCTAGGAGTACATATGATTACTGTCACATGGGAGTTATTTTTGGAGAACTTCTATGATAATTTCTTACCAGAGGAATGGAAAAAATAGAGAGTAGATGAATTTCAAAATCTGAGATAGTACACTATGATTGTAGTAGAGTATGAGAAGAAATTCTACGAGCTTATACCTTATGTGGGGATTAGTGATAGCTCACCATTGATGAAAAATAATTTTATTTGGGGCATTAATAACCATCTCATTAGGGGTGTTGAGGTATTTCAGCCAAAAAACCTCAAGGGAGAAACACATCGAGCTATAGTAGTAGAGAAGAGTCACCTTAGGAAATGCTATCTTTGTGGGAATGCCTACAACATCTGGATCCAAGGGTAATCAAAACATAGGTGGCAATAGGAAACCCCCTTATCCTAATAGAAATTAGAAAAAACAACAACAACAACCACAACAATAGCAACATAAGGGATCTTACCGTCAGATATAGAGTGGTGGTAGCGGTTCCAACTCTAGGATCTTCTATAACTCACAACATAATAGAAAAAAATTAGAACACTTCGCCTACACAAAGAGACCAATCTTTTACTATTAGGGATAGCCACTAGTAGTCAAGTGCACCTCTACCAGGGAGAGGATCTTGTTGAGGTATGAGATGATATTCTTATATATAGTTTGGACACATTACATCCAACTGCCCATAGCATACATCTCACTATTTAGGACCTAGGCTAGCTACATCTGATCCTATAGTTGGGGATGCAAGTAGATCTCATAGAGTATTTACAATGGTAGAACACCATTAGGGAGATCATTAGGGAACCATGGTTGAGACTTTGGGAGCTATCTGAGGTACACCTCTCTCCATATTTCTTGATTCAAGCGCTATGGGCTCTTTCATTTCACCATCCATAGCTGTAAAATGTAAGCTAGAGGTAGTAAAGTAGGGCTTGGCTTGTCAAGTGGAACTAGCATCAGAAGCTAGGGCTTCCATAGATTCCTTAGTGTAATAGTGTGAACTAAACCTAGGAGGTTTTGTTATGTTAGTAAACCTTTGGGTCATCCCTCTTGGTTCTTATGATGTGATTTTGGGTATGGATTGGCTTGGCTCTCAAAGAGCTAGTATTGATTGTAGAAAGAAGACCATTCTGTGTAAGGATGATTAGGGGAAGGACTTAGAGATTATGGGTATCTAGAGATCTATATCTCTATGGATGATCTCTACTATGTAATTGAAGTGGATTTTTTGTAAGGGATGTCAGGAGGTTTCCATTATGGTTAGTGAACTTGAGGAAGAAGAACCTATAGGGAAGACTCTAGACTATCCTATCTTATATGAATATGTGGATGTCTTTCCTGGCAAGATTTTGGGTTTGAATCTAAAGAGGGATTTTGAGTTTGGCATTGATATTATTATAGGAGTAGAGCCTATCTATAGATCTCCTTATCAAATGACCAATTAGGAGTTTACTAGGTTGTACCTATAATCTAGCCAAGGGTTGTATTCGATTGAGTGTTTCTTCATGGGGAGCACTAGTGCTCTCTGTGAAGAAGGATGGTTCGTTATGCTTGTGTATTGACTATAGGAAGTCAAACAAGGTGATGATTAAAAAAGGTATCCTTTAACAAGGATTGATGATTTATTTGATTAGATCAAGGGAGCCACAATGTTCTCTAAGATTGATCTAAAGTCAAGATACCATCAACTTCACATTTAGGATGCTGACATTCACAAGACTACCTTCCACACTCGCTATGGGCACTATGAGTTCATAGTGGTCCCATTTGGGTTGACCAATGCTCCATCAGTTTTCATGTGTCTAATGAATGGGGTGTTCTATTCTTAGCTTGATCAATTTGTTCTTGTGTTCCTAAATGATATTTTTGATATATTCCAAATCCCAGAAGGAACATGAGGAGCATCTATGATTAGATTTGTAGTTCTTGAGAGATAATCAACTTTATGCCAACTTGGAAAACTGTGATTTATTTCAATTAGAGATACAATATTTAGGTCATATCATATTAGGGGATGGTATCTTAGTAGACCCTATGAATATCCAAGCAATGGTAGACTTGCCTACACCCACTACCATGTCAGAGATTCATAGCTTCATGGGTCTAGCCGATTATTATTGTAGGTTCATATAGAACATTTCCAAAGTAGTATATCCTATCACTTCCCTTTAGAGGAAAGGAAAGAGGTTTATATGGACTAAGAAATGTAAGGAAATTTTTTAGAAGTTCAATGAGCTTGTCACAAGTGCACCAATATTATCAATGCTTGATCCAACATGTGACTTTATAGTGTGTACAGATGCTTCCTTGAGGGGATTGGAGTAGTATTGATGTAGGATGGATGAGTGATTGCTTATGAATTGTACAAACTCAAGGATAATGAGTTGAATTACCCTACACATGATCTCGAGTTAGCTATGGTAGTTCATGCCCTAGTGAGATGGAGACACTTCTAGTTGGCACACCATTTTGAGCTTTATAGTGATCATTACAGTATACATTAATATCTATGCACCCTAATCTAAATTCTAGGCAGAGGTGTTCGATAGATTTTCTTTGTGAATATGAGTTCAAGGTGAAGTATATTTAGGGAAATGAGAATGTGGTAGTTGATGCTTTAATTCCTAGGAGACATGAGACACTATCTTTGACTCTTAGTGTAGATTTAAGGAGCCATATACTTCAAACACTTCCTATAGATACTTGGTATCAGGAAGTGAGCATGGATAGATTTAGGCAGACCATTGTAGGGCAAGTTTTTAGGTTATGTTTGCAGTTAGATAACCTTTTTCACTATTCAAGAAGGATTTATGTATCACTATTGGATGAGCTTCATACATTGATCCTATCAGAGGCTCACTATGCACCTTACTTAGCACATCTTTGTGTCAAGAAGATGCATGATTTGAGACACCTATACTTTTGGATAGGAATGAAGTGTGATATCACTAATTTTGTGGCTAGGTGTCTTGAGTGCTAGAGAGTCAAGGTAGAGCAACAACATCTAGTAGGGCTTTTATAGCCTAATCTCATTCCTTCATGGAAGTGGGTATTATCTCTATAGATCTCATTGTAGGATTGCCTTTGTCTACTTGTCGATATGATGCTTATCATGTTCACCATTGATCAATTGACTAAGGTGGCACACTTCTCACCAATGAGGTAATCTTATACATCAACTTCAATGGCTAATGTCTTCATGTATGATTTTTGTGGTTTCACAATGCATGCCCCATTCCCTAGTAGGAATGGGGACCCCCTATTGAGCTCTTTTGGATCCAAGGTTCCTAATCTAGGATTTGGGAAGATTGATGGGGTCTTACCTAATCCCTAGAATCGCGTTCTGGGATCTTGCTCAGGAATCAAATTTTTGGAATGAGCTCTTTTTTAAAAGTCGTGAAGATTGAAAAATCAAAAAAAGTGAAAAAGTAATAAAAATAAAAATAAAAATAAATAAATAAATAAATTTTGTGCACCTGCACACCTGACATAGTGTGCAACTGCGCATCATTGAAACAAAGCACACCACCTTTGGTGTTGCGCCAATGCGCAACTACACAGCTATGAAATAATGCAACATCAAAGGTGAGTGGGGGTTATATAAACCCCACCCCTCTCCTATTCCCTCACCACATTTTCATTCATCGTCTACACTCAAAATTATCCCAGCTCTCACACTCTCGAACTTTCTCACACTCTCGAACTTTGTCGAAGGCTCCCACCGCACCTCTGCACTTATTGAGGTACAACTCCCTTTGTCCAAGACCTTGAAAATAGAATAAAAAACACATAAACCCTAAAGGGGTCCACTCTTTCATACCTAGCTTGGTCCCCTCTGTGCATCTCCCTTTTGCACACCACCAAACTAGAATGCAAACTATACACCACCTCCCAAAACCTCACTCCTCTGTACAAATGCAAAACAAAAAAGGGGGGTATGTGGTGCGCACCCTATTTGGTGTGCTCCCATGCACCCCAACCTTCAAAAATCCCCAACATGTGCAACGAAAAGGGGTGCACATCATCTTGGTGCACTCCCATGAAACCCCATTCCACAGGACCCCCTAAAGCGAGGTGCACACTTGTGCACCCAGACAGGTGCACTAGTGCACATCTCAACTCATTATAAATGCTAAAAACTTAGAATGTTAAAACTTGAAAAACAAATCCTACCACCAAATTTAAAACATGCAAATTAAAAGGGTGCATTGAAAAACATAGAAAATGAGGGGGCACACCTACGCACCTGGTCTAGTGCACATGCACACACCTTATTTTTAAATTTTTCTTTGATAAATAATAGTGGGGTAATTGGATGTTTTTGTGTGTTTTAGGGTATTAATAAGCCTTATTATAATGATACTCTAAACAAATAGATGTCTTTTTTATGTTGTGTAGATATAATGACATCCTCATCTGGTGAGAAAATGGTACCCAAGCCCGTGGTTTTCAAGTTTCAAGGGGTCCCATCAAAAATGAGATTCTAGGATGACTTTTCCAAGATTAAAGATATAGACTTGGGACACACTAACCTAGGAGACTTCTTAAGAATTTGCAACAAACCCAAGGAGAGATCAGCTTTGGTTTCAACATTTATCCAATTAGGACTGGTGAATGCAGCTTCACACCCAACATCAGTACAATCATTTGAGCTTATAATGAAACTTGCCCAACATTTTGTCTCCAGGGAAAGGGTGGTCCTTGAACTTCGACTTGACAATATTTAAAGGGTCTTTCATCTCACTAGGGCCGAACAATTCATTAGACTCACATATGATGCAACTGAAAGGTAGTATAGGGAGAACTTGAAAGAGGAAACAAACATTATTCAATCATCCTATCTCATTGAGAAGACTCCTCTAGGAAAGGTGATAGGAAAAGTGGATATCACAAGGGGGTACATGAAGGAGGATATTGGATATTCTATCATTCTTCTGAGCAGGGTCATGGGTCTACTCATAGCTGGGCACCTGAATGTTTTCATGATTAACTTTATTGAGACTATCAAGATGACAAAGATGCCACTTGGCTGGGCCACCACATTAAGTGAGAACTTGTGTGAAAAATTGGGGGAGGTCAAGGATAAGAAGAAGTTCTATATAACTTCATACATGGTATATTTACTAGTGGTAATGGCCACAAATTATCCTGGATTGTACAAGGGGGGAAACATGTAGGATCTCAATGTTTGGCCATACAGTGTCTACCCTCAACTAGTGAGGAAGAAGCTCTTAAGAAAAAGAATAGAGTACAGAATTGTGAATGATGCATTCATATTCATGATCATCTAATTCATAGAGGGAGACTATGCGAAAATATTATCTAATGATCTAATAGCATAGATAATAGCTCTCAGGGCCGACTAGATTTAGTTCAAAATATTCATGTATCTATAGGTAGTTGGTGCCACTGTCAACCTAAAAAAGCTCCCTAGATATCCTTGTGATGGATTGGTGTTGTTGGAGATTGCATGATAGGTTGAATTTGCATATGATAAGGTTAGGAAGCAATGAAGACCATGTTGGAAATGGCCCCTGGTCATAGAACCATATCAAGTGAAGTAGAAACATGAATTCTATCTTTTGAATGGGAGTGGGAGAAATATCCACTTGAGGAGTACAATTCTCCTAGGCCCTATTTTGATAACATTGGCAAAGTTGCTGGCAGGGAATTTTACAATGAATAGGTTATTGAGGACCACGAGATGAATGCAACAAATGATTGCAATGTCCATATAAGGGACTATTGTAGGATGACTTTGTATTTGGCTAAAAAGGCTCTTAGAATAAGCATTCTTGAGGAGATACTACAACAAGATTTTTAAGAGCTGTTGGATCCTCTGTTTAATTTAGACAAGATTGCAGAGAGACCCATAATGAATGCCAAGGTTGAAAAGGAAGAGGGTGATGATATTAATCATCAAGTGAGGCATGTCATCAGGATGATAAAGGGTTGGATCAAGAAACCCTTTCAACTTGATCCACTTTGAAGGAACCCCCTAGATCATGAGCACCTTGAGGAGACATTAAATGCTATAGTTAGAGAAGGGGGAGGTGTGCACTTGGACCCATTTTTGAAAGCCTGTTAGCAATGGTGGGAAAGTTTTGAGGAGAAGGGTGTGTTGATCATCCAAGGGAACTTGAAATTACTACATGCTACACAAGAGAATGTAAATAAAATGGTCAGAATTTTGAAGCAGGATTATAGTATATTGGAAGAAGTAAGAGCCTGGAGTAAGGAATTACAGGTTTTGCAAGCCATAAAGGGGCAAAGGTATAAGATTTTGGTAGATGTGTATACATTAGAAGAGTTAGATATGATTTACGATTAGATAGAGAAGATTGTGGACAATAATAAAGTAATGGAAACATTACACGTGGAGATCCACCGGCTCAGGGACCAAGCTTGAGAGAGAATTTTGGAAGTAGAGAGGCATTCTAGCGATGCATGCTTAGAGATTTTTGAAGATGAGGAACGAGAGAAGATATTTCCTATAGAAGTAGTAGTGGAGAGTTTTAAGAATATTTTTGAGGAAGCTTCCAATGATGAGGACATTCGATAGGCTTTCATAATAGAAGAAGCCTTATTAAAATTGGATAACAAACATAGGGATTTTGATGAGACTTGAATTGAGATAGACAATTATAGACAGAAGGTCAAAGATAAGTATGAGGCTCTAGACTTATCGAAAGTGGCAAAGATTATTGAGATTATAGAGGAATTCAAGGGCAAACATCTAGACATAGCTTTAGGATGAAGGGGAACAAAACCTAGAAGCCAGAATTTTGATTTTGACACTTAGTAAAATTTTGAGATTTTGGGCCCTATTGACATGCGCAGGTGCAGAAGTCCATAGGTGCACAAGTTTGCAAGTGCACATTTCTAGAAGTTCTACTGATTGTTAACTGCTAGTTCCAAAAATAGAGCTTTCCATGCATCAAAAACATATTTTGACAATAGTTTAACTCTGATAGATGCCCAGTGAAGGATCAACTTCCATTTTTAGCACTTCTAGACACTTCCACTTCGACTAAAAGCTTTCTCATTCTTTCTCCTCTCATAAGTTCTTTGTTTTTGACATGTAAAGGCTCATGCATCCAATTAATGAATAAAAATGGATGGAGTCCTGCTTAATACTAGTTAGATTGTTAGTTTGTATGTAATTAGTTTGTTTTATTAAATTAAAAGCATTTTATTACATAAAGATATCTCTCACTCTCAACACAAATTGAGGAGAAAATTTCTTATAAATACTCCATTGTAATATGTAATTGGGCCTGCCATTATTTTGTAACAAAATTATGCTTTTGGTGCTCGCATTTGGAGTGTAGTGATTCTTGCCTAAATATGTCATATTTTTGTGAATTTTGTTCATGGAATTGTGATTGAGCCAAAAGTTTATTGCTTTGTTTTTGGTTGTGTGATTCATTAATTTTGGTGTTTGCTAGTGTTTTGATGAATTTCACTGACGTAACTATCTTGAGAAGAAATCATCAAATTATGCCTGCATAACTCTTTGTCTCACATGAGCGCACTTTCCATGGCCTTGCGATTTGATGAAGAGTGAAATACCATATGATTACTAAATTTCTCACCAAGAATTGCATTAGTGGAATTAAGGAAGCGCTACTCCTACTTTTATTGGTTACCCACCGATTTCTTTGAAAGCTTAACTCACAGATAGGTCATTTTTCGTAGCTTATGTCCGTTAGGATTTCCATTTCATGTTATTTGCTTTAAAGTTCTTGTTATTTTCTTTATTAACCCCCTTGTTAGAATAGGACTTCATACTAGTTGCATTATTAGATTAGATTAATAAAAAAACATAAAAATACAAAAACATAGTTCTTTTTTGCATGTTTTATTTTGAAGAAAAGTGCAGATTCTTCATCTCATCCAAGATCAAAATGAACTAGCAAAGGCCTCCTCATGAACATTCACATTTATCTTCAATCGAGCAGATTCCAGTAGGTAGTGAGATCACCTAAAACTTTGGAGTTGATTCACAAGATTGACTTTTTCAAGAGAGGAGTTCATGAGAATTCTTGCCATTTAGCATCATGCATAACGACAACTCAAAAAAAGTGGTGCTAGAAGGAGGGACGCACTTTTGATTCTCAAAAAAAGTAGAAAATTTGGTAAAGTTTAAAATTTTTTCACTTTAGCAAAATTCTATGCTTTCCACAAGTTTAGAAAATTTCTTGAGTTTTTGAGAAATTCAAGTGCACAGGTGCACAGGTCCAAAAGTCCACAGGTGTGCAAAATTTAGTGGTGTGTTTAACTTTATGAGAAAGTGTACTTCTATAGAGTGCACTTTTTCCATAATTAATGCAAACTAGAGGGTTCTGATCCAGAATCCCCATTTTAGTGAGCATTAAGGTTTTCATGCAGTGCCCATGAGTTTCTTGAGCTTACCCACTTCTGCAAACCACACAGTGATAAAGGAAGACCTCGAATTCAACCACTTTTGTTCAAAATTTCATCATCTTCTTCAACTCCATCTCCACTCCAACCACCACATATTCCAATAGTTCCACCTCAACAACCGCCCTTAGGTCTGCCAAACCCTCTAATGGCCTTCTTTGCAAATGTTGTAGACTCACCTATAAACTTGAGAGGTGTACTCCATGACCTCTTAAAAAATTCTGAGAAGTTTTGCCCAAGGTTTATCTATGGAGAGACATGAACAACCAAAGATCACATAAAGGTATTCAAAGAAATTTGCAACCAAAAGCAGATGCTAACAAGGATGTGGTTCTCCATTTATTCCCCTACTCTTTGGGGGAAATTACCTTTAATTGGTACGTTAATTTTCCACCGAGATGTCTTGGAGATTGGGGTACTTTGAAAAATTGTTTCTAGAACAATTCAAAAGTTTTATCAACCCAGTTGCGATACATCAACAATTCATATCAATCAAAAGGGACCCAACTAAGATAGTTTCTTAATTCAATCATCGCTTCCATATGGCATATCTCAAGCTAGGGATGCCATACACTATACCAGTTGAAGCTACTATTCAGATTTATTTGAATGCTATGGACCATCTTACTACTATTTTTCTGAGAATACTTCCCATAGAAAATATCAACACATTGGATAAAGTCTTCACAAACACAATTACCTTCACTAAGAAAGCCAATCCTAATAGAGGAGGATTAATGCTTCTAGCTCTGGCTATCACAATGATGTCAAAATACCTTATCGAAGTACCCATGATGCCTAGTTAATTCATACCCGTGAATCCAATTCCATTACAACAAGCACCTGCTCTGCAAAATCATGCTCTAAGGTATCCAGGGTATGAACCTCTGAAATCTCCCTTCTTTGAGCAAAAGGTAGTTGTGCTTGTTGAAGCAGACAATAGTTTTGTTTCCAAATTTTGTCAGATGAAAAAGACTATGTCCCAAATGAATAAAAAACTGACTCATCTAAGGTTTTCACAAGGATGAAACAACAACTTCCAAAGGAACAACACTAGTCCTTACAATAAAAATTATGGCCAGAATTATAATAGGAACTTTAGTGGAAACAACAACAATAATGCAGCAAACAACAATCGGGGGAACAATTTCAATGCTCCTGATCATAATAATGGCTTCCAAAGATAGAACCAATAGTGGAACACTTGGCCGAATAATGGAAGCATTCCTGCCAACAACAACAATAACAATGTTCAGTGTACAGATGTTAATCAGTATGACAATAGTCAAAATGTATCCAATAATGATGGTTCATATTATAATGGGAATCAAGAGATGACTCAAAGTTCACAAGCAAATGACAATGCTCCTCCTATACAATTTAATGCTATGCTAATAAAATCCTCTGATTATACAAAGAATGTGTAGTTAGAACAACTAGCTAGCAAAGAGTTCTCTTTTCCATTTAGTTAGGAACCCAACCTTTAGCATAAAGAGGAATTTTCTTGTTGCAATGACAATCAAAGTATATATAATCTAAGAAATAGAAAGGAACCTTTGACAGATGGAATTCCTCCAGCTTTACAACCAACTCCTCTCGATCCTAGAGTGAGTAACAATTCAACACCAATCAAGCCACCATATGGATGACAATAGAATCAGAATCAAGTGAATGTACCAACAATATTAAAAAATCCTACTTGGTCTGCTGAAAAGTATAGTGTTGTAGAGGACTTGAAATGAACCAAAGAAAATATGTCCATGTTTTACATGTTTCAAAATTTTCCACAACAACGAGAAGCACTCATGAAGACTTTAGATCATAAAAAGGTATCCCACAATATGAATACTGTCCCTCAAAAGATAGTGTCTCAACAAGTAAATGCTACAAAAGTGATGCCCACTATGTTTTAAGACAAGGTTGAAGTACCCCCATTCTTGCTCAACATTAGGATATATGGAAAGAACCTCCATAATTACTTGATTGATTCAGAAGCCTCATGTAATTTCATGCCACTATCAATAGCACAAAGGTTAGGGGTTAGTCCTCAACCTTCCAATCATATAGTGATACAGTTGGACAAAATGGAGGTGAAAGTCATCGACGTATTTAAAGACATTCAGATATAGTTGATAGTTGATCCTCAGATTCAAGATGTTATTGATATACATGTGGTTGAAATTCCAGAGACATATGGGTTGCTGTTGAGTAGAGAATGGATGAAATGCCTAAGAGGATGGTTTTCTTTGGATTTCACTCAGCTATGGTTGCCATGGAAGTGATTGAACAATCAAATCAAGATGGATGCAGAACCAAAATTGAAAATGATGATCATAGAATACAATGCTTCGAATGAGGTGGCACTCCTACAATCAGATTTGGGCTCACACAAAGTGATGGCATTTGATACAATTCCCACTAAAATATCAAGTGATTAGGGTAAAGAACTCAAGATATCAGTCCCAAAGGATGATATTGTGACAATTTATAGATAGTATGGTGACTAATTTGCAATGCTTGGGAGAAGAAGCCGATCCCAATATCCTAATCCTTCTAGGATTTTTCCAATTATTCAAAGTTATTCACTTTGAATTTGAGTGCTCATCATGCCAAGAAGTAATTGCAAAGGTGTTAACACACATGATGCAAGACGAGGATAACAAAATTCTAGAAAATGGACCCATGGGAAATCAAAGTCATATAAACTCAACTGAGTTAGTAAAGAAGATTGAAGAAGAAATTGAACATCTAAATTTATCATATAGTGATCTCTCTTAAGATGGTGGAGATTTGTCTTCTCTTCCCATAGGGATGATCAAGATTCAAAGAAGAAGATGGTACATGAAAGGCCAAGGGTGAACTTCAGTCATTGTTCATCCTGAACCCAAAATAGATGAAATTAAAGAATTTATAGAGGAGATTCAAGAAAAACAAGAAAAACATACATTTCCTCTATCAACATATTACAAAGGAGAATCATCAAGTCCACCCCATGAGAAGTTGCAATGGGTTCCCAAGAAACAATCTTTTAACTCTTAGGTAAAAGATAAGTTAAGAAAAAATCTTCTCAATCCAATCATCTATCTTATCTAGCTCCTCAATTGTATATACATCCATTAACATTTGATACCTTTGGCCTTTGATCACCTATAATTCTAGTAGATCCTTTCTCTAGGTATGCACCTCATCCATTAAGCCAAAATATTGATTCAAAATTGCTCCTAACTTATCTGCATTGTCCTTCATGAAACATAATAATTTTAAATTCCCTTGGATGATCAAAATGTATTTTTCTTCAAAACTTTCCTGCCATTGCTGACAGGCATTCAAAAATGGGTCCAATTGATCTGCTCCCCTATCCCTTCTCTGAATCTCTACATTTAGAGTTTCCTCAGGGTTAGTGGCATCCAAAGGGCCAACAACTTCACTCAAATATCCTTTTAGGATTTCATTCTATTGCTGAAGTGTTATCAACTCTACCCCATCCTATTCCAGGCTTTTAAAAACTTCCTCATCCCAATAGTGACCATCAGTTTCTTAGTTTACAAGGTTGACTTCCTGAGAAAAAAATCTTGGATCTAATAATCCCTAGGATTTATTTCTTCAACATTTGATTCTAGAGGAGGGATAGCCACATGAGCAAAAAGGGCCTAATTTTGATCACTCATAATGAAGGCTAATGGTCATACATTCTTAGGAGGTGAACAAGGTTTCCTTAATACTTCTATTAGTTCCACTCTATCCTCCTCTTCGGTAGTGAACTGTTGTCTCAAGTTTCTGATTACTTCTTTTTAGAGCCACCTTGGAACATGTTACACTGAGGACTTTCCTTTAGAGGACAAAGGATTTTGTTCAGCTATACCCTTCTCCTTATCACTCCTTTCTAGGGTCTTTTCCCTTTTTGAAGGCTCTTCATCTGCACTCCCTATATCTGTGGAGCCCACAGTTCTCACTTCTGTGTCCTAGGAAGTTTGCTGAGGTTGTTTACCTATTTGCCCCTCTTCAAACACTTCACTGGTGGATACTTGTTGTGGCTCTTCTTCAGGTTCAACCTAGACTTGTTCAATTTCTATATTAGGAGGCAGAGGGGTGGCTGATCCTTTGTCAACACACAACATGACATATAAATGGGATTCTAGAACTATCTCAAACCCTTTTGATTCAGGGGGCATCTGAGTCGAATCCTCCTATTGAGGTTAATTTGTCAATGTCTCTTTGATCTTATCCCAAACAACTTAGTACCCATCGGCATAAAGTCAAAATATGACATCTTAAAAACATCAGTGCCCTCTACATACTATTCATCTATCCATTGCTACATCTCATCCTCTGATGTGGTGGTTTGTAAAGGTTCAACTTGGATAGATGGTGGCATAACTATAGAGCTTCTTCTTCATTCTTTCTTTGTATCCCTGACTAGCTGAGTCCTTTGACTTAAGGGTAGATCATCCTCCTCATCCTCCTCAGCCTCTTCTTCAACTTCTTCAAGAATGGGTTTGGGGATGGATGGAAAAGGGATCACTTTCTTGATCACCTATTGTCTCCTTGTCACTGGAGTCTTAATATTTCTTATTTTTGGTGCTAAGGGGGAGGCTTGTTCTACTTGCTGAGGTGGAGAAACCTCTTGAATTTTAGTTTCTACCTCTATTTTTCTTGGTGCAACTGGTGGCACTTGAGGTTCACCCTAGGCTTGTGTGGCTTTAGTATTCTCCAACCCTTGTATGTTTTCTTCCCCTTGTCATGGAGGTGACATTATTTTTCCTTCTTTGAGTTTAGCTCTTTGAGGAGAAATCATCTTCCTTTTGCACTTGCCTTTACCCTTTTGAGCTCTATAATAACCAACCGACCTATTGAGTTGGTGCACCATTTTTGGCCTTACTGGTGACTGAGCTATAAAGGTAGGGACGGTGACCTTTTTCCCTCTACCTTTTTTTGGATGGGCTTGTGCATGAAAGAGTACTATTTTAGGAATTGGATCAAGTTTGAAAGGTTTCTTGATTCAATCTTGCATCATTTTAATGATGTGCCTTGCCCAATGGTTGATGTCAAAATTCTCTTCTCTATCAACCTCAATATTCATAATGGGCCATTCACCAATCTTATTCCTATTGAACAAAGGATCAAGTAAATCCTCTGAGTCTTGCTACAATACCTTCAATGGAATCTTTATTTTCAAAGCCTTCTTTGCCAGATACAAATTCATTCTACAATAATCCCTGATGCAGACATCATAGTCATTTGTTACATTCATCCAATGATCTTTAATGGCTTCGTCATGGTTAAATACTTTGCTAGCCAAGTATTACACTCGATATTGTCAAAATATGGTCGAGGAGAATTGTATTCTTCCAAGGGATATTGATCCAGTTCACACTAAAAGGATGAAATGTCTCATCTTTGATTCACGTGAAAAGGTCCTATAGTCATAGCCCATGTCCAACATATCTTACATTTATTTCAAACTCTATCATATGCATAAAAGAGTTATCAAGAGATCTCTAGGCAGATAAGTCTATCATTAGGATATCTAGGGAGCTTCTTGGGATTAATAATGGTACCTACTATCCTTAAATATGTGAATGTATAGAATTGGATGTAGTAGGTTTTGACTAGTGAAATCTATGTGGCTACCTCCTCTAATATTCTCTTTGCATAATCTCCTTCTATGAATTAGATTATTGCAAAGATGAAAGCATCATTAACAATCCTATATTCTTTGGTTTTCTCTGAAAGCCTCTTCTTTACCAACTTAGGGTACATGATGTATGGCCATGCATTTGCATCCTACATGTTGCCCCTCCTATAAAGCCCTAGATAATTTGTTTCTCTTGTGGCCAACAATTATACCATGTATCATGTCATGTATAATTTCCTTTGATTCTTTACTGCCAGCAACTATTCACACAAATTCTAATTGAGAGTAGAAATCCAGTCTAGTGGCATCTCCACTTTCTTTATTATTTCAATAAACTGCACCATGAAGATGTTCAAATGTCCAACTGTTGGCAGACCCATAACTCTACTCAAGAGTATGATCGAATATCCAATATCCTCTTCCATGTATCCTCTTGTCATGTCCACTTTACTAGTTTTCTTCCCTAGAGGAGTCTTCTCTATGAGGTATGATGATTGAATGATCTCAAAAGCCTCTTCAATATGTTCCCAATACAATCTTTCTACTTACTCATAGGATAACCTGATGAACTGATCCACCCTTAGGAGCTAGAACACTTTCTCAATGTTCTTGGGTTAGAGATCAAGAATGATCTCTCCCATTATGCTCTTTACAACCCTCTCCTTAGGAACAAAGTGTTTTGCTAGTGTCATAATTAGTTTCGAAGATTGCACCAACACCCGGTGCGATGCTGCATTGAAAAGTCCTGATCAAAGGAGTGCAAAGATCATCTGAGACCTCTCAATCAGTTTATTGTAAATATTTAAGAATTCCTCTAAGTCCATGTGCCCCATACCAGTATCTTAGATTTCTAAATTGTCATCCTAAAATTGCAATTTTGTGAAAACACCTTGAAACTTGAACACTATTAGTTTCAGTGCCATTTTCTCACCAAGAGAAGATGATGAGGGTGCCATTGTATCTACACAAAAAGGATGTACATTAATCTGAAGTTGAAGAATAATGAATAAACAATGCATTAGAACTAATTCGTAAAAAACTTGAAAGCATAGACCGCTTTAACAACATGAAAAACTTATTTTTTAACCCTAGCTGCAAAAATTGGCACACTAGGCACACCTGACAAGTGCTCTTGATGTGCATCCCATAATCTTCTTATACTAAGTTTTGAAAAGAGTTTAGGTGTACATCAATGCATCTAGTTAGGTGCGCCGATGCACACCTGACTTCAGTATATAAAGTTTTGCCTTTTTTGTTTTTATATGTTTTTTATGTTTTGTTTAAGCTTTTTTTTGTTTTTCAAAGTTCATGGAGAAAAGAATATGGTGTGCTATCATTGACTTGATTTTTTGTAGAGTACCACATCTCTATTACTTTAGAGCTACAAAATTGGAGGGCAGAGTAAGTGTGCACTTAGTGAGATTGTGAGGTTGCAGCTCGGGGCAGAGGAGAAAATAAAATGAAGTAAGGAGGGAGGGGACCCCCCCAACCTTTATATAGACCCGAGAGTCTCCATGCATAGTTGTGCAAGTGTGTCACTTACACAGCTACACATAATCATGCACAAATAATATCCTCACTAATTTTGGCACATCAGTGCACCTAGAGAGGTGTGCCTAGTGCACCAAAAATTGAAAATGACTTATTCTTCTAATTTCTCAACCTCTAGGCTCCTCTGTCAGAACTTGGACGTGAACTAAGGCACTAGGTAAGACCTCAAAATGACTCAGATCCTAGACTAGGGATCGAAAGCCTAAAATTAAGTAGGGGGTCCCCATTCTTGATAGAAATGGGGCGTGCATTATTGAACCACAATAATTTATATGTGTTTTTTATGGATACTTACCCAATACTTGCATGTGTATGGTGTACCTGTATGTTTTACATTATGTATGATATTTTTGATATGGTTGAGGGAGGGAGTCATAGTCACCTACTAGTCAAGATCTACATGATATACCACTCCCCACCATTGCCTATTTAGTGTAGATTATATGTGTATGTACATGCTTGGATTTTATATAGATTGCAAGTACCAGATATTGACTTTCCTAAATTGCTAGGATGAGCATACCCTATCGTAGTATCTTAATGGTAAAAGAGGGGAGATAATTCTTGAGTCCAAATCCTAACCTTAAGAAAATTGTCCTAGAAAGTAGAACAAGTATCTGAGTTGTCTATACTTCTAAATTTGTCAAGTGACATAAATTTGTGATTTTGATTCTTGAGTTTGATCTAGTATTTTGTACTTTATAATGGGTTGTTGTATTTAGTCCTGTGGGCCTGTGATGTTTTTTTTTAATAACTAAATCAAATTAAAAGAGTTTTTAATGATTTAATTTAATGGAAATTTAAAAAAAAAATCAATATTTAGTTAATTTATAAATTAATTAAATTTAAAGATATATTTAAAGTTCTAATTTTTGACATTGTCAGATTTATTTAATTTAATAATATATATTTAGGAGTTTCATTTTTATAATAAACTCTAAATATTAATATTATTTAAGTTAATAAATATTTTATCAAAAATGTCTCAAGTATTAATTAAAGAGAGAAATTTATTTATTTAATAAAGATATTTTAAATTGCAAAAATGTTGCACATGACAATTAAAATATAATAAAGTAATTAAGAAAAGGGGTTTCACATGATTTCACAATTGAAGCCCTATACTGGGGAAAAACTATTTATTAGGAAATCATAGTTCATTTCTCCATACGGGGATTTGGAGGAGCAATTTTTGAGAAGAAGGCTTTCAGAAGAATATACTTATATAGATATCCATGATTACAATTACATGCAGATAACTATTAAATGATAAAATTCCTAGAATAAACATTGTTGACATAGTGTGTTACCTCTTTATTGACATCCACAAAGGATTGTTATTGTTGTTAACAAAAATAGGCTAGACCAAGTAAATAGATCTCAACTCTCCATATGGATTGATACCGTCTGTTGCCAATAAAAGTATGAGATTATGAGGTTCTTCCTTGAAATGTGGCCACTTTTTTTCTATGTCCATAAATTCTAAACCATACATAATGATTAAAATAATTCCATCTCTACTTCTATTATGTGCATGATAATCCATAAATTGTGCCAAGCTACAACACCTAAATAATTATTGTGCATATATGGAATAATGGAAATGTAATGAAGAACCTTGAGAGGAACCTTTTTTGTTATTTGACCCATTTGATATCTACTTGTATAAAATTCAAGGCATTCTATTGAAAATTCATGTTCTTTATGATATATACTATGATCATTAGAACAAGCATCTATTACTTGATACTCCATTCCAATATATTTCACAGTGATGCATAATTGTCAATATAAGGGAGGTAGAATTTTTATGGTGGTAACAAAAGCTCACTTATCAATCTACATAAAATAATATATTTTATTAATATAAACAACATTAATGGTATATGATCTACCCTTTATTAGTTATAATGATACACATGACATACCTTAACAAATGTGACATTATTATGTTGGATAAACTATTCATAACCTTCAAGTTCACCGAAAAAAATACAGTAGAGAGAAGAGTTGTTTGGAAGCCTTCATAAAGGGGCACATCTTCCTTTTATTTGACTATTGAACATTGACATAGTAACATATTATCTTATATCCCAACTATAAACTACCTTGGAAAATGATCCATTTGATTCTATTTGATGTAATAAGACCATTCCTATGTGTTTTATTCCACTTATATAAATATGTAAAGCTATGTAACCTAAGGTGACAAAATTTCCCTAGTTCCCCTATTAAAGACTTGAATTATCATCTCGAACTCTCAAGCACTATTAGTTGCCTTCTAGGTTAATCCCTCATCTTCATGGTGTTTGTTCATTTTTTGATCTTAATTAATATTTGAACTCCAAGTTTCCCCAATAATAAACTACAACATTACCATCCACCTTAGATATGCCCAACCATTTAAAAGCTTTAGCTATAGAAGAAAATTATATTTGATGAAAACTAAAACCATAGATTGTAATTTTTATTTATACTAAAACTTAAATTTGATATAAATTGAACTCATTTTTTGATGTGATGTTTATTTAACTTTAATTGTGATTCATACATGAAAGAAGTCAAAAGTTTGTTTCTGAATTTAGTAACATGCATGTTATTGAAGAATAATTTAGAAACAATATTTTCTATATTTGGAAACTTTATTAATTTTACCCTTTAGTTTTTGGGATGTTTTGCATAACCCAAAATGTTAGCTCTCATGTTTTTTCCAAGCCCAAGTTTTTGAGCTATGATATATATGTTTCAATCTTTACTCTATCTTGGTTCGTAGGCCAATATTTAAAGAATGTTTATAGATTCTAATATTCAAGGATTTAGTTTGTGATGTTGCAGCTTTGCTAGTGATATCAATTTTAAATCTTCTAGTTGTAGAAATTCTAGACATTAGTGACGTTAGGTTTTTCCTTAAATATTCACAACCTAAAAAAAAAGAGCTCCCTAGAAACCTTCTAAGTATGAAGAAAACTTCCTTTTCTCTAACCTTATTGAGGGGTTACACACAAAGGCTTCACTATCTCCAATGTCCCACTCAAACATAAGGTCCCAAATACACTTAAAAATGAAAGACAATGTGCTATAATATATGGCATTTTACCAACTAAAAATAACCTTGTTGTCTTTAAACTAAGCAATGGCAACTATGGAACATATATTTTGGAAAAATAAAATCCAACACGCTTTATCTTTGAACTCCATCATAAAAGATTCATAGAAAATGTAGAGATTTAAAAACAACAATGTCAACTTCAATTTGTTACACCCAATCATAAACCAACTCCAAATGACTTTTTACAGCTTATCATATAAGGAATTTTATTACACATACTAGCCTCAATGATTGATTATTTAATGGTGTTTATAAAATATTACATCAATTCATTTAAGCATATACATTGTTACAAATACCTCATCCATCCACTTCTTGTTTTATTTGCAATCAAAATAATGGAACTTTTCCACAACATTCCACTTGTTGTCATTATATAATTACTAGGATGTTGATCACTATTTTTTTGATATTATAATAGAGCATAGACTAACCATAAGCCAAACCAAGTTCAAAATATTACCCTATAGAAGGGTAATAGTATGGAGACTACATTCATATATTGTAAATTCCAAATGATTGCAAACCATATAGAAAAATGAAAAAATGAACAAATTTAATTGTGATAATATAAAGACTAGGAATATTTGACTATCTCCTTCTTCTCAATGATTTAAAAATTCTTTAAAAAATATTTCCATGATCATGATGGTTAATTTAGTTCATTTATATCTCAATTGCACTTTGTGACAACAAAAGAACACCTCATTGTGGATTGTAAATCCCAATTGCAGAAAGACAATCAGAAAGAGGGCTCTTTAGGGATTGTTATTGAGTCCTTGGGTGAACCTTCAAAAATACTAGAAAAAGTGCAGAGACTCCTCCTAAAACTACTCCCACTGCACCTCTCACTCTGGAATAAAGTTTAGACCCCAGGGGGGACTAGTTTTGGAGGACGAGATGAACTCAGAGGAATACCCTTTTAGAAGGGATTTAGAGGAATTACTATGCTCACCTAAGGAGGGGCCTATTGCTAGTGGGTTACTAGAGGAGGGTGAAATAGATGTGTCCCACCCACTCCCAACATCCCTAACAACCCAGATGGGTGACAACCACTAGGAAATTCATTCCACAGGCTGTGACATTATGGAAAAAGTTTGTGCCCCTTTGAGGTTGGTTAAAGATTCCCCAGTAGAGATCATGGCAAAAGTATTGGAAAGTATTGAGAAGATGGAAATGAAGCTTATCCCGACCTCACCTCAAGAGGAGGATAACAGGGAATGGGAAGGTATAGAAGAAGAAGAGGAGGGGTGGGGGGGAATAGATATTGGTACTTCTGGGACAACAGAAAGACCATTTAGCAGAGCAACCCAAACAAAGCAAACAGCTAGGGATGTGGCCAGTGGTAAGCAACTTACATTGGAGATAGTTACTAGAGGTAAGAAATGAAATTCCTTTCTTGGAATTTGAGGGGGTTAGACAATCCCCATAAACAATATGCTCTAAAACAATATATTTTTCAAGAAAAAGTCGATTATGTCTTAATACAGGAGAGTAAAATGTCTTGTGCTAGTTTTGATAAAATAACTAATTATATTTGGCAGGAGGCTGGGTATTTACATATGGATTCTAATGGAGCTTTGAGGGGTATTGCCACTATGTGGAATCCAAACTCTATGAAGGGTACTGAGGTTTGGAAGGCAATTTTTTATTATCATTACTAATTTCTAGTCTAGCAGCCAATGTTGGGGGTTGATCAATATCTATGCCTCTAATAGCAAACTTGGGAGGAAGGATACATATGATAAATTGAATAGGATTGCAAAAACTATAAAGGGTGAGCAATTTATGTGTATGGGAGACTTTAATACCTCGCTTTACCATTTGAAGAAGCAAGGTGGTAATAGAGAATGCCCAGAAAGTTTGCAAGATCTCAATGACTTCATGAATAGGTTGGACTTTATGGATGTGGAGTTGAGAGGAAACCCATATACTTGGACTAATAATAGGAAAGGGGAGGACCTTATTTAGATTAAGCTAGACAGATTATTGGTGTTAGGGAACTAGAAGAGACTGGGGAACTCCCACCTTGAGAACCTCACTAGAACTATTTTAGACCACTCCCATATATTATTCCATTGGGAGGATGATTTTAAGGGTAGACAAAAACCTTTTAGATATGAAATTATGTGGTAGTCTCATCTGGAATTCAAAGAGAGGGTTCAAGATTGGTGGAATATAAGGATATATGGTACCGCAATATACAAGCTTACTCAAAAATTGGATAATATTAGGGGAAATGTCAGGGTCTGGGCTAAGAATTCATTTGGTGACTTATTCAAAGTTAGAGGTGAAGTGGAGGAAAAGCTCAAAAAAATCTAAGGAGAAATTGCAAAAGGGATCAAACTAGAAAGTGCAACTCAGGAAGAGGAGTATAGAAAAAAGTGGAAGAATATCCTACTGAGGGATGGAATTTTTTGGAAACAAAGATCAAGAATTCAATGGCTTAAAGAAGGGGATAAGAACACTACTTTTTTTCATAGGTCAGCCTCAAACCATAAAATAAGAAACATAATCAATAGGCTGAATGATGAAGGAGGAAGGGTCTTAAAAGAGTAGGAGGAGATGGGAAGACATGTGGTGGAACACTTTAGTAAAGCTTTCATTAAAGACAATTTTATAGGGAACCCAGTTATTAGAAGAAGCTTGATTAATTTAGTTCCACAGATACTTCGTGTGGATGAGAATAACTAGATACTTGGCAATATCACTGAGGAGGAGGTGAAAAGTGTAGTATTTTCTATGAAAGATTATAAGGCTTTGGGCCCAGATGGATTTCCTCTAGCATTTTTGGGAGGTTGTTAAATTAGAATTGATTTGGGCCACTAGGGATTTTTTCAGAATAGGAAAGATGCTAAGGAGGATCAATAAAACCTTTACTACCTTAGTTCTTGAAAGTCCTACTCCTTTGAGCTTGCTTGACTTTAGACCTATAAGCTTATGTAATACCATTTATAAGATCTTTGCCAAAGTCTTGGTGAAAATAATTAAGCCTTTCTTGGAAAAAAATATTGGTAGCCCTCAGAAAGGATTTGTCCCAGGAAGATAGATATTAGATGCAACTATAACCACACATGAGGTTATTCATTCTATGGAGAAAAATAGAATATCAAGGATGGCATTTCAATTGGATATTTCCAAAGCTTATGATAAGGTCAACTGGGACTTCCTTTAGGGTGTGCTGGAAAGAGTGGGATTTAATAATAAGATTATAAACTTGATCGTGATGATGGTTGGCTCAGTGCAATATTCTATCCTGCTTAATGGTTCCCCCTGGGACAACTTTTCTATGGAGAAGGGGTTAAGATAGGGTGATCCATTTTCCCCTTACCTCTTTATAATGGTCACTAGAGTCTTAGGGAGGTCATTCCATAAATTAGTGAGTACAGGCTGTGTCAAAGGGGTTAAACCTACTACTACTAAAACTGAGGTCATTCAACAGTTTGTTGATAACACTTTCCTATTTGGAGAATCTTCAATAATGGAGGTAGAAGCTTGGAAGATGATATTACATAATTATGTAGAAAGTTTAGGAAAATGAGTGAATTACCACAAGAGTAAGATTTATTTCTTTAATATTGAAGCCTCATTACAAAGGAGGATAAGGAAAATTCTATAATGCCAATCTGCTAGCCTCTCAGATACTTATCTTGGATTGCCACTTACCACTAAGTGACTAATGACTTTTGGAATACAATAGTGGAGAGAATTTAGAGTAAGCTTGTAGGGTGGAAAGGAAAGATATTAAGTAATGCTAGAAAATTACAATTACTCTCTACTACTCTTTAGGGAATCCCTATTTACTTCTTATCCATTTTCGAAATTAATCAAATTATGGCAGAGAAAATTGAGAGAATACAAAGAAATTTCCTTTAGTTAGGGACAGAGGAGAAAAATAAATTGAGCTTAGTAAATTGGGAGGAGGTGTGTAAACTAAAGAACAAGGGGGGTTGGGTGTAAGAAGGCTTCAAGACCTTAACAAAGCTCTCCTTACGAAAGTTGGTTGGAGACTGGCTGAAGAGAATATGGATTGGGGCAATATCATGAAAGCTAAATATTTGTCTAATACCTCCTCTAAGTGGAATATATTTAGTAAAGACCTTCCAAAAGGTTCAAAAATCTAGTAGAATATTGTTAGAAATAGAAGTTTATTAAGAGTAGGTTTGAGGTGGATTGTGGGGAATGGGTTTAATATCAGATTTTGGGAAGACAAGTGGATGGTTGGGAAATGGCTGGTCTTCAGTAAATTCAGAAGATTAATGGAATTTCTTAAAGAAGATGTGGGGGAAAAAGTCAGAGACTATATTGATTAGGGGAGGAGGTGGAAGAAGCTTTTATAAGGAAGATTACTCCCAAGAGGATATTCCTCTCCTTAAGGAATTGGATGAGTTGATAAAGGAATAGAGACTCCCCTTACTACCTCAAGTGGACACTATGGCTTGGAAGCTAACTCTAAGTGGTAACTTCACTGTCAAATCAGCATACGCATTTATGTTTATTAAGGACCCCTGCCCAACATTGTGGCATAAAGTATGGATTATTGACTTTATTCCTAAAATTAATTTCTTTTGTTGGACGACTCAGCATGGTAAAACCTTAACTTTGGACAACTTGAAAAGAAGGGGTTTTTATATAGCAAATCGTTGCTGTCTTTGTAAAGAAAAGGAAGAAAGTATCTCCCACCTCTTCTTAGAATGCTAGTATGCTTTAGGGATTTGGACTAAGGTCTGGGAAAGATTTGGACTGGATTGGGTTATGAAAGATAATTTGGAACAGTTTGTGGAGAATTGGTGCTGTCGCTTTTATCACCCTTGATTAGTTTTTCTATAGAAAATTGTTCCACCATATGTTTGCTAGCATACATGGAAAGAAAGAAGTAACAGTTTATTTAGGGAGGAGAGTAAATTGGAGGAAGTGGTTTCTAGAATTATGGACAAATTGTTGAAGGAAAATTTAAGAGTGGCTAAATGTAAAATGCCAAAGGAGGAACCAATTAGACATGAAGGCTTAGTTGTTGAAAAATGGGGTTGTCATGAGGATTTTTTCCTCTTTGATAACTCAAAAATGATAATGAGATAATAGACAAGATCGAGACCCCCCACCCTAACACAGTATAAATTGAACTTCAAGGGTGTTGCTAAAAAAGGTCTAGTAGCAGTGGGAGGAGTGCTACGGGACAAGAATGGTGATGTGTTATTGGTGTATGTAGGAAAGGTGGGAAATGGAAGCAATAACTTGGCTAAGGCCATGGCACTATTATGGGGCCTTTAACTAATAAGAGAAATGAAAATTAATGAGCTAACCATTGAGGGGGACTCCAAGTTAATCATTGACTTGGTTAACAGAGTGGCTAGACCGGGTTGAAATATTCAAAACACCATTATGGAAATCAAGCAAGTCTTGAATGGAATGGAAAGTTTCCACTTGTAGCACATATATAGGGAAGGTAATAAGGTGGCAGATGTGATAGCTACCATGGGGTTTAATACTATGGCTATCATGTGCTAGAGGAATTGGGTTGATCTTAATGAAAATATCAAGTCATTGATAATCAAGGAAAGAGGCGGGAATAATATATGATGATGACTATAAATTTTAAAAGTAGGGCCAAATTTGGCAACATGGTGATGATGTTCACTAAATTTAACAATGGATTTTTGGAAATAAAAGGAAGATGTGGCAATACAAATAGTAATTGAAGTGATTAAAAATTAAGGGAGATGTCATTTCACAATTATGGTAGCCCATTGTGAGTTTCAAATTACTTCCCAATTGGAAGTACGAAAGATATCATTAATCAGGCTGTCAAAAAATGTCAGGGTGAGAAAATAATGATTATATACATTCACTGATCCCATAATTATCTCACATGGTATTTTGGATCTTATTAAGCATGGGTTTGCAAATTTAATTTGCTTGTCGTTAGAGGGTTTAAGGCGGAGAGTAGTTGCAGAGAGTTTGTAATTGGGAAAGTTCAGATGCATATTATTGAAGAAGGGGAGCCAGAAATTGGTGAATTAGAGATGGGTGGGGACTTGAATAGGTTGAAACCCACAAAAATGGAGAATTTTAAAGATAGGATGGCCACTTGGGTTCTTCTAAAGGAAGGGTTTTTTTTCCCCTACATGCAGTCGATGGCAGAGTACGACGAGAATTGTGCACTCTAGTTTGTTAATGGATGGAATGATAGAAAGGTCACCATTAATGGAATCACTTTCCAAGTCACTAAGGAAGTGATTTCCATGGCGACTAGCCTCTTAATGAAATGGAAAAAATGGAGAAAGGTTACCAAAATTTCAGATGAGGCTAGTATGAATAGCTCCTTTGTGGAAGATGAGGAGCCGATTTGTTATCGAGGAGGGTTTAAAAGAGACAAGCTACCCACCCCTTGCGATGATGTGTGCCTAGTCCTTATGAGGTATTTGATACTAGAGGGTAGGTTTGGTGTCTTCTATTACTATCATTTCCCTTTGTTACATCATTTTAGGAATAGGGATTTCATTTCTGTCCCTTTTTATCTTTTGCATTCTCTTGAGGATATGGTTGTTGATGTTAGAGAAAAAAGGAGTAAAGGTTTAAATTTTACCATAATTCATCAAGGTTTAATCATCTACCTCTATTAGTTTCACCTTGCCCTATGCCCCCCTAGGGTGGTGGTGGTGGTGGATAACCAGTGCCACTGCCAGAATTCACCCCCAAGCTCTATTGCGGGCACTAAAATTCACACCCCCTGACCCTCCCCTAGTAGGGAAAACAAGAAAAAGAAAAAATCTGATATAATAGTGGAACAAAAGGGAAACAAGAAGATAAAAATTGAAAAATAGGTTAAGCTTGATGGAGAGGACTAAGAGGAGGAGACTGGGGGTAAGGCTAGGAGGAGATTTGGTAGGCTTGCACAATCTCAGGCTAGGTGCAAAGATAAATCCATCAGAAATTTGGTTGAGGAGGTTGAGGAAGATAGTTTTGAAAATAATAATGAAGGAAGGGAGGAGGAAGATATTTCCAACACCAAAAAGGATGATGGAAAGGAGGAGGGAGAGAAAATTTTTAATTCAGGGGATAATACTCAGACCCAGGTGTCTATTGGTAATGCTATGAATACAAAGATCACCCATATGTTTGCCAATTTTTCCCTCAAACACATTACCTTTTGTGAAGAGAGCAACAAGATGGACACCTCCCCCATAGCTATTTCCTCCCTAGTTAAGGATAATTCTAAGGTTTCCTCTAAGCCAAGGGTTTTGTACGATGATATCCAGGTGTAGAAAGCCAAGGAGGAAGCATTAAAGGTGGAAGCTAAGACTAAAGAAGGGACTGAGGTGTTGCAAGACTGGTATGCTAATTTAGAAAGGAGGGTTAAAACTCTAGAGGAAGGGTTTTTTACCTTCTCCAAATTTGGCCTCAAAGTAACACATGCTGTAGCTACAACCCTCCAGTTGCTGGCACAAGAAAAGGAGGACACATGTATGGATATGGAGGACCACAAGTTGGTCTTGAAGTTCCTTACGAATGATTGGTCCTGGATCTTTCTGGATGCAAAAGGGAAGGGGAAAAATGATAATTATGTTTTTTAGTTTACTGGGATCCTTGGATCCAAGACTTTTTATGTCTTATTGTTGGTTAAGGTTTTTCTAGTATAGAACTATTGTTAAGACTCGGGTTGGCCCATTATGCCAATTTTGGTTATGTTGAACTGTTGTAGTTTGCTAGCTATCTCTATTTGGTTTTAGCTTAGTTTCTCTTAAACTCTGTTGGTTTTTTTGCAGACATTTGGAACTATGTTGATGTTTAGTTAGTCTTTTGTCTGCTAGTGGTTTCTACTGGTAATGTGCTAGTTACCAACTTTTTTATTATATGGGCCGACCCCCTCATTTTGGTTGCTTTTAATTTCAAAAACAAAAGAACTCAAATTATTATGGTAACCAATCTAAACTTTGAGGTGATTGTTAGATTTCTTATAATAGTAAGACAATGATTTGTGGGATTGGAGAATTTGTAACAATTGGGGTCTATGCCATGCCATTCAAAGAACTATTTACATTTATAACAATATAACTTTACTCATGCAATGCTTAGATACTTCAAGCATAAGAGGAACCGATCAAAATCTTTGAGTTTGTTATTATAATTATAATGGAAAGCCAATATATTCATGCTAGACCTTGGAAAATCTCACATAACAAACAATAATCCAAAATCAATCTGATTTCATTTTATTTTCACTTCAAAGAACTATTGGAGTCGAGAAAATAAGATTTATCCAATGGCTTAAAATGGAAGAAATGATCACATCTTTCAAAACCCTTAGATATGGAGGTTTTCCTAGAAGTTTAAGGAGAAAATAATCATTCTTTCACCATTCTTAATGAAAAGATCTTATTTTTTAAAAAAATGAAGTAAAACCACCCTAATTTGATCCTCAATTAATCCAAGAGAAAATTCAATTCATTCCAAAGATATATGAATGTGTGATTGATAGTTTGATAGTAAAAATTATAATAAAATGTAATGCCACATTAGAAAATTTTATTCAAATCATTTTCAATGATTACCTTTGACCCAAAGAGGGGTATTTAAACACATACAATTAGTTTTCAACTTTTTCAATGGACCCTCAAGATGGTTGATGACTTAACCTCCATTTGACAACTTTTAATGCAAATATTACAAAAGTAACTTTCCAATATTTTGGGGTATTTAAAATCTCCCCATGGACAAAGAATCTTGAAAACATGTCCGATATGAAAAAAATAACATGTATTACATCATTTTATCCTATTGGAGAAGTCAATACCCTTTGACCCTATTTTACCAACTCAGGGCTTCAAGGGCCACTATGCAACTAAAGACTCTTAAAACCTTAGAAATGAGTGCAAATGATTATAATAGACTCATTTAACATTATATCAACCATTTGATTAGATATTATGATAAATTCATTAAAGGGACATACTCTTCTAGGTATGAAACCTTTCAATTTAAACATGTTGCAAAGAAATGAAAGATAATTGACCAATAAAGGGGCATTACCTTCTAGTTTAGTATTATGAGAAATATCAGCTACATAAGAGACATACATTTCAAAAAAATTTCGATGAAAGAAAATAATCAAATCACTTTAATGGATGGTATAGGTAATGCTATAGTAGAGTTAATGCATTTTGTTGGTCACAAGGATTACAATTAGTGATAGATTATCAACAACTACTAAGTTCATAACAACAGTATAATACCATATTATAAAGAGTACAATAAAGAAAAAATGGTTAATGCCATGAGGGTATCATTTATTATCAAAATAAATTTCAAATTATAGATGCAAAGAATTATATCAGAAGGAATTATAACATGATCATATCAATAATACATCTCATACATAATGATAAGAGATTTCTTATCGAGTATACAACATAGAAAGGCATATAAGATAACAATGATATACAAATAGAGAAACTCAAGGGTATGAACATAGTATGAGACGTGTTTTCTATTAGTTTATATTAGCAATGGTATCCATACAAATCTATTATTTTTATAAATGAGACATATTTTAAGATGATGTTAAGAACCAATCACAATCCTAGATGATTTTTATATACAAAAGAATTAGCTACAAAGAGAAATCATGTTTGTTAATATTTATCATATGTAAAATAGAAAATAAAATATCATTTATCCTTTTCAAGGTTGGATCCGTCAAGCTTATTGAGCATTGAGCACCTAAAAGAAAAAATAGATAAAGTCAAATCAAATTTGGAAAAACAAAAATCATGCACTAGAACATTCAAGTTTGATAAAAGGATGAAGTCATGACATATTACGATCAAGTGTCTAATCAAAATATGCAACTTAAATTTTAGGCTTTCAATTAGACAAATTCATCTTGGTGTATTTTGGTGGAGATCCTCAATGCCAATTTTCAATTTTTAATAAGTAATTATAATGGATTCCAAACAAAACAAATTTTTCAATTCAATATTATCAATAACATACAAGAGAAACCGATGTTGAGTAGAATAATCAATGAATCTTCACTATATAAGGACAAAGTGAAAACAATGCTAAATAGAAAGGTATAAAGAAATCCAAGTTCCTCTCAAAGATGCTGAACAAAAATATAGTATTATCATGACTAAGGGGATTAATAAGAGATACAAAGAGATCCCTTAAAAGAATTAGTTTAAGCATAAAAGGATATAATCTAATGTTCAATAGAAGTTGTTAAAAGAATATGGGTACAATTTCTATTTTTAAAACATTTTGTTAATGTTGTAAATTATGAGGATGCATAAGAAAATGATATGTTTCATCATAAAGTGTTGGAATTACAATAGGAAAGGTAAACTTTGAAGGGGTGGGGTTGAGTCAGTGCTTTAAACTTTAACCCATTAAACATTCACCACACATCCATCTCACATATTCAATAAGTAAACTAAAATACCATGTCAAGAATATACATCTAAAGCATGTACACAAGTAAGCATTCACACATATGTGACACAAGGTATGATTACCCAGAAATCCTCCAATGAGAAGGTAAGATTGAGGTGGGATGACAACCACAAATCTTCACTACTTCAATAATAAAGTGTATCCAATGAAGGTTATAATGTTTCATCATGAAACATGATCTACCCTATGAAAGGTCTTCCCTATTAAAGGCTTACAAAGATGGTTAGGTCTTACCCTATTAATGGATTTTAAAATCCTGCTAGAAGTGTGCCTAGTAAAAGGACTTCAACTGACAATTAAGTAAGCACCTTGTTAGAAGATTTCAATACATCTTGTTAGGACTACTTTGTTAAGAGATTTAACTAATTCACCTATTAGAATGTCTCAACAATGATCCTATAATTAGAACTCTATTGATTGATGACAAAGCACCTCTATACTATTGTGTACTTTGTCCTTCTTGATCAGATGTCTCTCTGCTATTCATTATTTTCTTCCTTTGTTCTCCTTTAATTGATTCTACAATGCAATTCAGATCATAATGTTAAGATTAACCTCAAATACAAATAATAGTTACATGCAAATATAACCAATATTAGGAAATAATAGATTACACAAAAGAGAACACAAGACACCAAGATTTAACATTGTTCACCCAATCCCTGGGCTACATCCACCAACAACAAGTCCAATATTATTATGATCTAGTGATTACAACCTGATTACAATCCATAATCCCTTATAGCTCAATACCACTACAAGAACCAATTTTCAAATCACACCTTATGAAAACCCCTAACCCTAAGCTCCTTTTATACAAGAATTTTTACCACTTTAGGGCTATAATTAATAGTTACATGTCGGCCCAAAATCTTAATAAAATAAGGGTCAAAATTATTTTTGGCCCAAAGAATTATGAAATATGTATAATATTATCCTGATCAATCACCACAAACTAATAATATCCCACTTGGGGACTGATCAAACTCCACATTAGATAACAATCTCCCACTTGGAGACTAATCTTGTAGCAATACCGCTACCACATGGGGCTCCTAATGGATCAAACCACCCTGGATTTTGTTGTTCTTTTATTTCTATTTAGTCTAGAAGACCAACTGAAGCTAAAGAAGAATTGAGCTCCTCCTTTGTCACTACCTTTGTAAACATATCCCCAGGATTGTCATCTATATGTATCTTGTCCAGCTTTAACTATCTATCTTCCAAAATAGACCGAATGAAATGGTACCACAACTGTATGTGTTTTATCTTCAAATGTAGAGAAAAATTCATTGCAAGATAAATGACATTCTAACTATCTATAAACAAATAATTATTCCTCTAATGATGTCTGAATTCTTCCAAGAAAAACTAAAGCCATATTGATGACGAGCCACACCACCCGTACCAACTCACAACCAAAAATGCAACAATATGGAGATAGAGAGATGACAAAAAAAATGCTTCATAAAGCATCCATTAATACTTGAAATCCACTAGAAGAGATTACATTTGAAGAGCTTACACTTCAAGAACTTCTATTTCTCGAACTTCCATTAGAAGAACTTCCATTTCTCCAACTTCCTTTAGAAGAGCTTCCATTCCTTGAACTTCTTGAACTTGATTACAAATGATAATAGGCGTTTCTTAAATAGGCACTTCTAACCCAAGACATTACAAACACAACCAATGTGGGATAAAAGGTAAATACAACTACCTTTAAATAAATATTAAATTCCCACCCAAATACAACTAAGCACCCAACAAATATTAAATACATGATTTAAGGATCTTTCCACAAACTTCTAAATTTCCACCTACACACCTTGATTAATGGAATGACAACTATTCTTATTATTTCTCTTTTTACGCCACCTATGCGCCTCGAAAATAGAAATCTCCTTTTCCTTTCTTTTCTCCTTTTTATTTTTTTATTATTTCTCCTCTAATTTTCATCACTTTCTCTCTCCTCCAGAATTTTTTTTTTTTTTTTTTTCCCTTTTTTTTTTTCCTCTTTCTTTTTTTTTCTAATAATTTAATTTTCCCATGTAAGATGCTCCTGCATCAGACTCCCTTGGTAGATAGAAAAGTGTGTCCCACACTTTAACGCCAAAAGAAAGATATACAACCATCTTCATCTTCACCACAAGCTTCCACCTCAATAGGACAAGAAAACCAACATGCAAATCTTCCACCTTTTTTTTTGCTGATGCATGATGCTCTTGCATCCGACTCCCATGGTAGGAAAAATTTTGTGAGTATGGATTCACAAAATGAAGTAGGAACTGTTGACATTTTTTTTTTTTTCCTCTTCCTCCAACACATAGCTGGAACAAGTATCCGATGCCGATATATTTCCTTCTTTCTTCTTTTCCAACACCTAGTCGGAACAACTGTTTGCTGCTGAAAATACTCCTTCGCAATGAACTCTATCCAAGTATAACTCTCATCCTCATCCAATCTTGTTGAATTAATCACACCTGTAATAAACCCAGCAACACCATACCAATCTTCCTTTGCATACCACACATGACTAACAAGATCCTCATGCAAGCCATCATCAATATCTTTTAAACTCATATCAAAGACAACATCCCATGATTCATAAGAATTTACCTGTTTGACATCTTCATCTTTGCTTGCCTCTTTTATGTCATCAACAATGCACGTAACTACTCCACTTGCTTGATCTCCAACTAAGGCACTATATTCTTCCTCCATTGCTACAATCTTCAAATCATCTTGCTCTATTTCAGGTTCATAAATCTTGCCATCTTCATGCTCTTCCTCTTGTCTTTCATCTTCTTCAACTTTAGGTTTGCAAATAATTTCCTCTGCATCCTCTTGCTCTTCCACTGGATCATCTTTCTTTTCCACATCCAAGGAATTATCAACATCTCTTTGTTGGTAATGTGCTCTTCTGTTCTGCAACTCAACTTCTAATTCATTCACTTGCTTCTGCAAATCAACTAGCAATGATTGTTGATTTCTTGCTCTAAATTTCTCAAGTCGAGGAATCCTTAGAATCCATCCAATCAAAAAAGTCATCTTCGTCTGTCTCTTCTCCATAATCAAGTCTTCAGAAGACAAATCTTGTTCAAAACAAGAACCTCATGCAAACTGCCTCACAGTCGGCGCTCTGTCTACACAATCAAGAACTTCTTCACAAACTTCACCCAACTCAAGGTCCTGGTGCAAACTGCCTCACATTCGGCGATCTGTCTGCACGCTCAGGAACTCCTGCTCTGATACCACTGATGACGAGCCACACCACCCGTACCAACTCACAACCAAAAATGCAACAATATGGAGATAGAGAGATGACAAAAAAAATGCTTCATAAAGCATCCATTAATACTTGAAATCCACTAGAAGAGATTACATTTGAAGAGCTTACACTTCAAGAACTTCTATTTCTCGAACTTCCATTAGAAGAACTTCCATTTCTCCAACTTCCTTTAGAAGAGCTTCCATTCCTTGAACTTCTTGAACTTGATTACAAATGATAATAGGCCTTTCTTAAATAGGCACTTCTAACCCAAGACATTACAAACACAACCAATGTGGGATAAAAGGTAAATACAACTACCTTTAAATAAATATTAAATTCCCACCCAAATACAACTAAGCACCCAACAAATATTAAATACATGATTTAAGGATCTTTCCACAAACTTCTAAATTGCCACCTATACAACTTGATTAATGGAATGACAACTATTCTTATTATTTTTCTTTTTACGCCACCTATGCGCCTCGAAAATAGAAATCTCCTTTTCCTTTCTTTTCTCCTTTTTATTTTTTTATTATTTCTCCTCTAATTTTCATCACTTTCTCTCTCCATCATGCATCACATATCATCTCCTTGGTTACCTCTATAGCAGCAACATACTCTACCTCTATAGTGGATAAAGCATTAACCTTTTGTAACCTAGAAACCCAGTTCACTGCTACCCCATTAATAGTAAATACATAATTTGTAGTACTCCACCTGGTATCAATATCACCTTCTAAATTTGAGTCAACATAACCTTATAAAGTAGTAGTAGATCCAACAAAGTGTAAACACTTACTAGATGTTACTCTCAAATACTTGAGAATCCATTTGACTGCATTCCAATGATCAATTCCTAGATGACTAATATACCTATTAAGGACTCCTACTACATGTGCAATATCTTGCCTTGTACATACCCTAAAATATGTTAAGTTATCTATATCTAAAGCATAAGGTACCTTAGGACACATCTCCTTAGTCAGCTTTGAATGAATAGGTAAAGGTGTGCTTACAGCTTTAGCATTATCCATAGAGAAATGTTGCAAAACCTTCTCAACATAATCAACCTAAGATAATGTCAATTTTTTTCTCTTCCTATCTCTACAAATATTCATACTAAGGATTTTTTTGCTGCCCTCAAATCCTTCATAGAAAATGTATGTGCTAATTGGTATTTTAGCCCCTTAATATGATCCATGTTAGACCCAACTACAAGCATATCATCATAATATAAACATAAAATAATTTAGATGTTATCATCCAACCTCTTAAAGTAAACATAATGATCTGAATGACACTACTATATCCATGCTCATGCATGAACTTGTCAAATTTTAGATACCATTGTTGAGGTGCTTGTTTCAAGCCATGTAAACTTTTCTTCAATATGCACACTAATTTCTCCTCACCTTTGACCTCAAATTCTTGTGGTTGTTCCATATAGATCCCTTCATCCAAATCACCATGAAGAAAGGATGTTTTAACACCATGCTACACCAAATGCAAATCTTTAGGAGCCACAATACTTAAAACAGTGTGAATAAAAGTGATTTTAACAATAGGAGAAAATATCTCATCAAAATCAATACCCTTTTTTTGGCAAATCCTTTCACAACTAGCCTAATTTTAAATCTTTTCTTACCTCCATTCTCTTCTTTTAATCTGTAAACCCATTTATTCTGTAAAGCCTTTATACCTACGGGCAACTTGCATAAATCACAAGTATTATTTTTTAGCAAAGTTTCTATTTCTTCTTTCATTGTAGATTCCCACTGAATCTTAGTATCCACCTGCATAGCTTCATCATAGCATTCAAGTTCACCAGCATCTGTTAGTAAAATAGAGTACAAAGAAGTATAAAATCTTTCTAGAGGTCTACTTATCCTTGTTGACCATCTAAAATTCACTAGGGTGTGTGGTATTTTTTGTTGCAATTGTTGTAGACCATGAGGAATTGTTGGAACATCAATTTTGGAGTATCATCTAGCACTACATAATCATCTTCTTTCTTCTCATGTTGCTGCAATAGATCTTTGTACAACATTTTCTCATTGAATATGACATCCCTGCTTCTTACAATTTTATTATTTTCAAAATCCCAAAGTCTATAGCCAAATTCATTAATGCCATATCCAAAAAATACACATTTATTTGACCTAGCTTTCAGCTTGGTTCTATTTTCAGAATCTATATGAGCAAAAGCTTCATAATTGAAGGTCTTGAGAAAAAAATAACTCAACTTATTACTAGTCCATGCTTCCTCTAGAATACCACAACCCAAACGAGTAGAGGAACCTCTATTAATAAAATATATAGTAGTATTGACAACCTCTACCCACATGTTTAAGGGCAACCCAACATGCAATCTCATGCTCTGTGCATGCTCCATTATAGTCCTATTCATGTGTTCATCCACCCCATTTCTTGTGGACTTCTTGGAACAAGTTTTTTATCTACAAATACCATTAGTAGAGCAATACTATTCAAATTAATGATTACAATACTCACCACCATTATTAGATTTGAGACATTTTAATTCCCTACCAGTCTCATTTTCAACCAAGCATTTCCATTTCCTAAAAGTTTGAAATACATCATATTTTTGTCTAAGGAAATAAACCCATACTTTTCTATTTACATCATCAATAAATGTAACATAATAATGAGAGTCACCAAAGGAAGATACCTAAGCTAGTCCCCATACATCTGTATACACAAGCTCTAATTTTTCACTTTTATTTTTCTTCCTTGTCTTCACAAAACTCACTCTATTTTGTTTTCCATACACACAACCTTCAAAAAAATCCATATTGACACCTTTTAAACTTGGTAAAACTTTCTTTGAATGAAGTACTTTCATACCTTTCTCATTGACGTGCCCAAGTCTATTGTGCTATAGCACTGCATTAGAATCTATAGCAGTTGTTTGTTGTCCCTACTCAACTGCAGCAATTATTCCTAAACATTAATTTTTCTCTAAAACAATCAAAGTAGAAGGAACAAGATGGCTTGTACAAATATATAGGGTGCCTACTTTCACACCTTTTGCTACTACAAGGGAACCTTTTGAAACCTTCCTATTTTTATAATTAAAAGTAACTACACAACCCTCATCACCAAGTTGCCCTTCTACAATTAAATTCCTACTCAGCCTTGGAACATGTCTTATCTCATATAGTAGCCAATGATTCCCATTTTGTAACTTAATCTTAACTTTTCTCTTTCCAATAATCTGATAGGGTTCATTATCCCCCAAATAAAAATCCCCTTGGACATAATTAATGAAATAACCTTTATTAGGTGTAGCATGAAATGAAACACCAGAATCTAAAACCCATGAATCGTCAACACTTTCTAAAGAAAGAAGAAAAGCATCCTCTTTGGATTTGTTACTTACCATATTCATCTCCTTGTTCCCTTCTGGTTTATCTCCTTCATTGTTCTTTTGAGTCTAACAATATTTCTTCTTATGCCTTGTTTTACCACAGTACCAACAATCTTTTAGTACTCTAGATTGAGACCTCTTCCCCTTTGACTTTCCTCTTGATTTCCCATGATTTCTAGAATTATTTTCGCTTTCATTTGTTTAGCCTCTATTTTGTGCATTCAAAGAACTTCTTGATGTAGATCCACCTGAGATTTTTGTACGAGTTTCCTCACTCAAAATAACACTGATCATATCATCATATTTTAGGGTATTAGATCTAGAAACATAATTACTCACAACCATTACCAAGCCATTCTAGCTTTCAAAAAAAGAACACAAAATCAAGAGAGCACTAATTTCTTCATCAAAATTAATACCCATAGAAGATAATTGACTAGTAATAGTATTAAATTCATTTAAAGTATCTATAATAGATCCTCTTTCTACCATTTTCATTTTAAATAAAAGCTTCATGAGAAATACCTTATTTAAAGTGGAGGGTTTTTCATCTAATTTCGCTAGGGTTTCCATCAACTCTTTCATCATCTCTACTTTTGTAATGTTAAATGTCACTAATGGTTCCAAGCATAATTGAATGCTTCCAAGTGCCTTTCTATCTAAAATATCCCATTCCTCATTTGTCATAGTTCCCTGTTTCTTGGATTTTCCTTCCAACAATTTCTTTAAATCCTTTTGATAGAGATAGTCCTCCATTTGCAACTACCATAACTAAAAGTTATGTCCATTAAACTTGTCAACCGTCAACTTACCCTCATTTTCCATAACTGCCACTCAATCATGAGAATTTTCTACAGAGGATAATGGAAAAAACAACTTGGCTCTGATACCACTTATTAGGATTGACCTCAAATAGAAATAAAAATTACATGCAAATATAACCAATATTAAAAAATAATAGATCACATGGAAGAGAACACAAGACACCAATATTTAACATGGTTTACCCAATCCTTGGGCTATGTCCACCAACAACAAGTCCAATATTATTACAATCATGTGATTATAACCTAATTACAATCTGTAATCCCTTATAGCTCAATATTGCCATAAGAACCAATTTTTGCATCACACCTAATAAAAATTTGTAATCCTAATTTCCTTTTATACAATTTTTTTTACCACTTTAGAGTTATAATCAATAATTACATGTCAGCCCAAAACCTCAATGAAATGGGGCCCAATTTTTTTTTTCGCGGCAATGCCCCAAGCCCCAAAGACTTATGAAGTATGTATAGTACTATCATGATTAGTCACCACAAATGAACACATAATTCCTTGGTCACCATGAATGTCCTAATTTGTGCATGAAAAATTCTCCTTTTTTCATTCATTCATTCCCTTTCCATGCATAAGAAGTTTAGGGTTTGTCCTCCTTAAGAAGACCTAACCGACTTAGGGTTACGTATGAATCAACAACTGTGATTGATCCATATTGCCATTTAAACCTCCCCTTTACCTAATTACATGCATGTAATACATAGGGATTCCCATTTAGGATTCGTCCTTATGACCAAAATACTATAATTCAATCCTTAAGTCAGACCAAAAATGGTTTATGTAGTACTTTGTGCCAATACAAACAATTATAACAAAACTATGTTGCTGGGCATCTAAATTCTCTACTGCTCGACATTAACTATGACTTAAATGTTGTCACTCAACATCTAAATGAATTGGCTTGCATTGCTTTCTCAACTCTTGAATCACTTGAAACATACTCTTTGCTCGACACATGAGTGACTCAACATTCACTATTTACTTGGCATGCTCTAACTCATATGTTGTGCTCGACATATGTTGTTCATCATGAACAAAGTAAATGACTTAAGTGTGTAGACACAGACTTGTCAAAAACCAATCTTAGATTAACATAAAGGTGGTAAAGTCTAAAAAAATTAAGAATATTAAATCTTACTTACCATAAAAAGAATTATATTCAATTTATATTGCAGTACTAAACTTAAGTTATATCATGAAATAAATCACTTGGAACTAAATTCAAAAGTCTTAATTCATGATGAAGGATGGAAATATATGAAGAAATCACATATCAAATTAGAGCCATGTTGGGGGGGGGGGGGGGGGGCTATGGAGAGTTTTCATTCAATGTAAGCATTGAAATATTCATGAGGTCCCATATAGTGATACCAAAAAAATTCTATAGGTTTCTACTTAAATATAGAGGTGAAGGGTCATTCTTTAAATAAAAAAAGTAATAAAAATGAGGTTCTAATGTGTTCAATCACATAAATCTTTGGGTTCAAAACAAGATCTGATTTCATGTCAATAATAGTGATACAAATCCAAATATGAGCCTATTGTAGAATGGTGACATTTATTGCTTACATCAAAGAGAATATCCAGAAATATCCACAATAACACAAGCTATAAGAAATATTCACATTTATTTCTTATAAACAACTCACAATTCATTTACCAACACAAACCCCAAAAAAAAACACTCACCTAGAAATATCTAATTTGATTTATCAAATTCTATAAACCAAAAAGCATTTTTCACTCAACTAACTTTTAGTTCACCTATATTAACTAAAATTTTTAAACTCAACTAGAAAATTTCTTATTTAATTTATAAAAATTACCATTCATAGAGTTGACTATTAGTAAGAGAACACTAATAATGAAAAAAAATTTGCTCCTTATGAAAGTACTGATAACACTGATCATATATAACAAAAAAGTGTGGGCACCTTGTGAATTATTAGTATGAGTTACCAAAAAGGAAAAAAAGAATTCTCACTTTCCTAGCAAACTTTTTGTAAAATTTAATGCCATAAAATAAAATTTGTACTTGAATAGTAGAGCAATATTACTTAGATTTTATCTAAAGTAATTTAAATTTAGTTACAAAGCACATTCATAGTACTAAAATTTCATTAACCTCAAAAAATCACTAGAAATGTTTATCTTAAAACAACAAAAAATCCTAGAGAACTCCACAACACTACTAACTTGCACCCAAAAAAAATCTTTTTACCTTTTACATTTCATCCTTAATCCTAAAAATTCCCCACAAACTCTCAACTCAACCAAAAATAGATTGTCATAGTTATAAAAAAAAAAACCCTAAAACCTTGTAAACAAAACCTACATACCAAATTTTCCCTTATGTAGGTGGCCCAATGTTGGCTAGCTATGGATGTCTAGTTTGTAGGTTTGAGTACAACTTTCACAATTGAGTGACAATATATCATTTCATAAAAATAATTTGGTTTTGTGTTTTTCTTTTCTATTATTTCTTGACAATGTTAGAATTATGATGGTCTTCTAAAGCTCAATAAAAAATCCAACAAACATAGAGAGAATTCCAAAATAAAATAAAATTCACAAAAACTATCTCCTCCATCAAAAAATTCCATCAAAATATAGCCTCAAACGTATTTATGATAGTGTAGCCATGCATTTAATAAGGTGAGTAAAATAAATTATGAACTTGGATGGATGGGTAATTAGGTGAGGGCTATGGTCAAACACCAAAAAAACATAGATGTAGACAAATCCAAGAGGATCTTCCATAGACAAAGGAAAAGGAAAACCAAAATAAGAGAAAAGAAAGAGGAAAAAAAACCAATAGAACCAACTAGCTACTAGGAAAGATAAAACAAACAACCAAACTAATAGAACATAATACCAACTTAGCCAAGCCATGCCATAGATATGATTCATCACCATATCTTCAAATAGAGGAGAAATAAACACATAACACAATTCAATGGAACAATTCATGAAAATCCAAAGATGAGATCTCTCTTGCAGTGATCAATTTACAAAAATGTGAGAAATCTCACACGAAACAAGATTAGTAAATTTGCATAGTAAGTTTAAACATGAGGCAATAAACCCTTTTATAGTGTTTAGTTAAGTGGGAATTAATTATGGTAGAACCTTTTGATAGTCATTAAATAACTCAAACGTTGGGCCCTAGAGAAAAATCCTCCCCCATGTCTAAAGATAAAAATAAGATTGGTTCCCATGGAAGCCATAAGTTTTAAAATATGATAGTTTGATGTAAGGCCAAGATGCCCAAGAAGGTAGTCCCAAGCTACCATTGCTAAGAGTTACACATGAAATATTTACTTAGACAAACAAACAAGAACAAGGGGCCATAAGAAACATTCAATAGGTGTAATTATTTAACTTCACATATAAAGAAAGTAACATGCCTAACAGTGAGGCCTTTTGGGTTACAACCTTGTACAAAGAAACTTAAAAACATAGATTCCAAGCTCTTATCTTTTATCTCTTTCTCTCTAAGATCTCTAAGTTCTACCATCTCTTACATCTAACCAAGCTTCTTATATATCAAAGTATGCCACAATTCAACTAGTCAAACATTTTATTACATTATAGTTCTAGTCTTGGAAGAGTAAACCAAAACCAAAGCAAAGGATAACTTAAGATAATGTGCTCTTAGGAATAGCTCCAAAAATAAGTTTGGATTTGGCTCCAAATTATTCAAGACACCATGTCAGCATAGGAAATTGTGCCAAAAGAGAAAACACACCTCGTAGGAAGAAAAATGCTAGAAATAGAGACTACAAAGAATGACACAAAACTCAAAGAATTTGAAACATAAGACTACACACACTTTGGACAAGAATCTTGGATAGGTACTCAATATGATATCAACTATACATAACCTAAAACCAAAAGTAGCAATGACTACTTCATGAACAAAAGAGTGGTAGAGAAAAGAAGAAATATTTTTAGTTGATCTAAGATTGCTCAAAGATGCAAGATGCTCCTACATCACACACCTATGGTTAATAAAGAACTAATGCCCATATTAGACACTATAATTGTAACCTAAATCATAAATACCCAACTCAACTTATGTAATCGATGAACCATCTTCAAGTAGTTTGTTTGTCCATTGAACTAGGTATTCCATGAGGTCTTTTCCTCTAGTACTCTTTCTTACTCTTCTATTCAAGATCCTCTCAATGTTGTATGTCTTCTTCTTAGGGAAATCTAAGTTATCTTTCAAATCATAATATTACTCAAAGTACTCAAATATATTTTAAACATTTAATATAGGTGAAATATCCATGTCTTCTGGTAGTTCAAATTCAAAAGCATTTCCACCGTTAAACTTCCTCAATATCTTGTATAAGGACCAAATTTCTTCATTTTCAACTTATTATATGTACCAAATAGAAACATGTTCTTTTCCAAATGAATCACAACCTCATCTCCAACCTAAAAATATTTGTCTCTTCCTCTCATCTTCTCTCTATTTATATTCCAAATTATTGTCCTCCAAATTCCCTTTCACTTCCTCATTGAAATTCTTCATGAAATCTAAAAGTTTCCTAGCTTCAACACTTCTTTTCATAGTAGCAGTCAAATCCCTTAGTTTATTGTTAACCTTAGGATTCATTATAGTAACAATATCAAAAGGTGTGTTCCTAGAGCTTATATTCATAGAATTGTTGTATGTGATCTCTACTTGTACCAAAATAAAATCCCAATTAGCAAGTTTATCTCCAACCAAACACCTCAAAAAGTTACCCAAAATTATGTTCACAACCTTAGTTTGTCCATCTATTCATAGATGACATATAGAACTAAACCTCAACTCTTTATTCAACTTCTTCCAAAGTGTCCTCCATAAATAACTACTAAACTTAGTATCTCTATCTAAAATAATATTCTTAGGTAAACCATGAAATCTTACCACTTCTTTATTGAATAATTCAACCACATCTACTACATCAAATGTCTTCTTATAAGGTATATAATGATCCATCTTCAAAAATTTGTCAACCATAACAAAAATAGAATCATTACCTCTCTTAGTTCTAGGAAATTTGAGAACAAAGTCCATGCTAATATCCATATATCTTCCCAAGTGGTGCATCAACACCTTGAGACACAGGGCCCTCACCAATAGCAATTTTGTTGGGCTATTCTCTAAGATAGCTTTGTAATTAGAATAAAGGTCTGAGGACCTAGTTGTGTGCTTTGGTAACATTGATTAGAGGATAGGAAGTCATAAGTGTACTAGGATAGACCTTGGAATTTGTAAGGTACTCCTTGTCAGGAAATCCTAGGACAAGCCTCTAGCTTAGGAAAGGGGTCTCAAGCCTTGGAAAGTTAAGAGTAAGCAAATTTGGCAAGAAAAATGTAAAAAAGGTGTAAAAAAGGCACAAAAAGTTGCAACTTTGCAAAAAATGCTAAACAACTTTGCAAAACCCCTTCCATACATGGCAGAGATCGATGGAAACCCTAGTTACAATGGAAAAAGACCTAGGAGGCAGTATATAAGCCTGCAAAACCCTAAAATTGCTACTAGGCATAAGTTAGTGTATAGACAATATGCTATAGTATGGATTTTGAATGTAAAAAGACAAAATAGAGAGCAATGAAAGCTTTTGAGAGTTGATTTAATTGTTGTAACATCTTGGCATTGTAATCTAGGTTATTTAGAGTAGTTTTTTTTTAGTAAGGTAGGTGTGTGTATGTGTTTCTTTTTCTATTTGTAAATCTTTTTGTTTTTGCCAAGTCACTATCGTGAACTAGGCATTTGGCTTTGGAAGACATGTAACTCACCATCCCACCATAGAAACAATATGACCTCTTGGAAATAATGAGTGTACTATGTGTACTACATGCTTGAAGAAGGAAGGGCCTTCAAAATCCCTGGAGGAATTTTTAAGCTCTTGCCCTAGGCAAGCCAGTTAATGCCCAACTAGGGAAAATTGATATTAGAGAACTTGTAAACAATAGGTTATGAAGACTATCAACAAAACCAGTGTGAAATAGGAAGGGCGGTGAGTAAAGACTCCATGGGAAGAACGAGAGATTAATAACAATCTTGTAAAACACCAAACTAGCCCATACAACAGACAGACCTAGGAAAGGCCAAGAAATCCTTAAAAACCATCAATTTGTGTAGAGGTGTTGTATGGCCTTTTGGAGACCCAAAACCTAGAAAATATAAGAGTGTTAGTGAAATGAATGGGAGTATTTGAAGGAATTTTGAGTTTTCTAGTGGAAGAGATTTGAGGCAATCCCTAATTTCTTAAAGTAAGAGGTCTAATTGGGGCTCTTTTCTAGTAGCCCTATTTTGGCGGGAAAGTGTGAAATTGGTAAGGAAGAAAAGTGCTTTGAGTTTCCTTGTGCGATGGATAAATTATGTTAAGAGGTCTTTCATCATCTCCATGACCTTGCAAGATATGTGTCGAGAATGGCCAAGAAATACCTAGAACAATTCAAGAACCTTGTGTGTTCTCCATCTAGCATGAAAAACTAGAAAGTGAATTGAAGAGGATTTTGTTCAAGATAGAAGAGTGGGGTTTGGGATTAGGGTATCTTTGCATAAGAGGGATCCTATAGATCCATTTGCTGGACTTGGAAGTCACCTTAGGTCTAAGTGGTAGACTAGTAGCATGAACTAGTGATTAATTCGTCCCCTCTCCATATCACTAAGGTTTACTAAGTACAGGAAATGGTGAATACAATCCCAAATTATAACTATTTCCTTTTTTTTTGGACAAATTCTAGAACTTCTCACCAATATTTGCACATCCTTATAAATTTTTGGTCTAAAATACCTATCAAAAACCAACTTTACTAATTTATCAATCCAAAAGTGTCATGCAAGTCCACCACTATAATTCTCCTTCATGATGGTGTCTCTCATAGATCCTCTAGGTATGCACAACTAAATTCCTTTAAACAACATGTCTTGCTAAATGAAATAATCAGTCCACTTATCTCTTACCATTTTATCTTTACAAGCTGTCTAAGGATGTGTAAAATTAGTATCAATTTCATACAATTATTTCAAATCATCAAAAACAAGTACTTCAACTCTCATCTATGTCAAAAAATTCCTTCTTCAGCTCAAAGCATCAAAAACTCTATTTGATTGTCTACTCTTGTGATTAAATGAAAATGAAAAGTTCTACAAATACTCAACCCACTTCATGTGTGTTTGATTTAACTTACTCTAACTTCCCAAATACTGCAAACCTTTATGATCAATTGATGTACAACACAAAATATCTAGGCATCAAATAATATCTCCATTTCTTTAAAGATTTAACAATAACATAGAATTCCATATCATGAAAAAAATATTTCATCTTAGTATCATTCAAATTTATACTAAGGAAAACTACAGGTCTTCCTTCTTTAATCAAAACAACTCTAATAACACTTCAACTACATCACATTGAACTTGAAAAACTTTACCTAAATTAGGAAAAGAAATTGTAGATAATTTTGCAATCCTTTGTTTCAATGTTTCAAAACTCTTATATGCTCAATGTGTCCATTTGAAATCATTTTTATCTCCTCTCATAGCCTCAGTCATATCATTACAATCATAACTAGATTTTCTAAAAAACTTCCTAAACTTGCCAATACATGAAAGGATCTAACTTCTCCAACATTCTCAAGTGTATGCAAGCCAATCAAGAATAGATTTTACTTTTTCAAGATCCATCTTCAACCCATCAATTGAAATAAAAAAATTGAGGTACACAATATCTTTATTCATGATTGAACATTTTTTCAAGTTAATCAACAATTTTTCCTCTTTCAATCTCTACAATACTTGTCTAATATGGTCAAGGTGTTCTTCTTTAGTTTTTCTGAATATAAGAATGCCATAAAGATATACAATTATAAACCTTTAGAAATTCATTCATTAGCCTCATAAAAGTACTAGGTGCATTAGTTTAAAAAAAAGGGATAACCAACCACTCATACAATCCCTCATTAGTCTTAAAAGAAATTTCCATTAATCTCCTTCTCTAATTCTAATATGATGTTATCCACTTTTCAAATAAATATTTGTAAAATACTTCACTCCACTCAAGTAATAAATTATGTCATCCATCCTAGGAATAGAAAATCTATACTTCATTGTGATCTTGTTAATAGCTCTAGAATTAGTGCACATTCTCCATTCTCCCTTCTTCTTAGGTGCTAATGCAATAGGTGTTGCACAAGGACTCTAACTTTCTCTAATTAGACCTTTCCCAAGAAATTTTTAGACTTGTTTATTCAACTCAACTTTTTTAGCAAGTGTAAGCCTATGTGGTGCTTTATTAGGAAAAGTAGCTCTAGGTATTAAATCCATACATTGACTAATACCTCTCATAGGAAGTAAACCATTAGGTACATTATAAAAAATGTTGTCTAATTTTTTTTCCAAAAAATATTCAATCTCAGGTGCATGTTCTAGTTCATATTGTTTCTCGATCCTTCCAAGAATCAAAGCAAAAAAATTTATGTTTCTTCATATCCTTAACAAACTATTTTCCATCAAGAAAACATACTTTGACTTTGATATAGTGATTCTCCTCAATATTTTCTACCATAGAAAATAATACTTGTTTCTTTCCATCAAACCATATAGTATATTAGTTTAATCTACCACCATAAAAATCTTGTCTATCATACTACCAAGGTCTACCCAAAAGAATATGAGAACAATCCATAGGCAAAATATTACATGAGACTTCATCATGATAATTCCCAATTTTAAATTTAACAAGGCATTGTTCACTTACAATAAATTATGCTTCTTCTGCATCCAAGTAACATGGAAAGGCTTAGGATGTCTTAGTATCTACAATTGCAACTTGTTAATGGTCTCCTTGAAAGAGAAATTATCATAATTACCACTATCGATGATTATTTTGTAACATTGTTCACTGATCTTACATTTGGTTTTGAACAAAATTATCCTTAAAATAGGTTCTTCACTAACTTATTCATTCCATAAGATCCTTCTCAACATTAGGTTCTCACCAATTTAAAGTTTAGGAGGTGTTTCAAAAATTTCTTCACAAGCCAGATTTTTTTGTCTACTTCCTCCAATCTTCTTCCCAGAGTTAGCACATTCAAAAGATCTATGTCCTTCTTCTCCACACCTAAAACACGTGTCCTTAAACCAAGATCTTTCCTTTGTTTTTCCACCATTATTATTCCTAGATTAACTAGTATAGTTACCTCTGCTATAATTACCACTTTTTCCAATAGGTTCTTCTTTCCATTCTATCTGTCCTATCTTGTATTGTTAGCTATTCTACCTTCTGCATAGGTTTTGCTTCCACTTCTTTAAAATCCTCCACCTCAACCTCTCTATCTTTGATTATGTTTCTTTTCCAAGATTTCTTCAACCTTCAAAGTATACTGATATATTCTTCTTCCATAGTATCCATCTTAACATAGTCAATCTCATCTTGAATTGATGTCCTCAAACCATTCAGGTATCTAGCTGTTAGAATTAAAATACAAACAGAAATAACGATTACATGCAAATATAAAAAATATTAGAAAATAATAGATCACACAAAAAAATGAACACAAGACACCAAGATTTAACATGGTTCACCCAATCCCTGGGCTACGTCCAGCAAACAACAAGTCCAATATTATTATGATCTAGTGATTATAACCTGATTACAATTCGTAATTCCTAACAACTCAATAACACTGCAAGAACCAATTTTTACATCACAACAATGAAACAATCCCTAACCCTAATCCCTTTTATACAAGTATTTTTACCGCTTTAGGGTTATAATTAATAATTACATGTCAGCCCAAAATCCTGATAAAATAGGACCCAAATTTTTTTATGCATAGTACTTTCTTATTCAGTTACCACAAACTAACACTAGCCACTTTCTCAACTTCATCATCCATATGTCTAGATCCAATATCCAACTTGTAAAATTCCTCAGTATATTCCTTGAAACTCATATCTTTTTGCCTCAAATTTTGTATTTTCCTCAACAAATTGACTTGGTAATTTGCATGGAGAAACTTCTTCATCTTTCCAATCATTTTTTTCCGATGTCTTGATCTTTTCTTTTCCTCTCTTCCATCTTTTAGTTTTAAAAGTTTCCCACCAAAGTGAAGCATGACCCTTCAAATTTGTGATTGCTATCTTTACCTTCTTGTTATCAAGAGTACCTTTACAGTCAAAGTATTTTTCTATCTCAGAGATCCAATCCAACACTATATTAGTCTCAAGTCTTCCATTATAGAAAGCAACATTAACAATAGGTCTAGCATTGGCCCTAGACAAAAATCTCAAAATCCTTTCTTTATCTTGTTCAACCTTAGGTTTAGGATTAGAATTAGGTGCTTCCTCTTCATCATCACTAACATCTTCAAGATATACACCTCTTCTCAAGGCTCTTTGGACAACTTCAAGTCTTGCTACAATCTGTCTCAACATGTCCATAATAGCATTATTTGCATTTCCTCTATAATGAACCATCTTGACAATGTAATGCCCATCCATAGTTTATTTTTTCGTTATATTTACCAAAATATTTTATGCCTATTTCATGCATGTGGTAGTTTCAAGGATATTGGATTTATAATTATGATATTATTTCATGACTTGGATTACATGTATATCAATAAATAATTACACAATTGATTATATTTCACATGTTGATTGATGATTATGATTATTAATGCATTAATGATGCTTTAATGGTTCTTAGTTAATAAATGCAGTTTCTTTCATGATGATATCAAATGATGAGTATTTTATATTCACAATGATGAGTTTCCATGTTTGAATATGTGATGATTTGTACTCAAGACTTATTGTAGTACTTACCCCATACTTGCATGTGTATGGTGTGTGTGTTTGCTTTACTTTTCTATCTAATGTGGTTAAGGGAGGGACTCATAGTTACCTACTAGTTAAGATCTACTAGTCAAGATTTACATGATGTACCACTCCCTGTCATTGCTTATTTAGTGTAGGCATATATGTAAATATACATGCTCATATTTTATGTAGATTGTAGATATTAGACATCGACTTCCCTAAATTGCTAGGGTGAGTGTACCCTATCACAATAACTCAATGGTAAGAATGGGGAGATACAATTCAAGTCCAATCCCAACCATAGTCTAATTACTTGTCCTAAGGAGGAAATATATTTGACTTTCCACCTATTTTAAACCCATGAGTTTATCTTTGTCTATGTTGCTTTTATGTGGATTTGGCTATGTGATTTATTTGGTAAATAATTTAATTATAATATTAGGATTAATAATATAATATTGAGAATTAATAAATATTATTTGATTAAAAAGAAAATATTAAAATATGAGAATATTTAATTAATTGAAAACTAATTAAATGTATGCTTTCATTTAAAAGTCTTAATTTAGAAAACTAGTTAAAGAGAAATTAGAATATGATGATATTAAATTAATTAGAAATTGATATTGCTTTATTGTAATTATTTAATTAATAATAATTTAATTAGAGTTGCATTTAAATAATGATCTTTAATTATTATTATTATTTTTAATCGGTAAACGACCAAGACCTTGATTAATTTTATTAATTTAAATCAAAGGTTACATAAGCTTAACTCCATTCAAATGGGCAATTATTATTATTAATTTAAATAATAAACTATGTTTTAAATAGTGCTTGTACTAATTAATAACGTGGAGAAAAAGAAAATCAAATAATATTTTAATTTAAAAAGTTCTTTAAGTGTGCATGAAAGGATTAAATAATGGAAGTTTATTTTAAGGAGAGGCCTTTGCATGTTCAAAAACTAGAAACCCTAGGTAGAGTTAAACTCTTTATTAAGAAATTCGAGCTCATTTCTACACACATATTTTTGGGGAGTAAAATTCAAAGTTGGACTAAAAGAATTGTTGAAAGTTTCAGAGGGTTTGGATTTGCATACATTTTTAGATTGTCTCAAATATTAGTTGTGGTTTTGAGGTAGGTTTTGAAACCCATTATAAACTTTTATAGAAGATCTGTCTACTTTATGTCTTCCTAGGTGCTTGAATAATGCTTATTGATTTATTATATTGATTCTAGATAAAAAGGTATGTTCTAGATTTTGAAAAAGAAAACTTATTGGTCGAGTAAACTTTAATGAGGAAAATTATAGGAAAATCTAGAAAATTATTATGAGTGTATTCTTTTAAACTCTTTCTAATATAGCAAATTTTAATTATAGAAAATTGAAAGAAAATAACAATTTGAACAGTTAGGGTTTCAACTTTAAATTTGTCATTAGAACGATGTAATTATCATGAATTTTTTAAATATAGATAAATATTCTTCTTATATCTTAAATGAATAGGTTGCAAAATTTATTAGAAAAAGAAAAAGATTAATGGAGAGGAAAGTATGTTATAACCAAACTTATACATGCATGTGAAAAATAGAAATACTAAAAATAGAACACTAAGTATATTATTGTTGCATGATTTGAGATATCAAATGAAAAATAGTGATTGTATGTTCTAGAAGATCTTAGCCTTTGAAAATAGAAAACTACATAATTCTATTCTTTTTAGGAAATTTAATTTTTGGATTTATTTTAATATTAAAAAAATATTTTCTAATGTTTATTTATTAATTTTAAAAATTTAATTTTTTAATTTATTATTTATAAAAATAAAAATTTGAAATAATTTATTATTTTTAAAAAATTAAAAAATAAATTAAAATTTTCATTATTATTTATTAATTTCAAAAATTAAATTAATACTACTCATTTACTTATAGAGTGGATGTTGATATTAAAGAATCTTTAAAGTTTAGTTAAACTATTAGTTGCATATAAATGATTATATGTATATATATATATATATGTATGTATGTATATATATATATATCTATATGTATGTATGTATATATATATATATGTATGTATATATATATATATGTATATATGTATATATATATATATGTATGTATATATATATATGTATGTATATATATATATATGTATATATATATATGTATATATGTGTATATATATATATATATATATGTATATATATATATATATATATATATATATATATATATATATATATATATATATATATATATATTAATGTAAGTGAGAAATTAATAAATATATATAATTTTGATTTAGTTATATCTTAAGAGAAGTTATAGTGGAGTTCATTTTATAATCTTCCAGTTATGAATATTTAATATTATAAGAGAATTTGTAAATAACTTAATTAAAATTAAAATTTCAAGTTTGAGTTATTTCTAGTTGCATCTCAAATTAAAGGAAATATAAATATTAATATTGGACTTAGTATAAGTAAAATTAATATTTTAGAAATGAAATTGATATTAATATTTAATCTAATAATATAAACTTATGTTATTCATAAAATCATTTATGATTAAAGATTATTTAAATTAAAAACATGATAATGTTGTATGATATTTTGTATGCCCAAAGAGTTTTGAAATTTAAATAAGTATATTAGCATAATTTATATTAACATATATATTCTTGCTTTATTTTTAAACACATCCTTATGACCCAAACTAATGAAGAGAAATTGATGGAATTAAATCATGTGGTTGAAAACTATGTGTTTTCTAATATTCTATTTATACTCTTGTGATGTTTATTTTCGTGATGATTTTTATCTATGGGTTGTTTAGTTGGCCAAGTTAGGATGTGAACTAGAGGTGTTTTTGAGATTTCTTTTATGATTATTTGACTAGATGTCATGATGAACTTTATGATTTGAAATGAGATTTATATTTTATGAGCTTTATGCTATTGAGCATTTATGAAAATTGGGGTTTTGAGAACCACTTCTATTTTTTGGGTTGCCTGTTAAGGAACTAGATTTGATCAATATTATTTTTGTGGTATGAGACACAATTTTGGTTTGTGAGTTTTAGGAAGGTAGTCTAGGTGCATGTTTATGGGAGTGGCTTGCAATGGGGGCCAGGGCACAAAGTGGCTGCCAGGGTAACTCATTGTAAGATGTGTAACAAGTGATAACATAGTAATTAAAATACTTTCCTCCCCTATGCCTTGACATAAATTAAAAAAGATAAGTTATAGATTTTTCCCCGTCCATGCCTTGAGTGCTCGTATAGACTAAGGATGAGAATGAGATGATACCTTGAAAGATATGACTAGTCTCCTCATCTTCACAAGAGGGTATTCTGATTCCACATAGAGTCACTTGAAGGTTAGGGTCCTGAGAGACTGCCAAGGTAACTTTAGAGTTGGCTCATGTGATGACCCTCTGTAGTATGTAGCTGAAGTCTCCTTCATGGTTTTTTTTATTTGCCTCAGGTGGTGTACTTGTTGGATATTACTTTTGATGGTGTATTTAGTGTGAGTTGTTACTCATTGATTGGATGTCATTTATTGTTGACAATTGACTTTTATTAATGAATGATCAACTATTCATTGGTGGTGTTTTTATTGTTGGAGTTAGTGATTCGTGGTTTACTTTTATTGACAACAACTATCATCTGTTAGTTATTGTGCTTGTGACACTTGACATTGATTTGGAGGTAGTTGTATTATTTTTATTTTGATATTTGTTTTTTTACTTGGTATCAGTTGTTGATTTCAGTATGTGATGTTGGTTTGGATGAGTGTCTTTTGACTTTGTTTATCTTTTCTTTAATAGTAGCTTGTGTTACCCTTGAAGTAGATTTGGCTATCAAGATTCCTTGCCTAGGATTATTTTATGATTTGATTATCTGTATGTGTGGATCATACATTATCTCTCCTACATGGTGGGAGTGCAAGGCTAATTAAGTGACTATTCAGTCAGGAGGTAGTATCCTCTTACCATTTGGGTCCCCCTTACATTGCTAGCTATTGGATACTCATTGATACAGTGGTACCATTATCATTATTATTCTTATCTTGGAGACTTCTATTCATTTGATGTATCTATGTATCATGTGTTTTGAGATCCTATGGGATATTGTATTGTATATTGATATACTTGTATCTATTTTCACATACCTTGTGACATGTACAGTGGATTCTATCCATTAGATGTATTTCATTATATTAGTTGTATTTATGATTTTACTTATGAGGTGATGTGTCTATTATTTCCTTGTGATCATGGCATTGTACTTAAGACTTAAACTAATTAATACCAACTTTTTCATGTGACTCAATGTGAAGGAACCCTTGAGGGATGGAACTGTACATGTAATTTTCTTATGTGTACTATAGATTGTTTCTACATTATTGTTACTTTTCTATTGTTTAAACTTATTATAATAAAAATTAGTTTAGTAAACATTGTAACTTGCTAGGTTTATTTATCTTGAGTTCCTGAGCAGGATGTTATAGACAACAATTCTTGCAAGATTATAACCTTCTACAAGTTATAGGTCAAATTTCAAATCTGCCACCCTATAACTAAATCAATAAGGTTCTCCAATATCTAAGCTAGAAGAAAGGCCTCTTCCCTAATACCACTCGATGCAAGGCCAAGATGCTCAAGAAGGCAATCCCAAGCTACCATTTATACATGGAATCTTTACTTAAACAAATAATAAGGAACAAGAGGCCATATTTAGCATTCAATATGTGTAATTATTTTACTTCACATATAAAGAAAGTAACATGCTTAACTATGAGGCCTTTCGAGTTGTGGCCTTGTAGAAAGAAGCTTACAAACTCAAAGTCCAAGCTCACATCTTCTATTAATTTCTCTCTAGGATCTCTAATTTTTACCCTCTCCTACATCTAACCAAGCTTCTTATATAGCCAGCTAAACAACAAGTAAGCTAGCCAAGAATTTAATTACATTATACATCTAGTCTTGGAAGAGTAAACCAAAATCCAAGGAAAGGAAAACTTAATATAATGTTCTCTTAGGAATAGGTCCAAATACAAGTTTGGAGTCAGCTCCCAATTCGACAAGATGTCATGTAAGCATAGGAAACCGCACCAAAGGAAACAATGTTCCTTGTGGGAAGAAAAAAATAGGAAACAAATACCGCAAAGAATGACACAAAAGTTAGATAATTTGAAACTTCAGACTATGCACTCCTAGGACAAGGATCTAGGATAGGTCCTCAACATGATATCATCTACACACAAACTAAAAACAAAAGTAGCAACAACTACTCTATGAACAATATACTAGTACAAAAAAGAAGAAATATTTTTGGTTGACACAAGATTTCTCAAAGACCTAAGATGCTCCTACATCATAGTTAAGAAAGGAGAACTCTAACGTATGAGAGCCCAAAGCATTGCTAGATTAAAAAATATAGAAAAAGTAGAAAAATAAAATAAAAGTTCTAGTCAAGAAAAAATGCACTCCAAGATCCCAAACCCTAGACAATAATAAAAGAAAAAACTAACTTGTTGCACTGAGGGATAAGGGTAAAACAAAGGGGGACCCAAACATTTTGGTATAACAAATGTAGGGATTAATATGCAAGGTATAACAAAAATACTAGGAACACATTGTTGTTCTCAACATGTCCCAATAAAACATCACCATTACCATCATGTCCCTTCTATTTTGAGACTATATTTGGTAGAGATTGAGGTTACTACCTCGAGGTCTTATATCTATGATTACAAGTCATTATGGAACTCTAACAATTAAAATATAATACAAAAGCATCCAAATTTCTCAATAATGTTTCATCGTGTTATTTCCTATTTTGCTGTTTCCATTCCCACTTTCTTGTCTCAATGATTGTGTGTATAGTTCCTTGATCATGCATCTTGGGTTATGTGATTATGGTGACTTAATGAATACTTATTCATGATCATTCTTATATAATCACATAATTTGTGTATTTGTGTTTGATGACCTCTCATTTTTTTTCTCATAGGTAGTATGTTCTTCACTGATACCTTGACCGATCATTGGATTTTTGTTTGGTGGCATGTAATTGTTATGTGTTATCATTTGAGAATATTCATGATGATTCTTAGAAAATATGTGGACCTATACCCAAGATCAAAATTTCTTATATACTTATTTTCTTGACCCCTAATCTTATCTTGGGGCCTATCCTATATGTATTAACACATTTTCCTAATTAGTGGAAAGTGTGGATCTTCTATGATGACCTATGTGTCATGGTGATTATTTATGTAATATGCATGATGTATCAAGCATAAGGGACATAATAAGAAGATCTAGAGGTTAAGTTCTTGTTAGAATTGTGATCACACATTGGATTTGTATTTGCTACAAAGTTGCAACTAGGGAGGCCTTTTGCATGACATGTTGTAAGGAAATTGTCATTGATATGCATCTATTAAATTGAACTTTATTATTTCTTTTTGTATTTGTGTTATATTTGTAATCACCCAAAAATGGTCATCTAGAATATAAGCCCCCTTTCTAGCATTTTTTCTTAGTTTATCCATTACTTATTCTTGATCAAATCATTTATTTTCTATTTATTTGGTTATAACCTATGGTTTGACCACTTTATCTTAAGTTTTTTATTTAATTGAAAGAATTTTCTCCCTTTTAATTAATTAAAATCTCTCAAATCCCACTTATCCTATGTGTGCACATTAAAATAATTACTCCTATTTTTAAAATAAAAGAAAAGAATTTTTTTTGTCTCACATTAGTTGCACACTTTCCAAGGTAAGTGGAATCTTTATCCTCCAAAAATATTTTGCCTCTTGATCTCTACACTACAACATTCGGGGTCAAATTGCAACATCAATTTACAATGGAGATCATATTTGTGGTGGTTTTTTTTTTAAATTTTTTTTATTGCAATTGTCCCTGATATCATTGCAATGCCAATGTTTTCATTGTAATTGTAACGATCTTGTGAGAATAAACAAAAAAATTAAAACATGACATAAATCATTCCCCATTTGTTTTGATTATGGAGATCTATGCGTAAAAGAGGTGGAGAGATATGAATGCCATTGTGCCCTTGTGATCTCTGCATTTCATTTTCGTGCCCTTGCTCTACAATTTCATTGTTGTGCTATGCCCTTGCTCTATAATTTTCTTCAAGAGTGAGAGGAGGTATGTATTTAAATATTCTTTTTTTCCCCTTCTAAACATACATATCTCTTTATATATTTAGATAGATCTTTTTAAAGATACTTATTACAAATTATCTCACAACAGAAAAATGATTAAGCTACATACATATTCTAGAATCCAAAAAATAAAACAATAAAACTCACTCAACCTGTCTAAGTGACTTACCTCAAGATCCTATACAAAAATAATGCAAACCACAAAAAATGGGAAAAGTTCAACAGATATTTAAAAAAAAAAAATATCATTGTAGATATTTTTAGAAAGAGACAAGCCATAACCCAGTTAAATTGGTCTAGTTGCTGATTAGTTGGGTTGATTACAAAATCCTATAGAACTGCTATCATATTAGTTCTAATAAAGTGAACAATCAACTGTTCCTAGCTAGTAGGATCAAATACATTTTTGGAAGGTGATAAAATTGCATATGCAAATGCATCACTTGAATTCCAAGCATGAAGTGCATTCCCCAACTTATAATGAATGGTTGGATATAAAGGCTCCATATTTTGTCCCAACAATGGAAGCCAAGGATGTAACCATGTATGAATGGGAGTTTCCTTGCAAGAATCCCAAGTATCTATTGTTGTTGTTAATTTGGTCATTGCTATATGATCCAAAATGTTATGAAGTTCTGAAGCCTATAGTAACTTCTCCCATGTATCTAGAAAATTTAGCATAGGTTTAGGGTCCCTTGGCTCCCATGAATTTGTAGTAGCTATTCTCATTGTTGGAAGAATAACTTCAGTGAAGAGTTGAGTGTAAGGAGTTGAATAAGAAAGTTTTTCTTATGTGCATAAATACCATAATCACAATGCTCTTCACCTTGCAGAAGCCTCTTCCATAACTACATTACCTCTATACCATCTAAAGGATGTTAAAGTGGTTTGCAACCTTGAAACACTCTTATAACAAATGGCAAAGCAAATACAGATGCAATATGTGACAAATTGCATAACTTGTAGTCTTTTAATATACAAAGATATCTTTTTGAAGGTTCTTATTACATACATAAAAAATTGATCCAGTTGCATATGTATTTTAGAATCCAAGTAATAAAATAATAAAATTCATTCAACCTGTGCTAAGTGACTTAGTTTAAGATTTTGCACAAAAATAATGCAGACCACAAAAAATGGGTACAGTCTGCAATTTTTTTTACAAAAACATATCATAGCACATATTTTTAGAAATAAACAAGCCATAATCTAGTTAAATTAGTCTAGTTGCTGATTAGATGGGTTGATTACAAATTCCTATAGAAATGTCAGATTAGGTACAATAAAATGACAATCAGTTATTCCCAAGTAGCAAGATCAAATACAATTTTCCAAGGTGATAAAATTGCACATGTAGATGCATCACTTGCATGCTAGGAATGAAGTGAATTCACCAGATTATAATGAATGGTTGGATATAAAGGTTCCATAAGCTGGCCCAACAATGGAAGCCAAGGATGTGACCATGCATGTATTGGCACATTCTCCCTATGAGGATCCCAAGTATCTATTGTTGTTATTAAAATGGGCATCGCTATATGATCTAGAATGTTATGAAGTATTAATGTAGCATAGGTTTAGGATCCCTTGGCTCCCATGAATTTGTAGTAGCTATTCTCACTACTCAAAGAATAACATCAGTGAAGAGTTGGGTGAAAGGAGTTAAAGAAGCAAGTTCTGCTTCTATATAAATATGCCATAATCATGAGGAAAATTCCCTTGTAGAAGCCTCTATCACCATGACATTACCTCTTAACCATGCAAAGGATGTTGAAGTGGATCCCAACCTTGAAAAACTCTTATAAGAAATGGAAAAGCAAAAGTAGATGCAATAAATAACAAATTCCAAGGTGATCAGATGCTATTTTTAAGGTGATCATGAAAAATACTAATATCTTAAATGCAATAAATTGGAGGGTAATAATCTTGTGAGAAGTGTTTTTTCTGTAAAGATCCTGTGCATGTAAACTTTTAAAGGAGAAACTAGATAAAGAACATACACAAAACCCAATAAAATGTTTCAAATGAACAAATTTGACCATACCTCTCTCTAACTAGAGAAAAAATTCATGAGTTGGATAAGGGAAGGAAGGGAATATTACAATAGAATAATATTGAAAAAATAAAATTGTAAACTTGAGACTGAGCGTACACACATATTTTTCTCCTATCATACATCTATCTATATAGTCCTATTTTCTTTTAAAATATATAGATGATAGGACATTGTGGAAAATTATGCAGTTATGTGTGCTATTATTTTTCTAATATTTTGAAATGGTGGATAGATGAGACCCTCCTCTAAATTATCTTTATTAACCTATTGAGCTAAAGCCTTAGTTGTTACATGATAAAATACCAATAGCAATATTTATGCCATTTAAGTGAGAAAGCTATAGAAAAATCACGGTTAGAATTTATATAAAATGAAAGAAAAAGGCTTACAAGGTGCCAATGGAATTTCATCACAAACATAGATTTTCCATACATGATCAAGCCCAAGAAAAATCTAGGAAAGAACATTTTTTGACTACAAATAATTAGAGAACAAATATAAGCTCAAAAATTTCAAGAGAGTATGTTGACAACTAGTATGAATGAAAGTAGCAGTCAACTATAGAAGCAACTCATATAGTTGAGTTACTATACCCTCCAATTTATTGCATTTAAGATATTAGGATATGTTGGTTTAATAAAATGTAGATGTTATTTTGTAGGTGATCATTAAATAACAAGAAATAATGTAATTCCTACTATAGATTGGTCAAACAAAGATGAAGTTTTGACACAATAACAACTCATGTTTAACAACATTCACTCACACTTGGATAAACCAATACATGGATAAGCTGGAGGAAAAAAGAATTGCATTGGAATATGAACTAATGAGGAATCATGTGAACAACTCCCTAAATGTTCAAGAATAAAAGAAGGCCAAAACAAGAAGAAGAATGGAGGGAGTGATAAGGAGTTACAAAAAAGAGGAATGAAGAGGAAGGGGATAGAGGAAAATGGGCAACCTCAAAAGAATAAAAGGTTACCCTTATGTACAAGTAAGTAAGAGATAGATTCTCCCTCTAATGAAAGTAAAGAACAACATACTAAGAGACATTTTGTGGTCGACATTGAGGCCCTTTCACATGATGATCAAATAGGGCCCTAAGAGACAAATGTCTTGGTCATTAATTTGAGCACCCAAGATCATGATTAAGGACTTCAAAATCATGAGGATGAACTTGGTGAGATCACCTCTCTAACATGACTATCAAAGTGAATGTGATCAAGGACTCTCTCTTGCGCCTTAAATTTTGATCTAACTTTTAAATATCTACCTCTACCATATCTAAAATCAACTTCACATTGTGTTGTAACTCTCGCATAACTTTTTGATCCTCAATAGCTTTAATTTAAACATTAAAGTTTTCAAGATTGGTCAACATCCTCACTTGTGGACCTCTCAGGTCAAACACTTTGTATACTATTTCAACACAATGTTCATGCTTCTAAGCTAATAGTTCCTTAGTTGTATTTTCTTGTAAAACATTAATTTTGTTGAACAATTGTAAACTCTTAGAAAATGCATTCTTGTTTTCTATTACTATTGAAGGGCTTCCCTTGAACAAAATCAAAATGAAGAGGCATAAATACACCAAATTTTTCTTTCAAAACCATATGTGTAGATATAAACATTAAGTACAACATGTTCAATATTTTTGTAGCTATACACATTAATTATACCAATTTTTTCTATCAAAACCATATATGGAGATATAAAAATTAAGTACAACATGTCCAATATTTTTGTAGATATACACATTAATTACACCAAATTTTTTCTTTCAAAACCATATGTGTAGATATAAACATTAAGTACATGTCCAATATTTTTGTAGATATATACATTAATTACACCAATTTTTTCTTTCAAAACCATAAGTGTAGATATAAAAATTAGGTACAACCAACTCAACAAGGGTACACACATAAGTTATTCCCATGAAGAAGGATCATGTCAAATAATACAAGGGAGTTTTATCAAAATAGGGAGATAACCATTATATTGTTGTCTAACTTTCAAAGAGTAGGTGATGAAAAATGTTATTGTCCTTGCAAGCATTGTAACGGCTTAAAGACAAGAAGAATCAAAATCAAAATGACTAAGAGACATTGTAGGGAGAATGGTCACACTGAAGGGGGGTTTGATTATCATCCATTAGTAAATTTTTTGTTATATTGTTTTTGCAATTAATATACATATGAACCACATAACGGGGGTTTGATTATCATCATTTTTATATAGGTCGATCACCCTAGGCTAGTATGTGATATGGACCACCACATCTCAGAGGAACATGGAGGTGTGAATATGGAGGAACTTGGAGATGTGAGTATTGAAGGAGAAGATCATGAACCCATGGAAGATGACATGTTGATATCAGATTGTTTTAAAGAGAAGAACCTGTAATGGAACAATCATTATTTTTTCAATGATGTCAAACTTGTTACCTGCTAGTGAGATGATTGGTTTTTGGTTTGAAAGCTATCATTTAGCTGATTGATGAAGAGGATTTGAGAAGAGGAGATAACAATAACACCTAGAGAAAGGTTGAATTATTTGGAATGTAAAAGAAGCACTAAGACCAAGTAATTCATTGATACTATAGTGTATTATTTACCTACTTAAAGTTTGACATGAAAGATTACTCAAGATAAAACTAGAAGAAGATCAAGTAAGAAAAGTGTTTGCAAAGCCTAATTGCCAAGTATTCAGTGCAAGTTGAGAAGAAATGAGTATAAGTCAAGTGAAAAACAAGAGTTGACGAGAAAAGATAGAAAACAGTGCAAGCCAAGTGATTGTTAGTGTATGTTGGTTAAAGTTTAGTTAGTGCCAAGCATCAATAAACTTTAGTGTTTTTTGAGTGAACTAGTGTTGGCCAAGTGACAACATATTGATGCTAAATGCCAATAAATGTGTTAAATTGAAGATGTGACAAATCTAAGCTGACTATTTTTTTTTCTTGAATTGTGTGAAGTGTGTGGAAGATAACTATGATGAGCTGGTGGCATAGAATTCAAGGTAAACCATTTTGAGGTGAATTCAAGGAATATTGTAAAAGAAGTTTCTAGAGTAACCAAATGGAAAAGTGGGTAGATTCATTGTATCCTACCTAATCCTACCTAAGACAAAAATGGATGATTCTGGTTAAGTGGAAAAAGATCTAAATTCTCTATTTATAGAGATAGCTAGTCAAAAGAAAAGGTTGTCATGTGCAAGAATCAAAGGAAGAAAAGGAGTCTAGGGTATTGCTTCATTCAGTGACTGAATAGAGGTGACTATAGTTGGCATGCAAAGAAAGAAGGCTTAAGAGTATGAATTCTTGAAGGTTGAACAAGCTATCAGAGCTGAAGTATATGAATGCCAAGCATACTGGAGGACTAAAACAAAGATTTGTAATATGCAAGTGAGCTGTAATTTGTTATTACATCAAGCCTTACTCTTACTTTCAAATTATTGTATCAGTCTAGGGTAAATCCTTTGGATTAAGATTGACCTAATATTCATTTGTAAATCCTTTAACCAGTGACATTCTAATGGAATGATCTAAAGTCCTCTAACAAGGTTCACTCCTAATAGGCTGATGGAAATCCTTTAACCATGCCACATTTAACAATGTGTATTGTAACCTTTAACAAGGTCGGCCTTTCATATGGAATCACTTTAGAAGAGTGAGAATTAGTAGCATATTATTGGTGGTTTTTTCGAAATTGGGCTTCCACATAACATCCTTGTGTCAAATTGTGTGAATGTTTTTATGTTGTTTCATGTTTACATTTCTACAAAGTTGTTTTGACCTAGGATAGTAACCTACAAATTTTAAGTATTGTATGATCTAATGGATGCATGCATGATAAGGATTTATGGATATGGGTTTACGAAGCATTGAAAAGTTTTATTTGTATGTCTAGACCTTGGATAACTAATTCACCCCACCTTTCAGTTATTATAAAGAATTGCAACAATTGGTATTAGAGCCTAGTGCTTGAGAGGACTAGTTTGAAGGTACTAGAAGAAAAAGATCAAGATGTCTAAAAGAGAGGTACCCAATCTTAACAAGGAGAACTTCCTAAAATGGAAAAGTTTGATGAAGCTACACTTAGGAGGTCTTAGAGACCATGCACAATCTACCATCACCACTAAGCATGTTGGCCCTGTTGGAACCCTAATTACTAAGGATCTAAAGAAGAAGAAAGAACACAATTAGGCTATGTTAGAGATTGCATCTTCCCTAAGCTGCACTAAGTTTGATGACATCAAGGAATGTGATAATGCTAAGAAGATGTGGGATGCTATAGAAAAGATCTACAGAGGAGACAAAAATGTGCTAAGAGCCAAATTTGGAAGTCTAAGAGGTAAGTTTGATGATATGAGAATGCAAGAAGGTGAGTATATAGCTCAATAATGTACTAGAGTAAAATAAGTAGTCAATTCTATTAGAGGAGCAACCAGTAAGATTGAAGATGAGACTATGATTAAAAAAGTACTAAGAACCCTACTGCCCATCTATGCTATTAGAGTCTCTGCCATACAAGAATTAAGGTGCACACTTGGTAATGATTTGACCCTTGAAGGATTTATAGGTAGAATCACTATCTTTTAAATCTCCAATTTTGATAATTTCAAATCTAAGAATGTTGAATCTTCTTTCAAAGCTAAACTATCATTAAAAGAACCTAAAGAAAAGAAGAAAAAGGTCAAATATGTTTCCAGTGACAATGATATAGATGAGGAGGATGTATAATAACTTAAAGCACTTCTAGCAAGGAGATTTCATAGAGGCAAAGGAAAATTCAAAGGTAGGTTACCTATCATGTGTTTTAATTACACCGAGCTTGGTCATATTGTTGCTAGATGTCTAGAGATGAAGGACAATAGAAGTGGAGACAAATATAGAAGTAAAAGAGATGAGGACAAAAAATATTACAAAGATAAAGGCAAGAAGTCTTGCTACATTTCTCATGAGGAGGAAACCAAAGATGAATCTAATGACCATGATGATGAAGTGGTGTATGTTGTAATGGGGGATGATTTTGATGAGGATGAGACAATTGCACTAGTATTTTATGTGAACAAGAGTGACAGATGGATCATTGCTAGTGGGTGTTCACATCACATGACTGGAGAGAAAAGAAAGTTCATTACCCTTGATTATTATGATGCAAATAGTGTAAGTTTTGGTGATGATACACCTTGTCTGATAAAAGAAAAAGGATCTATGAAATGCAAAGATCATGTGTGACAATGCTTATTATGTAGAAGGACTTAACTATAACTTGTTGAGTGTGTCACAACTAAATAGCTCAAGATGCAAAGTTGAGTTTGAGAATAAGATAGAAAAGATCTATGACACTAATGGGAAACTAATTGGGAAAGTTGACTAGAGGAGAGGTAATCTATTTTATCTTGATATGCATGATGTTACTTTTCTTGTTGTAGAATTTTATGATCTATGGTTATGGAACACGAGGTTATGTCATGTTAACTTTGATAACTTAGTGAGTATCAATAACATGAAAAGAGTTAGAGGTTTTCCTAAATTGATGAAACTTGAGAACATGATATGTAAAAAAAGTTAGTTAGGAAAGATGAAAAAATATAGTTTTAAAAGTAAGACTCACACCTCTAAAGAAATTATAGATATTGTTCATACTAATTTGTGTGGACCAATTGATGTGCAAAGATACAAAGGTGATAAGTTTGTTGATGATTATTCTAAGATGATGACAACTATATTTTTGAATCACAAATCTGACACATTCCAAATGTTTAAGTGGTACTTAGCCAAAGTTGAAAAGGAGATAGAAAAAATATTGAAATGTCTGAGATCTGATAGAGGTGGAGCAATTACATAAAATGAGTTTGAGATGTTCTATAATTATAAAGGAATTAAAAGAAAGACTTCTATACCTAGAACCCCTTCACAAAATGCAATTTGTGAAAGGAGTACATCTATAACGAACTATGCTAGGACACTCATGATGGAGAAGAATGTTTTTTTAAAATACTAGAGAGAAGCTATAATTATAGCTATCTATACCTTGAACCATGTACAAGTCAAGAAAGGTACTCATTCAACACCTATTGAATTATAGTATGGATATTCACCAAATGAAAAATATTTTAAGGTATTTTGAAACAAGTGCTACATTTTTAAGGATTTCAGGAATGGTAAATTATATGCTAAAAGTGAAAAAGGTGTATTCCTCAGCTATTCCACAAGTAGTAAAGCTTATAAGTGTTTAAATACTAATACTAACAAAGTTGTGGAAAGTGAAAATGTGAAATTTGATGAATACATAGAGGTACATGAAGTTGAACCTATGAAGGAACCTAAAGAGTACAAATCATTTGTAAAATCTTATGAAGGTATGCCTATAGATGAAGATTCTATAAACCAAGTTGTAAATTCATATAAAGTTTCAATGACTGTCAAGTCACATATAATGAATACCAAGTTGCATTCAAGAATTGAGTTGAATTTAGGAACTAGGTTATATTCAAGAATCAAACCACAAATAGAACCTAAGGCACATTCTGATTAAGGGATAAGCGTACATGGAAGAGATGCTAAGTTACCTAATAGAGAAGTATATAGTGATTCTGAAGTTGAAAAACCTATTAAGGAAAGAAGAGCAAAACCAAGATTGTCAAAGTATGTCAAAATACATCACCCTCTTGCACAAATTATTGGAGATAAAGATGCTAGACAAATGACAAGGAATAGGTTGAGAAGTGATACATTTTTTTTGAGAATTAATGAGTCTAAGATAGTGAAAGATGCCTTAAAAAATGAGGGCTAGAGTAAAGACATGAGAGAAGAGATTGATCAGATTAAGAAGAAAAAGACATGAGCTCTAGTTCCCAAACCAAAGGACATGAATATGATTGGAACCAAGTGGGTGTATAGAAACAAGTTAGATGAAATGGTGAAGTCACACGGAATAAGGAAATATTAGTTTGCAAGGTGTATACACAAGTAGAAGGAATATACTATGGAGAAATGTTTTACCCTATTGCAAGATTGGAAGGAGTAAGAACTCTAATTCTTTCTCTACATGCAAAGGTTTCAAAGTTTATCAAATGGATGTGAAGTCAACATTTCTAAATGGCATATTAGAAGAAGAGGTCTATATAGAATAGACAGAAGGATCTGTTGATGCTAACAACAAGAACATGCTATGTAGACTACACAAAGCTTTATATGGTTTAAAACAAGCCCCAAGAGTATGGTATGAAAGGCTTCACAATTATCTTGTGAAAATTGGGTTTGAGAAGAATGATGATGACAATAATTTGTGCTTGAAAATAGAAGGAGGTAAAGGTATTTTACTAGCTGAAATTTTTGTGGATGATATTATATTTGGAGCTCAAGATACATTGTGTAAGGCATTTGAAGACAAAATGAAGAAATAATTTGAGATGTCTATGTTTGGAGAGATCAAGTTCTTTTTTTATTTGTAAGTATATCAGATGAAATATGGTATATACATCACTCAATCTAAGTATGTGAAAGAAATATTAATGTTTTTTGGATTAGAAGATTCAAAAATAGTTAGCACACCTATGGTGATAAGACACAAGCTATCAAAGAATGATGATTCTACTAATGTGAATCAAACATTGTATAGGTCTATGATTGGAAAATTGCAATATGTAGTGCACAACTAACTTGGCATTGCATTATCTATTGGGATTGTTGAAAGATTCTCTGCAAATTCTAAGGAGAATCATTTGATGGCTATTAAGAGAAACACAAGATATCTGAAAGGAACAAAAGACTATGGTCTATACTACAAGAAAAATAAAAAAAATTGAGCTAAGAGCCTATATAGATACTAATTGGGCTAGAAAAATTGATGATAGAAATAACACAAGTGGTGAAGATTTTTTCTTAGGAAAGAGGTTGGTCACCTAGACCAACAAGAAACAAAATTGCATATCTCAATCTACTGCTAAAGTTGAACTTGTGGCTGCTATAGTAAATTGTATGAATGTGGTATGGATAAAACATCTAGTCAATGGTATGGAGGAAATAATTGAACTTGCGGTACTTTATTGTGATAATACAAGTGCTATAAATATATCAAATAACCCCATGATGTACACAAAGACTAAGCACATTGAAATAAAGTATCATTACTTAAGAGAGTTAGTTCAAGACAAAGAAGTGAGGATGGAATATATTAATACAAAAGAATAGATAGCTGATATCTTCACAAAAGCTTTACCTAAGGATGAACATGAGTATCTAAGAGGTAAACTAGGGATGATACCCCTATCCAAGGATACTTAAGAAGCATGAGTAGTGACCTGCATCAACTAAGCTGAATGGTGTATTTTAAAACTTGATGTAGTGGATATTACTTTAGAAGCTACCTAAAGTGATGAAGGAGCTGAATTGGCATGTTACAATCCCATGAGAGGTGATAGAGGGAAAACCTAGAATTGATTATATATGTATACAAAGATGACAAGTCTTTGGCATTGTTGTCAAAGAAGGAGAAAAAATATATAGACATATATGTAGTGAGAGGGAGATAATACTGAAGGGAGTGATAATTATAGGGAGATATAAGTGAGGAGAGAGATAGATACTTGAATATCAGAAAAAGGGATAGATACTCTAAATAGGGAGATATAAGAAATAGGGAGAAGTAAAGAAACTTGACAAAGATCACACTACCCTACACAGAGGAAGAACATATACTACACTATTAGAGGGAGAAATGTCAAAGATTTATGTTTCTTTTGGTATTGTTGTTGTTATTGGTTTGCTATCAATGCCAAAGAGGGAGATTATTGATATAGGATTGTTTTGAAGAGAAGAACTTGTAATGGAACAATCATTATTTTGTCAATGATGTCAAACCTACTACCTAATGGTGAGACAATTGCTTTTTGGTTTGAAAGATATCATTTAGTTGATTGATGAAGAGGATTTGAGAAGAGGAGATAACAATAGAACGTAAAGAAAGGTTGAGTTATTTGGTATGCAAAAGAAGTACTAAGACCAATTAAGACATTGATAATATAGTGTATTGTTTATCTACTTAAATCATGACATGAAAGATTACTCAAGATAAGGCTAGAAGAAGATCAAGTAAGAAAACTGTTTGTGAAGCCTTGTGTAGCAATCAGTGCAAGACAAGTAGAATTCAATAGAAGTTGAGTGAAAAACAAGAGGTGCTAAGAAAAGATGGAAAACAATACAAGCTTAGTGAGTGTTAGTATATGCTAAGAAAAGTTTAGTTGGTGCCGAGCATTAGTAAACTTTAGTATTTACTGAGTGAACTAGTATTGGCTGAATGACAACATATTGATGTCAAGTACTAGTAAATGTGTTAAATCAAAGATTTGATGAATCTGAGCTAACTATTTTGTTTTCTTGAATTGTGTGAAGCATGTGGAAGATAACTATGATGAGCTAGTGGCATAGAATTCAAAGAAGATTGTAGAAGAAGTTTCTAGAGGAACTAAATAGAAAAGTAGATAGATCCATTATATCCTACCTAATCCTACCTAACCCTAAAATGGATGATTTTGATTAAGAAAAAAAAAATCTAAATTATCTATTTATAGAGATAGTTGGTAAAAAGAAAAGGTTGTCATGTGTGAGAACCTAAGGAAGACAATGAGTCTAGGGTATTGCTTCATTCGATAATAGAATAGAGGTGATTGTAGTTGGCATGAAAAGTAAGAAGGCTTAATAGTACAAATGCTTGAAGGGTAAAAAAGCTATTAGAGTTGAAGTGCATGAATGACAAGCAGAATGGAGGACTAAAACAAAGCTTTGTAATTTGCAAATGAGTTGTAATTTGTTATCAGATCAAGCCTTACTGTTACTTTGTAATCACTGTATTAGTCTAGGGTAAATAATTTGGATTAAGGTTGACCTAATAGTCATTTGTAAATCCTTTAATCAGGTGACATTCTAATGGAATGGTCTAAAGTCCTCTAAAAATGCTCACTCCTAATAAAGTGATTGAAATCCTTTAACTAGGTCATATTTAATAGTGTGTATTGTAACCTTTAACAGGGTTGGCCTTTCATAGAACACTACTTCAAAAGAGTGATAATTAGTAGCATGTTATTAGTAGTTTTTCCCAAATTGGGTTTCCATGTAAAATCCTTGTGTCAAATTGTGTGAATGTTCTTATGTTGTTTCATGTTTACATTTTTGCATAGTTGTTTTGACCTAGGACAATAACCTACAAATTTTAAGCATTGTATGATCTAATGGATGCATGCATGATAAGGTTTTATGGATATGGGTTTACTAAGAATTGAAAAGTTTTATTTGTACATTTGGACCTTGGATAAATAATTCACCCCCTCTTAGTTATTTTAAAGAATTTGAACATGACGATCATGTACTAGAAAACACATTTGAAGATGATGGTATGAATGCATTGATCCATGACACATTTGGCATTGGTGTTATTGTTGTTGCTAATCATGATGATGATCATGATGAGGATGACATTAAGGCCGTCCATGCTAAGGTTTGTAATATATGTCATTATAGTCTATAAAAGGTGAAATATGTACCATTAAGATTGTTTATACTAATGACTAATATTTTTTGTTGTAGATTGATAGTGACTATTTGTTAGCACCATCAAATGTTCTCCCTTGCTCATATTGGGAATTATGTGCCACTATGTAACATATTGGAATGGAGTATCAATTAATAGATGCTTGTCTTGAAGATCATGTAATTTATCATAAAGAACATGAAAATACAACAGAGTGCCCCGAATGCCATACGGGCAGATATTGAGATAATCAAGTGACAAAAAAGGTGTCTCACAAGGTTCTTTGCTACACCCCCATTATTCCACATCTTAAATGATTATTCAGGTGCAATAGCTTAGGACAATTTATGGATTACCATACATGCAGTCACTTGGAACAATCCAGAGAGTTTACCAATTCTTGATTAGATTAAAAAAGAATTTGTAACTGTATGCAACTCAAGAACTATTTTAGTGATGAATCTTCTAGATGTACCGATCTGAGGCCCACATTACTAGGGAAAATATTTAGTCAAGTTGGGATACTTAGCTACCAAGAGCCTAGAAATTGGTAACAAGTCATTTTAGGCATTTAATTTTTGTTGGAATCTGATAGTTTCACCAAAGTTAGGATGTTCTACTTGGTTAGCTCTAAAAAAGAGAATTTTGATAGGGGAGAAGTTATCAAAATTAAACATAGTCTAAAATATGAAATGTGTCTTATACATGGAGGTAGAGGAGAATGTTGATCATCTCTTTGTTTAGTGTACAGTGGCATATCAATGCTAGGTCTTCATCCTTCAAAAATTAAATTTCATTATGCCTCTTCCAAACACATTATGGGACATGTTTCAAGATTGGCCAAGTTCAAAAAACCACTCTTGCTATTCATGTATTTGGAAGTGTATCCCAAAATTTTTTATTTGGACAATTTGGTGGGAGAGGAATAAAAGAATGTTTAGGAATCAACCTTCGTCCTTAGAAAGTGTGTTGTCAGCATTAGAAGTCACAATGGGGGAAGTTGTGGGAGCATATATCAAAAGAACTTTTGAACACCTTATAGTCACCGGATGGGATATTACACTGGATAATAGATGGACAAGTCTACCCTCACCATCTTATCAATTCACTACTTCAGGTCCTTGTGGGAAAGTTAATAGAAGAGATGTAAAATGGATTCCCCCTGTAATAGGGGTTTGTAAGTTGAACTTTGATGGTTGTTCTAGAGGAAATCCTAGTGATTTGGGGGATGGTGTGTGTATTAGAAATCACAATGGGCAGGTGGTGGGTATGCTAACTCAAAAATTACTAGTTGGTACAAACAATAAAGAAGAAGCCATGGCACTCTTACTTGGTTTAGAATTGGCACTTCAGTTAAAAATAGGAAATATCCACATTAAGGGAGATTCAACAGTGGTCATCAATTCATGTGTAAAGAAAAAAACAAAGAACTAGAATCTTGGATATATACTAGAAAAATCTTGGGCAATAATTGATAAATTTAAATTGGTGTACTTTTCTCATACCCTTAGAGAGGGAAATTAGGTTGCAGATAATTTTTCCAATTTAGGTTGTGACTTGTAGATAGGTGAGATGAGGATTATAAATTTGTATCTGTCAATTTTCCCAATTTATTTACCTTAATTGATCAAGAGAAAATCTTATAATATTAGTAGTGTTTTCTTGATCTTACTTCATGATGGTTGCACAAAACGAATGGTTTTGGTTATAATTATTTGGTATTGTAAATGATTAAATTCATGAGTTGATTATTTAGGATATCATGAGCTTAGTACTGTTTACTTTTGGCAACTATAATTACAACAACCTTTATTCTTTGGGGAACGTAAAAATTTGATCATTGTAGATAAAATTGGTCTTGGCAGATTACTAGGCATGGAAGCTATTAGAGGAACCTTATGATAGTATGATATTGTAAGGGGTGAGATTTCTTTTGCTGGTGTTTAAGGATTCTTCCATGATAGGGGTCACACCAAATTTTGAAATTTCTTGGCGTCGTTCTCAAAAGCTTTGGGAGAAGGTAGTCTTAGACAAGCTAATTTCTATTTATGGTGTTACAAACCATTTTTAACACCTTAGACTGATGATGATTTAATCACCAAAGCTCAGGCTATTGATGATTGAATATCACATGATCATGAGGCAAATTTTTTAAACTATTTGGCATGTCCTACTTCCTTGCTATTAGGGGATTTAGGTCACCAAATCATTCATATCATGCATATTGACAATCCTATGGTGAGATTGAATCCGTCAACAAGGGATGGCCCAATTTCAATGGAATGGGAACTTTTTTGATCTTATGGTTGTTCCTAGAGTTTGGTATTCTGCTTGGCACTCAGATTTTGCTAGTAGTGGCAATTTTGATTAGCTCAAGCTTGAAATTGGAGAATTTTCCAGTGGCATGTTCATTGGGTTTTGAGTGAGAGTTTTATTTGCAATTTGGCCTCATATTTTGATGAGGACTTCTAGTGCGAAGTTAAGAAGGATTGATAGTATTAATTCTCCTTTAAATTTTTTTGTTTAAATTCTATGTCATGAGGCATTATTATAAACTATTCTTGATCGATTTTGGGTTTGATTGCTGCCTATTGGATAGGCTAGGACTGTAGGTCTGAATTTTTGTTTGATAGAAGTCTTTTGTCCAATCGTAGAAAAGTCAGATTTTTCATTTTTGAAACATAGGGTTTCTAGATAATTCATCCGTTTGTTAGCCTTTGAAAAAACCTTGTGAAAACCCTATGTTCTTTCTATTCGTAAATTGTCAGGTGCGAAATATCTGAATTTTCAAATAAGGCAAATATTCTGTCATCTTTTATCTTCTGTGCTCCCGAGATACCTTTCCTCTCATATTCCCCAACCGTCCAATCTAAGTAGATCCACCGTTGTCGTTACCTCCCTTTGCAAACATGGGCACTTTTTATGTATGGCAAGGTAGCGAGTTTTGAAAAATTTATAAAACGGGACCGCAAAATGAAGATACGGCGGTCAAAACTTTGTTTTCTAGCTGATTTAGTAGTCAAGTACACATTGCAATCACCATCAAAATAGGAAAGGGAACTAGCAGAAGCAGTCTGAAGTTGAAGCCAAAATGATATTTTTTCGATGTTTTGCTACCTTGATATCAAAAAAATTTGACATCTCGCCATTAGCGAAGTAGCGAGGCCCCGTGAAATTGAAGAGTCAGTGACATTGCAATTTGTCAGTACCATGACTAATCCAAGTGGCATGATAAGTAATAACTGCCATTGTCAGAAGTAGTTAATAGAAGCAATAATAAATCTTATGGACCCTTGTAGTTCATGGTGCTAGAATTCATTAAATTTTTTGGAGTTCGCTACCTCGCTATCGAAATTTTTTTACATCTTGTCGTTAGCAAAGTAGCGAGGCCCCAGGAAATCAAGAGCCGACAGGACCTTTAGTAATGTGGAATGATGATTAGGACTAAAATAAGATCTTAAAGGGTGCCAACTATGCAGAATTCTGTACTTCATCAATGCCCTTCTGATCAAATGTGCAAGAGATTCTGAGTGTTAGATTAGAATAGAATCAACAGTCCTCGCTACCTCGCTTTGAAAAGTTGCATGTTTTTTAAGCTATGTGACGTAGCGAGTATGAATCAAAAGACTGCGTGTAGTTTCCTCACCCTTGATTAGACCTATGATCAATGGTCATCATCTTCTCGCTATGAAGAGTTGCGAGGGAGATATGTATAGCGACATAGCGAATAGGGCCCATTGCCTTCTTTCTGAGCAAGCCCAGTAACATATCATCTGCCGAATTCAGATCAGATCAATGGTTGTCACTGCTTCGCTATGGAAAGGTGCTCATTCTTTATGCATAACGAAGTAGCGACCTGCTAACACGTGTCCTTAGTTGCCAGTGGGTCTGGGCATAAGCACCATCAAGGAAAGAGTTATGTATGTGGTAAGTTTTCATTGGAGGAATTGACCAACATGTCAAGTGCAACACCTAGTTTTTCTCTTTGTATCACATGATCGTAGGATTATTGAAGATCGATGGCGTAGCTTTAAATATAGAATGTGGTGCCACTCTCTATATTAATGAGACATGAAAGTATCATTCGTGAGAAAAAATAGAGTATAATATAGAAAGATTTCATCAGTTTCATCCTACGCGAGCAAAGATTTTGAGCCATTCTTGTGTAGAAGCAATTACTAAAGGAAAGCATGCTGAAATTTGGCAGAATTTGTGAAATTGTTTGTTCGCGAAAAGTTTGTAGAAATACAGAGGAAAACAAAAATAGAATTCAAGTAAGTAGTACTACCATAATCTTCATAGGCTTTTCAGTTCTATAAAAAATAGTCCAAGATGCCTCTGAAGAAGGGATTTTCAAGTCAAATAAACTATTTGGATAGAAATGTTCATGATGACTTGCGTGAGTTGCTCCCTGAGTCTACTGTAGAGATAGTGCAAGCTAAAAGGTTAACCTCATTGAAACCTAGACTAAGGATAGCTGATGGATTGTATGATAAGGCTAATTGGGTCCAGGATGCTCAAACTAGTTTGAGTTTGTTCAAAAAATGGTTTGCAGAAAGGAAATTATATGCCCCACATGCCAATATATGGAATTTTGATTTGGGAAAGCTAGTTGTTCCCAGTGTGTTTATGGATTATGACCTTCTTGAGGCTATGGTGAAAATTTATGATCAAGCCACTAGGGTAGTGAGAAGAATGGATGGTGAAGTTTTAATTACCATCAGCCCAAAAGAGATTAGGGAATCACTAGGTATCATGTGCCCATTGATTTGATAGAATTAGAAAAAGAATATATGTCAAAAAGGGATGTAGTTAGACAAGGTGCATTGAAGGCCCACATAGGCAGAATTGGAAACCTACCAGCAATAACATCATCTTCTAAAGAACCTTTCAAGAAATCATGCTTTAATGCTAGGGTAGTAGAGATATACAGGACCCTACGCAGAGTCTTCAGAGAGGGTGAAGAAGATTTTATTCCTGTAAGCTTCATGTATATGATCACCCAAATCTCCTCTTTTTCGGTGTAGAAATAATTTTTGATTTTGCATCTTACCTGGCTAATGAGATTCACAGTGGATTGGTGGGGATTGCAAAGGGCAAGGTGGAAAAGGTTTGGGGTCAGTACTCCCTATTAATGCATATGTTTCTATTTAAAGGGGTTACATATTTCGATAAAAAAATGGTTTTAAATAGGGAACAAGAGGGGGAAGCACTACCAGTTCAATTATGGAGTGCAGACATGACTGGGGAAGTAGAAAATGCTAGTTTTGTTAGATTTGATAGGCACTTTGCTTCTAAACTAAGATGCATCATATTGAGTGACAATCCCAAAATTCCTAAGGCACCAATGCACCTTGTTAGGCCTATAGACAGACCCCATAGTCTAAAAGTTTCACATAATTGGGGAGATATCATCCCATATCCAGTCTCAACTGTCATTAGAGTTTATGGTTTCAAAGGGACACCCCATGTACTACCCTATTAGGTGCCTTTAAAGGTAGGAGTAGCTGAATTTTTATGGTAGTTGGGAGGAGTGGAGGAGATCTTTTTGCACAAAAGGGGAATAGGATCAATTTTTCCTACTTGCACTGTAGCTCACCAGTTTGTAATAACTAAAGAGGGGTGGATCTTCCTCTACAAATTTTTGGATCAATATAAGATGGTAGTATCTCACTCTTGTTTTTGTGATACATAAGATTTCTTTAATTCTGCTCTTAGACATAGAGTCAAGCTTCGTCCAAGTTAGCATGAATTCTATTTACCTGAAGATATAATAAGGAATGAATATTCTCTCCAGGAGCAAGAAACAAAGAAAGAGAAATGGAGAGTCTATTCAAAAGTTTTGGAGTTTATTAATTGTTTTGACAAGGATTACAGTCCTCTTAGTAATGTTGCAACTAATGCAGATAGAATAAATAAGCTCATGAGTACATTCCCTGAAATAATGGAGGTAATGAATAAGAAGAAACAACATTTTATTAATTCTTTTCCAGATAAAGCTAGGGAAGTTATGAGGAAATTGGGTTTCACCCCTAACATAGGGGTAGGACCACTGGTTGTGTGAAAGATGATAGGATATACTGTCATTTGGGATCAGATGCCCACTGTAAACAAAGGAAAGTAGATAATTGAATCTGCTAGTACTATTTTTGAAGAAAGACCCCCTGAACCTTCTTCCAAAAGAAGAAAAATAATAAGGGAAGAGGAATCCCATGATGAAGGTTACTCACCTTCCCAAACTCCAATGAGAATTGAGGAGGAGCAGCTCACCCATGAGCAAATTGAACAAATGGGATCACAAGGAGGAGTTTTTGTTACTCAGGCAGAAATTGATGAAGGGAACCCCAAGGAGCCTCCCATGCCGAGTTTTGAATTAACTGTAGCAAATTTTGGGGGAAGGGAATTAGACCCTGTTTTGGAACAAGCCAATCAACAATTTTTGTCTGATAACAGTTTTGTAAAATCTAGGGCTTACCATCAGTTTGCGTGGAGGGAAAATATGCACATTTTTGAGAAAAGATGTAGGAATATGAAAATAGAGCATCCAAAAATGGATGAAGCCTCTATTCAAAATCAAATAAAGGAACAAATGATACAAGAGTTCGAGAATATAACCCCTGAAGAGGGTAGATAGATGGTGAAAGATGAAAATATTTTATTATTTCCCAATTGGGATATTACTCATGCCTTAATTTTTAATTTTGTGTCAAATAATTTAGGATTACAAGATTCGGATAAAGAGGAATTCTTGGGAACATCATTCAGTAATGACCAAGCTGCTCTTGTTATGTGGTCATTAAGAAGAGGATCCAGGACTACTCCATCATAGCCTGATGATTCAAGACTAACAGGAAATATCATTATGAGGAGGGTCGCTGATACTTCACATGTATAGGTAGCCCACATGAATGTGGACTATTCTAAATTTGCCTTGGCCACTACAAAAAAAGAAGAAAAGGAAATGACTGATCTGTAGAGTAAGTATGAAACAGTGGTGGATGCCTACAATAAAGAAGTAAAAAAGAGAATTGAGCTTGAGAACAAGCTATTGAGAAAAACCACTAGGCCAAAAATAACATACCCTTGCCCCCTAGTTGAACCTTTTAAATCCACCCCTATTATTGAAATACCAGACACCCCTAAAAGGCCCCAATTCTATACTGCAGAAGATTTTGAAGAAGAAAAAACCAAATTACATGAGTTGTAGGTAGAATTAAAAAGTCAGTATGAAGGAAAATTAAAGCAAGGTGTAATGTATTTAAGGAATAAATACAATGTTCAACCTTCTTTGATTAGTTGACAAGAATTGCAACCATTATGGATGAGTTGAATAGAGATAAGCATAAATTGACTCCCCTAGCATAGAAGTGGAGGGAGAGGAATAATGATATTACAATTATATGTATATCTGCTGTCCAAATGCCATATCATCAAGTAGAGAAAATTTTTGATTTGTTAAATAAACTAGAAGATTTTGATGATAAAAGGGATTCTTTACAGAAAATATTAACACTCTGTTTTTCCAAATATATTGCTAAAAAATTCACCTTATTTCCTTGTGCTTTAGAATTTGTTGAGACAATAAAGGAAAAAGAAAAATGGAAAAAGGAGTTAGATGAAATATTTGATGAAAGGATTAGGAACATCATGAGTAAAAATGGCCACTGGTTTTGGGCAAGGACAAATGAAGAATTGGTAAAGATACAGTTATATTATAATGACATCAGAAAAGAGCTTGATGATTTAGATGAAATTGCAAATTCTTTATTGGTTATACAAAGAGAGGCTCTAAATTTTGATTGGCCAGATGATGCTGCCTATAATAAATGGAAAAATCAGTTTGTAGAATAGATGTCAGGAGAAGATGAGGAGGAAGATGCAAAAGTAAAAGTTACCCTTGTGGTTAGTAATGAAGACATGGAAAATCCCCAAGTTAAAATAAGTTTGCAAGTAACTGAAGATGATACATCACTTTCAGATCTCATGAATATGTACTCCGAGGATGAAGAATGATTGTAAAATCAGATCATACTTTCTTGTTTCAACAACTGAGAAGCATAACAGAAAGGGACCCACCAAGGAATGTTTGATTTAATAAGCCCTTCTATTATTTGTTTTTGTCTTTTATAGAAGAAGTATATGTAAGTGTCTTTTAAAGGACACCTGTCATTTTTGTCTTTAGCCTGAAGCTTGTTGCATCTCACACTATTTAAGTGAGATCCCAAGGCTAAAGAAGGGTCCGAATTCTATTGTTCTAAGTATTATGCTTAGTCTGTTTTTGGCCCAAATTTTGAAAGCAAGTTTATGATGTATTTTCTTTGTCAATTCTCTGAGAATACATGAATATAGAATGAGTTGTGCTTATTTCTGAAGGTCATTCTGAGTCTATTGTAAATGATATACCATTTTCAAAGAAGATGAATACAAATTGTGAAATGTCCCCATATTATTCTTTCTAAATATTGTCTCCTTTCAATTACTTGGTTGTCTTTATATTGTATAAGTAAAGGCTTGTGCAATTGAATGCAATCTAGTTAGGTTGTATATCTATTTATCTTTGCTATTAATTCAATGGATTAAATAAAAGCTTTGATGAATGTGATAAGGTTTCTTTAGTAGTGGAAAGGATTTTGAATGATGAATTCTAATAAGAATTTCTAATAGAATTTGTTGTAAGGCAAAAAATTAGATCTGAGAACTTGCTATAGACTCTGAACCCCCAATGGATTAGGCACTAATCAAATTGATTCAGCTGAAGGAGAGATATATCATAAATGGTTATCAAAATGTAGCATTAAATCAAACTTTACTTTTATTTCCTATAGATCTTCAAAGTTGGCCAGCACTTGTCTGCATGGAATGTTTTAGCTTCAGTTAGCCACTATTGTTAAAACATCTGCAGATCTGTAGAAGAATTCTTGGCCATATCTGTTTTATGGGATGTGTTTACTAAGTTAGTAAGAATTATGTATGTGTTTGAGTATCTTGAAATGAGAATCAGAATGAAACTGAGAATAATCCTCATACAGTTGTTCTAGTTTTGAATCATCCCTGGGTATACCCACCCTAGTTTTGCATAGCCAAAAGAGTAGAAAACCATCTGTGGTTTTGTTGAAGTTGGGTCCAAATACTTTACATATACAATTTTTAATAAGAATAGGCTAGTCTTTAGATTGTGTATGTACTATCATTCTGATATTAAGCATTTTGTCACTTAGTAGTTTTAGTGCATTTTAAAACACCAACAAAATGGCGACTCTGCTGGGGAGTTGTCCAAAACATCTGTGAAAAGTACTGCAGTTTCTTTGGTCCTGCTATGTACGTGTGTCATGTGATCTAAGTTTTGCCCATGGTTATAAGGGAATCTTTTAGTGGAGATCAGATTAATGCAAGTGCCCTTGGTTATTAATGGAGCATCAAAGTAATGTCATAAAAGAAGTCATATGAAAATTTTTATTTCCTACAGGATTTGCTGTGAATATAAGTAATCTCATATCAAAGAAAAGTGAATTTGGCCCAAGTATGAAAATGCATGATTAACATGCCTTCATCAAGGTAGGTCATGGTCTTTTGTATTTACAATATATTTGTGAAATTGCATTTAATTTCATTGTATTATGTTAGAAAATAATGAAATGATCAATTGATAATTGTTATAGTATGTGCTGCCCCTATTACTTCCAAACAACTTTGACAGTAATATCAAACAAGTGACATATGATCTTAGAAAATACATGAGGTAAGTAGTGATATTTTTTCAATATATCAAACAAGTAATATATTGTAAAGTCTCGTATTTCTATGTTTTTGTGTCTTGAATCCCTTGGAGGTGGTTGTCATTTAAATAAATCCATAAAGAAGATATAAAATACTAGAAGAAAAGAATTCATCTACTAATGTATGAAATGCAAAAGTGTTTACCTTCAACTTTTTTCAATGCACAAGAACACTACCTCATACACCAAGTTGAGGAGATTGAATTGTATGGACTTGTACAACCTAGGTCAATGTGGATGGTTGAGAGACACTTGAAATTTTTGAAGGGTTTGGTTCAACAAAGATCATATCTCAAGGGTTATATGATTGAGGGATATATGTCATACTAGACGATGGTGTATGTTACTCAATATCTTCTTAACCTTGCAACAAAGACCCATATATATTGCATTTGGGATCTCAACTCCATTAAAAAATTTGAAGGGGAGTACTTGGTGGGGAATAGTAGATTTAATAAAGTGAAAGGTAATAAATTATGAGATGTTATTGTAGTTAATTAATTCTTAATCTTCAAAATAAATCTATTGTGATTCATTTATTTACTCCTATATAGCTGCTAAAGAGTGAGATGTAATACATTTATTTATTGAAAAGAATTGATGATGGTATGGATTGAATGATGTCAACATTTTGGTCATGGATTAGAATGGAAATCCATGTCTTCATTGGTTAAACAAGCTCATTGTAATGGAGGTCTCAATGTTACACAAAAGGAAATAGATTTAGCATATGATTTAAGAGATCTTCGGGTAATTATAAGTTCATTAATCAATAGTATGTTTTTGAACTTATGATGGAATAATTTATACATTTTTGAAGGTAAAACAATGCAAGGATATGTTATGCAATGGTTATAAAATTTGCATCAAATATTTAGATGGCATGAAGAGAACTTGTGATTTAGGGATAAGTACAGTCTTCCAGGTGACCAATATCTCATCTAGAAATGACTTGCATCCTTGAGAATCTCAAAATAGATACTATGGAATTTTGGTTGATATACTTGACTGTGACTTTAATTCCTTCAAATTAGTTCTCATCATCATCAAATCACATAGACTAAAACTCAATCAAAATGATTCTGATAGAATTTTTATTGAGCATGAGAATGGATTTTCAATGATTAATACAAGGTTATTTGATCTAGTTGGGAATTAGCCCTATGTTCTTCCAAGCCAATGTGAGCATGTAGTTTACTCAAAGGTTCCACATAAATCGAGTTGGTCATTTTTTGCTAGAAAAGATCCAAGGGGAAGTCTGATAAAGTATAATACAATGGAAGAAGAAAATACCAAGGAAGAGGAAGAAGTGGATCATGATTGAGAGTTAGTCAATTATGCTCATGATGAAAATGATGTTGCTACTGATCATGATGATGATGCTTCTACTAAGAACAATGATGAGGAGGAGGAAGAGGATGGTGATGATGATGATGATAATGATGACAACCAAGATAGTGGTGGTGATGATAATGACAATGATGATCCTAGTGATGAGATGGATGTGTTGGATACAATTGTTCAATTGTGTGTTGTCTTTGATGTTACACAAATGTCATATTAGTCATTAGATAGAGTCTACCAAGTTCAGTTGGTCAACAAGGCCAAAGGTAGAGTCTACCAAGCTCAAAAGGTTAGCAAGAAGGTTTACAATGTCTACTGAGCATTCTCAAATTTTACATTGTGCAAACAATTGTTACTGAGCTTTCAAGGTTAACAAAGGAAATTTAGTGTCTACTGATCTTACTCGGTCATCAAAGGAAATATGGAAAAAAATAGTTCTTACCGAGCTCTCATGGATAGCGAAGGAAATTTAGTTCTTACTGAGTTTAGTTAGCAACCAAAGGATTTTGTAGAATTTGTAGTATTAACCGAGTTGACATGGTTAACTCAAGAAATTGTTTTTAGAGCAGTGTTTACCAAGTTGGGTCAGCCAATGAAGGATTTCATTTTTTTGTGAAATAAATTTTATTTGTTTAATGTAATACTTGTAGCTAATTGATATATGATTTATTGGTAAATGTAACTTGTGAATGAGCTGACTTGATAATCTGAGTGGTATATATAAGAGGTCAAGTTGTGAATTCTAAGTGTGCGTGTGATGGATATGATGTGATACGAATGTGAAGGAGAACTGATTATTGTAAGAGAAAATTTTGAGGGGTGATCAAAGATCATTAAGGAGAAGCAAAGCCATATTTGATCAAGAAGGATCTAATGGTGCATAATAGAGATCTATAATCAAAAAATTCAGTTGCATCTTATTCAGGTCAATTCATTGTTTCTTTCTAACCATTGTAGTAGTGATTTCAAAATCTCTTAATAGAGTTGGTTTAGTAGCCATTTTGTAAATCCTCTAACAAGGTGATAGTTCAGTTGAATTGTTCTAAAGACCTCTAGCAAGGCCACTCTTAATAGAGTGATTAAATACTCTAACAGGGTCACACCTAACAATGTGTTTTGTAACCTTTAATAGGGTTGGCTCCTAATAGGGCTCACTTTAGAAAAATGAAAATTGGTAGCTAGTTACTTGGTAGTTTTTTCCATATTGGGTTTCCACGTTAAATCTGGTGTCTCATGTGTTCATGTTATTTTTGCATGCATGTTAATAATTCTAAATGCTTAAAGATTAGTAACAAGTTAATTTACCAAGTATTAGCAGTAACTAGTTATTCAAGACATCTAAGGTATCTGGATTTGTTTTTGTGGTAATTGATTCACCCCCCTCTCAGTTACTTCATTTATAATTCCAACAATTTTATGAAATATTCAAGATATGATAAGTTACTGAGAGGGAGGGGGGGTGGGGGTGAATTAGTAACTCCAAAACTTTTCATCATAAATCCATTTATACTACTACATACATTAGTATTGAAAGATAAAACATTCATCACACAAAAGAACACAATGTTTTGGTGATCCAAAAACCTTCCAAATAGAAAGTAAAACTAGGGTGGGGATGATACCCACAAAACTTCACTACTACAGCATAAAGTTGGCCTGTTAAGGCTTACATTGACCACTTCTGGTGATCTGACCTATTAGGAGCACAAAGGACTGCTAGGTCCACCTTGTTAGAGGATTTACAAACATACAATGAAGTATACACTCAATTAAGAGATTTATACAAAAGACTATTAAGTTTACCTTGTTAAAGGATTTAGAAACTGATTCACCTATTAGGATGAAGTAGTGGATCTACTTACAATTGATTGCTGATAAGATCCTTTATGCACTAATCACCTTATGTGATAGATATGAATTTTTTGCTTTTATATTGACCTTGCTGCATTCCTTAAACTGTTGTTGATAATTCTTCACATGCACTTCTCAAAATTACATAATGACACTTCAATACAACGATGTCTTACAATACATCTTACATATATACCTTTCCAATTTACAAAACTACAAGGTCAACCAAAATACAAGTGAACAACACATTACAAAGTCAGCCCAATAGTAAATAACTTGGGTTCACTGAATTGACTCGCTGACCTTTTGATACTCGACATCCAATACATTACATGGCATTGTCATACACTTAATAAAAGTGAAGGCTTGGTCCATACTAATCACTCGAAGTAGTTCTGAATTCAGTGGCCACTAGTGACTCAGTAGATGTAGTGTCACTTGGTAGATACTGCATACTGAGTTTACCTTGCTTCACTCGATAAATACTACTTCTTCCATCACTCGATTAACACTAAATTTCCATGGCACAAACTTACTGCTCAGTAGACACTACTAGTCTACACATTGCCTGAATTCACTTGGTAGCCACTGTTCTACTCGGTGTAAACTACTAAACTCTTTGAAGCTTGGTTAACATTGGAATGCTCGGTGAGTGTAGGAAACTAAGTGCTGAGCTTGGTAGCTATAATGATATGGATAAGTGTCCCCCTTTGGCATTAGTGACAAAACACTTAAAAGCCAAAACATATGTACACAATCTAACTCACTAAATCTTGATTTTTCAAAATTGATCTTTGTAAAGCTGTTGCATATACATTTTTACATATATCTCCTTGATGACACATAATGTATATACAAAGATACTTATGTACATAGTTATACACATATACATGTTGACTCTATTGAGTGCTATCTCCCTCTTTCACTTATACTAATATTACATATCACTCCCCCTTTTTGACAATAATGCCAAAGGGCTACATTGACTATCTATATAGTTACACCAAAATAAGATAAAAATTCTTGATGTACCTTGAGGATGAGGGTGAATTAATTATTTCAATTCTCTTGCAAAATTTGGCAAGTGGAGAGAGCGATCTGAACTTTTGTTGATAATTTGATCATGTGATCAGCCACTGAGAAATTTTGATCCTGGACAGATGTTTTGTAATGAGAAATATGTTTCTACATTGTATCCATTATTGGCAAAACCATGTTTTGAATGTCAATCAAGTTTTCTCTTATTCTTGCTTCTTCCCTTAGAAGTTTTTCCTACATGTATGCCATATATTTCACCTTGGTGTGATGAGAGGAGCTGGAAGAGGGATCAATCTACAACTTTGATGCACTTGATTGCATATCAACATCAGTCTTGTTTAGCTTCTCCTTTATTCCATTGGTAATACTACAGACATTACAAAGTTTGGCAAAAAGTGATGCGACATTATTAAAAGAATTTTCAAAATTACCAAAAAATGTGGACAACTCCACTCGTTTGATTGCAATCTGCTGAGTAATATTTTCTAGCACCTTGTTATCAAACTTCCTTTCAGCCTTTTCAATTAGTTTCTCTTGTCCAGAGGAGTCCTCATTATATTTTTGTATAGGCTCTTCTAACTGAATCAAAATATTTTGAGTGGAATCCACTTCAACACCTATAGCATCTATAATTATATTCTTAGCATTTTCAATTATTTTGTATTCCTTATCCCTTTTAGACTTTAACTGCTTCTGCATAGATTTCTTCTCTATGAGTTGACTGGCTAACCTCATTTCTTATATATTAGTAGTCTCATAGTCAATCTTAGGTATTATTATCTCTATGTCTAAGTTAATGTCTTCTTCAATTTCTTTTCTAGTGATTAGAAGTTTTAATGGTTGCCTTTGTTTTACTTCAGTGATTGTTGGTTTGACCTTTGAAATAGACACAATAGTAGAGATAGAAGGGATAGCAGTGAAAAATGGAATAGGGCTTAAGGATTGAATGCGAATAGGAGTACTAACCAAATAAAAAACTAAAACACTTCCCAAAATGGTGCCACACTTAGTAGAATACCAATATAAGTGTCTAAACTAACTAGAATTGAAGCAGATGCAAACAATGCTGATGAAAAAAAAACTGTAGAGCTTACTCAAATTGATGAAGAAAATTTTTTAGAACTTACTAATGCACTTATTGATGATGTAGGAGCAAAGAGAGCTAACTTGATAGTTGAAGAAGTAACAGTCAGCTTAGTAGATAAAGTGCTTAACACTTTCGTTGTAGACACTTGGAGCTGGGAGGTGGTTGGTGAAGATTGAGCAATTGATGTTGCTATTGTGCTCACAATCTCACTAGTAGAAGCTATCTTCACAGATGTGACAATATGTGGTGGAGTGTGAGGAAGAGATGCAATTTCTTCTCCTGCAATTCTAACCAGATCATCTTCATCATTTTCTTCCTCTTCTGCTTCATCCTCTTTTCCTTATTCTTCCTTCTCTTCTTCTTCCTTCTCCTCCATTAGAGCATGCAATTCTCCTATAGTAACTAAGATGGAAGGAGTGTTGTCATCATCATCATCATCATCACTATCATCATCTTTAATTACAATAGTTTCATTTGATGGCTTGATGAGATGATATACATCTCTCCAAATGTCTGAGGCATGCTTAACCACTAATTGTATGTTATTCATTAATATGAAACATGTGTTAAGCTTTAGAATCATTCTGTCTTCATGCCCTTTTATTGCCTTCTTCACTTCTCCATTAGTCATATTCAGTACTAACTATCTCAACTATTGTTCAAATATGTCTTTTATAGTTTGCACCATGTTCTCCCATCTAACTTGGATTTTGGAAAAAAGAGCTACATGGATTTGAGGTTGAATTTGTGTGGGGGAGTATTTCCAAATACCCATCTTCTCCATGACTAAGTCCTCAATCTCTTTTTTCTCAGCTAGAGTCCGAGTCTCATATTTGAGAACTTTGAAGTTATAAATTCTTGCTCCAACTCTTAGTTATTTCATCCTTTCCTCAAATGTAGGTGGAGAGAAAATGAATACAGGTTCAATTTTACCTTTCCTACCTCTCTTGGAGAACACTGTAGTTGGTTTCTTCTAAGGTTTGGTGATAATCACTCTACCTTTCTTCCTCGCTGGTTCCTCTTTCTCTAATTCTTGTTCTTCTTTTTCTTCTTCATATTCCTCCTCTTCATCCTCACCCTTGCCCTTGGTAAGTTCTTCAACCAACTTTCCTTGGTGGAGTTTGATGCAACTCGGTGAAAGATAACCTTTCTATGATCCTTGTGTATTTGGAATACTAATTGGATCATTTGCATTCCTCATATTTGTTGGAATTTCTTATGATTTTCTTGCTAAGTATAGCTCCAACACATTCTTAGAAGTTTAGTTTGAGAGGATGGAGTCACCCACTTCTTGAGTGACTTCACTACCATGATTTGAGCTTGTATCCTTTGTAGATTTAGGAATCCATTTCTACCTCATTTGTTTCCTTATGTTGTTAGCCCTTCCTTTATTTTCATCTTCAATTTTGCTTATATTCGTGTAGTTTTTAGCTATATGACCGAGTTTAGTGCATGTGTAACACCTTATAGTAGTATCCTTCTTTCTTAGGTGATGTCTTGCACAATTTATGCCAGTGTGTCCATATTCTCCATAATAATGACATCTGCACCAGGTATTGTAGTCCCATCCAAATATTGCCTTTACAAATTGTTCAGCTAGATTAAATGACTTGGATCTGCATTGAGATACCTTGTGACCATTCTTTTTGCATTTGTGACATTTACCTTCAAATTTTGGTTTCTCCTTACATTCATTGGCTTTGTGACCATGCTAATTGTAGTTGTGATGGGGTCAAGCCAAATAACAGAATGGACACAACAGAAAAGGGGAAAATTTTATTAACTATGTAAATATGCTAGTACATTTAGTATAGAGAAAACAGACTTCAAAACATGCCCTAAGGGCTTACAATAGTATAAATTTGGAGATAATTTCTCTTTTTAGTACCTCCTCTCAAACTCCATTCTGAACTGCCTTTTACAATGCCAGAAATGTTCTTAAATAGACCCCGAAGGGTTAAGAATTAGCAATACATTCTAGAAAGTGCTAGTTGGCATTCACCGACCAAATAGAAGGCTCTAAAAGTTGCATTAGAAGTCAGCACAAAATTGGAAGAATCCAAAAATGGTAATCAAACTTTCGGGAGGCATAACTTTTGAACCGTAGCTCTGATTGATGAACCGTTTACATTTTCAGAAAGCTCTCGAAGTGCTCTATAGCCCTATAGACCAGCTTTGCTGGTAACCCATTTTTGGCCCTATTAGAGGTCATTTAATGCCCTTAACTTGACTTTGAAGCATTCTTAGGAGGTCTCTAGAAATCAAAAAACTGCGATAACTTTCAAACCGTGGGGCCTTTTGACCTGATTCTTTTTTTGGAATGCTCTAAATTATAGTGAGAATCATCTGACCAATTTACACCTTCTAGTTCACCAAAATGATAGCTCAACTACATACTCCTATTTTTTTTGGCATTTATACGTATCCCAAGGTGATTAAAAACTCTAACCTAGAACACTAATAGTGGAACTATGAGAGTTGGAACCTTTATTTGACCCAAATGGGTATCCAAAAATGAAAACATATGAAATAGAAACTAAGTCTAAGTACATTTTTTTGGGAGACATAGGATTGCCCTTATACCTCTGGATGCTCCTGCATCAAGTGATAGAACTTTCCATTGAATTTTTCTTTTGCATTGCTCCAACATTTATTTGATGTATGACCAATTTTCCCACAATGATTGCATGAGGGTTTTTTATTCCTTTTTGCACCTTGCTTGGAAGATTCACCTTGTTCTTCATTGTATCCAAGTCTTGCTTCATCTTTTTGCCTATGAAGATTCTGCTCATTTTGTTGGTTCAATTAATTCATGTCTTCTTTTGATTTCAACATTCGCTCATTGATTTGTTTTTTAATATTTAGGTCATTCTTCAATTTTTCAATGATTTGCTTTTTAGATCTCAGTTCTCTCATTATTCTTTCATTAATTTCCCTTTCATAATTTAGATCACTTCTTATTCTTTCATTTTATGCTTTGAGAATCCTGATTTCTTCATTTGCTTCAATAATTTGATCAATGAGGTTTTCATGCTAATTGGTTTGATTTTTTTCTTCATTGTTTCTTGCCTCCAAGTCTTCATTTTCCTTATTCCTTTGTTCCAAAATCTCACATAGCCTAATTGAGTAAATTTCTTTTTCTCTTTTGAGTTTCCTTACTTATTCTTGTAGAGAGCCATTCTTTGCTAGGAGTTCTTTGATTGCCTCATTAGCTTCATCTAAATTGTTTGATGGGAAAAGGTCTTCAATATTTTTTTCAATATACTGATGGTCATCCATTTGTCTTGCAAATTCTTTCCTTCTTTTCAGGGATTGGGAAATATGTTCCTTTGCTTCCTTGAGTTGAGCTATGGCCATCTCCAGATCTAGTTTTTCATTTTCAATTGCCTTGTCAAGTCTAAATATCCCCATTTGTCCTTAGATCTTTGCTCAAGCTATTAAAATTTATCTTGAGAACCAGACAAGAAGGACATGGTCTGCAAATTACATAAAGCATTGTATGGTCGGAAGCAAGCCCCTAGAGCATGGTATGAAAGATTGTATAACTATCTTATTCAGATTGGTTTTCAAAGAACTAATGATAATAGTAGCTTGTATATCAATGACGAACCATATAATAAGATTATTTTGGCAAAAATATTTGTAGATGATACCTTGTTCATAGGAAATGATGATCTTTGCAAAGAATTCTCAGAACAAATGAACAAGGAATTTGAAATGTCAATGTTTGGTGAGATCAAATTCTCCGTTGGTCTTCAAAATTAACAGAATAAGAATGGCATCTACATCACTCAATCTAAATACATCAAGGAGATACTAAATTTTTTTGGTATGGAAGACTACAAACTAGTTGGGACTCCTATGTGTACTGGATTGAAACTTACCAAGGATGATGAATCAAAAGAAGTGGATCACACATTGTATAGATCTATGATTGGAAAGTTGCAATGTGTAGTGTATACAAGACCAAACATTGCTCTTGCAGTTGGTATTGAAGTAAGATTCTCAGAAAAACCAAAAGAAAATTGCATGATGACAATCAAAAGGATCATGAGATACTTGAAAGGCATTGAAGATTATGGATTATGGTACAAATTTGGAGGTAATCTAGATTTAAAAGTGTTTACTGATGCAGATTGGGCAGGAAACATTGATGACATAAAGAGTACAAGTGGAGTAGCTTTCTTTTTTGGAAAAAGGTTAGTTTCTTGGACAAGTAAAAAGCAAAATTATACATCCTAGTCCATAACAAAGGTAAAATATGTTGCAGTAGTAGTAAACTATTCAAACATTGTTTGGTTCAAACAGTTATTGGAAGGTATGAAGGAAGAAATCAAAGAACCTATTGTTATGTTTTGTGACAATACAAGTGCAATTAACATATCCAAGAATCCAGTGATGCATTCAAAAACTAAGTATATTGCTATAAAGTATCAATTTGTTAGAGAATTGGTGTAGGATAAGGAGATCATATTGGAATATGTCGATACAAAGGAACAAATTGCTAATATATTCACAAAGCCTTTACCTAAGGATGCATTCTTGTATCTAAGAGGTAAGTTCAGGTCATTCCCCTATCAAAAGCTCACTAAAATATAGTTTTAGTGATGTATCAATAGGAACATAATTGAAGATCTATTAGTTGATGCAAAAAAGTAATGAAGACAATGCATATGAATTAGTACTTAAGGTATAGTGAAATTCATTTTGAGTTGTATTTTCTTTGGCATATGTTGTCAAAGAGGGAGAGTTTACTGTCATATCTTTCTAAAATTTGTAAGAAAAAGAGAGTTTATGCAAGAGGGAGAGATTACTATGAAAGAGGGAGATTACTATATTTGAGGAGTTTTGTGGAATGAAATGTAAAAGGGAGAAGCATTCTGATAAAAAAGACTTGTTTTCAAATTTAATTCTACTATGACATGTTGTGTTGACATCAATGCCAAAGAGGGAGATTATACAATTGTTCAATTATGTGTTGTCTTAAATGTTACACAAATGTCATATCAGTCATCAGATAGAGTCTACTGAGGTCATTTGGTCATCAAGGTAAAAGGTAGAGTCTACTGAGCTCAAAAGGTTTGCAAGAAGGTTTACAGTGTCTATCGAGCATTCTCAGATTTTACCTTGTGCAGACAATTGTTACCAAGCTTTCAAGGTTAACAAAGGAAATTCAGTGTCTACCGATCTTACTCGATCATCAAAGGAAATATGGCAGAAAATAGTTCTTACTGAGCTCTCATGGATGGGAAGGAAATTTAGTTCTTATCAAGTTCACTCGGTAGCCAAAGGATTTTGCAAAATTTTTAATGTTAACTGAGTTGACATGGTTAACTCAGGAAATTGTTTTTAGAGTAGTGTTTACTGAGCTAGGTTGGCCAATGAAGGATTTCAATGTTTTGTGAAATAAAGTTTATTTGTTTAATGTAATACTTGTAGCCGATTGATGTATGGTTTATTAGTAAATGTAACTTATGAATGAGCCAACTTGATAATCTGAATGGCATATATAAGAGGTCAAGTTGTGAATTCTAAGTGTGCATGTGATGGATATGATGTGATATGAATGTGAAGGAGGACTGATTATTGTAAGAGAAAATTTTGAGGGATGATCAGAGATCATTGAGGAGATGCAAAGCTATATTTGATCAAGAAGGATCTAATGGTGCATAATAGAGATTTGTAATCAACAAATTTAGTTGCATCTTATTTAGGTCAATTCATTGTTTCTTTCTAACCATTGTAGCAGTGATTTCAAAATCTCTTAATAGAGTTGGTTTAGTAGCCATTTTGTAAATCCTCTAACAAGGTGACAGTTTAGTTGAATTGTTCTAAAGACCTCTATCAAGGCCACTCTTAACATGGTGATTAAATCCTCTAATAGGGTCACAACTAATAGTGTGTTTTGTAACCTTTAACAGGGTTGGCCCCTAATAGGGCTTACTTCAAAAGAGTGAAAATTGGTAGCTAGTTACTTGTTGGTTTTTCCCATATTGGGTTTCCACATTAAATCTAGTGTCTCATGAGTTCATGTTATTTTTGCATGCATGTTAATAATTATGAATGCTTAAAGATCAGTAACAAATTAATTTATCGAGTATCAACAATAACTAGTTATTGAAGACATCTAAGGGATCTGGATTTGTTTTTGTGGTAACTAATTCGCCCCCCCTCTTAGTTACTTCATCTATAATTCCAATAGGATGAAGAATAATTTTATTGACAGGGGAGGTGTTGATTAGTTAACATTGGAGGGGGGTTTGATTATCAATGAGAAGAATGAAATGTAAAATTACGTGATCAATGCCTATGCTATTCAATATATGGTTCTTGATAGATCAATGATTAATTTGATTAACTTGTCATGTACGTTTTATTGTTTATAATTCATATGTGATGCTAATATTCAATGTAGTTTTGGGGTTATGTATAATGAATTTTTTAGCTAGCATAAGACAATTGATTTACTATTGTAGAAACCCAAAGCCCTTTCATGAGTGTTCCACATAGTCTCATAGATCATCATTTATAATTCAGTACACCCCATAGAGATTAATGTCTTTTACCATTTCTAAAATATCTCTCATTTCCACCTATCTCTATTATTTCATGGAGTGTAGGTACCAAAAAATAACTATTTGTTAGATTTATCTTCCTCAAGCAAGGAAAATTTAGGAATGAAAGAAGAAAGTGAGATATTTAGTATGTCTATATAAAGGAGATCTACTTGAGATCAAAATATTATAAAGAAATTCAATACGCACATGAATTTTTTCCTTGCTCAAGAGGGGTCACATTCTTATGATGATGAGAGTGAAGGTGACTCTGATGTTCCCTTTAGGTACAAACATCTATAGAAAAAATGGGAAAAAAATGGGTCCCCAACACTTATTTTTGTGTTGGAGAGAGGATATATCACATAGCACCATCCTCATTACATGGTTTGGGCCTATCTTCCATGGATGGCATAAAGGTCTCTTACAACAAGGTTGTTTAATTGATGGAGTATGTCGAACCTTGCTATGATTATACTCATTTAGATGTAGGTTGTTAGATATAAAAAATGTAGGTGTAGGTATGCACTCGTGGAAAATTATATAAAACAAAAAATTAGTGAACAAAGTAAAATAGTAGCTATATACACTGATGGAAGGCCAAAAGAATCAGGGAATATTGTAGGTTTTATAAATAGTAAATGACCTACGTCAACTAAGAAGTGACCCAATGTAATTTATGAGGTGCATGAGGGAAGTCATATATTTGTATGTGTGATAAAATCAATACATGGAGGCAAAGAGCTACTTATTGATTAGAATTAGAATTGTATAGATATAAAAAAAGCCACTATTATGGGCAAGGTGGTACGTACTATACACATTTAAAATGAACTCAATCAATGAATCCAACACATCATTAAATTGAGTTTAGTTAATTGGGAGGAGGCATGTAAACCAACGATTTGGGGGGGTTGGGTGTAAGAAGGCTTTGGGACCTTAACAAAGCTCTCCTTACAAAAATTGGCTAGAGACTAGTTGAAGAAAATACTAATTGGGGCAATATCATGAAAGCCAAATATTTGTCTAAAACCTCCTTGAAGTGGAACTTATTTAGCAATGACCTTCCTAGAGGTTCAAAAACTTGGCAAAATATTGTTAGAAATAGAATTTTATTAAGAGAAGGTTTGAGGTGGATTGTGGGGAATGGTTTCAATATTAGATTTTGGGAAGACAGGTGGATTGAGGGGAAACCGCTGGTCTTCACTAAATTTTGTAGATTAATGGAATTACTTAAAAATGAGGTGGGGGGAAAGTCAGAGACTATATTGATCAAGAGAGGAGGTGGAAGAAGCTTTATAAAGAAGATTACTCCCAAGAGGATATTCTCCTCCTTAAGGAATTGGAAGAGCTAATAAAGGAACATAGACTCCCCCTATTACCTCAGGAGGACACTACGGTTTGGGACTTAACTCCAAGTGGTAACTTCATTGTCAAATTAGCATATACATTTAGGTTTAGTAAGGACCCTTTCCCAACATTGTGGCATAAGGTATGGATTACTAACCTTATTCCTAAAATTAATTTCTTTTGGTGGACAGCTCAGCATGGTAAAATCTTAACTTTGGACAACTTGAAAAGAAGGGGTTTCTATCTAAAAAATCATTGTTGTCTTTGTAAAGAAAGGGAAGAAAGTATTTCCCACCTTTTCTTAGATTGCTAGTAGGATTTAGGGATTTGGGATAAGGTCTAGGAAAGACTTGGCTTGGACTAGGTTATGAAAGATAATCAGGGACAGTTTGTGGAGACTTGGTGTTGTCCCTTTTATCACCCTAGATTAGTTTTTCTATGGAAAATTGTTCCACCATATGTTTTTTGGCACATATGGAAAGAAAGAAATAACATATTATTTAGGGAGGAAAGTAAATTGGAAGATGTGATTTTTGGAATAATGAACAAATTGTTGAAGGAAAATTTAAGAGTGGCCAAATGTAAAATGCCAAAAGAGGAACCATCAAGACATGGAGGCCTAGTGGCTAAAAGATGGGGTTGTCATGAGGATTTTTTCCTCTTTGATAACTTAAAAATGATGATGAGATAGTAGATGAGATGGAGACCCACCACCCTAACATAGTATAAATTGATCTTTGATGTGTTACTAATGGAGGAATAGGAGCAGGGGGAGGAGTGCTATGGGACAAAAATGGTGATGTGCTATTGGTGTATGCAGGAAAGGTGGGAAATGGAAGCAATAACTTGGGAGAAGCCATGGCATTGTTATGGGGCCTTCAACTTACTAGAGAAATGCAAATCAAGGAGTTAACAATCGAGGGAGATTCCAAATTAATCATTGACTTGGTTAAGGGAGTGGCTAGACTAGGTTGAAATATTTGAAACACCATTATGGATATCAAGTAAGTCTTGAACAGAATGGAAAATGTCCACCTACAACACATCTACAGGGAAGGAAACAAGGTGGTAGACATGGTGACTACCATGGGGTTTAACACAAGGACAATCATGTGCTAGAGGAATTGGGTTGATCTCAATAAAGATATTAAGTTGTTGATAATCATGGAAAGAGGTGGGAATAAGATATGATGATGACTATAAGTTTTAAAAGTAGGGCCAAATTTGGCAACATGGAGATAATGTTCGCTAAATTTAACAATAGCTTTTTGTAAATAATGGGAAGATGTGGCTATACAAATGGTAATCAGAGTTATTATGAATTAAGAGAGATGTCACTTCATAATTATGGTAACCCATTGTGAGTTTCAAATTACTTCCTAATTGGAAGTACGAAAGATATTGTTAATTAGGATGTTAGAAAATGTCAGGGTGTGAAAATTATGATTATATACATTCATGAATCCCATAATAATCTTGCATGGGATTTTTGAGCTTATCAAACACAAGTCTGCAAATTTTATTTGCTTGTTGTTAAAGGGTTTAAGGAAAAGAGTAGTTGCAAAGAGATTATTTTTGGGAAAGTTCAGATGCGTATTACTAAAGAAAGGGAGCAGGAAATTGGTGAAATAGAGATGGGTGGAGACTTGAATAGGTTGGAACCCACAAAAATGGAGAATTTTAAAGATAGGATGGCCACCTAGTTTGTTCTAAAGGAAGGGGTTTTTTTGCCCTACATGTAGTTGATGGCAGGGTATGACGAGAATTGTGCGCTCCAATTTGTTAATGGATGGAATGAGAGGAAGATCACTATTAATGCTATCACCTTCCGAGTCATTGAGGAAGTGATTGCCATGGTGACTGGCCTCTCAATGAAAGGGAAAAAATGGAGAAAGGTTACCAAAATTACTGATGAGGCCAATATGAATTGCTTCTTCGTGGAAGGTGAGGAGTCGATTCGTTATAGAGGAGGGTTTAAAAGAGACAAGATGCCCACCCCATGGGATGATGTGTGTCTAGCCCTTATGAGGTATATGGAACTGTAGGGTAGGTTTGGTGTCTGTTATTACTATCATTTCCCTTTGTTAAACTATTTTAGGAATAGGGATTTCATTTCTATCCCCTTTTATCTTCTGCATTACCTTGAGGATATGGTTGCTGACATTAGAGAAAAAAGGAGTAAAGGTTTAAATTTTACCATAATTCATCAAGGTTTAATCTTCCACCTCTATTAGTTTCATTTGGCCCTGTGCCCCCTTAGGGTGGTGGTGGTGGATAACTAGTGCCAACCCCAAAATTCACCCCCGAGCTCTAGTACAGGCACTAAAATTCACACCCCCCAACCCTCCCCTAGTAGGGAAAACAAGAAAAAGAAAAAACCTGATACAATAGAAGAACAAATGGGAAACAAGAAGAAAAAAATTGAAAAACTGATTGAGGTTTTTTGAGAGGATTCAGAGGAGGAGACTGGGGGTAAGGCTAAGAGGAGATCTGGTAGGCTTGCTCAATCTAAGGCTAGGTGCAAACAGAAATCCCTTAGATATCTGGTTGAGGAGGTTGAGGAACATAGTTTAGAAAATAATAATGAAGGAGGGGAGGAGGAAGATAATTCTAATTCCAAGAAGGATGATGGGAAGGAGGAGGTGGAGAAAATTTTTAACTTAGGGGATAACTCAGTGGATAATGCCCAGACCTAGGCATCTGCTGGTAATGTCGTGAATATGGAGATCACCCATGTGTCTACCAACTTTTCCCTCAAACCCATTACCTTTCATGAAGAGAACAGCAAGATGGACACTTTCCCCATAATTATTTCATCCCTGGTTAAGGATAATTCTAATGTTTCCTCTAACCGAAGGGTTTTGCAAGATTAAATCTAGGCCCTGAAAGCTAAGGAGGAAGCTTTAAAGGTGGAAGCGAAGACTAAGGAAGGGATCAAGGTGTTAGAGGAATGATATGCTAAATTGGAACAGAGGGTTAAAACTTTGGAGGAGGGGTTTTTTACCTTCTCCAAATTTGGCCTCAAAGTCACACATGATGTGACCACCACCCTCCAATTACTGGCACAGGAAAAGGAGGACAAAAGTATGGATATGCAGGACCACATGCTACTCTTCAAGTTTCTTGTTGATGACTAGGCCCAGATCCTACTAGATGTAAAGGGGAAGGGGAAAAATGAAAATTAAGTTTCTTAGTTTACTGGGATCCTTGGATCCAAGACTTTTTTATATTTTACTGTTGGTTAAGGTTTTTCTGGTTTATAGCTGTAATTATGACTCGAGTTGGCCTGTTATGCCAATTTTAGGTAGGTAGAATTTCAAAGTTTTCTAGATTTCTCGGCTGGTTTTAGCTTATTTTGTCTTAAACTTTGTTGGTTTTTGTAGACATCTGGAAATATGTTGATGTTTAGTTAGTCTTTTGTTTGCTAGTGGTTTCTACTAGTAGTGTGCTGGTTGCCAGCTTTTTGCTTGTATGGGCTAACCCCCTTGTTTTGGTTGCTTTTAATTTTAAAAACACACCATTAAATTTTTATATATTTTTTACTAAATTAGAATAATAAGAGATGTGTTTTAACATGTCTCAATGATTTTTTTTGAAACATAGGGCTATAGTATGGATCAAGAACCATAGGATACACATGACGGTGATGGTTCTTCTTCCTAACAAGTAAAGCTCATTGTTGTTGTATAAATTAGATACAAGAAATATGTTAATGCATATTTTTTAATTATGTTTTATCCTTCACTACTATTTTGGATTGATTTTAAATATATAGATAATAATATTGCTCTCGAAAATGAGTGTTGATCATGAAAAGGGAAATGAAAAAGTAGTCCATGAGGACGATGAGTTGCATGATGAGTTGGATGAATTTATTATTGATTTTGAGTTAGCCATTGATCCTACATCTACATTGAAAAATTTGATTCATGATATAGGAAGAAGGATATCACTATTAGCATCAACTAAACCTTAGACTCTTGCATTACAAAAGATGGAGGATAGGTTGATGAACCTAGTTTGCACATATACAATAAGTATTAATGTAGTTTTTAATTATAATGAAAGTTCAATAATGGTTTTTATAGTATACTCTTTTATTTATGTCATTAAATAAAATGTATATGTGTTAGTTTTTGAGAGGATGTTGAGGATGTATAGGGGCGATCCCCTAGAGGATGATACTTCGGGCGGTTCAAGTACATTGCATGTTCTATCCTACACTTGTGGTTTGCTTGAAAATTTTGTTTTAATAGCTCTAACAATCTTGTTTTATTGTGCTATAACAATCTCATTTTTTAGCTCCTACCATTGATCCTCTATTCACTATGCCACTTGCTACAAGGACCAGAATCAAAGAGGCACTATCGACTGCAAATTCAGCAACACGTAGCTCAGCAATAGATGTTGTAGCACTGCATATTGGTCAGTAGATTCCTCTTTTCTCCCTCATTTTTCATGTGTTTATTTCACTTAAACTTTTATTTCTTAGGGGGCATTTTGTAACATTGGATTCATTTTATGCAAAGGTGATGAGGACCTTCTTGGGTGTATCTATGTTCTAGATTTATGGGAACAATAAAGAATTATGATCAATTTCTCATTTGCAGTGAAGATGATCTTCCCTTGAAAGTACCTCAAATTATAGGTTTTTAAAAGATTGATCCTTTCTTTTACTATACAATCTTATACTCATAATCAAATGCACTAACCTCTTGTGCAGTCCCTTGCAATAACTACTAATCTCATTATTATTTTGCAAGGAATAATATATTTTATGAAAAACTTAATGATGAATGTTTGCACATATTTGGGCTGACCATACACATAGGGTATCATATTTTGATTTCATTGGTAGATCGTGTTTCCTTTGATCAATTTTTTCAACTAAATTAAAAGGTATCTTCAATTCATTTATGAATCTAATAGTTTTTTTCTTTTTCTTTAAAGGTGGAATTTGCAAATGAAATATTTAAAGGACCAACTCATTGATGCCATTGCAACAGTTTTTGGATCCAACGTCTTTCAAAGACTTAGGCTCATTAAGAAAGCAAACCAAGCATTCACCCCCCCCCCCCCCCCCCCCCTATTACTATTTTTGAGTAGAACCTTAAAAAGCATGCCACTAAGAAAAACCCAATAGATGATGGAGAAATGGTACCATCTAAGGAAAGAAGGTATGTCATAATATTAAGAATGAAATTATGTAATAATTAATCTTAATACTTATGTGATTTGACATATTTCAAACTTCACATAGGTTGCTTGACACATCAAAGGCAACCGAAGCATGGGCAACACAAGCTTGACTCGGGTGGATATTCAAAACTTGCTGCATGAATTGAAAGTATAAGTAAATGAAAAATTATATGCAAATATTTATAAATTATTAAAAATTTAATCTTGATGAAATTGATTACAAAAATTCATGATACCAAGCAAAAATGTAGGCCATGGAGTTTTAAAAAACAACTTTTAAAGATAACAAGAAATTAGCCTACACAAAAGGCTATACAACCATGGCTGAATGACTCCAAGAATTGAGTGCGCAATGTTCTTCTATTGGATCTATCGATGAGGTAAATAAGTCGATTGATTTTTATTTTAAATTGAATACTTTAGCAATTACTCTATTTGATTATAAGTTCCAAAAATATGTCATTATATTTTTTTTAAGTAAGGAAACAATGATTATATATTTGTTTAAAACTTTAACGTGAATATATTTATATTTATTAAAATGAATGATCAAGATTTCTCAGTATTTTTTTTGTATTTATATGTATATTTTGTTGATAAATGCACTAATTATTTATATTGGATTACAGCCTGCCAATCCTGATACATCGGCCGAACACTGTGGAGATGACAATTTGAATGTGGACCCTAGTAATCAAGGTATATAATATGTGTTTCAATTAAGAAAATATCTTGTATTGCAATTGTAGGGGATGCAAAGGTTGTTCCTAATGAGCGTGTTGAGGTCCAAGCTGACAAGCAAGATGATGTGGTTGGACAAGGTAAAGAGTGCTAAAATGTTATTTAAAATATTTAAAGTATCATTTAAAAAAAAATTTAACCCTTTTATTTGTTATTGCAAAGGGCTTTCTTGTGCAAAGGACAGTCAGTGCATGTCCATGGGCAAGAAGAAATATCGATGACGGCATGGATATGCCTCTACAACAATATAGGGAAGGACAAAAGAAAAAAAAAAAGAAAAAAAAAATGATTCATGTAAACTTATGTAACTTATTTGATAATGACTAATGTTTATGTTTTATTTATGTTCTATTGAATGTTCTTGTGAACGTTCTAATGAATCTTATGTTTGAATGTTAATGTGAATGTTCTAATAAAACTTATGTGTTAATGAATGTTATCATGTGATAATTCATGAATGTTACATTTTATTAATAGAATCAATGAATTTTAGATGTTAATAGGGAATTTAGATGTTGGGGGAAGGTGGGGGGGTGGGGGGGAGTGGGTGGTGCCAAATGAGCTTCCACCTTCACGTGGTTGGCCCTAATTAGTAGAGACTATTAAATTATTCTCGAAACCAAGTGAAGTTCAACATTAACCTATGATTGCATGACAACTAACTGTGTGAACCTCTTGGTTTCAGGCAATGTAGAAGAACACCATAGTCAAAATAATTTATTTATGAAATTTAGTTGCAGTGTATGAAGTACTCAAAAGAATGGCTTTCTATGGGATTTCCTCAAATTATTCTTCTCTAAGGTATTCTATTATTTCTATTTATCTGTAATCATTTTTTATTACATTGTTATTTTTGCCTCAAAAGAAGAAGATAGTAGTTTTGAGGAGACTAAAAAGTTTTCAATAAATAGAAAGATCATGTTCATATCTTCTCATGAAACACCATTAAGGCAGAGCTTGGCAACATATGAGTTTGCAACTATTAATTGTGCTTCAAAGGTAGATTTTTTTTTCTTTTATATTCATATCAAATGGAGATATTTTTTAATGCAAAGAAAAATAAATGATCCTATATTTTTTAATTTTGATGCAAGGGAAGGTTCCTCTTATATCACAAGATGGACTCCATCGACTACATATCTTCATTTTTGTATTGTCAGTGTCTCATGTCTTTTCTTGCATTGTAATTATAATACTAGGATGGGCAAAGGTATGAGTCACTAGGCTTTCCTCCTCTTATTGTTATATGCAAAAGAAATTTGTGGTCATGGTTAAATATTAGAATACCTTTCTAGATAAAAAAATCAAGGAAGGAAGAGACTAAAACACTGGATTATGAATTTTCAACTAGTTAGTCTAATAGTTTCCATTTTCTTGTTGAATGATTGTATTTGAGAATATTTTTTGTAATTTGGGAGACATAAAGAAGAATTTGAATAGTGGAAACAAATGATATTAGATCATTCTAAAGTATACATTGATTCATTAACTATTCTTATTATTTCTTGTGAGCGTGGTGATATGTTGAATAATATTATAGGGAGGAAGTAGAGGATCCTAATGTATGGTAAAAGATTTATCTTCAAAACATGGCCAAATTGGCAAAGGAGGCCACCACAATACATTTCGTACTTGAATCTATGTTTCATTTTTTTGATAGTGTGACATACTAGTCCCTTCAAAATGGACTCACACTATGTGTTCTATATGACATGCAATGCTTAATGCAGAAAGCAAGTAACATTTATAATGCTTTTGAAATTGGGGTCACCAATTTATGGCTGGAGGGGGACTCAAATAACATTATTAAGTACATTAATGGCAATTTGTACCCTTCTTAGATGATTGCAAATCTTATCAATGAGATGAGAGAGACACTTGCCAAATTCAAAAAATTCCATGTCACCCATACTTTCCGAGAAGCAAACCCAGTTGCCGACAGGTTGGCAAATATAGGGGTCGGCACAGACCAAAAAATGACATGGCTTCCCAGAACCTCTTTGCTGGCAGACGTCAAGTGTCTGATCGACTTGGAGAAAATCCAAGGAAGTACGGAGGATATCAAGTTGTAATTATGAATATGAAAGGGTTAAGATATAGGGGTACTTTTCATAATGGAAAAATGGGAATTCGTAAATGCAAATATCCTTCTATGATTAATTGCCACACTTTGTAGGTTGTTTATTGCATTCGTTTCAGAGGCAACAACAGAGTTATTTTTCTTTACTCCTTGCTTAATCTCGATGGGCCTTTCTAGTCTCATAGTGAAAAGCTTATGAGTAAAGTAGGTGTGCAGAGTGAGGAGATGGTGGGCAAGAGATGCAAAAAGGAGCCGGCGGGGGACTTTGAGAAATGGAGAAGCAGGCCGAAGGTTTGGGAAAAGCTAGAAGAGGGTTGGGTAACCAAGTATCTCATGAAGCTACATGGTTATGATTAGGAGGTGACTAATAGTATGGTGGGGTCCTGGAAAGAGGGCAGGGTTAAGGTGAACGACATCAACTTTTGGATAATGGAGGAGGTAATTGCAGCTATCACTGAGATCCCTATCGATGGTTTCAAATTCTTCAGGGATAAGAAGCTCTCAGCTAATGCAGTAAGGGATTTTGTGGAGAGTGAGAAGGAATTGAAGGCATTAAAAAAAATTGACACCTAGTATGTCCTCGACTCCATGAAGAAGTGGTGGAGGTATGTGCTGAAAGCTATTATTGAGTATATCAGTTTGGACCCAAGGTTTGATAGAGCCCGCACCCACCACTTTGTTATTTTAAATCATTTTTAGAAGAAATCCAGAATATCTTTTCCTTTTTATCTGTTAACCTCTATGAGTAAGGCAATGGACAACTTCAAAAAGAAGCTCATTGCAAACTCAGCATTGCATGAAGGGCTATTGCTTCTTATCCATGAGCACTTCAAAGCTCAGACTATTAGTAATGCCCCCCCTCAGATCGATACTAGGAGTTTGGAAGTTCTAGTTACTCCTCTAACTCGGATGACATTCAGAGCCTTAGTTCTAAGAAAGGCTAAGTCTCCTCCTCAGGGAAAGTTGTGATTGTTAAAAAATACCCCTCCCCCATAACCCCAAGTAGAAAAGCCCCAGGGATCTTGGGCAGAAGCAGGCAGAGAAGGCTGAGGAGGGAAGCAACGACGATGAGGAGGATTCAAAGTCTAAGGAGGTGGTGAAGGAGATGCAGGAGGAAACAAAGGTTGATAGTGGAAGCAAGAAGTGCAAGAGGGAGAGTCTAGAGGATGTGCGCTCTCATTATGAGGAGACATCTACACTGCCCCTTTCTCCTATCCATCTCCACCCTGAGGAATAGAAAGAGGAGAAAGCTAGTTATGTGAAAGGGGAAGTGCAGACCAATGACAGGAGTAAAGCATGGATTAATTTCAATGTCAAGACTGCCAAAATGGGAATCTTTAGGGAGGCCATGAATCCCCAAATCCTAGTGGATAATCAAGAAGAGCAACGGCTAGAAGAATTAATTGATCCAGCGATTGTGGCTATTTCAGACAGGGCCAGGGAGATAGGGATGAATCTTTTAAATAATGCTCGTAACAACATGATTGATAATTTTAGATCAATCAAATGGCTTTTCCATGAGCTTGAGGAGGTTAAAGACTAGGTGAAACACATTGAGGCAACAAGGGAAGGAATGGAAGATAATAGGAGGATAGATTTGGCTGATAGGCTTACTTTGGTAGAACAGAGTATACACAATCTGGAAAACTACAATCACAACCTTGCCAATTAGATATTTTCCTTGTTAAGCTCCATCAACAAAAACATCATCTCTCTCATGGGCTGGATCAAAGACAGAGAAATGTACAATGATGAGGATGGAGAAGACAGAGATGAGGCCAAAACAGAGGATGACCCTGCAAAGGACAACTCCACTCCTGCATAGGACTAGGGGAATCCAAGAGGGCAACAGATGGAAATGGAGGAGAATCAATAGGCCTTTGAGGCTGTTCAGGTGATGCAAGATCTAGAGTGAAAGAGCGAGGAATAACTCTTGCCTGTTCTTTTGTTTATCGCTGTCTTTTGGCTTTTTGTACTAGCTTTTTGTCCTTTTCCTGGTCTTTTCTTAGTACTTTTTCCTTTGGTTGGGCTTAATGCTTATTACCAGCCTTTGAACTTTTACTTTTTTGGTTGGGCTATCACGCTTATTATCAGCCTTTTTATGTACTAACTTTTGGGTTTCAGGTTCCCTGTAAAACCTATTTATCTAATCAAAAACATTTATAATTTCACAATTTATAATCCTTGTTGCAAATTGCAATATGCAAAATTCAAACTTAATTGGCTACATCTCTAACTAGGTTCATATATGATATCTACTGATTTGAATTTTGACTTTTACTTTCAAAATACTTTGGTTAAATTATAATTTATACATAAATGTTTTTGTTATTGTTTCCAAATGCCAAGTTCACCTTTTCATTTTAATATTTTATGATATTTCATGCTTTTTTGCTGGTCAATTTGTAGGCCATTCTTCTCATTTTCTATCTTCAATGCTCATTAAACATCTTGATCACAAGAATATGGTGCAACAACCTCAAATGCAGGTTAATATCATTGAAATTTTTACTATCCTTGCACAACAGTCAAAATCACAAGCTTATGTAGCAATGGTTGGTGTCATGTTTCATCTAGCAAGGTATTTGCACAAGAGCATGTGTTGTACTTACAAGGCTTCCAATCTTAGCGATGATATAAACAATTGGAACAAGTCTTTACAGGTTGTAATTGAAGAGTGTCTAGTGTAATATGTAGCGTTGGTCAATATAATGAAAAGTTCAACTTGTTCAGATACAATCCTAAAGAGGTGCTAAGAAATTGTTTGAAATAATAAGAAATGCCTATAGAGAAGGAAAGTGGAGTTTTTCCTAGCAAAACATAGATGTTAGATAATAAAGGAGTTTCATCACAATAACTTTTTGCAATTTTTCTCTATCATCCATCTATATCAAATCATTCATATTATAATAATTAAATAGATGAATATTTCATTAAATGCAAGCATTCACAATTACCATAGAATCTTCCTCTACATGAATCTTCTAAAATCCCCCTTTCTTAGCTAGCCTCAAGCCTTGATACAAAGTAGTTTCCTCTAGAAAATTATTATTCCCTTGAAGAATAAGGGAGCATTTAATAGCATAAAGTCTTCCCCAATGATCTCCAATGAAGATGTCAATTCCTAGAGGCCTAGATTACCTCTTTATACACTATCAAAATTAATTTTTGACAAAGCCATTAGCTAGAGGAACACCCCTAACACTTTTTCTAGCTATGATTGTCACAACATTCCACTAGGGAAGTGATCCAAAAGGAATCATAATTCCCTTCCTTTGTTTCACTATTTATTTGTCCCACACTGAAAATAAAAACTCACATTTAAGAGTTACTAGATTGGCATTGACATCTTCTAAGACTAATTTTTGTATACCCTTAACCACATTGAATTATATAATCTTGGATGTAATTTAACAGTTGCTAAGAAGGTAACCAAGAATTTTCTTGACGTATATTTCGTAAAGGAAGGAAAATTGATGGATCATGGAAAAAACATTGTCTCAAGTGTGTAATTAGACTTCTAACATGGTGGAAATTGCAGACTCTATTCCCACGTGAAAATCGCATGCCCTACAACCAAAATTCATAATTTTTTTCAATAATATTTTATTGGGTTTTTAAATCCCTAACATCATTTTTTTTTTGCAATGCCCATTGTGGATGATTCCATGCTTGAAAGTTTCATAGGTCTTTCCCAACATCTTCCAAATTTGAATATATGTTCTTGGCACTTGAAGAGTTGGTAATCCATGGTCTATGTTAGTAGGTTAATAGACATTTGTTGAGTACTATTGTTTCTTTCAATTATTATTTGTATATATCATATGAGATTTTTGTAGAGAGTTTAGATTCTCTTGATATTTGATTTAGAACTTTATTTTTTATTTATGATTTTTAACTTTAAAATAGGAGGAGATGTTATATCTACTTCATTAGGCATGTTAATGTATCCCTACTGGCATAAAAAATTTCAAGTCACAACACCTTATACAATGAGCGATCTTATAAAAATTTATCAATTGTAAGTTTCATAATGTGCAAGATTTATGCATGTGTGGCATCAAATTCAATGCTTTATTAATATTTATTCATGTGTGGCATCATATGTAATGTTTTATTTAATCTTTTAGCTTTTAGTAGGATACACAGAATAAATATTTTAATTTTATTAGTTTCTTCTATGTAGTCAAAATCAAATATGCACCATATGATATATATTTTATCCATGTTAATTTATATTTGAATATACTATTACAAATAAAGGATAACAATCAATAATATTTTGAGCCCCTACCAAACTACATTTATGGGACTTGTCTAAAAAATAAATGTGGTTGAACCTCTATTCTTAGATAGCATGGCATGTGCAAATTTGAAAACTCTAGAGCATTGCATTTGTTTCTACTACTATAGAACCATCTTTAGTAGATCCAATATTGTTGTAGTTTTGAAATACATTGGTCACATTTTCTAGGATTTTCCAAAAATTTTCTCATGTCATGACTTCATATAGAAAATAAAACAATGGAACTTAGACCAAGTTGTGTATAGTATGAAATCTTTCTTATTGTCCGCTCAAATATTTTTACTCAACAACTAAGTAGAATGGTGTGGAAAATAGAAAAAAGGTGGTAAAGTGTGTAGAATTTACATAACAATAGTATCTAAGAAATTTAGGATTAGAGCATTGAAATCTTAAACACAAAATACAAAAATAATTATATAACACAACAAAACTCTATTAAAATAGAAAATAATCTCTTTTATTCCATGTTGAGCCAACAAAATTTTATAGAATTTTCTAGGCACATTTTGGAGAAGACTAAACAAAGAGTGGTGCTTTTCTTGCTTCTTTGTCATGGATGGAGGAAGGTGCTTTAACAATCATACCTTTTCTAAAATTTTCTATGGAGATCTAAGTAATATTCTTAATCACATGCATGTCTATATTAGTCAATTACAATTAATAATAAACAAATCAACAAAAAATATATCTAGCTATGTGAGGAAGAAAATACCTTCCAACAAAATAAAGTACAGATACAAGTAGGTGTAATTATGGAAAGCATGGAAGTAAAATCAAGAAACTATAAATGTTTGGTATCATAGTGCCTTCCATGGATATTTTTTAATTAAAATTAATAAATACATTATGATATGTAAAGAAGCTTTAGTTATGTGTTATATAATTAATATGTCTTTTTAATATCTTATAATAGATGATTGATTTTTAGCAAACATTTAACTTCAGTACAACATATATGTATAATCTTGATGAAGACATGCACATCATTGTACTTGTGCCCTTTCCATATGATAATTTAGACATTTTCAATCCTTGGGATACCACTTTCTCCATTGGCTAAGTACTGAAATAAGAGTACTACATTTCGATTGATTTTTGTGATCTGATTTAAATTAACCACTATTGAATATTAGTTTGATCTATGTTCAGTTCAATGAGCCTTGTCACAACATAGTAATTCAGAGATGGAATATACATGCTTATAGAGTTCAAATCTTAGATACCACAGGCACAACCACACCAAAAAAAGTTATGACCAAAACCATATGAGAAAGAGGAACCTCCAAGCAAGAGACAAGCAAGGAAGAAATACACAACCCATTGAAACAACAAAAGGCAAAGTAGTTATGACATCACAAGGACCAAGGAAAGGAGATTTAGAAACACCATCAATAACAAAAAAAGGAACTCAAACCATGAAAAAAGAAATTGGAACCATCACAATGGGTTCTTGAATCACATGATCGTTTACATAATGTTGTGAGTTATTAATCATGATTGTAAGATCATACTTGCAATATGTTAGTATACATTGTTTAGAGGCAAGTGATTCTTGGAAAATACTCCAAAAATCACATTCATTGCTCATTGATTTTAGGGGATGCTTATATAATGCTATGTATTAAATATTTTCTATTGAAAATAGCTATTATAAAAAGAGTTATAAAAAAAATCACGATTTAAAATTGGATTCAATCTCTTCTCAATTGAAACATGCATGATGAATAATGTAGTACACCTTACATAAAAAGGAAAATATAATGATAGAAAAAGAATTTTTATTAACATTATATTAGGGATTTCTATTAGTTCAATTGAATTAGACTATTAGTACATTGATTTTTTAGTACCTTGGATATATTTAGTCTTATATTAGAAAAATGGTGTGACTATCTTGCTCATATACTAGAGTTTTTTCAAAACACTTTGGAGTTATATAAACATGGAAGGATTTCAACATCTATTGTAAAGTTTTTGTGTGCCAATACAACATTGGAGTAAATACATCACAATATCTCATTATGTGTCAAGACATGAGATATAACAAACATTGAATCATACTATAAGGAAATCATCTGAAGAACATGTCACACTACAAATATTTCACTCAACTCTTGAGGATACACCCATGACTAAGAAACCAATCAAAACATATCTTTTATAAAGAGAATGATTAAAAAAACTACTAAGTGTCCTATACATTTTAGTATGTTGTTCAGACCTACACTGCATGTTTTATAAGGACAATGATGAAAAAATATAATGGTTTCTTTATTAGAAATACATTTTAGTTTATAGGGGTCCATGGGCGTGTGTGCAACATGCTTACACCATTCAAAAATAAATAAAAATGCACAAGGCCATCATAATTGCGATGGCCTGTGTGATGCTCAACCAATCATTCAAACAACATTTTTGTCACATATCATCGCTATTGTAATGACTAGTTTTGATGGATGGTAGTAACTCCTATAACATTGTTGTCACAAGCCATATATGTTGCAACATCCCATTCCAACAGTTGGACCATTGGCCCTGTAGCATAGTTGACAACCTAGCAACAACATACTTAAAATTTAATCTATCATTTTTGTGACAATTTACCATCACCATTTCAATGTCGCAAACATGGAATTTTGCCATTCTTTCTATCAAATTACCATGGCTTGGGGCATCACAATTGTGATGGATGAGCTTGCCATCATTATTTGTGACAAAAAAAAGTATGACACATGTAGGATGGGATCCAATTGGTGGTACTTTAGTTTGGTTGATGGGTATCCATCTCAATCAAAGCCCAAATGTAGTAGTGCTACCATCTATTTATCTTTAAAAGGAGGCTCTCTCCTTACTCTCTCAATCTTAGATCTCTTACACTTTAATACTATTATTTTGTGATAGGTTTTCTTAGAGCTTATGGAGCACTTGGAAAACTTATCTTGCACTTGCATTCTCATACTTGTATCAACTTAGTTACCTATTATGCATATCTTAGCTCATGTATCTAAACTAGGTGACTTTTGTAACTCTTCATATGTGTTAGATTACTCTTGCATTTGCATTGCACTTCACTCTTGATTCTTGGATATTAGCATTCTTGCCTCTACTCTTTTAATCTTCCATTATATGGTGCACCTTTCAAGGGTTGCTTAAGCTAGGTTCATTTGAGAGCCACAATCTCATAGCTCTTTTTTGTCATAAATAGGAAGCTCTAAGCCACTTCTTAAGACCCCCTCTTCCATGGGTTCTCTCAAGTGCAATGGTTTATAAAAGTGTGTTCACATTTTATACACACAACATCTTCCTTGTGTTTACTCTTGTTTCATGGCTAGACATCTCCTTTGGGAATTCCCTATCCCTAAGAAATGCCAAGTGGTATAAAAGCTATTTTTATGCTCCTTATAGAGTTTGATTTGGTTTGGATTATGTGTAAAAATCTAGTGATTTGGTTAAAGTGTGGTAGATCTTTGATCTTCTTATAACTTGCATAGGTTGTGATCTCATAAGGGGTGCAAAATTGTTTGTCATACCCAAATATAATGGACATAACACATACTAAAACACACTAATTTTTTTTTCCCAACATGGTTTAGCTACAAGGTTGATCAATTACTATACCGAGTTGAAAAGTAACTACGTTGAGAAAATGAAATGAATGTATTGCAAAGAGAAAGGTAAATACTTATGTTGAAAATTTAGGGGTAATGTATAGTCAATTTACAATTTTATAATATCAAAGTTTACTATCTAAGGGTTTCATTTGATCATCTAAGTTTTCTTATCTTTGTCTAATTCACAATTGAATATATTCATTCTGATATCCTCAAATTTTCAAAGGTCACTAATGGAATTAATTGTTCAACCCATGCTTCCAATTTCATTGCTCTAGAGAAACTTTAATTAAATACTAGCAAAAATTATTCTAGCTTTTCTATGTTTGATCATGTTTCCAATAATACTCGAGAGGTGTAAGTCATAGTTTTTTTCCCAAATATAGAAATGATGAAAAAAAAAACCTTAATTTCGTTCATAACTTCAATAGTCTTAATATTACACAATTCTTCAATACGAATCACAATATCCTTATTTCACTTTTAACCATCATTTATTTTCTTGTAATAATTTAATTTTATATATATATATATATATATATATATATATATAAATTATATCTATTAGCATTCTTAAATAGAATATTAATTAAATACCTTTTTTATTTTTAATATTTAATTGTTACATTTATTAAATGATATTGAAATCAAACTTTTATAAATTGTAACTCTTTAAATATCATAAATTTACATAATACATTTGAATACTCCATTTACAATGAAATATGTTTACATCCATATAATTACTTGAACTCCCTATAATTTACAATTGGATACAAATCCATTCAACCAAACTTTCTACATTATAATACAACATAGAAAAATAACATATGATCTTGTTCAATACAAACTTTACAAATCTTATGATTTTTCCTCTCATGAAAACCAACATAATAATAATCTTTCAAATCCTTTTTCCTTCAAAAAAAATCACATAGAAACCTGCACAAATAATAGTTGCAACCATAGAGAGCTCACCTCTCAACCTAGTTCTCTATGAGACTACCCACTGAGCCTAAAGAACCAAGACTAACTGAGTAACATTCAAGCACAAACTCACAATACAAGATCTATAAGATACAACATTGAATTCCCATTTTGAGCTTATACAAGAAGTTACCATATCAACCAAATAATATGGATGTAGGTGTTCATATACCAAGAGGAGAAGCCAAATGCAAAAATCAAAATGTCTTCATAAGGTTTCAAATGCATGAACCAGTACTCAAAGAAAATTCACCCCTTATAACCCCAAAGTACAAAGCATTGTAGTGACACATGAAGCCCATATTGCATGCTTTCCCCTCTTCCTTCCAAGGAAGAGAATCTTCACTTAGAGAAAGTCCCAACTAACCCCTTCACCAAAGGCTACTACTTCCCTCCCAAGCATGAGTGATGTCCTTCCACGCCCATGAACATCATGCTTTCAAAAATCAAAATGGAAAAGAAAGAATAGAAAAGAAAGCATACCTGTTGTCACAAAAGTTTGCACCCTTGCTTGAGGTATGACCCTCAAGTGACCTTGTGTAACATGGAAATGACCTCCAAGTGTGGGACTTGCACTCTAAGGTCAAATCTCTAGAGAAGGCCGACTTCCTTACTATTAGGATGCACCTACACTACCACTTTGAAGGAAAAGGGAGAAGGAGACTGAAATTAAAATGTAGAAAGAGAAAGTGGGGTGATGCACCAAGATAGAATGGTCAAACCAATCTCTTCCCATATATGCACTATTGAACCATCATAACACCAAATGATATACACATCCAAAATTTTTTTAATCTAACAATAACATGTAGATTAGAAAACCCAAATAAATGACATAAGGAAGAAGAGAATTCACTTATATATCATTCATACACCAAAAAAAGATACAGTCATGCAAGATTGCAGATTTCCACAATATACCAATGAGAGGAAAATGGTTCTTACACAATACATCAATGGGTGAAGGAGATAAGGTAGAATTTCATACAGTTTAGAGGAAAAGGGGACAATGGCAAGCCAGAGCAATGCCAGATAAACAAAGAGGGTCCACCCTTACAAAATTTACAAAATTTGCCTTTATAGCTCAGACATAAATGAGATATTTTTTGCCCTAAACCAAACTCAACCACCACACCTAGTAATTACAGCAAATCTAGAAGAAATCTAAACATGGAACAAGTCCAGATGCAACAATGATAGGAAGAAACCAAAATTAATGCATCTAGTTGTAAGAGATCAAATCCCATGAGATTTGATCATTACATGTAATAAATAGTCATGGAGATGCATTAACGCCATGGAAGAAGGCCCAAAATGTTAGTTTTCATTAGAGAAACAATCCTTGTAATGTGTCATGGCCACAATAAATAAATCCACACTACTATCAAAAACATGAGGGATGGGATAACACACAATTTTAACTTGCCACAAAAATTATAGAGTTGACCCGCATGGAATAAAATTGATTTTCCCAGAAAAGGTGTGAACCATTGATGTAGATCTTCATTTTGGAATGAACAATTTAAATGTTGCAAAAATCTCCTCAACAGATGAATAAAACACAACTATAAATCCAAGATCTCTAGCTAACCACACAGATGGCTGAGATGAACTCAAAATATCCAAAGAAGCCCCAAGATCTAATGGTCATTATATCTTCGTAAGAGCAAAGGGAAACAATACAAAAATGTGACTATTGTCCAATTAAAAGCAACCCAACATAAGAAGGATCCACCATGTGGCACACAACATTTTGTCACACATTTCTTGAATGTTTGGTTAAAGAGACAATAGCAAATTTGTGATTTTAGAAATAGTAGAAAAATCACTCTTTGAAATGATGAAAAATGATTAACACAAAATGTTAAGCCTAGTAGAAAATGTGTGTTAACCTACAACTCAACACATGACAAAAAAATGAGCCAACTTGGCACATGAACAAGCTGAACTAGCTCGGCACATGAAGGAACCGAACCAACTCATCTCATGAAGATACCAAGTTAACACGAGATGTTAACCTAAACAAAAAGTGTTAACCCACATCAAAGAATCTAGCTCATTCAAGATCTCTTAGATCGGTTATCAATGATGGGCTGAATGGGGGCCAAAAATGGCCAACATTCTTGGTGACTTAGAGGGGATGCTTTCCTACTAAGAATAGACTAGTAGCATTAAGCAATCCATTGAGCATAGAGTCATCAAAGAGAAATGACACATTATCCCACCTATAACTTCAAAAAATTCTACAGCTAGCAAAAAATAAAAAACTTTTGGGAGCTCTGGAAAGCTCAAAACAACTCCAAAACAAGGAGCAAATGTGCTCATGCACTTCTTCGAAAATAGGAAAGAACAAAAAACAAAAACTACTCTACTATGTACAAGTAATTCATAATGCAAAAAATTAAACAAAGCCATTGACTGGTTTGTTGAAATAACTACCCTTCCTCACAAGCCAATTTTTCCTTCCATGCATGAGGGTAGTTGAAAAGACCAGAAAGAATGACAAATATACTACTGCATGGAATACCTTCCTCCCAGTGCTGAAAACAATGAATCTTTCCATCACTAGGGAATTACTTTCTTGAGAAAAACATGCTTTCTCTTCCTTGTATAATTCTTCCTCATTCTCAAGAGTAAGCATGACTAGGGGTAACATGTTGTTCTGTTATAGAGATAGATGCCTGAGGGGGGCATCCTCTTGATGGTATTGGGTCTAAGAAATCAACATTAACCACACCATTGTGCTCTACAATGGTAGTATCCTACTAGTTTGGAAGTGGCACCTCCTCTTCTTTTGAAGAAAAAATCTCCACCTCTTGTTCATGCTTCTCATGAACCACTTCATCTAGAGCTAGTGGTACGGTGTGACTCTCCACTTGTTATTGTTGCAACTCATGATTATCTGATACAGGAGTGAATTGTTTCATGTCCAAGGATGAACAATACATCTCCTACTAATCCCAAAAAATCTTCTTATTAGAATCCTCTTGCTCTACTGTAGTAATATGCATAGGCTGAGAGACAACCTCCTACATATTAGCACATTCCTCCTCTAGGATAGATACTCTTCCTTCTCTAGTAGAAGATCCTCATCTTCTTGTAAAGGCTCAAAAGCCATGATTTGTTCCTCAAAGAAAGGAACAACCTTTTCTTCTTTTTCTTCCTCAAAAAAAGAGGGAAGCCCTTCAAATAAGAGGATTGGATCCTCCTCCTCCTTCTCAATAGGTTGTAACTTCTCCCATGGTAGCTTTGTAGGCTTGGCTTCACTCTCCCAAAACTCCTTATTTGAACCATTAGGAGTCCATACAACTAGTCTACCCTTATAGAGTGAAATGGTGATAGGTGTGGAAGGCTCATGATCCAACCAATTTTCTTGCACATGGAGTGGAGAAGTTACAATAGTAGGCTCTTGTGATGGAGGGGGCTTCTTGAAGCTTGGGATGAAAAATCTTGGAGAAGGGGCTACCTCTACTTCCCTAGTTTGAAAATGAGCCAACTGTAGCCTCACTTCCTCCTCTCTTGCTCTAGCAACTTGCCTTGCAAGATTCTCCTCAAAATGTCTTTGTCTCTCCCTCTCTTCTTCTTCTTTTTGGAGATGGTCTTGGTATGCCATCTCCTCTTGTTGTCTTTGAATCTCTTGTTGCCTTGCAATCTCATCAAGCCACCTATCAAGGTCTAGCACTTGCTCTTGTTGCTCATCTATTTTGTCATGCCTGACCTTTTCTTGGACTTTACTGCTTATCAGGATTTTGTTTTTATAGTATCTTTTTGATGATACATTCATTTTATCTGTTGAACTTGGTGTTAATGTCTTGGGACATGTGTTATTTTAGAACATATTGCTATCTCAGATTTCTATGTTTGATTTCACTGTTTTTACAATATTGTTGTGTAAACATTTTTAATAATTCTGTTAGGAATTATGTTAGAAATTTTACTTCAGATTGTTATGGTGTGTTTAATTTGCAATAATTGCTAGGTTATTCAATTGCCAATGTTAAATCTATGATATGTAGAAAGAGTTTTTCTTGCTTAGGCATATTGTTATAAAACAGTTCGATCTGATTCAAATAAATTAAAAGAATTATATTCTGTTAAGATGATTATGTTATAGTTGTGTTAAATGATGATAAGTATTAAAAGGTTCTCTTGTTTATATATATATAAATATATATATATATTTATATTCTTCTGGTTATGTGATTAGGGTTTTTAAAAAAATACCAATAGCTTCATTATGTTATGTGTTGTATTTATTTGGAATGGGCTTAAAACCCATGGATATACCTTTCATGAATGGATTTATGGCATCCCATATTGTTTTATTGGTTATGAAAGGAGGTTTTATGAATAAAAAACCCTAAGGGGTTTTTCTTTGCTTTTGAAGCATATCTTTTAATGGGATATCTGCATTTAATCGTTGCCAAACTTATGGCAGTGGAAATGGAAATGCCATATCCACGATGTTGTGGTGAACTTCAGTGCAATGAATTTGGCAGTTGTGTATTAATGAGATATTATGGTTTAATGGGTTTTGTTGATCTTTTCATTGTTTGAGTGGGTTATCTTTTGAGATAGGGCTGGAAATATGGCGGCATTGCTTTGATCTTTAAGCATCTGTAGCCCTTGATGCTGAAAAATCGGCATTATGGAGGGTCTTGTGGAAAGAGATTTTGTGTTTATGAGATAGAGATTTGAGAAGTTGCTAATAGTCAGTTCATTTGATTCATGATTCGGGTTTTGTTGTTGGAAATTGTTTCCTCTGTTGCGAGCAAGTTCTTCAATCTCTCTCTTATGGAAGTGTGGTTTGTACTTGGGTTTTGGGCTTTGGCTTCAAGCTTTATTGCAGAAGTGTTTTCCATCTTCATTACTCATGTAGGGGCAATTCCTTACCCTACTCTCTTTCTGTTTGTAAGTTTATTATGTTGTAGATTAGCATTTTGCAAATGGTTATTTGATCTTATAATGTGAATCTACATTCAAAGATGGATATGTACAGAGCAAGGCACTGTGTGCAATGCTCTGTAGATACCCACCTTTGGATGTGGAGTATGGGAATACCGTATTGGGTATAGTGATGAGTTTTGTATTCGAGCTTTGCCCTAGCTATACTGTTCTATTCGTGTTAAACCCTGTTGGGGCCTCATTTTGAGACAGTTAGCTATATGTGGTTTTGGTATTATGGCTTTGTCAGGGCCGAGTTTAGATAGAACCCATATCTCAAGTTATTGGTATGTGTGGTTCTACCACAATCATGTGCATGTATTAGGTTGTAGTCTCACGACTGTTGGAGGGCACATTTACTCTATTTTACGAATTAGCTAATTGGAACCGTTGTTTGAAAAGATGAGGAAAAACATAGTGAACTGTATGTGACTTTTGATGGTAATGGCATTAGGATTAATGGCAGAGGAGACCCATTTTCAAAATAATGGTGTTTGTTTGAGCTCGGTTGTATGTAAAAAGAGTTTTTATAAGAATATGTTAGTGTGAATTGTTTGAGCTTTTATGTGGTATCATTGAGTTAAATCAGTAGGCATTATGTGTTTACAATTTCATACTATTGCTAGGATCTAAGGTTTAAGCCATAACATAGAGTCACCTGTATGTTGTTTAAGGTACTATCATTGTTTATTCAGTTGTATGGGTTTGGAGGGATAAAACTCGAGTTTGACCTTCAAGATTATGGAATGGGTACTATAAAAAAAAAATTGAAATGATTTTAGAGTTGTATAATGCTTAATAGCATAGTAAAGCTATCGACTGTCATTATCATGGAAATGCAATGTGGTTCGAAATCGTATTATTGTTACAAAGTATTCATTTAATAATTTGAAAATTAGATCTTGCTGTTGGTTAATATTTAACATGGCAATTCGTCAAACAATTATTTGGGAACTTGAATTTAAAGTATAAGTTTAGTTGCGACAGCATAAACTTCTTTTATGGTTGTAGAAATTGATTTGTCTTGGATGTTGTATTATCAATATCTATATGGTCGTCATGTGAACAGATGGTATGTATTTTATTGTATAAGGATTATATAGCTTAATGGCTTTTGGTTAAAGGCATGCTGAAAGTTAAATTGCACTTTTGTGAATCGTATTTTGGATATACCATAACATGGAAAGGATCATTTGGCTGTATATGGATTTAATTATATTTGATTTTGTTGTGAAGTATCTTTATAGTAAACATGGATTGTTTGGGATGTTATGTTGAAATAGAATTCTTTTTAATTTATCTAGATGTATTTCAGTCCATAAATGAAATGGATAGTTGTTTTGTGAAAGGCAGCTTTATGATATAAGTTAGCCAATTTAAACTAGAATATCATACGAACATTATTTTATTGTTTTTTTTGGTCTTTTCAAAGGATAAATTTAGTTTACTTTGACAGTAGGAGTAAGTAGTATAGTGTTACGACTGGTAATTATCATTAAACCGGTGTAATAGTTTAGTTATAGTTACGAGAGTGTAATATTATAGTACTTATTTTTGTTGTTAAAATAATCTAAGTTTACTTTTGAATGTGGTAGTAAAAGATGAGTTTGTTTATCAAAAGATGAAGAATCTAATAACTAATTTGTTATTCGTAATTGTGCATTCTTAGAATATCTGCTTGATGTGTATTATAAGGATAACTGTAATGAACATATATCAAGGTGGCTAAATATCGATTTATTCTAATTTAGTTGATTAAATCAGTGATAACCTTAAAATAATTTGGGGTGGGTTAATTTCATATAAAATATATTTGGCCTTACCTATGACTTAAACCTGTATGGTTGAGTACGGAGAAAAAGGCATATTTCTATTCTGTCAATGCTAAGTATAATAGAAATTACCGTTATGAGTTGACTATGGGCATACCATACATCGATGCAGAATCTTAGTGCCATAACGATGACACCTCAGTATATATATGATTCATTTACAGGTTATTCTTAGTGCGAGTTTAATTTTGCATTGTTAAGTAAATGTTTACTTCTTGCATATTAATTTGAAACTACACTATGTTAAAGTGGTTCAGATATCTGCATTATGGTTTATATATGTTTATTCTAACATGTATGCAGGTGGGTTATGCTATTTTTTTTAATCAGTGTGTACTGAGCCCCTTGTTGTGTTGTGTTGCATTGTTGTATGTTTTTCTAGGTGCTTCAAGATTGTTTAGCAAATAACCAAAGATGACTGTTGTAGTACTTTTGAAACATCATTTAGGATTCCTATGTTAGACATAGGTGTTTAGAAAAGATGATGTATTACATTATTGTACTGAACTCAATTTGTATTAGCATCATTATGGAAACATATGTGGATGATATTATATTTCTTGTTGAGTTTTTTAGATTAAGAATGATTCAATCTGTGTATTTGTACTTGTATTAAGATAATTTAAAATATATATATATATATATATATATATATATATATATATATATATATATATATATATATTGCGGATATGGTATTTGTTCTTTGTTTCTTATCTTTCAGTTTATGTTTAGTGTGGCATTACATATTTTCCTACTCAATGCGTGCATCCCCCCACTTTTCTCTTGGAATCCCCATTATAGGTAGTCAATCTGCCTTTGGGACTCTAACATCATCTCTTTAAGCTCATTATATGGGGATGTTGGTATTGGTGGAATAGGGGTGGGAGGGGAGTAAAAATTTTGAGCTGAAGGACTATAAACAGTTTGGGGCTAAGATTGAAACTGGCAATATGAGGGCTGAGGAATAGAATTGTCATGATATGGGGGGGAATAGTAGCTATTTCTATAAAATGAGTCTATGGTTAGAGTTTCATAAAAGCTTCAATTTCATAGAAAATTTTGAAAATCACCAAAAGATCAAAAATGGTCTTTACGTACCAGCACTGTTTCATCTTGAAACTAGTAGATTTGCACTAGAGTCACCATGGTGTTAGATAAATGCATCCAAAGGCTAATGACACTAAGAATAACACCCAAACTCCTACTGAATAAGATTGCAACTGGCTAACCAATGAACTTATGAGGCTGAAATTTGTGTCCCACCAAGCATGCCAAAAACTATTATTGCAAAAGTTTGCACCCTTGCTTGAGGCATGACCTTGAAGTGACCTTGTGTAAGATGTAAATGACCTCCAAGTGTGGGACTTGCACTCTAAGGTTGAATCTCTAGAGAAGGCTGACTTCCTTACTATTAGGATGGACCCACACTACCATTTTGAAGGAAAGGGGAGAAGGAGATTGAAATTAAAATAGAGAAAGCGAAAGGGGGGTCGTGCACTAGGATAGAATGGTCAAACCAATCTCTGCCCATATATACACTATTGAGCCATCATAACACCAAAAGATATACACATCTAGACTTGTTTTAATCTAAAAATCACATGTAGATTAGAAAACCCAAATAAATGACAGAAGGAAGAAGAGAATTCACTTATATATCATTCATAGGCTAGAAAGAGATACAGTCATGCAAGATTGCAGATATCCACAACACACCAATAAGAGGCAAATAGTTCTTGCACAATATGTCAATGGATAAAGGAGATAAGGCAGAATGTCATACAACTTAGAGGAAAAGGGGATTTACAATGGAAAGTAAGAGCAATGCTAGAGAAACAAAGAGGGTCCTCCATTACAAAATTTACAAAATCTCCCTCTATAGATTAGGCATAATTGAGATATTTTCTACCCTAAACCAAACTCAACCACTACACCTAGTAGTTACTAAAAATTTGGAATAAATCTAATCATGAAACAACTCAAGATGCAACAGTGATAGGAAGAAACCAAAATCAACACATCCAATTGTAAGAGATCAAATCCCATGAGATTTAATCATTACATGTAATAAAGAAGCATGGAGATGCATTAAAGCCATTGAACAAGGCCCAAAATGTTAGTTTGCATTGGAGAAACAATCCTTGTAATATGTCATGGCCACAAAAAATAAATTTTTACCACTATCAAAAAAATGTAGGATGAGATAAATCTCAATGTTAACCCACTGTGAAAATTACAGAGTTGACCCGCATGGAATAAAACTAATTTTCCTAGAAATGGTGTGAACCGATGATTTAGATCTTCATTTTGGAATGAATGGTTTAGATGCAGCAAAAATCCCCTCAATAGAAAAATAAAACACAACCATAGATCCAAGATCTCTACCTAACGACACAAATGGTTGAGATGTACTCAAAATATCCAAAGAAGCCCCAAGATCTAATGACTATTGTATCTTCGCAAGAGGAAAGGGCAGCAATGTGAAAATATGACTACTGTCTGATTAAAAGAAACCCAACATAAGAAGGATCTACCATGTGGCATGAAACAGTTGGTTGACACATTTCTTGAATGTTTGGTTGAAGAGATAACAAAAATTTTGTCATTTTGGAAAGAGCGGAAAAGTTACTCTCAAAAATGATGAAAATGGTTAACGCAAAATGTTAACCACAATAGAAAATACACATTAACCCACAACTCGAAACATGAAGAAAAAATGAGCCAAATTGGCACATGAACAAGTTGATCTAGCTCAGCACATGAAGGAACCAAACCAACTCAGCTCATGAAGAGACCGAGTTAACATGAGATGTTAACGTGACCAAAAGTGTGTTAACCCACATCAAAGAATCCAACCCATTGAATATCTCTCAAATTAGTTATCAATGATGGGTTGAATTGGGGCAAAAAATGGTCAACATTACCCAATGCTACATAACACAAACAAATTTTATAATACACACATGTGGTCAACATTACCCAATGCTACATAACACAAAAAAATTTTATAATACACACATCCATTCACATCAATTTATTTGTACATTCCCAAAATGAAAACAACCATATACTTGAGATTTCAATAACAGTAAAAATCCAACAACCTTGATCCAAAGCTATGGAAACTAAACCACTTGAGAAGAGCCCTCTATCCTTTCTTGCTTGAAAATCTCCAAAACCAAAAAATCTCTAAAATTAGAGAGTGGGTGAACAAACACTTTATTTTTAAATTCCCCTCTAATAGACATCTGAACTCCTATTTTTCCTCTCATCATATTAAGAGCGACCACTTTTACTCCACCTAAGTGAAGATAATATGGGAAGTTGGTTATTATAACTTCTCCAATTTCTAAAAAACTTGATAAATGAGATTTTGAATGGGTTAGAAACGTGATTTAAACATAAGTAAAATCAAAATTAAAGACATAACATATAGTACTAACATGTAGATAAGTTAATTTCATGAAAAGAACACTCTAGGACTCTTATAAACCCCTCTACAGTCACCCTAAACTTAGAATTATAATATCATAAAATTAAACCCTTAACATGACACCACTATGCAACTGGGTTTAACTTAAGCATTTCTAATTGGTTAAAAGTAAGGTTAAGTGTCTTTTTCCAATTTCTCAATTTGATTTTCCACTTATACACATAACATTGCAAGTGTCAAGTGACACTATAAAATATAATTTATATTATTTGTGGAAAATTAACTTTCACAAAATGAATCTAATAAAAAACACTCATTGATATTATGTTCACATAGTAAAATAATAAACAATGAAGTTAAGATCTCTTCATTAGGTCTAACCTTGGCATCTTTGTTGATACAAAGGTTTAGTCTTGGTCCTCCGATTTTACCATGGTTATTTCCTACACACTTAAACCTCATATATGAAGTCCAAGATAAATAAATCACATACATATGTACATCTTAAATCAATTCTACATTCATAACTGAATGTCCACATAAACCTTTTCTCAATCAAATTTCAAATAACATTTTCCATTTCTAAACTAGTGTGCATCGTCCAAATAAACATGATATTATTAGTCTAACATCATAGAATAAGAAAATAGGTGCATGAATATAATTAATCACCAGTCATCATAAATAAGCATCATATAGTAATCATCAAGGGTATGTGTAGGATCATGGTCAACCAAACTATGCTCTTAAGTGGCAATAAAAAATCATGAAATTAGGGTTACATCAACTCGACATGCAATTTTCTACTTGTTATTAACTTTATATCAAAAAGTTAAGAGAAAAGAATCTCTAGCACATTGAATCTAGTTTCTAAACTACTAGGACTTATCTCAAAAAAAAAAAAAATTGATTGGTCAAAATTTTGAATTTTAATGCAACATTACAAAAATTTCAAAACAAAAATAAGAAGTAGACATATGTCTAACCACCTTAATCAAAATCAAATGATAATATTGTTTAATAATGTTCTAGAAATAAGTATTAGACTCGTGCCTAGATGTGACACATATTTTTGGGCATTTTTATTCTATATAAATAATTAATAATTAATTTTTGACTTTAGTATTTTTGGAATAAAAAACTCTCGTGTCTGACCACCTTAACTAATTCAAAACTTTGCAAAATTCAATTTTTCATTTTTTTTTTCCTTATAGTAGAAGAAACATAGAATGTGATGCATCTTTTGGATTTAAAAAATTTCGTACCATTTGAAAGTTATAGGTATTTTTCAAGTAGTGTGACAGTCAACACTTTATACGTAACTCTATTAGAAAATTTGTAATAATTACTTACTTAACTCATAATTTGATAAACCTTACATTTATGGAAAGATAAGAACATTCTTAAGAAACCCTTTTCATTTCATCAAATTTTGGTGAAAAAAAAGTAGTCAGCTACATGTTTCAAGTAAAAATCACATAAAAATAGGCCAAAATCACATTTTTATGATGTTTTTAAAGTTGATCATATAGGTTTGGTATCAAAAGATATAGTAGACCTTATGAATATATTAATTTTTTTCATTTAGCATCAGGGTGGGTGAGAAAAATGTTGGAATATATTTTGAAATGGTTTGAGATATTTCAAAACTACAAAATTTTCAGATCGCCACTTTTTGGCACACCATGATCCTACACATACCCTCAAATGGTATCCAATATTCTCAATAATTGTCCCAAAAAAGTCTAGACTATAACAAGGTCTCAAAAGATAAAGTGTCCAAGATGAAAGTAAATAGTTATGTTGTGATGGGTTGGGGTGAGGTCTCACATCCTCCCCTCCTAGGCACAAACAACCTCCTGGACTTCATCAAAGAGGTACATGTACTATGATCTCACCTAAGCTACATCCTCCCATGAATTTGTGACCTCATCATAACAATCCCACTAGACTCTAACATGGTCAACCTCTCTACCTCAAAGTGCTAGGGTCTATCAGCCCAAAATGTGAATGGGCTCCAATACTTTCTACCCATCTCATTCCACCTACAATGAATTCCATTCTATAATGTGAGACTCATCATAAACATACTTCCTCAATACTAAAACATGAAACACATCGTTGATGTGTGAAAAGCTAGGTGATAAGACTAAATGGTAGGCAATGGGTCCTATCCTCTCCAATATCTTGAATAGTTCAAAAAATTGAGGCACCAACTTAGATCCCTTTCCAAAATGAACATGACTCTTGTGCGAATGCACTCTTAACAAAATCATCTCCAACCATGTACTCTTTGTCAACACTCTTCACAACTACATACTTCTCTTGCCTATCCCAAGCCTCTTTAAGATGTTTTAAAATCAAATCTACCTATTTCTCCATAACCTTGACCAGCCATAGTCCAATAGACACTTTTTCCTCAATCCTATCCCAACTCATTGGTGTCCTATAGGGTATGCCTTATAATGCCTAATAAGGTGGCAAACCTATGGATGACTGATGCCCATTATTATAGGAAAAATCCACAAGGTGAAGATACTCTTCCCACTTAACCTGATGATACATAACATACATATGTAACATATCCTCCAATACTTGATTGACCCCATCTATCTATCCATCTATCTGAGGGTGATATGTTGTACTAAAATTTAGACTAGTATGCAAAGTTTTTTGAATTTTACTCCAAAATGAAGATGTGAACAAGGAGTCTATTGTGAAAATGGTATGGATGGGTGAAAAGTGGGTAACTTTGGTCAATGTATTAACTATCACAAAGATAGCATCATGATAATGAGAATACATTGGAAAGACCAACAATAAATTTCATAGATATTACATCCCACTTCCACTTATGTATCTCATGTGACAACAAGAGTCCACCTTGATAACTATGATTTTTCTTCATTCCCTAGCACTCTAGGCATCTAGCAACTATACTAGCAATCTGCAATCTCACATCTAGCCAATGTTACAACTATTATAAATATGCATATAGCCTATAGTGTAATAAACTCATATAAATCACTAGTAGAAGGTACATAGATACATCCTTTATTACATAAAATTCCAATAGACTCCAAACAATAGTGTTCATATTTCCCTTCTAGGGATCTCTAAGCATGAACTATCTAACTGACAAACCTTTGCATATAACTTATCCTAAGGTATATATCAAAAGATACACTCTCTTAAATCTATGCTAGTAGACATAGATGATATCTCATGTCATATCCTACTCAGATAATCTACAACCACTTTCTCCTTCCCCTTGATATAATGAACATCAAAATCATACTTGCATAAGAACTCCACCCATCACCTTTACCTAGAATTAAGGTGTGGCTAAGAAAAGATATATTGTAAGCTTTGAAGTTTAAAATGGTGACCTAAGAGGAAATTTCACCATCTCACCAAAGCATGGATCATTTCTATAAGCTCTAGGTCATGAGTAGGATAATTAATCTCATGAGTCTTTAGCTTCCTACACTTGTATGCTATAACTTACCAATCTACATAAGAACTGCTTTTATGCCATCCAATTAAGTATCTATGCAAACTAAAAATTTCTTAATGGACCAAGCACTACAATAATGGGTGCACTAGTAAGTGCTCTCTTGAGCTCCTAAAAGGATCTCTTGCACTTCTCTATCCACTCAAACTTCCTTCTCTTCCTCTAAAGAGATGTGATGAGATGAGCTAATCTAGAAAATTCTACCACAAAGAATCTATAATAATTTTGATAATCCCATAAAACTCCTCACCTTAGTGACACTAGAAGATGTATTCAAATCCATAATGAATCTAACCTTTGATGCATCCACTAAGATCCCATCACCTATGATAACATGATCTAAATAATTGATCTCACATCTATATAAATAAAACTTCTTCAAGCTTCCATACAACTGATTCTCCCTCAAAAGATGCAATACCTATCACAAGTGCTCCTTATGCTCCTTCTCATCATGAGAATAAACCAAAATATCATCAAGAAACATCACCAAAAACTTATCCAGAAATGAACAAAATACCCCATTCATAAGATTCATGAATATAGTGGGAGCATTCATGATACCAAAAGTTATTGTAGTGAACTTGTAATCACCATACCTCATGCTAAAAGTAGTGATGTGAATTTCACACTCCACAATCCTCAACTAATGATAACCCAAATTAAGATCTATCTTTGAGAAAACATGGGCACCCTTTAGCTCATCAAATAGGTTAGCAATCCTAGGAAGTGGGCATCGGTTATTAATGGTTACTTTTCTAGCTATCAATAATTGATACACAACCTAAGAGATCCATCCTTCTTCTTCACAAAAATAACTAGTGCACCCTAAAGTGGCATGCTAGGATGATTATGTTCCTTCTCTAAGAGCTTTTCTAACTAAATCTTGAGATCATTAAGCTTGTGTGCAGTCATTCTATATGATGGTCCAGATATAGGATCAACTCCTAGCACAAGATCAATATGAAAATCAATTACCCTAGGTGGAGGCATACAAGGAAGCTCAAGGGGAAGAACATTTGCATACTCCTTCAAAATAGGGAAATCATCAAGTGAAGTCTCCCTCTTGGAATCCTCATCCTTTTCACTAATAGTGATGGAAAAAAGATGATATCCCTTCCACATACACCACTTATGCTACATAGAGGATATCATATGAAGAGATATAGGTCTTTGTACTTTAGAAATCACTATGGGAGTGCCATGACTATCCATACATTCTACCCTCTTTTGTTAACAATCTATCTTGGCACTATGGACATATATCCAATGCATGCCAAGAACTATATCACATGTACCTAAAGAGGTAATGAAAATATCAACCATGGTAGTCATGTCTCCAATCTAAATCTAACAATCATGGAGCAAATAATTAACTAACACTCTATCTCCTAAGGCTAAATCTACCTCCTAACTAACATCCTATCTAACTACCACTGGCCCACAATGATCCAATATAAATGGAGATATAAAAGAGTATGTATCTCTAAAATGAAACATGGTGATGGATCCTATGAACAATCTCTTGCTACATGACCCATAGATCAATGAGAATAGCATGGTCCTCTAGCCTAAAGTTTTACTCCTTAAGATCTAGTTTATTGTGCACTACTAGACCTATTGGATCCAATGTAACCACCTTTATTAGACTATTGAGTCCTAGCTAGCTACGTATATGGTGCCTATTTCTCCTAATCCTGTCTAGGGATATGAGACTATTACTTCTTGGGCTTAGATGCCCTATATCCCTATGATGATCTCTACCTATTATATTTCTATAGTTGTAGATCCTCTTTATGGACTCCTATTCCTTTTCTATGGGGGCCTCTATTTTCTTGAAGATTGACTTGAGGTGTTTTGGTTTTGAAATTGATTATGTCTTCTTTTATGGATATCCTTTGCAACTAGGGTTGTCACAACTGCCTCTCTAAAAGTAGTAGGGAATGCTAAATGTATTGAATCCTAAAGAGGTGTATTAAGATCCTTAGCCAAATGATGAATCCAAACTTTATCTTCCTTTATGTAGTTTAGTGATTCATTGAATGTACTAGAAGAAAGAGAAAACTTGATGGTTAGGAGAACCTTGTGGAATGAGGAAGTTTCTGAGGAAAATTTTATTTAAGACTAGATGGAAGTTTAGAGATAGATGTTACAAAGTGATAATTGAGAATGAAAGTTCTAACAACATGGAATCAAAGGAGTTGGTCACCAACTTTTAGTTGCAAGAATGAATAATCCTAAGCCTTATGAGATTGAATGGATCAAGGATGAGCATACGTTATTGGTAAGTGAATAATTTCTTATAAAATTTAGGATTGGGTCATATTATGATGATGTATTGTGTGATTTTATGCCTCTAGATTGTTGTCACATCTTATTGGGTAGCCCTTGGCAATATGATAGACAAGACTTGCACTACAACAAATTGAACTGATATATTATTATGTCTTAAAAGAAAAATTTTCCCTCTTTGATTGAAGAATCTAAGAGTAAAAATTTCACTACTACTACAGCCTATTTGATTGAAGGTAATAAGTTCATAAAGCATTAAAGGAAGGAAAGTATATATTTTTCCTTGATCCCTAAAGAGATTAAAAATGGAATTAAAAATGAAAAACAATATGAAGTCAAGGAGTTATTATCACAATTCAAGGCATCATTTTAGATTATATAAGTAATGGGTTACCTCTAGTTAGAAGTATCATTCATTGCATGAATTTGATACTAGGAACCATTTTTCCTAATAAAGCACTACATTGGTTGACACTTGTAGAAAATAAGGAACTAAATAAACAAGTTCAAGAGTTGTTGTAGAAAGTTATTCTCAAAGTAATTTCAAATTTTTTGTATAGTATTAGTTGTGTTAGAACCCAAGAAGAATGAACAATGGTGAATGTGTACTAATTCCATAACTATAAGCAAGATCGTAGTGAAGTATATGTTTCCTTTACCAAGAATGGATGATATTGTGAATTGTTTGATTAGATAAAGATACTTTATGAAGATTTATTTGAATAGTAGTTATCATCAAATTATATTTAGATAAGGTGATGAATGGAAGACTAATTTCAAGATAAATGAGGGTTTGTATGCATAGTTGGTAACACCTTTTGGTTTAGCGAATGTACCTAGTACTTTTATGAGGCTAATGACTAATTTTAAATTAAAAAAATTGGGCAAGTTTGTGATTATCTATTTGGATGATATTCTAATATTTATTAAGGTAAATAATGATCATTTGTTACATTCAAGATAAGTGTTTCAAAGACTGAAAGAGGAGACATTTATGGTTAATCTTAAGAAGTGTTTTTTTTCATGAAAGAGAAAATATTTTTATATGGGTTTTGTAATTTCAGTTGATGGTTTGAAGATGAATCCTAAGAAAGTTAAGGTAATGTCAGAGTGGCCTATACCTAAAAGTGTTGGTGAAGTTAGATCTTTCCATGGATTGGCTAGAATCTACCAAAAGTTCATCAAATATTTTAATTCAATTTGTAATACTATAATATATAAAATGAGAGGGAATAAAAGGAAATTCTATCAGACACATGGAGCTAGAAGGATTTTTTGAGATATTGAAGAAAAAGGTAGCTAAATTACCTTTGTTATCTTTACCAAATTTTACGAAGGTATTTCATGTTAATTGTGATACAAATGGGAATGCAATTGGAGGAGTATTAACTTAAGAATGTAGACCTATTTATTTATATCATGAGAAGTTCAATTAATCTAAGAAAATGTGTCTAGTTTATGAACAACAATTTAATGCTATTTTTCTAGCTTTAAAGAAATGGGGACATTAATTGATGCCTAAGGAATTTGTGTTATATTACAGGCATAAATATTTGTAGTATTTGGGTAGTTAAAATATGTTGAATTACAGACACGTGAAGTGGGTTGCATATTTGTAGAACTTCACTTTTCAAGCTATAAATAAATGGAGACATTATTTGATGCCTAATTTTTTTTAATATATATTGATCATAAATATTTTTAGTATTTGGGTAGTTAGAATAAGTTCAACCTGAGACACATGAAGTGGGGTTGATTATTTTTAGAATTTCACTTTTGTATTTAAGCCTAATAGTAGATAGTCTAATTAGGGTGTTGATGCATTAAATGGTAGAAGGAATTTTCTAACTAATAACACAAGGATATTGATGATTGCTAATGCCAAAGGTCCACCTAAAAATTAACCAACCCTAACTGAGTTGCACAATGAAAGGAATTCTCAATGGACAACACCAAAAGGAGAGAGAACCAATAATCTTTCATTTACTTATCAAAATTTAATCATGCATGCCCAATTGTGAGGCCTCCTAGGTTATAAAAAATACAAATATTTAAATATAGAATTATCCTCCAACATGCGATATTTATGATCCCATTTAGAGATTATAATTTTCCAAATACTACCCCTAAAATTGCCTCCTAAACCTAGACCAAGACCCTCTATTTATACTTGCCAAAATGGATTATAAAATTTTCTAGATCACCATATTGAACAAGGATGACCAAGTAATAGTCCAAAAACATCCCAATGATTGATCCAATATATTAAATTATGACCAAGAATTAGATACAAAGGTTGACACTCAAATAAGAACCAAACTATCAACTTGGTGAAAGAAGAACAAGACATCACCAAACAATAGCCACAAGAGATCACTGAAGCACTTGGAGAAAACAAATCATAAGTCACTTGATGAAAAAATAATTTGAGCTACTTAATGAATGAAGAGAGGAATGCATCCACCAAGGCAACAACGAAGAAGTCACTGAACAAACTCATAATGACAAATGAGGACATATCTGTCGAGCACGATAAAAATGCAACCCAAGATGCTTCTGCATCAACTAAGATAAGGATTTAATAACTTGGTTTTGATGATTTCAAGGCCTTGTATGAAACTAATCTTGATCTTGAAGAACTATGGAAAATTTTCAATACACAAATGAATGATAATAAAGGTGAGTGGGTTGACTATTTCATTCAAGAAGATATGTAATTAAAGGTTCTTCAATTTTGCACACCCATAATTACAATGAAGGAGAATATAATAAAGTAAATACATAGTGGAGGACCTACAAGATAGTTTGATATTGATAAGATTTTGAGTTAAGTTAGTTAGAAGTACTTTTGGCCTCAAATTCATGAGGATATTAAAAGAATTGTCAAGAGTTGTAGAGTTTTTTAGATTGTTAAATGAGTTAATCAGAATGTGGGATTGTACAAACTATTAACTTTTCCTTGTATACCTTGGGAAGATATTAGCATGGATTGTGTTCTTGGTTTACCTAAGACTCAAAGGGGTAATGATTTCTTGTTGTGGATAGATATTCCAAGATGGCTCATTTCATACCTTATAGGAAGACATTGGATGTAGTGCATATAGATGACTTATTGTTTAAGTAAATTGTGAGGGTGCATGTGTTACAGAAGAGAATTATTTTAGACTAAGTAATTTTGTTAGCTAATTCTGGCCAATACCTTTTAAGTGAATGAATAATAGTTTGAATTTTGGTTCTACATTTCAAGCACAAATCAATGGAAAAATTGATATTATGAATAAAAGTTTGGGTAAAATGTTGAGATGCTTAGTTGGAGACAAACTAGGTAATTGGGATTTGGTTTTGTCTAAAGAAGAGTTTTCTTATAAAAATTTAGTGAATAGGAATACTGGAAAGATACCTTTTAAGACTATAATTGGCTACATCCTACAGAGACTATAGAATTAAGGGACATTAGTCAAGAGGAGAAGAGAAGTTTTGAAGGGAGAGTTATGTATATTTCATGAAGACTTTGCATGATGAAGTGAAATTTTATTTGAAGCATAGTAATCATAGATACAAGGATAGAATTAATAGAACAAGGAGACATAAGGAGTTCTCAATGGGCGATGAGGTTATGATTCATTTGAAGAAGATGAGGTTTCTAGTTGGAACATATAGAGAATTGAAGATGAATAAATTTTGACCGTGTATTATTTTGAGGAAATTTGATAGTGGTGATACTTTTGAAGTTGAACTAGTTGATGATATGGATATTTCACCAATAATCAATATTTTATATTGTTATGAGTATTATTAACCTGTTGATGACTCAATTATGGAATAATATTATCCTAAGAGGTATATGGATGAGGTTGAGAGCATTTTAGATAGAATATTTGTGAAGAGAACCAAAGGAAAAAAATATTTACAATACTTAGTTCATTGGAAGAATGATTGGTTGAAGATAGTTATTGGATTTCTTAGTCCTAGTTGGATCATTTTGGTTTTACTTAGGTTGGACATGGATCATGATATAGATATTAGTTTTTTAATAACCCTAGGTATTTGATGTAGGAGCATCTGATTCATGGAAATATTACATCATTTTGTTTCCTATTTTATTCTTTATGTTCCTAAATTTTTGTCTTGATTATCTTGTAAATAATTCTTTGATCATGTGTCTTATCTTGTACAATAATAGTGAATTAATAAAGACCTATTATGGATCACTCCTGTATGATTAATACTAGAATGATTAGAATAACTTGTTGGGGAGGGGGGGGGGGGAGGTGGGTGTGAATTAATTATCCTTAGGCCTAGATATACCAATTTGAACTTTTAAAAACTTCAAATAACTTATTCAAACTCATAAAACCACTTTACTAATATAACAATTCATCAACAAATTAACTCTCTATTTAGTATATGTTGACTACAAAAAATAAACAACATTAAATAGAGTGCATCATGAAAATACATTCACACATATCTAAAACCAATATTTAACATGGAAACTGTTGAACCCTTCGTATTTGGTCTTTGATTGTTGTCATTGATGTCAATAATGAGCATATGGTATGGCTAACATCATGTAATTATCTTATTTAATGTCCTTTAATATCTTCTCAAAACATATTCAAGACAAATATTTAAGTGTTATACAATTAACACTTACTGTTCACATTGTTTTTGAAAACAGATTAAAAAAAGTAGTTTTGATCTATTAGAAAGTCGACAAGCTTTTTTATCAAATAGACCCCAACAACCATACCTTTTTGGAAAGGTCTCGAAGTTAGCTAAAATGGGTCTTCATTAGTTTTTGCATAGCACATGTAGGGAAGGAGAAAAGGTCTATTTATAAATTTTAAAAAAAAAATAGGTACCAAATTTTTATGACAATTTTGGCAGTTTTTAATAGTTTTGGTCTAATGGAAGTTTGGGGTGTGTAACTACCTCCAAAATTTTGACTTTCTTGGTTTATAAATAGAGGATACATTCCTCTAAATCATCCAATAGGTGGTTTTGATAGAAGTCTCAGAATTGGTGTGAAATTCCTTGTAGACCAAATAGTTTGCAGACAGATTTTTAACAGCAAAGAAGAGGGTAATGCTTTATGTTTTTGCTTTCATATTTGTGATTTGATTTTTATTGAAGAAGTTTATCAAAGGTAGAAGAAGGGTTATATATTTTTGCTTCATTCATTCATATTAGTATTTGATCAGATCTTCTAATGGTAAAAGAAAATATATTTGGATATTGGATGTTTTGAGGAGAATAGAAGTATATCCTGCATTGTGTTTTCAATAAGAAGTTGAAAATAGTGATTCATAATTTGTGTTGTAATAGAGATAATCCTATAATTTTATATCTCACTTTTTCATTTTTGAAGTTGGTGCTTCTTGTATTCATGAAGTTGATGCTTGAGGTGTAAGGGATTGGTGTTCCTTGAAATCAATGTTTCTAAAATAGGGTGTTGGTGCTTCCCAGAGTTGTAGCTCTAAAAGATTTTCCCAAAAGGCCAATAAAGTTTTAGATTCAAAGTGTTTTTTACCCTAAGGGGTTTTCCACATTAAAATATTGTGTCACTTTGTTATTCATTAAATATCTTGCTCATGTGTTAAATTTTTATAACTTGTAATTATTTCTAGTTTTCAAAAGTATTTTGAACCACTGATTCACCCCTTCCCCACCACCCCCCCCCCCCCCTCTCAGTGGTGTTTGTATTCCAAAAAGTTGTATTAGAACAAGATTTCCTCTATCAAGTTTAACAACTTTGGGTAGATTTTGTTTGAGTGGAATACTTATCTTTTATGGCTCAAGATAGTTCTTCAAAAGTTCCTATTTTTGATGGATCAGATTATGCTTTTTGGGAAGTAATGATGAAAACATATTTGTTATCTATTAATGTTTATGTTTGGGCTTCAGTTGTTAATGGTTATAAAGTTCCTAATACTTTACCTATAGATCCTGATGAAAAGAGGAAGTATGAAACTAATATGAAAGCTAAATTTGTTATACTTAATAGTTTATCTAAAGATGTTTTGTTAAGGTAATGAATTGTGGTTATTTTAAAGAAGTACAAGAAAAATTGAAAAACATATATCATGGTAATGATAGACATTTGAAATCAAGATTTGAAGACCTTAAGATGGGTAATGATGAAAAGGTAGAAGATTATCTCCTTAAGATAGATGAAATTGTAAATGGCATAGGAGGACTTGGTGAAAAATTTGATGATATTGATGTTGTAAAGAAAGTTTTGAGGTCTCTTCCTAATAAATTTTATTCTAAGATATGGTCTATAGAAGAATCTAGAGATATTAACAAGTATACAGTGGAAGATATTCATGGAGCACTTGTAGCTTATGAAATGAGAAAGTTTGGCAAATAGTAATCCACAAGCAAAGAAGCAACATTCAAGGTGGAAAAGAAAGTGAAGCAAGTCTTTTCAGAATTAGAAGATCTTGATGTTCTTGAAGTGCATTTATCAAGGAAATTAAATAAAGGAGTGGGTAAATAAAAAGGTAACCTTCCTTTCAAATTCTTTAATTGTGGTAAAATAGGACACTTTGCATCTAAATGTCCTTATAATAGTCATGATAAAGTAGATGATGAGAAAGATAAATCAAGTAAAAAGAAATTCTCTAACAAAAATAAGTTTTTTAAGAAGAAGAAGAGTTTGATTGCTGATGTATTAGATAGTAAATCTAGTAGTTTTGAATGTGATAAAAATGAAGTTTCAATTATGGTTATAGAAACTACTTGTTAAGAATTAGATAGTGATGATGATGTTGAACTTGTTGAGGCTGATTTAGAATGTGAATTTATTTATGCACTTAAGAAGATCAAGGAATTAAAAAGGAATTTAAGTGTTCATGAAAATAAATTATTAAAAGAAAAAGAGAAATTTGAAAAAGAAACTAAGGACTTAAATCAACAAGTTATAGAATTGAAATTACAAGTTGAGGAACAAAAGAGAATTGTCTTTGTCACTAAGGAAGAGTTAAGTTTAAAGATCATGAATGTAGACGGTTAATGAATGAAGTAGTATCATATAGAAGAAATTTAGAAAAATATGAGAACACTTCTTTGGATGATATGTCAAGGAAACAAAGAAGAAATAATGATCTAACAAGAATTGGATTTGAACTTGGACAGTGTTCTAGTGACAAGAAAGATAAATCTTTATTCAAGATATTTAAATCTCAAAGTAAGGATACAAATCAGAATGCTACCACATCAAATACAAGTAAAAATGCAGATTTTAATCAGATTTATAATGATAAAAATTAGGTTATATCAAGCACTTCATTCATGGGTAAAAGATACTCAAACAGATTGACTTCTTTCTTTGATGGATATTGCTTCATGTGTCATCAATATGGACATAGAATAAGTAATTGTAGATACATGTCAAGTAGCTATTCAAAGTTTCTTTTTTGTTATTCCTTTCCCAAAATGAATAGTCTATGATGTTACAAATGCAATCTCTTTGGTCATGTTATGAGTAATTGAAAAACTAAGTCAATTCAGAATGATCAATCTTATGCTAGTCTACAAGTTGAAAAAGAATTCGATACTAAAGTGACTAAGATATGAATGCCTAAGATTAATAAGTCTATGTTTGTTCAAATGGCTTTACATTCTGAAGAAAAATACTTTTGAATAATTGATTGTGGTTGTTCTAGACACATGATAGGAGATAGAATCAAGTTTAACAAATTGATTAACTACAAAGGTGGCAATGTTAGTTTTGATGATGATTCTTCAAGTCAAATTAAAGGCTTGGGTTCTTTGATGATTAGTGACAAAATGTCCATTCATGATGTGTATTTTGTTGATGGATTAAAGTAAAATCTTCTAAATGTTAGTCAAATTTGTGATCATGGATATGAAGTTGTTTTTGATGACCATGGTTGCCAAATCAAATTAAAATCTAGGCAGTTGGTTGCATCAGGTAAAATATCTAAAGGGAATGTATATAATTTAAAAGATATCACAAATACTAACAATCATGAAGATGTTTTTCTTATGGGATAGGTGAATGAAAATTGGTTATGGCACAAAAGGCTTGGGCACTTGAATTTTGACAACTTGGTAAAAGTTACTAAGCATCAAAATGTAAGAGGTATGCCATGTATATGTAAGGCAGAGAATGTTATTTGTGAAGGGTGTCAACATGGTAAACAAACAAAGGCATCTTTTCCTTCAAAATAATATTTTGCTTCTAAACCATTGCAATTAGTACATACTGATTTATGTGGTCCTACAAGGACAATGTCGTTAAATAGTGAAAGTATTTCATGCTTTTTATAGATGATTATACAAGAATGACATAGGTAACATTATCAAAACATAAATCAAAGGCATTTAACAAGTTTAAGATTTTCAAGAAAATGGTTGAAAATGAGTCAAACATGAAGATTAAATGCTTACGATCAGATAAAGGTGGTGAGTGTACTTCAGATGAATTTGTTGATTATTGTGAAAAACATGTCATCAAAAGAAAATATGCAACATCTAGGACACCTCAACAAAATGGATTTATTGAGAGAAAGAACTGAACAGTGAAAGAAATGGCAAGGACTATGTTAGATGAATCTAAAGCACCAAATAGGTATTGGAAAGAAGTAGTTCAAACAATAGTATATATTTTAAATAGGGCACAACTAAGGGTAAAAACTAAGTACACTCCTTATGAGTTATGGTATGGACACCTTACATCTATTAAGCATTTTAGACTTTTTGGAAGTAGATGCTTCATTAAGAATTCTGATGATAAAATAGGAAGATTTGATTCAAGATGTGATGAAGGAATCTTTTTAGGATATTCTTCTCAAAGTAAAGCTTACAAATGTTTTAATAAAAGGTTGAATAAACTTATTGAAAGTGTACATGTGAAAGTGGATGAAGTTGTGTAGGATAAAAAGGAAATAAGAATGGATAATACTTTCCTACAAGGCAGTGATAAGGACTTGAAAGAAGTAGGTAAAGAAGTAGATAATAAAGTTGATGAACATGAAGAAGAGATAAAAGATCAAATAGAAACACTAGAAGCCATAGGTACAAAGGCTATAGGAACAAGATTGATGAAGTGTCATCCTCAAGATCAGATTATAGGGGATAAACATGCAAGTATTCAAATGAGAACAAGAACTACATCTAGTGAATGTGCTAATCTCTATTTGTTAGCTCAAATTGAACCTAAATAATATAAAGAAGCTAGTATGAATGAGTTTTGGGTTAATTATATGAAAGAGGAACTAAGTCAAATTGAAAAGAATAAAACTTGGGAATTAGTGCCTAGACCTAGAGATAAAAATGTAATAGGTGCTAAATGGGTCTTTAGAAATAAACTTGATGAAAATGGAAAGATATCAAGGAACAAGGCTAGATTGGTTTGTAAGGGTTATGTGCAAATAGAAGGTGTGGACTTTGATGAAAATTTTGCACCAGTGGCTAGAATTGAAGCATTTAGAATCTTTCCTACATATTCAGCTTTCAAGGGCTTTAAGATGTACCAAATGGATGTTAAAACAACATTTCTTAATGGTTATCTTGATGAAGAGGTTTATATGGATCAATCTGAAGGATTTGAAAACAAAGACTATCCTAATCATGTCTATAGGCTTAAAAAGGCTCTTTATGGTTTGAAACAAGCTCTGAGGGCTTGGTATTCTAGGTTGGATTAGTATCTTATCAAAAATGGCTTCATAAGAGGTGGCGTTGATAGAAATTTGTACATATATGGTACATGTGATGATGTTCTCATTTTTCTTGTTTATGTTGATGATATAGTATTTGGATCCAATGATGATGCTTTAAGTCAAGGTTTTTCAAAGCTTATTCAATCTAAATTTGAAATGTCCATGCTTGGGGAACTATCCTATTTTCTTGGTTGCAAATTTCTCAATTGGAAAATGGTATATTCTTGTCCCAAACTAAGTATGCAAAAGAAATGTTAAAGAAATTTCATATGGAAGATTGTAAGCCTATGGGAACACCAATGATAACAAGATGTAAACTTACTAAAAAGGATGATTCTCCTAATGTTGATCAAACTACTTATAGATCCATGACTGGTAGTTTACTATATCTCACAGCTTCAAGGCTTAATATCATGCATGTTGTATGTTTGGTTGCAAGATTTTAATCTTCACCTAAAGAATCTCATGTTATGGTAGTTAAAAGAATTTATAGATATTTAGGGTACTTTGAATTATGGGATTTGGTATCCTAAACATGATGATTTCAAATTTGTTGCTTATACTGACTTAGATTGGGCAGGTTGTCTAGATGAAAGGAAAAGTACTTTAGGAGCAGCATTTTTCTTGGGTAACATGATAGTGTGTTGGCATAGTAAGAAGCAAGAATCTACTACACTTTCTACTATAGAGGATGAATATATAGTGACATGTTCTTGTTGTCAACAGGTTTCTTGGATGGTTCAAACTTTATCAAATATGAAAGTAACAGTATCTAAACTAGTTCCTATCTATTGTGATAATCAGAGTGCAATTAACATTTCTAAGAATCTATTTATGCATTCATGCATCAAGTACATTGATGTTCGTTATCATTTCATAAGGGAATATGTATTGAATGGTAATGTTGAATTAGACTTTTTTCCTTCTTTAGATTAGCTTGCTAACATATTTACAAAAACTCTCTCAAAAGCTACATTTAAAGGATTAAGAACAAGATTGGGGGTTTTATCCCTCTCTTCTCTTACATAAGTTCATAAATGAGTGATAAGTTTCAAGGGGAGCATATTTTGCTTATCTTTTTGTTATATTGAAACCTTGGTATATCTCCTTTGTCATTGATGTCAAAGGGCGAGAAAAATGAAGATGTATACATGATGGATATATAGGTATAGGTACACATGGATACATAGCTGGAAGTTGGTATTGCCATCAATGCCAAAGGGGGAGTATGTTGAACCCTTGGTATTTGGTCTTTGATTTTTGTCATTGATGTCAATAATGAGCATATGGTATGGCTAACATCATTTAATTATCTTATTTGATGTCCTTCAATATTGTTCAAAACATATTCAAGACAAATACTTAAGTGTTATACAATTAACACTTATTGTTCACATTGTTTTTGAGAATGGATATAAAAATAGTTTTGGTCTATTAGAAAGTCAACAAGCTTTTTTATGATATAGACCCCAACCATCATATCTTTTTGGAGAGGTCTTGGAGTTAGCTAAAATGGGTCTTCATTAGTTTTTGCATAATACATCTACAAAAGGACAAAAAGTCTATTTATTAGAAACGGGTACCAATTTTTTATGACAATTTTGGTAGTTTTGAGTGGCTTTGGTTTAATGGAAGTTTGGTGTATGTAAATGCCTCCAAAATTTTGACTTCATTGGTTTATAAGTAGAGGATACATTCCTCTAAAACATCCAATAGGTGGTTTTGATAGAAGTTTCAGAATTGGTATGGAATTCCTTGTAGACCGAACAGTTGTAGGCAGATTTTTAACAATAAAGAAGAGGGTGATGCTTTATGTTTCTATTTTCATATTTTTGATTTGATTTTTATTGAAGAATTTTATTAGAGGTAGAAGAAGGGTTATATATTGTTGCTTCATTCATTCATATCAGTATTTGATTAGATCTTCTAATGGAAAAAGAAAATATATTTGCATATTGGATGTTTTGAGGAGAATAGAAGTATATCCTGCATTGTGTTTTCAATAAGAAGTTGAAACTAGTGATTCATGATTTGTGTTGTAATAGAGATGAAGTTGGTGCTTCTTGTATTCATGAAGTTGGTGCTCCAGGTGTGAGGGATTGGTGTTCCTTGAAATTTGTGTTTCTAAAACAGGGTGTTGGTGCTTCCCAGAGTTCTAGCTCTAAAAGATTTTCCCAAGAGGCCAATAAAGTTTTAGATTCAAAGTGGTTTTTTACCCTAAGCGGTTTTCCACATTAAAATATTGTGTCACTTTGTTATTCATTAAGTATCTTGCTCATGTGTTAAATTTTTATAACTTGTAATTATTTCAAGTTTTCAAAAGTATTTTAAATCATTGATTCAACCCCCCCAGCCCACACACCCCCCCCCAAGTGGTTTTTGTATTCCAATAGGAAACACCACTAAGTAACATGTTGCCATTGTTCACTCTTCTAGAGTGAGCTCAGTTAAGAGCCAACCTAGTTAAAGGTTACAAAACACACTATTAAGTGTGACCCTGGTGAAGTATTTAATCACCTTGTTAGGAGTGTCCTAGTTATACATATTTAGATCATTCTATTAAAATTTCATCTTTGATCAAATGATTTACAAATGAATGTTATGTCGACCTTGATTAAAGGATTTTACTGGAAGAATGGTTAGAAAGTAACAACTAGGGTTTAATCTATTAATATACAACTAACTTTGCAAATTAAAACCTCCATTTGAATCATTTATTGGTTCATTGATTAGACTTCATCATATTCTCCATCTTTGATCTACTTGGAAAACCTTCAAGCAATCACACTTCACCAATCTCCTCACTTTTCCTCTACTACTCTATTCTTCATTTTCCTTCACAAAATTGAAAATCAACAATGAACCAACCAATAATAAAACATCCTTTATGCCTCCTTAAAAATGTAGCTTTGATCTTTTTCCACTTAAAAATCACTGTAAATCTTAGGGTTTAATCATATTCATTGAATCTGTCCATTGTTTAGTCCTTTTTACTCCTTTCTTGAAACTTCTCCTTGAATCCTTGCCTTTAATCACTTAAAAAACTGCCTTTAATCACTTAAAAAACTCAATTCATGAATTAAATAATCCATCTCATCAATCCTTATCATTCAAACATTTTGAGCAATCCAAAATTTCAGCTATGTCATCCCCAAAACTCAATTTTTTCACAAATTTTTATTTTGCTAACACTTAGCCATCACTATGTTCTTCTACTTAGTCAATACTATGTAGCTAGTTCTTTATTACTTTCTTTCTCAAATTTTACTAAATATTTCAGCCTTCTTTATGGTTGGTCACAACTACATTTTTTCCTTCATCTTTCTTGGCCATAACTATCACTCAACTAATACTATTCACTCGACTCTCTCTTAAGTTCCTTCATCTTCTACTTTATTGACCTAGTAAAACTATCACTCAGTAAAGTTTAGTATTTTACTCAACTTCTTGTCTTCTCTTTTATACATCAAGTCAACTATCTTCTTCACTTCATATAATGATGAAACAACACATTATATCATCAAAGACTAACTGATCAAGTGCCCATTGTAATTCTAATATAGTTGCTCCTCTTTACTCAACAACTTCACTAGTTCATCTAGTTATCTTTTTTTCAAATCCTCTTCATCGGTCAAAAAATATGAAACTCTACATTGTTAGAAAATGTCTCACTAGTAAGGTTTGACATCATAACAATCATTCCAATTGTAATTTCCAATAATCTTACTCTTTGGCATTAATTGCAACACATTTAGTTACCATGCAAATGCAAAAGACTTTCTCGTGATTTTTCATTAAAAACTCACTTTGAATTATTTATCAAATCTTTGTTAATATCCTTAGTTTCATTTTGGTTCTCATCCATGCAAACTCCTATATGATTCCTCTTGCTCCCATACACTTCTCTCTCTATGATACCAATTGTAGAGTCATCAATTTGACACCAATTGTATTAGCATTTGCAATGACTCCCTCTTTGACATCTCTTCTTGTAACACAACATCTCCCTCTTTGTATTTAACTTGTATGGTAACATCTCCCTCTTTAGATATTGGATGGTAACTTGATAACACATTCTCCCTCTTTGACAACAATGCCAAGGACATCATCCACTTCATACACAACATCCTCTTAATTAGTGTTTTGACTGATCTTGTAATATCACTCCCACTTTCATCTTTGATTTGCAACCTCATTTGCTCATTCTTATCTCCATGTTTTTATAGCTTTAGCAAGCTCCTAAAGTGTGACCTCCTACATCAACATATAATATAATCTGATCATAATAATTAATGCAATATTGCATCTCTTGTTAGTTTTCCTTAGATAGAGGAATGATTGCTAACTTACCTCTTGAATAACCAAATGTATCCTTAGGTAGTGCCTTAGTGAATATATCAATTATTTGCTTATTTGTGTCCATGTACTCTAGTCTCACTACTTTTTCTTACACTGACTCTCTCAAGTAATGATACTTGTTTAGAAGGTGTTTGGTCTTTGTGTGCATCACGTGATTCTTAGATATGTTTATAGTACTTGTGTTATCACAATATATCAAAATAGGTTTAGAAATATCCTCCTTCATTCCTTTCAACAATTTCTTGATCCACACAATTTTAGAATAATTAACTTCTCCAACAACATACTTAGTCTCTACTATGGATTAAGAAATACAATTTTTCTTCTTATTTATCTATGAAATTAGTCTCCTAACTAGAAAGAAAGTGCCCCCACTTGTAATCTTTCTTCCATCAATATTTCCATCCCAATCTACATCTTTGTAGAGTTTGAACTCAAATTATTCACTCTTTGTATACCATAAACCATAGTCTTCCATAGATATCTTAGTATCCTTTTCACAACCATCATGTGATTTTTTCTAAGATTGGCAGAAAATCTTGCACTAAAATCAACAACCCATTCAATTTTAGGTCTACAATGTACAACATATTGCAATTTTCTAATCATTGACCTATACAATGTGTGATTTACTTTAGCAAAATCATCATTCTCTAAAATTTTGTTACTAGTGACCATAGGTGTTCCAACTAATCTTAAGTCTTACATTCTAGAGGTATTCAATATATCCTTGATATACTTTGATTGTGCAATGTATATACCTTTGTTCTTATGATAAAAATTTTAACCAACAAAGAATTTAATCTCTCCAAACATTGACATCTCAAATTCTTTCTTCATCTCATTAGCACATGATTTTCACAACAAATCATGTCCAAAAAATGTGTATGTAACTTTTCATACCATATTGTAGGGAATTTTTTACAACCATATAATACTTTGTGCAACTTAAATACTATGCTCTTCTTACTAGGATCAACAAATCCTTGAGGTTGTTCAATGTAGACTTCTTCTTCCAACATTCCATTCAAAAATGTCGATTTGACATCCATTTGATATACCTTGAATCCTTTGTAAGAAGCATATAAAAGAAAAGTTCTTAATCCTTCCAACTTTACAACTAGGGAACATGTTTCTCCATAGTCAGTTTGTTCCTCTTGTGCATATCCCTTACAAACTAGTCTTGCTTTTTTCCTTATGACTTCACTTTTCTTATTTATCTTGTTTCTAAATGCCCATATTGTTCCAATCACATTCTTATCCTTTAATCTTGGTACCAATGTCCATGTCTTGTTCTTCTCTATTTGATCAATTTCCTCATTAATTGCTTTCACCCATTCTTCATTATCCAATACATCTTTAATTGATTTGGGCTCAACATCACATAGTAATCATGTGTCATTCTTCAAATTACGTATTTTCATGACTCCTAAATATTTGTAACTAATGATTTGTTCAGGTGTATGGTTCCTTCTTATATATTTTTCTAAGATGGGTTCATGTCTTCTCTCTTGTTGTGGTAATTCACTTGGTCCATCTTGTTCATCTCCTTTAGGTATCTTTTGCTAAAACTCAACATTTTCTGTGTGATGTTCGGTTTCCTTTCTCTAACATTAAACTTCTTCTCTTTGTACCTTGACTCCTATAAATTTATACTCAATAGCATGCTAATGCTTGGAAAATCTTTTATGCTAAACATTGGTAGTATCTAGTTGCTCATGCTCAGAAGCCTCCTTCTCTAGTTCAAGTAATGTACTTAGTTATCCTTCATAGGTGTACACAAAATTGATGTAATATTTAGGTTTGAATGCAAACTCATCAACCCCAATATTTTCACCTTCCACAATTTTTTTAGTATTAGAATTCAAAAACTTGTATTCCTTTCTCATAGTGAAATACCCTAGGAATATACCTTAATCACTCTTTGCATCAAGTTTTCCTTTCCTTGTACCTTTTAGTATGTAATACTTGTTTCAAAAAACTTTGAAATAATTGACATTAGGTTCATATCCATACCAAAGTTCAAAAGGGGTTTTGTTTGTACATTTCTAACTTGAACTTGGTTTAATGTGTAAATAGTAGTACTTATAACTTCTCTCCAATACTTTTGTGAAACATTCTTCTACATCATCAGTTTTCTTACCTAGTCCATTATTGATATAGTTCTTCTTTAATCTTTTCCATTCTATGGTGGATTCCTTAGTATACTTATTTCTCTCTTGACTCCTTTGTTAGTGCAAAATATATTGAATTCATCTTATACGAATTCATGTCCTTTATTTAATCTCAATAACTTCAAAATCTTACCTTGCTTCCTTTTCAACTCTATCCAAATACCACTTAAACATTTTAAATGCATCCAATTTTTTTATATAAATATCATAGTCATCATCCTAGAGAATCATCAACAGATATAATTAATTATTTGTCACAATAATAGCTTTGCACTCCAATAGGACCACATATATCAATATGAACCAACTCCAAAATATCATCAAAACAATAGGTATTTCTCTTGAAATTAGATTTTTTCATTTTCCCCATATGACATTGTTTGCACATCACTTTATTAGGTTTTCTTAGTCTTGGTAATCGTCTTACTCTTTTCATCTTAATAATGTTTACCAAATCATCAAAGTTCACATTACATAGTCTTTTATGCCATAACCAAATATCTTCAAATTGTGCAAATAAATATGTATCTTTAGATAGGTCTAGGTAGAAAAAGTTATGTCTTATTTGATCTCCACTTCTAAGTAGTTCACCAATAGCATCATAAATGTTTGCCTTCTTATTTTAGAAATCAGCTTGGTAGCCTAAACTATTCAACTATGTTGCACTCAACAAGTTATATTTCAATCCATCAACCCAATATACATTGCCACATATGATCTTGTCATTCAATATAATTGATCCCTTACCTTTCACATATCATGGTGCATCATTCCAAACTTAACACTACTTCCATTATAATGTTCTATCTTTTCAAATTTACTTGTACCACTAGTCATATGATGTGAGAAACCACTATCAATTATCCACCTGTCATTCTTATTCACATGTGAGATTAAAGAAGTTTTCCCATCTTCATTAGATTCAACTTTCATTGCAACATAAACAAATTCTTCATTATTTTCATTAGAATCACTATCATAACCATTTTCTTCAACAATGTAACAAGATTTCTTATGTTTTCCTTTGTAGTCTCTTTTACCTCATCTATCTCTTTTGTCTCTCGTTCGTCAATATTTTTTTTTCTTTCATTTCTTCCTTCTCATCTCTATCAAGACATCTTACAACAATATGACCAACTTTTTTACATGTAAAATAGATTATAGGAAGTTTACCTTTGTATTTTCCTTTTCCCCTTTATAGACTTCTTGCCAACAATGTTTCTAACTCATCAAGGTCATCATCTGATTCACTATCACTATCCACATGCTTACTCATCTTCTTTCTTTTAGATCCATCAAGGGTTAGTTGAGACTTCAAAGAACACTCAACAAAAGAAGGTTTATAGTTATTAAAATCTAATAATTCAAATGCAATGAGTCTACCAATTAGACTATACAAGTCCATATCATTACTAGGTGTACATCTTTGTTCTTGAATTGTAGATACTCTAATTTCATACATAGGGAGCAAAGTCCTCAATATCTTTCTTATCATAGTCTCATTAGATATGTCTTCTCTAGCTCCTCTAATATAAATAACAACCTTCTTGATTTGGCCATAATAATATGCAACAGTCTCTCCTTCTTTCATTCTCATGTCATCAAACTTCCCTCTCAAACTTTCTACATTATCCCTTAACTCATTTTTGTCTCCTCCATGGATTTGTTCTAATTTATCCCACATTTCCTTTGAGTTATTACAATCCTTGACATCATCAAATTTTTTATAACTTAGAGAAGATGCTAGATCTATCATAACAATACGATGCAAATATAAACAATATCAAAAAATAATAGATCACATAGAAAATAACACAAGACACCAAGATTGAATGCGGTTCACCCAATCCCTAGGCTATGCATATTATTATGATCCAATGATTACAACTTGATTAAAATCTATAATCCCTTATAGATCAATAACACGATAAGAACTAATTTTTGCATCACAATAATCAAACTCCACAATAGACAATAATCTCCCTATTGGAGACTAATCTTGTAGCAATACCACTACCACATGGGGCTCCCATTGGATCAAACCACCCTGGACTTTGTTGTTCTTTTATTCCTATTTAGTCTAGAAGACCAATTGAAATTGAAGAGGAATTTAGCTTCTCCCTTGTCATTACCTTGGTAAACATATCTGTTGGATTGTCATCTATATGTATCTTGTCCAACTTTAACTATCCATCATCCAAAATTGACCAAATGAAATGGTATCACAACTGTATGTGTTTGGTCTTTGAATGCAGAGCTAAATTCTTTGCAAGATGAATGACACTCTAACTATCTGTAAACAAATAATTATCCTTTTGAGGGTGCCCCAATTCTTCCAAGAAGAACTGAAGCCGTATCATCTCCTTCACTTCCTCTGTAGTGGCTAAAGCATTAACTTTTTGTAACCTAGAAACCTAGCTCAAGGCTGCCCCACTAATAGGAAAGACATAACCTGTAGTACTCCACCTGGTATCAATATCCCCTATCAAATTTGAGTCAACATAGCCCTATAAATTATTAGTAGAGCCACCAAAGTGTAAACACTTATTGGATGTTCCTCTAAAATATCTGAGAATCCATTTGACTGAATTCCAATACTCAATTCCTAGATGACTCATATACCTGCTAATGACTCCCACTACATGTACAATATCTGGCCTTGTACATACCATAACATACATCAAGCTTCCTATAGCTAAAGCATAGGGTACCTTGGACATCTTATTCTCCTCTTCTTGTATCCTGGGACACATCTCCTTAGTCAACTTTGAATGACCAGGTAAAGGTGTGTTGACAAATTTAGCATTCTCCATAAAGAAATGTTGCAACGCCTTCTCAACATGATCATCCTAAGATAGCGTTAATTTCTTGTTCTTCCTATCTTTGCAAATCTTCATACCAAGGATTTGTTTTGCTACCCCCAAATCCTTCATAGCAAATGCATGTGCTAACTAGTGCTTTAGCCCCTTAATCTTATCCATGTTAGACCTAGCTACAATCATAACATCAACATATAAACATAAAATAATGTTGTTGTCATCATCCAACCTCTTAAAATAAACACAATGATCTGAATGACACCTATTGTATCCATGCTCATGCATAAAACTGTCAAATTTCAGATACCATTGCCAAGGTGCTTGCTTCAAGCCATATAAAATTTTCTTCAATTTGCACACTAAGTTCTCCTTACCTTTGACCTCAAATCCCTATGGCTAAGCCATATATATCTCTTCATCCAAATAATTATGAAGGAAGGTTGTTTTAACATCAAGTTTCTCTAAATGCAAATCTTTAGTAGTCACAATACTTAAAACAATGTAGATAGAAGTCATCTTAACAACAGGAGAAAATATCTCATCAAAATCAATTCCTTTTTTCTATGAAAATCCTCTTACAACTAACCTGGCTTTAAATATTTAATTACCTCCATCCTCTTCTTTTAACTTGTAAACCCACTTATTTTGTAAAGCCCTTTTACCTATAGGAAACTTGCATAAATTTCATGTCTTATTTTTTAGCAAAGAGTCCATTTTATCTTTCATTGCAGACTCCCACTAAATCTTAGTATCCACCTGCATAGCTTCATCATAACATTCAGGTTCACCAACATCTATTAGTAAAATAGAATACAAAGAGGGAGAAAATAATTTTGGAGGTCTAATTTTTCTTGTTGACCATCTAATATTCACTGGTGTGTATGGTATTTTTTGTTGCGATTGTTGCAAATCATGAGAAATTGCTAGAACATCATCTTTTGGAGTATCATCTATCACTACATAATCATCTTCTTTCTTCTTATATTGCTGCAACAGATCTTTGTACAACACTTTCTCATTGAATATGACATCCCTACTTCTTACAATTTTATTATTTTCAAAATCCTAAAGCCTATAACCAAATTCAGTAATGTCATATCCAACAAATATAAATTTCTTTGACTTAGCTTCCAGCTTGGTTCTATTTTTAGAATCTATATGAGAAAATGCTTCACAAGCAAAGGTTTTGAGAAAAGAATAGCTCACCTTCTTACTAGTCCATGCTTCCTCTAGAATACCACAACCCAAAGGAGTAGAGGGATGTCTATTAATCAAATATATAGTAGTATTGACAGCCTCCACTCACATGTGTAAGGGAAACCCAACATGCAACCTCATGCTCCTTGCATGCTCCATTATAGTCCTGTTCATGTGTTTAACCACTCCATTTTCCTGTGGAGTTCTTGGAACAATTTTTTGTCTGTGAATACCATTAGTGGAGCAATAATATTCAAATTCATGAGTACAATACTCACTACCATTATCAGATCTAAGACATTTTTAATTGCTTACCAAACTCATTTTCAACCAAGCATTTCCATTTCTTGAAAGTTTGAAATACATTAGCTTTTTGTCTAAGAAAATAAATCCATACTTTTCTAGTTGCATCATCAATGAATGTAACATAATAATGACAGCCACCAAGGGAAGATACCTAAGCTAGTCCCCATACATCGGTATGCACAAGCTCTAATTTCTTCTTTTTATTTTCCTTCCCAGTCTACACAAAACTCACTCTCTTGTGTTTTCCATACACACAACTTTCACAAAAATCCATATTAACACATTTCAGACCTAGTAAAGCTTTCCCTGAATGAAGTATTTTCATACCTTTCTCACTCATGTGCCCAAGTCTATTGTGCCACAACATTGTATCAAAATTTATAGTAGCTATTTTTCTCCCTACTCAACTCTAGCAACTATTCCTGAAGAATATTTTTTCTCTAAAACAATTAAAGTAGAAGGAACAATATGACTTGTACAAAGATATAAGGTGCCTACTTTCACACCTTTTTCTACTATAAGGGAACCTTTTGAAATGTTCTAATTTTTATCTTTAAAAGTAACTACAAAACCCACATCACTGAGTTTCCTTGTTGAAATTAAATTCTTACTCAGCATTGGAAAATATTTTACCTCATGTAATAGCCAATGATTCCCCTTCTGCAACTTAATATTAACTTTTCCCTTTCCAATGATTTGACAAGGTTCATTATCCCCCAAAAAAACAAGTCCAAAATCCCCTTGGACATAATCAATGAAATAACTTCTATGAGGTGTAGCATAAAATGAAGCACCAGAATCTAAAACTCATGAATCGTCAACACTTTCTAAAAATAAAAGCAAAGCATCTGCTTCGAATTTGTTACTTACCACATTTGCCTCCTTGTCTCCATATGGTTTATCTCCTTTCTTTTTCTTTTGAGTCCAACAATCTTTCTTTTTATGCCCTAGTTTCCAACAGTACCAACAGTCATTCATTCCTCTTGATTGAGACCTCCTCCCCTTTGACTTTCCTCTTAATTTCTCACGATTTCTAAAATTACTTCCTCTCTCAGTCATTCTACCTTTGCCTTGTGCATTTGAAACACTTCCTGATGTAGATCCACTTGAGGATTTCCTACGATTTTCCTCACTCAAAATAACATTGATCACATCATCATATTTTAGGGTACTAGATCCAGAAACAAAATTACTCATAGCCATTACCTAGCCATTCCAAATTTCAGGTAAAGAGTAAAAAATCAAGAGAGCGCTAATTTCTTCATCAAAATTGATACCCATAGAAGATAACTAACTAGTAATAGTATCAAACTCATTTAAATGATCTACAATAGATCCACCTTCTATCATTTTCATATTAAATAAATGCTTCGTGAGAAATACCTTGTTTGAAGTAGAGGGCTTTTTATATAGTTTCGCTAGGGTTTGCATCAATTCTTCTATTGTCTTCTCTTTTGTAATATTAAATGCCACTAATGGTGCTAGGCATAATCAAATGCTTCCAAATGCCTTTCTGTCCAAAAGATCCCAGTCGCCATTTGACATAGATCCTTGATTCTTGGTTTTCCCTTCCAACGGCTCCCATAAATCCTTCCAATAAAGATAGTCTTCCATTTGCATCTTCCATAATTGGAAGTTCTACCCATTAAACTTGTTAACCCTTATATTACCCTCGTCTACCATCCCACTCAGCCATAAGACTCCCACTCAACTATGAGACTTTCATGAAGAGGATAACTGAAAAATAACCTTGCTTTGATACCACTTGTTAGGATTAAACCACAGATAGAAATAATAATTACATGCAAATATAAACAAGATCAAAAAATAATAGATCACATAGAAAAGAACACAAGACACCAAGATTTAACGTGGTTCACCCAATCCCTAGGCTATGTCCACCAAACAACAAGTCTGATGTTATTATGATCCCATCTATAATCTCTTACAACTCAATACTACCGCAAGAATGACTTTTTGCATCACAAAAATGAAACAATCCCTAACCCTAAGCCCTTTTATACAAGTATGTACAATACTTTCCTGATTAGTCACACAAACTAACTAGGGGGTGGGGGAGGGGAGTGGTTAATTATCCTTAGGTCTAGAAGTACCAATTTTCACTTTTAACAACTTCAAACAACTTACTCAAACTCATAAAACCACTTAACTAATATACAAGTCATCAATAACCTAACTCCCTATTTTGCATATGCTGACTAATAGAAGTAAACAAAAAAAAATAGCATGCATCATGAAAATAAATTTCACACATATATGACACCAAGATTTAATGTGGAAACCCAATTTGGGAAAAAACTACCAACTAACATGCTACCATTGTTCACTCTTCTTAAGTGAGCTTGGTTAAGAGACAATCTTGTTAAAGGTTAAAAAACACATTGTTAGATGTGACCCTATTAAAGGATTTAATCATCCTATTAGGAGTGGCTATGTTAGAGGTCTTTAGATCATTCAATTACAATATTACCTTGATTAAATAATTTTACTGTCACAATGGTTAGAAAGTAACAACTAGGTTTGATCTATTAAGATGCAACTCACTTCACAAATTCATATCTCCATTCAGCTCATTTGTTAGCTCATTGACTAGACTTAATCATGTTCTCCATCTCTGATCTACTTGGAAACCCTTCAAGCAATCAAACTTCACCAATATCGTCACTTTTCCTCTACTTCTCTGTTCTTCACTATCCTTCACAAAATTGCAAATCAATAACAAATCAACCAAAAATAAAACATCCCTTATGCCTCTTTAAATAGGTAGCTTTGATCTTTTTCCACTTAAAAATCATAGTAGATCTTAGAGTCTGATCATATTCATTAAATCTATTTATCATTTAGTCCATCTACTCCTTTCTTGAAACTTATAGAAACTTCTCCTTGAATCCTTTAATTTGATCACTTAAAAAACCCAATTCATGCATTAAATACACCAACTCATCAATCTTTATGATTCACATATTTTGACCAATCCAAAAATTCAACTCTGTTAGCCTTAAAACTTGATTCTTTCACAGATTGTAATTTTGTTCACACTCGATCATTGTGTTCTTCTTCTTTGTTAATATTTTTTAGCATAGTCTCTATTGTTTATTGAATTTCTCGGTCTTCACTATAGTCAGTCACTACTACATTTTCTCCTTCATCTTTCCCAGCCATAACTATCACTTGGATGATATTATTTTCTTATCTCTCTCTTAAGTTCCTTAATCTTCTACTTCATTGACCTAGTAAAATGCTCACTCTATTAGGCTTAGTGTTTTAGTCAACTTCTTATCTTCTCTTTTACAAATCAACTTAATTGTCTACTTCACATCATATCATGATTAAACAAAACATTTTCTTGTCAAAGACTAACTGATCACTTTGTCATTGAAATTCCAACATACTTGCTCCTCTTTACTCAACAACTTCAATAATTCATCTAGTTATATCTATTTTCAAATCCTCTTCATCAATCAACTGATATGGCACACTATACTATTAGAAAATATCTCACCACTAAGGTTTGACATCAATGACACCATAGTAGTTGTTCCAATTATAGTTTCCAGCAATTATAATTCATTTTACTTCCTATTTGATGAGATCTTTAAAAAAAAAACTTTGGTAGCATGTTCTTAACTGACACCTCATTTGATTATTGGTTTTTTTTGGGAAGTGTACGATTCTTATTTATAGTCATTAAGTAATATTTATGATAATTCTTGTAAAATGTGTGGACTTATGTTCGAGATTGTGCATTCTTATATTCTTATTTCCTTGACCATTGATACTATCTTGGGCTATGTCCTATTTAGTTTAACACATTTCTTTAGTTATTGAGAAGTTGAATCTTCTAGGATGGCCTTTGTGTCATGGTGATTATTTATGTAGTATCTATGATGTATCAAGTATAAGGGACATAATAAGAAGATCTAGTGGTTAAGATCTTATGGGTATTGTGATCACATATTAGATTTGTATCTTTTGTGAGGCTACAATTGGGTAGGCTTGTTTCTCGACATGTTGTAAGAAAATTATCATTGATTTTCATATAATCGATTTAGTTATGCCATTTATTTCCTCCATTGTGTTATATATTCCCTATGTTTTCTCTTTTTTCTTGGATAAACATCTCCTTTGGGGATTATCCATTCATAAGTTGTGTGAAAAAATTAGGTCTAAAAAATTGCTTTTCTATTGCATTTGTAGGTGCATTCAAATCCTTCTCCATCCCTTTTTACATTTTATTTCTTAATTGGATTTAAGAAGATCTATTATTGTTGAGTCTTTGACATATCAATATCATTATTTCCTCAACTTTCTTAATTTAAGGAAACAAAGGAATATAAACCCTACAAAGCATAAATCTTTCAATAGCACCCTTATCATTAGGTAGAGTTGATCTAATTATCTTTGAGGTGGTTTAATATTACAATATTCCATATGAATTGGAAAAAAATATCTAGTTTACATGACCCCCTTTTCCTTTTGTACATTTTGGTGAACCTAGTTCATGACATTTTCTCTTTTAATTTTAGTGTTAGATTCCCTTTATGTCCTTATAGATTCACCTTGTACATTTTGGTGAACCCAACCAATAAAAAATTCTCTTTTAATTTGGTTGTTCTATTCTCTTTATTTACTTATTCATTCACCTATTGTACATTTTCATGTACCTAACTCTTATTAAATAATTTTTAATTGGTGTCTAGATATACTTTGTATGCATTGCATTAATCAATATTTACCTCATTCATTTTTTCTACACTATATGTATTTAGATTTTCTTTCATGCATTATTTCAATTTTAGATAGATATAATTTAGGTACATTCATTTTAATTTCTCTCATAGATCAATTACATTCTTACATTTATTTTCATATTTGCATCTTTTAAAACAATGAAAAAATAAAATATATTCTATTTCATTTCATGCATTATTTTGCGTATTTGCACTTGTATTATGAGTGAAGTTGTTATCATCATTCACTAGTTTTATTTTAAGTTACTTTCAAGAATTTTAAGCCTTTTTCTTTCATGCATATGATGGCAATTTAGTTCTTCATTTCATTCTCTTCCCTAAAATTGATACCACCCGTGATAATATTTTAGTGCAAAAAGATCTTATTAAAATTTATTAAAAGAGTCTCCCTCGTAAGGATGAGAGCTTAAATGATGATTTTTATCCTTTTCCTAAAATGTATCTCACTAGTGCATGATGACATTTTGGTAAAAGAGAAGGACATTTACCTTAGTTTCATTCACATCCCTTCCCTTTTAGGGATAAATCTTTAGTGATTAATGATTATTCATCTCCTAAAGTGTGATTTATTCATAACGATATTCCTAGCCTTGATAATTATCCTATTTGGGATGAAATTTTGGAAAATGACATTGATTATTCTCTTCCTCATAAAATAAACCTTGATAAAAAAATGATATAATGGATGAGACTCCCTATATAAATGATACATTCCTATATGATGATGATCCTTCTAATATGTACCTCCTATATGAGGATTTTTTGGAGAAAGAGGAGACATCATAATACCTTGATATCACCCTACCCTGATTTGACATCCCTTTAGAGATGAAATATTAACATAAATCCCCAAACCCTATTCTAGATACTATCTTACTTAGAAGGACACCTTATAAGAAGACGATAATATCATTAATAATTTCCTTGATGATCTCTCTTATATTGAAAACCCATAAAAATAAAGATCTTGATCAACCTAATGTTGTCAATTTGTTGTTACAAGCTAGGGTTGTCATTGCACCAAAAGATCGACCTATTACTGCCCAATACAACCACTAGACTTATATAACACAAAAAGTAGTTAAGCCATGTCACAAATATAAAAGGGGAACATTGGTGGTTAGTCTAACAATCCCCCCCCCCAGTGTTACCCAAGGAGATTCAAACCTATGAGTAAGCTCTAATATCACTTGTTACAAGCTAGGTTTGTCATTGCACCAAACAATCGACCTGTTAATGCTCGATACAACCACTAGACTTATAGAAAATAGGAGACAGTTAAGCCATGTCAGGAATCTTGAAGGAGAACATTGGTGGTTAGTACAACATGTGTTGGGCAGTGCAAATCATAAGGTTATTATCCATCTTTGTCAAGATACACCTCAAAATAAAGTTGTCATTATGGTGAAAGTATTAAGATGTAGGAGATATTTTAAGCATTGTGGGATGTTTTTGTGAGATAGATGACATGTTGGATTGATGAAAGATTTTTCCATTGATGTCAAGATATGTTCTATGCTTGTAGATAGACTCAGATTCTCTTTGTTGAAGGATATTAATCCATACAATACATACATTGTTTGATATTTTTATGCATAAAAAGCATGGTTTAGTGTTATAAGGTGAGTTTTGACATTATGTCTAAGGTTTCATATCTTTATGTATTATATTGAGTGAGTTTCAATTTTTTTGGTGACAATTAGTTGTAGATCAATAATAAGGAATTATCCTTGAGGCTTTTGCAATATTTTTGGGTGTAACTTGTTGGAAAAAGTGGACTTAATGTTTATGAGCCTAAATATTCCTAGAAAACTCTATTGTACCAATATGTTTATATTTGTGGATCATTTGGTTCATGTTGCAATGATCACCAATGTGTAACATATGGTATATTATCCTAATAGTCGATAGGATGGTGTAGCATGTTGATTCATTTTGGAAAACATTAATGATGAATCCTAGTATGTGTATTAATTTATGAAATTTGGTTATAATTATTTAAGAAAACATGTATTCCTTAGCATTGGTCTATTTTTTTAATTGTGCAAAGGGGAATTCCTAACTTTCCGACCTAATTTTTTCTTTTGTAATTGGTACAAAGTAATTTTCTCATTTGTAATGTAGTAAAATGATAAGAATGTATGTTATGTATATAGGCCTTGATGTTGGATTATTAGAGTAGAGATGAAGGATTGTCAGATAATTTTAGAAGAAGTATTATTGGAATATATTATTATTCCTAGTGTACTTCAAAGGAATTGTTAATTCAATTGAGTTGTTGTTTAATCAATTTACCCCTTTGGATTTATAGATCCTTGAAGGTGAATTTAGCCTCATCTCTTAGACAATGAGTCTTCTTGAAAATGTATTTAAATTTCATCCTTTAGGAAGTTTTCTTGGGTATTGATCCTTTTGTTCTCATCAACTCCTAACATGCCTATGAACATTTTAATAGGGGTTCAATTCTTTTGACATGGACAATTATACTAAATGCATTGTAATGACTCCTAATAGGATCATGTCATTTAATAGGGATATTTATATATTAGTACAAGATCTAGTGGGTATCATCCCCACTGAGGTTTTTTCCTAAATAAGTTTTACCTCAAGAACAAAAAACCTTGTGTTTATGGTGTTGGATTTCTTATTGTTGTACATTGTTCTGTTGTTCATCGGTGATCAATTTTATATTTATTAATTTTATAGTTATTACTCATAACTGATTCACTCCCCCTAGTTATGAGGTCTATACTTTGGTTGCTAATAATTTGTATCAGATTTTGTGGTCATCTTTGATAATTAAGATTAACAACTTGAGGAGATATAAGATGGATTATAGGAAGGAATGACTCAAGTTTGATAGAGATAAATTTGATAGTTGGAAGAAAAATATGACAACTCATTTGATTTTTATAGGTATTGATTTTCAGATAATCACAAAGAAGAATGTAGCTATAAAATCATAAAATGATTTATCTTCATGAATAGATGAGTAGAAGAGAGACTTTCATGGTAATATAATTACAAGAGAAGCCTTGATTAGTTCCCTACCAGAAGCATAATTGACAGAGGTCAAAGAATTAAGTTCAACAAATGAGATTTGGACCAAGTTAGAGACATTGTATGAAGGTGACAAGTGCACAAAGAAAATTTAGTTTAATCATTGGAAATAAAATATAGATGTTTCTAGAATGTAGGAGGATGAATTGATTAGAGCCTATGTTTAGAGAATTATAGATATTGTTACAAAAATAAGGAATACAAGTGGAACTATAATAGAAGATGAAATGATACAAAATATTCTTAGATCCTTGATGCCATCCTATGATATAAAGGTTGTTTCTAATGAGAAAGTAGTCTCTCTTACTCTAGGTTTCAACATAGAGACACTGATTGGTAAGTTTCAAAAGCTTGTAAATTCTGTATTAAAAGATTCTTTACCTAAGGTTGAATATACTTGAACCCCTATTTGCATATTCTTAAATTTGATAATAGACCAAGACTTAATTCATAGTACTAGCTTATTTAAAAAGATAGAAGTCAATATTATTTTAATAAACTCTAATAATATTCCTATATGGGTATTTGACAATGTTTCTAAACAAACATTGGCTATTATCAATTTTTCTTTCATGGTATGTATTGTCATTCTATCCATATTTATTCATTTCATGCTTTATTCTCTCAAATATAATCTTCTATTAGGATGATCATGGCCACATGTTATGGATGTTGGTCCTTAAACGCTTCATTTCAAAATGAATTTTATTCATAACAACAACATTGATACCCTTTTTGTTGATTATAAGATTTAGGGTTTCCTACAAATTGAATCCAAGTCTCCTTCTATTCCAACACCATTTAAGAAAAAACATATCTTCTTCTCCTAAGAGCCCCATTTTAAATGATGATTGGGGAACATTAGATCTTATACCATCTTTTGCATGTGAATAATTTTTTTAAATTTTAACAAAGGATCTTTTGAATGACCTAATGTGTCATTTATTCAACCTTATTTTCAAAATAATTCAATTCACATTCTCAAACACAGATTAGAATACGTGTAAAATGAAAAATTTATGGAATATTTTTCTTTTAAATCCTCTCCTTTCTAAACTCCTTCTTCAAGGTCTACCTTTAATAAATAATTTTACCTAATATTCTTTGTGCTAAGTTTATTTCTTAACCTAAATGGGAAAATGAGACATAGTCAAAACCTTACAAATATCCATTTTGCATGTATCACCAACAAAAAAAAGTATATCAACTTAAATGAAACAAGAAAGACCAATTCTCTATCCAATTGTGGGAAAATAGAGTATTTTCAAACTCTTCTGAGATAGAGTTCACAACCATCAACTACTAGATGAAAAAATTTAAATATAAATCCTAGTCTAAAATGTATTTAACTTCAACCAAAGAAGACCAATTAGAAAAAGAAAATATTGCATGCAAACTTTGATGATCAAGAGAATATATAAAATTCATTCAATCAAATAGATGTATGAATCCAAGAGGAAAATATTGAACGAAAGTTATTGAAAATCAACTTTCCCAAACTAGGACTAAAATAGAGTTTTTATATTGCTTCAAAATAAGGAAGTACAATTGAGCGGTATTCAAATGTCTATACCTATTGAAAATTATAAATTCAATTGTCTTCAATAGTTTATGATATTCTACATTCTCTTATATCCTATATGTGGTATAGGTAACCCTTATTATTATAGAAAATTCATTGTGATGTGGAGCCTAATTAGACTTAGAGATCAGTTTTCCACCACTTCATTTAATGTGGTTTCCTGACATATTTTACTATGATAGTATGGGTGCAACATCCCCATGCTCTAGGGTCAAGGGGCAAAACTCGTTGTGGGTTCCTAGGGTAGCACCCTAGGCAAGGTCAAGGGGAAGCTCCCCTTGTGGGGTCGTGGGGTCACAAACCCCAGGCACACTCCCTATCATGAAATAGGACGATGTCAAGGGGAAACATCCCAAAAGAGAAAAATGAATTTAATATTATAAAAGGAGCCACTTAGAGTTATATTTTTCTATTGGTCAGCTTATTCTATCCCTAATTTTATAAGTGACAAAATATTGTATAAAGATGCTCAGGGTTAGGGATATTATTATGGATGATGAGATTGTAGCTTCTTGCAACAATATTGAGCTACAAGGGATTACATATTGTTATCAGGTTGTAATCATTGGATAATAAGAATATTGGACTCATTGTTTGCTGGACATAGCTTAGGGATTAGGTTAGCAATGCTAAATCTTCATGTCTTGTGTTCTCTTCTATGTGATATATTTCTAATATTGATTATATTTGCATTTAATTTTTATTTCTGTCTGGCTAATCCTAAAAAAATAAAAGGGGTGCAACATGGATTTAGACTTTTTCATAAACATAATTATTCTGAGCTAGTGCAATTGAATGCAAGATTAATTACAATGGATACTAAAACTATAATAAAATAAACTCTTTAAGACTTGATTTGTCATAATTTGGCTTGGGCTATGTCCTCCTCATTTTTACCCATATCCATTGGTGCCACTTCAAGGATAACCATGTAACTATTTATCGAATGATAAATTTGTATATGATTCAGCCATGTAAATTATGTTATCTTTGGAATGAACACATGGAATTCTAACCATTTCTTCCTAGTAGGTACTCTCACATATGTTTCAAATTTGGTGAATCAATTTTCTAGAATGATCAATTTATCAAAAAATTAATACAATTCATTAATCTAGAAGTTTTTCTCGCCCTTGAATCTGGCCATCACATGCTGGGAAAACACCACAAGCTCAATCATCCAGCACCCCAAGTATTTTATCTTCCCTATGTTGTCTTTGATTCTTGCTATAGACTATTGCTTAGGAGTTTTGAAAGGAAATGACTTATGCACTATTTTATGATGCTCTTATTCAATGTAACCTATGCTTTTGGAGATGGTATCCAACATACCAAAAATGGCCTTGATTTTTGGAGGAGAATCTAGATCTATTTTTGTAACTTCAGACAACCTACTTAATCAATACTTTTAAGGATTCCACTTTCTCTCCAACTCTGCTAGAAATACTTATTTTATTTGAAAAATTACAACATATAACTGACACTCTCAAAACCTAAGTGTACCTCATCACACTTATCTAAGATATGTTTTATCCTAAAAGATAAGATCTCCTCAAGGTTTCTATAGATGCAATCTTTGTTTGAATCTTCATGCTTTGATTTTTAAATTTCTTCCTTCAGGAGTAATGGTGGAAGGGGCTTCATGAACCACAATGATATTTTTTTTTAATAGGATCCTTTAGCTCATTAAGTTCCTTTTCCAATATCCTTTGTTTCACATACATTTTTTTTTTATAATTATCTTATTCATGTAAGTCTCCCTCACTTGTATTCTTTAAATCCTTTCTTTCATATGCTTCAATTGGGCTCTATTAAATATGGCATTGTGCATTAATTCAATGGAAGAAACTAGAGGATTTAGGTTGTCAATTTTTTTTACTAGAGTCATTCCATCTATTCCATAGGAAATATCAATTAATGTAGGTTTATCACCTTTAAAGATCATTGAAGTAGCAAGAGTTTTAGTCTTGGGATTATACCCTGGCCCTTCTACCTTCTTTAGACTTTAAAGTTCAGAGACAAAAGTAACATCTTCTTTCTTTCTAACTTGGTCTAATAAGAATAACTATTTTAGAGTCAAGCTCACCACAATCAATATATCACTATTTTAAAAAATTTCTCTAGCTTCTTCTTTAGTGCAAGATATATCATCTAGATGAAAGCCATCAATCATTTGTTGTACAATGGATGCGTGTTTTGACTCATCAAAGCCCTCCAAATTCTTCTTTTTCCTTTCATCAAAGTTCTTCATTTTGTATCTAATCCAAAAGTCCCTGAGTTCTCGAGACTTTGTGAAATCTTCTTGCTTGATGCAAGTCAAAGATATCTTCTCCTTCATCATCAAAATCATCTAGCTTATTTCCTTCCCTTGTCTAAGCATAATAACCATGCACATTTTGATTGTACACTAGTGGTGGGGACATTTCCCTATCTTTCATGCTTTCTTTTAGACTACTCAATCTATGGGCCAATTCCTTAGAATCACCTCCATCACTAGAGTCTTTGTAAGAAACTAATGGAGAATCACTCCCTCCAGAAAATATCTATGTGGAGTGCTTGAGCAAAAGAATCAAAATAAGATTCATTCAATATCAATTTTCTCTTCTTCTTCTTGTGGTGGTTGAAGTTGTTCAATTTCTTTCCATTTTCTTGTTTAACATGATCTTGCTATAACTTATCAAAGTCCAAAATGAAAATTTTCAATCCTAATTACTTCTATCTCCTCTTTATTGTGAAAGTGGGGTAACCCTTTTCTTAATCTTTCATTCTCTATTTTCAGCTAAACTCCTCATTTCTTTATTTTCTAGACAATTATTGAAACCCTATTATTATTTCTCATGATGTCCCCATCTATGTTGAATTGGTGAACATACCTTGTAAAAAAAGATTTAATATATCCTTTAAGGTCATAAAGTCTAGCAATGTCACACTGAAACTTGAAATTATTCATGATGTACTCCTACAATTTTTTAACATGAAATATCCAACCATAAAACCTTCAAACTTGATAAAATAAGGTGGATCATAGTCCCTTTATTTCTAGGTTTTATAAATTTATTCTCTATCAACAATACCTTCAGATGAATTCTATGAAACCCACTCTCTCAGATACAAATTAGGGAAGTTTGTGAGGTGGTTGGCTGCATTCATATAATCTGATTAAAGCGTAATTTTCCCTGCAAACCCAATTGCCAAGATTATGTTCATATTTTAATGTGGAAATAAATCATTAGGACTCAACATGATCTTAATCTGCTTAGGGATCCTTGTCACTTTTCCTCCTAACAGTCTTATGATCCATATCACAAAGACATTTGAAAATTATATAGTCATAGTCCCTACTATGCATATCCCATGCTCTATACTATAATTGGACAATCAGTTTTTTTTCTTGTTTCAACACATGTGGTTATTTTCATGGAGTCTCTGAATTGCATCACATTTTGGAATATAATTAGATGGAAAAGCAATGAATAGTTCTTAAATATTTTTGAGGTTTTCCAAAGTGCCAATTGTATGTGAAGTGACCTCTTAATCTCACTAGAAAAAGAAAATTCTAAATAAGTATGAGGGTTTTGAATTCTCATTTACATGTACATATACTCTAGTAGAATCTTTGGTTTTGCATCTTCTCCAAATAGCTTGGTCCATGCATAGTAAGTATTCTTAAGAAATCCATAAAGTATAAGACTAGATGAGGACCCATAAGTTCAACTAGCATCAATCTATTATTTTTTCCCCTAGCCATAAAGTGGGAAGTTTCTCTATAGCCAACATATTTTACTTATAATCCACTTTGAATTGTGCTCTTCAATTTGAGTGAGGGCTTGTGTACTTAGGTCAAAAAATGCTTCAATGCAATATTTGATTATCACTAACAAGTGCATCCAATTTTCTCACTATTCTAGTTCAGGTTCATAATGGTCCTCTAGTATGTTCATGAGGTCAATATTGACAAACACATTTGGAACCTCTATATTTGCTAGGTTGAGCTTCCATGGCTTATTCCTAAGTTCCTTTTCATCCATATTAGCATACAAGTACTAGGAAAATGACCTACCAAAGACAAACAATATAATCTCTACATTCTCGTAAGTTATTAGTAAACACTACCAAAGATAGGAATAATAGAATCGAGCTACATCCTCTTAAGTCATCAGAAAACACACCCTTAGTTCTAGTTGTTGAAGAATTGAGAATTATGGCCATAAGCATCTTCAAGATTATTTTTCTATGTTTTCTTCTTTTCTTTCTTACTATCTTTCTTAACATTGACTTATTTCTTGATATGCATTATGAATTCACGAGAAGAAACTTCAAGTAGTGGAACATAATTAACTTAATGAATTTAGGAATTGCAAAGTCCTTGTTCAAGTTGCATTTTCTACCTTCCACACTCCTTGCTAGCTTCAGACACTAGTTCCCCAAAAATAAATTTCACTTCTTTTAAAATTTGACTATATTCGTTTTCATTTAATTTTTGATGAGAAGCCTGGACATGTCACACATGTGTCATATTGATAATGCCTCTCGGATATAATACTCTATTTCATAGTTTCACAAATCACCTTTGCCACTACTTGCGAAATAATGACAAATCACATTCTCACATCCTTCATAGGGGGGAGGACCCAGAATTTGAATGCATTCCAATAGTTATGATAGGAGTTGTTGACTTGATACCTACACTTATTGACTTAACGTCCAATTTTTTTGACAACATTGTACGAATACTTGTGACTATAAAGTTGTTAGTACAATGATGACTACCCAAAATTGAATAAAATGTACCCTTAGCTATAAAAATTAATCAATGATGTGATGTCACATCAACTATGCAAGTATGGGTACCCTTTATGCATGACCATTGGTCTCACTTTTTACTTGGGTTGTTTTGGACAACTTGGCAAAAAGCATGTTGATGTGGCATCATAATGGTTGATGTGGGCTTGAAACCTTAGTTATAAGTAGATGACTCACTAAATAAGTTGCTGTGAAAAATTAAGAGTGATTTGAAATTTCCACATAGAATTTTGATAAGTTTGAAGTTAGGGTGTTCAAATACTGGATCCTCTCCCCTAACCGTTGTATGCAATATAGTAAAAAATTGCAACTTCATAATGCCTTCCTTTCGTCTATGTGAGATAGTGAAATTTTACAATTTTGCAAGCATCTATTTCTCCTTATAGTGAAAATTCACGATTTCTTCACTTTCAAAGTAAATTTGGCAAATTTTACCATGTATCTTTGTAAGAAATTTTAAGGGTCCATCAAGTCATACACTCAAGATTAGGTAGCTTAGTAAAATATAGAAACATGCACTTAAGCCTCTTTTCCTTTTGCTAGTGAGTTGTATGAGGAATAGTTGTTTGAGTTGACACTTTAGTGACCTATATTTGTACAATCACAAAAAAAAGGTACTTGATGAAAGAAATTCTAGTACCTATCAACACCCTTTACATCTACTCCAATAAATGTCATTTATGATGAAGAAGACCTATTTCATCAAAAATAATTGAAATACTTTTCAAAATATATGAACCTAGGGGAAAAGCACTTGTTAGAACTCATGTTCCAACTAATATTCATGTGATTTCACTAACAAAAAGCATGCTAGAAGATCATCTAGTGGACCAGTAGTCACCCATTTTTCTAGGATTGTTTCTAGTAATTAAATTGATTGTGCAACTTTATTGGTACCAATATTGCATGATTATTCAAGTATTTGTGCATAAGTGTTGATCAATTGCACATTTTTTTGAAGTGAACAAGTAATGGGGTGATAGGAATACATCTCAAATGACACTTTGAGACTACCATTTTTTGACTTGTGCGTGCATTATAGGTCCCACAACGTTTGTCTTTACTACAAAAAAGCTAAAATAATAGCTATGAGTAGTTAAGTCATATACAAAGATAACAACACCAAAAAATGTCAAAATATGATGTACCATTTAGGAGCTTCAAGTGTACAAAGTTACATATAATGACAATTAGTGTTCTTTCCCTAAAATACTCTTGTATTAAACATGAAAACATAAATTAATCTATCGAATTATAAGAAATGTCCTAGATAACTAGAAAATGTGTGTTAACTTGCGTACATGCTTGAAGTTGATTTTCTATATCTGAACTTTAACTAATGGGGCTAGCTTACGAGATGGTGGTGTCATCCTAGAGGAGACTAGTCTCATCGTAAGAAAGATTTCAAGATTATTAAAAACAAATAAATATAGATGTTAACTATATAACTTTTATTTTAGATAAGATTAATTTAGATAAAGCTACTTATTACTCTCATTTGATTCTTTGAGGCAATTTATAAGATTGGATCAAAAGATATAAGTTTATAATAAAGCTAAAATTACAATTATGATGTTAGATTCCAATCTATACTTTTCAAATCAAATTATTTGACCATGTTTAAAAATCAAGCTATTTGACCCATATTTTAAAAATCAAACTATTTGGCCCATGTTTTATAAATAAGAACATTGAAAAGTTAAAACACTTAAATGAAAAATCCACAAAGTTTGGAAGAATAATGGGAGGGAGTCAAAAAGTTTGGAATGTTGAGACTAAAGCAAGAACGCACATAGTTGTTTATAAAGAACACACTAACAATCTCGAAAGAAGGATTTCATTGTGGACCAATAACCAGACATCTCTCGTGAATTTGTACGACAAAGGCATAAGATTTGTGGACTGTAGAATTATTTGTACGGAGTTGTCCCATGATATATTCATCAAATCACCAACATTGACAGCCATGCGCCTCACAAACTATTTTTTAATTTCTCCTTTTTCGTTTAAATCATATAACCCGAGATCCTCCACTCCCTATCTAATTATTAGATCTTTTTTTACTCAATTGTAAGGTACCTAAAGGTCAATTGTAATATCAAATTATTATCAAATTTGATATGTAGAATATTGGTAAAATATCTTAATAAATCAGGTTTATGGAATATAGTTGATTTTTTTATAAAACAATATATCTTATTAAATTTGCTTATCAATAAAAAATAAGTTTTCTATAATAAACATGGATGACCATGTCTTGGAGTATTGCTCACTGCTTATTGGTCTTATATTTTTTTTATAATTTGGGTTTGGTTACATATAGATTTAAAGTTGTGATTGGTTGGTTCTTTTATTGTGAATGTATACAATATTATGTTATGTAGAATATTTATTCAAAATAATAATAATATTTATATTTTTCTAAGGTAGTTCTTATGTCAAGTGGTCATTTTGTTTCAATTTTATTTCATTATATCTTTTAACTTGCTATGAAAGAAGTTGACTTCACCAAAAGCTCTAAAAATCCTCCACACCCTCAATGATATCTACTAAACTATGTGATGTGAAGAGCAAGGTTGCCATCTCCATAATGACATGCATGAGAAATGACATGGAAAAAACTCCCTCTTAGCCAAGAAACTCAAATAATATCCACGAGACAATTAGTGAGGAAGGGGAAGAAGTTGTGAAATAGAACAATAAAATAATAATAAATAATAACTTTTAAAATTAAATAAATCAGTTTATTTTATATTTATAATGTGAAAATTATTAACATATCTATTTATCTATCTATCTACACACACACACACACTTGTCTATATATATATATATATGTACACACATATATATACATATATATATATATATATGTATGTATGTATGTATATATATCTATGTATACATACACATATATATACATACATAATATATATATGTGTATGTATACATAAATATATATACATACATACATACATATATATATATATATATATATATATATATATATACATATATAGATATATAGATATCTATATATGTATGTATATATATGTATGCATACACATATGTATATATATATGTATATATATATATGTATGTAGGTATGTATGTATGTATGTATATATAGATATATATACATACATACATATATCTATATATACCTACATACATACATACATACATATATATATATATATATATATATGTATATATATATATACATACATGTATACATATACATACATGTATACATATATATACATGTATATATATATATACATATATACATATATATACATGTATGTATGTATGTATATATATATATATATAAATACACATACATATATACATATATATATACATGTATATATATGTATATATGTATGTGTATGTATATACATACACATACACATACATATATACATATATATATACATACACGTATATATGTATATATATATATCTATATATATATACACACACACACACACACATATATATATATACATATATATATATATATATATATATATACATATATATATATATATATATACATATATATATACATACACATACATATATATATATATGTATATATATATATATATATATATATATATATACATGTATATATATATGTATATGTATGTATGTATATATATGAGTGTATAGGTATATGTATATATGTGTATATGTGTATATATGTGTGTATATATGTATGTGTATATATGTATATATCTATGTGTGTCTATATATACATAGAAATTCTACTCTAAAATAATTAAATTAATGTATTATTCTATTTGTCATTCAGTTGTGATTGTTGAACACTAATTTCGACCAATACAAAATAATTATTTTTTGGCTATGTAAATATTTACAAAGTTTTATAACTTTTTATGAAATTTTTATATTATAAAATTTATTTTTTCAAGAATTGATTCGCTGATATGATCTAGTGTTATAGGACCCCTTTTTTCGAAGGTTCCTCAAACTTGCTTTTCTTTTGCTATTATTTTTGGGTTAAACATTAGTTTATATTTTTATCTCATACTTATAATTATTGTACTTGCCGTAGGCAATGTACTATTGCATTCACTATGTCTGATTAGTGAATTAGTTTTGAATGTATCAACCAATTATATGCAAGTATTTTTACCTCGTTTCAATTTTTATAAAGTTTTCATATTTTTAATCAATATAATATATTATAAAAAAATATTTATCTCCATTCTAATTCGTTGAATTCATTTTGTCTTATAAGACCCCTTTTCTCGGAGCTCCCACCATATTGTTTTTTTCACGGCATGAATTTTGCAAATAAATATAGATATATACACAGTTATTACATTCACAAACTACTATTAAGAAACTAATAGATAAAAATATATCTTGTGAAGTAAGTTATTGTTCTAATGTATATAAATCTTCTTTAAAACACAATGTAAATTTTTTAAAATGTTTATTTCATAGTTTTTTTTTTAATTTTTAATTTTATATTCATATTTAAAAAAATATAATAGTAAAATTAAAATACAAGCACTCCTAATTTAAAATTTAAAATATTACCGTTAATTTTTATTTTTTTTATTAATTGTTGATGAAAATTAATAATTAGCAAGTTATATATTACATTTTCTTTAATATTTTACTATACATAATGCATGGTAAAAATAATGTTCAACATACAAAGTTAATTTCTATTATATTATTTTATAATACATTTTACAATACTAAAATATTCTATAGTATATAATTAAAAATTAATAATTGTATTATATATCTATCTTTTTAAACCTCAATTTCCTATACATATTCATATTATAATATCGAATATTGTTTCTATTACAATACATTCTAATGGCAAGTACATGCCACTACATGACACTTATTTTTATAATTGTTTGATTTTTATATAAAATTGATGAATGTAAAATAAATATAGAAATTATAAGATTAAAGTTGATCTTTCTACTATCTTCAAATTCATTTTTATTGTTTCATGGAGTTAGATGATAACAATAAATTTACTACTATTAAGATTTTGTGGTAAACTCATCCAAAATTATGTTTATCTTAATAAAATATTTAAACAACTTTGTATCCAATAGCAATCTATTTATTTTTTATCACTAAAATTTACTTTAATATAATTAATTTGTATATATAATTAAATTTCTTCAAACATTTATATAATATTGTAACAAAATCATTTAGTTTATTATTTGAATCTTAACTATAAAAACTTTAACAACAATTACAAGCCACTACGTGGAACTTGTTTGATTTGATTTTAAATTAATTTTATTTTCTATTGTGTCATGTATCATATTGAGTATCCAATTTTTATGGCAAATTTTTATTTTTCAAATATATTTTTAACTTATTATTAAAAAATTCCATCATTTAAAAAAATAAATTTCTCATTTATATTCTACCATGTTATTCAATTTATGATTTCTTTTCCTATATGAATATATACATAAACTTTTATTTAGTGGAGGACTCTCTGAAAATCAAAAGTCACAAATTAATTCAATAAGAACATGTATTGAATTCTTATTATAGAACATAATAAATTCTTATCCGTTAAGCTTATTGCCCTCCTTTGCACCTCTTTATTTGACATTGTCCATATGAAATGTTCTTTCTTTACTCCAAAAGATTTGATTTTAGTCAAATTTTTTAAACAAACCTTTTAAAAGAAAGATCTTAACGGATATCATTGAAATTAGAAAAGTAATTTTGAATGCATCAAATCTTTTTTCTACAAAATTTTAGTTTGGGTTTTAGCCAACACCTACCCAGAGGTTCGACTCTTTGTACTACTTATTTAATTGCTACAAGGGAGATACCCAAATTACTTCATGCTCAAAATTTATGGTCCTTCATTTTTTATCCGGTCCCATTGTTTGTTTGACAAGTGAAAGTTAGAATATCTACATCAATTAAACATTTTCTCATAAAAGCTTTGAACAAGTGGAGACCCAAGATCAAGATTATACATCTTTTGAATATGCTAGCAGCCGACTTCTCTATATGTTGTGGTTCCTTATCGAACTTTTTCTCCTCCTCAATTTATTTTATAGAAGATCCTTTCCCATTTCTCTCTTTTTCTGAACTAATTCATATTAATGCTTAAATTCTTAGTGGATAAGATAACAGTTTCTTGAATCATATTATGAAAAAAAAAAATTCCATCAATTTGTCGTATGCTTACTGGCATCAATATGTTGTGTCATAGAGAACAATGCAGTATAATACAAATTTAAAATTTAGACGAGTAAGAGTAAGACATATGGCATAAGTGAATCTGTCACAAGATATTTACACTATAGGCAAGACAATTTGAATGGCAAGATTAATTTATATGAAATTTCATCTAGAAGGGAATCATAAGATGTTTTACCACTCTACAATTGCTACTTCTTAAATCTCCTTCCATTCTACTAAGAAATCTCTGTATAGTTGTAGAGACTAGGTTTTGTAAGTTTCGTGGCTCCCAAGTTTAATTTTGCTTGGTGGCTTCAAACCCTCCATCAGATTTAGCATGGTGGAGAGTCACAGTGACCAAATTAGAGATATGGTGCTTGGATTGGAAGCCAATGACCACTAGTTCATCTGGGTGCTACATGGCTGCAAGTCTGGGGGCTTAGTTTCTTCTCTACAAATGGAAAGAGGCGAGACAAAGCTTCTAGAATGAAGTTAGATGTTTAGAAGCTAAAACATTTAGAGATTTAATTTCATAATTTTATGTATCAAAAAATTATTTTTACCCTTGCAAAATTGCTAACAGCCAATCAGACAATAGGATTTAATGATTGAAAAATAATTTAAAAATAAAATGATTTTTAGACTTTAGAGATTTACTAAGTTTGATACTAAAAGAAATTAATTGTGACCCTCATTGAAAACATTAGTTCCTTGCCTATAGCATAGGCAAGGAATAATAACAAACAATCAACTAATGAATTATGATTATGAGGAAGAAGATAAGGAAAAAGTGAATGGAAAATCCAAGGAGAAGGAAGGGAAGTAGGAGGATATTGAATTGGAAGGGGGTGACACTAAAATGACTTAAAGTTCAAACAAATCAACAAATAAAAGTTCCACACATATCTTGAATAGCATAAAAATTATGTTAATGTACCTAACACAAGATGTCACACTTGAGGAGGAGGAGGTTAATGCAACCAATGCTCGAGGGACCTACGCTATTTGTCAAACCACAACAAGAGAGTTGAGATGTTGAAGACCAAAGTGCTTGATTCAGAAAAGAAAATAATTTGTGTCTACATGTTTAACCTTGGTGTAATAATGTTGAGGATAAAGGTAATTACAAAGAACTATTTAAGTTATTGAGTAAGGATTTGAGCAATATGCTCCATCGAACTAGATGTCATTAAATATGTTGGTCATGCTTAGTTTACCTTTTTAAACTATTAGTAAGTTATTGGGTTCCCATGAGGGATTTTTGTTATGACTCTTTCTATTTTTATTGGGTTAATCAACTATGGTTCCATAGTTACTACTTTCTTAGTTTATAATTTTGCTAGGTTATTGGACTATGGTTCCAAAGTTAATACTTTCATAGTTTGCAGTTTTCTATTAGTAGTAGCTTACAATTTGTTTTTGATACACTATTTATGATGGCCTTCAAGCCTTTTGGATGGTTATATTCAAAATAATATCACTTATTTTAATTTATATAAAAAACATTTAGTCTCATAAACTATTTAGTCTAGAGATGTTATTGGAAGTATCTTTTTCATCACATTTTAATAATATTTAAAAAATTTAGGCGACATTTATAATTAGTGAGTGGTTGCAAATAAATCAAAATATATGCTTTGGTTATAATTTATTAATGTGATTCATCCAAATAAATAATTTTAAATGTGTCATATAAGTGATGTGCATATAAAAAAATGAAAGCATGAGTAATGGAGAAATTAAAATATAACTTGTAATTGATAATGTGAATGTTATTTTTAATTACACATAAGAGGTATGGAGTGTTTGGAGCTCCAATCAATTATAAGAACATGAATATTGAAACATGTAAAATCAATTTGTTTAAAAGTATAAAAATTTGATGCCCTTGGTGTGGTCATAAAGTCAAATCTATATAGACTATGAAATGCCTATAGGTTGATCTTGAGTGGCTCATAGAAAATCATAGGTGCACACATTATTCCTTTCATACTTACATTTGATATAGAGAGTAATATGATTTTTATCAGCTAAGTTTCTTTGAGGTGCATGAAGATACATGACATTAAAAAATAACCTAATATCATTGTTGGATTACAATGAGTATGTTCTCCTAGGTCAACCTGTTGATAGAGCATATCTTTATTGATAAGTAGGAGATATTTTCCACAAGTCAAATTGTGATATTTCTATCATGATTTAACTATGTATTTTTTGAGTCAAACTTATTGACCCATGTATCATGAGTAGCAATTCACACACAAATCCATCTCTCATGAGAATAAATGGAACACATAGAACTCATTTTATCTAGATGATGCTCATAGAGGTGAAGCACTAGGACTTCTTGGAAGGTAACCCATCCTAGTACTACTCCATCTCAAGTGCACTTAACTATGAAGTTTCCTCCATGGTTAAACCCACTCTTTTTGGAACCTCATTTATACGAAGAGTGGGTTTAACAATGAAGGAAACTCTATAGTTAAGCATGTTTGAGATGGAGTAGTACTAGGATGGGTGACCTCCTAGGAAGTCCCAATGCTTCACCTCTATGAGCGTCACCTAGATCCATTGAGTTCTATGTGTTCCATTTATTCCAACGAGAGATGGATTTATGTGTCATGATACATGCATCAAATGAGTTTCTACCATTGTTAAACCCACTCTTCTTGCAAATGGAGTTGCAAAAAAAGTGGGTTTAACCATGGAGGAAACTTCATAGTTAAGTGCACTTGAGATGGAGTAGTACTAGGATGGGTGACCTTTTGAGAAGTCTTGGTACTTCACCTTTGTGAGTGCCACCTAGATCCAATGAGTTCTATGTATTCCATTTATTCTCATGAGAGATGGATTCATGTGTGAATCATGACTCATGATACATGGATCAATGAGTTTGACTCAAAAACTACACAATTAAATCTTGATAGCAATATTACACATCTTTATCATTTTTCCTTAAGGACTCTCTCATACCATCACTCATGGTTTCATGTGAAAATACAACTTTGAGTTGTACTTATTACTGTCAAGGTGTTTTCCTCTCCCTCAACCTTTCAATGTAGTGATTTGTTCCTATAGTTGTTAGTATTTAGCTTGTTCCACCCTACCTATGCAATAATGAGACATAGTTTTCATGTACTAATTGTGTGTGGACATTTTTGTGTGAATGCAACATTTTTCATCATACCTTTCATCTTGTTAGTTGTTATTTTTATGAAAAATGATAAATGTTTCCTTGGTCCTTTGGATAGGAAAACCACATTACATTAGGTGAAGATAGTCAATTATAACTTATATTCTCAGTTGACCAACATTAAAATTAATATATGCTAGTATATTTCTTTTTATTAGGTTTATCCCTTGAGAAATAAGTTTACCTTCCATGGATTGGAAATAAAAGGAGTGACAAGCCTAACTTGTAAAGAAGTGTTGGTATATGAGAATTAACACTTATTGGATATTCATTAATTTATCATTAATTACCTTGAATAGTGTATGGCATCTTATTTCTATGTGGTTGATAAGGCTAATGGGTGGAAACATAGCCAAAAGGCTATCAATTATAGGAATGTCTGGGGTAGGGAGGCATGCATGGTTTATCTAGTTTCCTTAATTTTCTTACATTAGAGTAGTTCAAGTTGTATAAGTGCACCATATAATTTGCACAAATATCATGTATATAAAATCAACATACTTAAACTATGCAAAAAAACATTTAAAATTCATGCATTCATAGTAGTCAACTAGAATTCCCCATAAATTTTTTAAAAATATGCCTATAAAAATCTTCCTTATGCAAAGCTTTAGAAAAGAAAACTATAATTATACAATCTATGTTTGCATGAGACAAACCAAAAATTTGATCCTTCTAGAAATATTGGAAAGTGAATATCTAGTAGTCTTAAGAACATCCCTCAACTAGAATATTACAAGCATACCAACTATAAAAATGATCAAGAAGTGAGAAAAAAGGATACTATAGATTAACCACCACTCAATTGAATACCTCCAATAAAAACAGGTAGTAGATCAATTCAAGGACAATGAGATGTTTTGCAAACTACCTACAAGATGAGAAAGGTGTATGAAATGCCAATCCAAAAACTATAATATTCTTAGCTAGATGAATTATGCATTAAAAATTTACCAAATGCACCTTGGATAATAGTAAAAATTAATATTAAAAATATGGAGAGAGAGAGAGAGAGAGAGAGAGAGAGAGAGAGAGAGAGAGAGAGAGAGAGAGAGAGAGAGAGAGAGAGAGAGAGAGAGAGAGGAGGATGAGGAGGAGGGGGGAATTATTTTGCACACAATAGTATTATATTTTCTTCATACTTTTAATCATTCAATGGATTACATATTTATAGAGTTTTGGTCCATATGTTATAGAACAACTCACTAATTATTAGAGTTGTTTTAACAACTGAAACAGACAAACCTCAACATATAATTATTCTCACATCTATAAATAACTATGTGAGTTGTGTTAATAACTCACATTATGTGAACACTAACAATAATTCCCCACTTACTATGAACATGGTACAAAATGTGATATTGCTACTAAGATTCAATTGTGTAGTTTTTGAGTCAAACTCTGTGAACCTTGTTTCATGAGTAGTGGTTCACAAGAATCCATCTCTCATGAGAATGGATAAAACACTCAACACTCATTAAATCTAGGTGATGCTCATGGAGGTGAAGTACCAAGACTTGTAGGGAGGTCACCCATCCTAGTACTACTCCTATTCAAGCATGCTTAATTATGAAGTTTCCTACATTCTTAAGCTCACTTTTATTGCAACCCCATATGTAATAAAATGGAGAAAACTTTGTGGTTAAGTGCACTTGAGTTGGTGCAGAATTTTGATGGGTAATCTCTTGAGAAGTCTTGGCACTTGATCTCCATGAGCATCATATAGATGTAATGAGTGCTAAGTGTTCCATTCATTTTCATGAGAGATGGTTACTTGTGAACCACTACTCATGTAACATGGGTCAATCAATTTGACTCAAAAACTACATAGTTGAATTATGATAGCAATATCATGATTTGACTTGTGGAAACATATCTCCTACTTATCAATTGATGGTAAAATCTCACAACATTCATCTACAATAAGACCAACTATCTTGGCTCATAATATTGAGTTAAAATGAAATGCACCTCTAATCAAACTTTTATAGTTTTCATACAACTTTTCCACAAACTTGGACATGAACATGAACTTATGTAGTTGTTAATCTCGTATGCATTTTGGATTACCACTATCCATTTTAGGATCCATGCACTACATTACACTAGTTTTTTTGTTCATTGCAATTATTTACACTAGATGGTTATGTAGGGAAAATAAACCACATATAGAAATTATTGATGATTGTTATTATGTGGAGCCTAATTAGACTCAAAGGTTAATTATTTCCCCACTCTATTTGGTATGGTTTCCCCCAGATTTTACCACAGGAGTTTGTGGGTAGCATTCCCATGCTCTAGGGGTCAAGGGGAAACATCCCTTGTAGGATCATAGGATAGTGCCCTAGGCAGGGTCAAGGGGAATCATCCCTTGCTAAGTCCTAGGGTTAGTGGCCCCAAGTATGGTCCCTATTGAAATATAGGGTAGGGTCGAGGGGTAGTGCCCCCAACAAAAAAAATGAATTTTCTATTGTAAAAGGTGTCAGGAGTTTTTTAAAATTTTTATTGGTCACTACAACATTTGGGGTCAAATTGCAACAACAATTTGTGATGATGGTGTAATTTGTGGTCATTTTTATGTATTTTTTGTAATTTTCCCTAACATTGTTGCAATATCGATGTTTGTGTTGTAATTGTGACACCCTCACAAGCATAAAATAGAAAAAGAAAACACAACAATCATTTTCTATTTGTTTTGATTTTGGAGAGTTGGTTGTGAAAGTTGTGTAGAGCTCCAAATGAGGGTGGAGAGTTGTGAATGTTGTCTTGGCCCTTGTGATTAGTGTATTTAGTTGTTGTGCCCTCATGATCTCTACATTTAATTGTTGTACCCTTGCTCTATGATTTTATTGTTGTGTCATGCCCTTGCTTTGTGATTTCATTATTGTGTTGTGCCCTTGCTCTGTGATTTCATTGTCATGTCGTGCCCTTGTGATCTACATGACCTTTCTCTATGATTTTTTTCAAGGGCAAAAAGTGGTATATATGTAAATTCTTTTTTATTTTATTTGTAAACATGTATGTGTTTATATTTCCTTCTAAACACGTATCTCTTTATTTATTCAGAGAGATCTTTTTCAAGGTGCTTATTACATATATGATCCAGTTGCATACATATTCTAGTTTCCAAATAATAAAACAATAAAACTCACTCAAACCGTGCTAAGTGACTTACCTCAATATCCTACACAAAAATAATGTAGACCACAAAAAATGGGCTAAGTTCGTAAGAAATTTTACAAAAACATATCATAGAAAATATTTTTAGAAAGAAACAAGCAATAACCAGTTAAATGGGTCTAGTTTCTGATTACTTGGGTTGATAAATATGTATATTTAATGGGGTTATGGCTTCTATAAGGGAATGAGCCTCATGATTATGAATATGTGCATAGTGCATTTCTGCAATTTTTCTCTATGATTTGGTTTTCATGCCCTTGTGATCTTTGTGTTTCGTTACTATGCCCTTGCTCTCCGATTTTGGTATCGTACCCTTGCTCTACAATTTTGTTGCCATGTCATGCCCTTGCTCTACTATTTCATTGTTGTGTTGTACCCTTGTTTCGCTCTTTCACTGCCATGCCCTAGCTCTACAATTTTCTTCAAGGTTATGTAAATGTTGGTTTCTATTCCTTCTAAATAGGTATCTCTTTATATCTCCTTTTGAATATGTATATTTAGAGATATTTTTTAAGGTTTTTATTACACCTTAGCTACACAACATAAAAATTGATCCAGCTGCATACATATTCTAGAATCCAAATAAAAATAAAATAAAACTCACTCAACCTATACTAAGTGACTTACCTCAAGATCCTCCACAAAAATAATGTAGACAAGGAAAAATGGGTAGAGTTTGCAAGAAATTTTAACAAAACATATCATAGAAGATATTTTTTGAAAGAAACTAGCCATAACCATTTAAATGGATCTAGTTGCTAATTAGTTGGGTTGATTAAAAATTCATGTAGAACTATCATTAGATTAGGTACAATAAAATGAACAATCAATTGTTCCTAGCTAGTAGGGTCAAATATAGTTTTCCAAGGTGATAAAATTGCATTTACAAGGAATTGAAGAATAACTTTAGTGAAGAGTTGAGTGTAAGGAGTTGAAGAAGCAAGTTTTGCTTCTGTGTAAATACCATAATCATGAGGCTCATTCCCTTGCAAAAGCCTCTGCCACAATAACATTATCTCTAATCCATGCAAAGTATGTTGAAGTGGTTCCCAACCTTGAAACACTCTTATAAGCATTTGATGCTTGGGATCATCTCAGGGAGACTATGCCAATACTTGAAACATTCTTATAAGCATTTGATATTTGGACTGTAAATTCTCAAGGACACTTACAAGTGATTCTAATGTCATAGTAACTACCACAACACTTTCTTGGATTCTATCTAGTGGCTCCCATAGTATCCTCTATGTTGTGTAGTTTTTTTTTCTATCGTGCAGTCTCTTTCTAAAGCTGCTCCTCCTTTGCTCTCATGCCTTAAATTTTGATTATCAAACTTCTGAATATTTGCCTCTATCTTATCTATAATCAACTTTATAGTGTGTTGTAACTCTGGCATAAGTGTTTGATCATCAATAGCTTTCATTTTAACATTCAAGTTTTTAATATTGGTCAACACCCTCACTTGTTGACCTCTCATGTCAAGCACTTTTTGTACTGTTTCAACACCATGTTCTGACTTCTGAACTAATAGTTCTTTAGATGCATTTTCTTGTAAAACATTACTTTTGTTGAACAATTGTAAACTCTTAGAATTTGTATTGTTATTTTCATGTATGTATGTGTATATATATATATATATATATATATATATATGTATGTATGTATGTATGTATGTATGTATGTATGTATGTATGTATGTATGTATGTATGTATGTATGTATGTATATAGAGAGATCTTATGGATTGTGGATTATGGATTATAAACAAAAAAGAAAAGGAAACACAACATTAATCATTCCCCATTTGTTTTGATTGATTGTGGAGAGTTGCGCATGAAAGAGGTTGGAAAGCTCCGATCATAGGTGGAGAGCTCTGAATGTTGGTGGAGATCAATGGAGATCTAGCATTTTTTTGTCATTCCCTTAAGATCATTGTGCCCTTGCTTTGTGATTTTCTTCAAGGGGAGAAGATGTACCTATGTAAATGTTCTTTTCTTTTCCTTCTAAACATGTATCTCTTGTTCATATATAATAGCTTTGGTCAGATTCAAAGATGATTGATCATGATGATTGTATGAATATGTGCATGTATGTATGTAAATCAATTCACTATGTGAATTGCTTTACATGCATACATACATGTCATGCCTGACCACTACTTCGGGTTTTTCTGCAAATTAGGACCTTGCTGTTATAAGATTTCCTTCAGATGTTATGTTTGTATTTTTGAAGAATTTGGTTATTTTACTTTCCTTTGAAACTCAAGACTTATGCTGAACGTATTTTCTGTTTTGAATTATGTTGTTAACAGAAATGGTGACTTAGGATTTTAAGATTTGAAACTGGCATATTTATGTTTGCATGTTGATTGGGTAACAATTATGTTTATTATGTTTCGAACTCATGGTAAACTACATTCTATTTTATAGTGTATGTTAACTTGACATTTCAAAATCATTTGAATAGTAATATGTTGTTTTCATTTAGAACTTATCATTGTATTTTTGTATGTGTGACTGAGTAGGGATAGAATTATTTCATGGGTTTTGTTTTCAGTTTAGCATATAGGCATATGCTGTACAGGGAATTAAATACCTTATATTTCATATAACCTTGAGATGGTTTTCATTACATAATTTGTATTCATTTTGTTTTAAAAGGGTTTGAGAAAATCACAGTTTGCATTGCAAGTATTTATACTTGTTTAGAAAGTGTCTAAATATCCTAGGTTGTGATTGGCATAAACATTTCTATTTTTAAAAGGGTTTAATTACCTCTTAAGCTTTAGGTAATCCTAAATGGGCATCGATTTTCATGGAGGAAATCATGCTTATTGTGTTGAAAGCCAATTAATGGCGGTGGACTTGGTACTGCCGAATACATGGCACTGTGATTCATGTGGTGTATTGAATGCTTGTTATGAGGATTTATGGCACAAGGTTTAGTCGGCCATTTCGTGTTGTGAGTTGGGTTATTTGTAGATTATGGGCCCAATACTGGGCCACATTGCTCTATTTGGTTTACATCTATGTTCTTGTTGCTGAGGTATCAGCATTATTAAGGGTGTTGGTTGGAAGGGAAACTTGCTTATGTGGTTAAGCTCGATGGTGATTCTCATCAAAGATTGCTTACCAGCTTTGAATTAGCTTTTGGGGCTTCGGCATTGAGTTGGATTGCAGAGCACTTTTCCATCTTCAGTACTTACGTAGGGGCAATTTCTTACCCTACTCCCTTTCCCTCTATTTGCAATTGTAATGAAATTTCAATTAGCATGTTGTAAATGGTTATGAGTTTTATATTTTGTGTATTGACACTCAAGGATGGATATGTGCAGAGCATGGCACTGTGTGCAATGCCTAGCCCTGCATATACCCATCTTTGAATGTGGATTTAGGGAGAAATTAAATCGGGTGTTGTTGTATGCATATATTTGTTTGGGCTTTTGCTTAACCATACATTCTTTCTCAAAGTTAAACCTTGTTGGCACCTCATGCTTGCGATAGTTAGTTGTATGTGATTATGTTTTATTTGGGTATTTGGTTTTGACAAGGCCAAGCTCTATGGAACCCATATCTTAGAATACTTAGATATGATTGGTTTCGCCATAGACATGAGCTTGCATTAGGTTGCAGACTCGTGACTGATTATGGCACAGTCACTCTGTTGTTATGAAATAAATGATTAAATGAGGGTTATGTCATTGTTTTAAACGGAAACAGTATGTTGAATCCTATAGCTCAGTTATTTTAATATATATATTAAAATAGTAACTTAGCGAACAATTGTGACATTTAATGGTAATGATATTTTGTCAAATGGTTAATAGGAAGCTCAAATTAAGAAGAAAATCTTCTGCGACAACATAGTTTACCCATTAATTTATTATGGAAATCGAGTCTTATTTAACTGATTATTTTGTGGTGTTGTTCGCAAACTGAATAAGGCATTATTTTATAACAAAGACATCGATAGATGCTGTTGTATCACTAGGGTCATTATGTGAACAACTAGTGAGCATCTTACAGTTTTGGGATTTTACATCTTAATCATTTTTGGTCATTGATATAATGTAAGTTACATTGCTTATCTGTGAGTCATATTTTAAATTGAATTCAAATATTGTATTTTAAATGCTGATTGTAGATATAACTGGGTGGTATCTTATCGTTAAACAGTGGTAAAACTTCAATAGACACTTGGATATTTAGTAACATTGTAGATTATCTTTTGTTAAGCATTGGCTACACTTGGATTCAGTAATATTTGATTTTACTATGAAGTGTCTTAGTAAGCATTTACAGATTGTTTTGAAATAAGATGTTTGAAATAGAATCTTGTTTTATAAAGATGTATTTATGTTCTTAAATGAAATGAAAAGTAATTTTAAGTTATGAGACGAATTATGATATATGTTGGTGATATGTCATTTAAAAGCAAGAATATCATATGTACATTGTATTATTATCTTGGGAAATTTGAAGGATAAGTTTAGTTTGTTATAGTAGTAGAGATAAGTAGTACAGTAGTACGACTGGTAAATATCATTAAATTGATGTAACAGTTTAATTACATTTATGACATCGTAATATTATAGTATTTATTTCTATTGTTAAAATAACCTAAGTTTACTTTCAAGTTTGGTAGTAGAAGATGAGATTTTAAAAGATGAAGAATGTAAAGTCATGTGAAATCTGACTGTTAATCGTTGCATGTGCATTCTTAGAATATCTGTTTGATATGTATTTTAAGGATAGCTGTAATGAACGTATATTGAGGTGGCTGAATATTGATTTATTCTATTCAGTTAATTAATTCAGTCATAATTTTAATGATGAATTGGGTGGGTTAATTAAATATAAAAGATAATTGGCAATACCTATGACTTAAACCAGTAAGGTTAAGTACGAAGAACAAGGCAAGTCTCTATTGCGTCATTTTATGAGTACTATAGAGAATCCCACTATGTGTTGTCTATGGGCTTACCATATATAGATGCAGTATCTTAGCACCATAGTGATGACACCTCAGTATATATATGATTCATTTACTAGCTATTCTTAGTGCGAGTTTAATTTTGCGTTGTTAAGAAGATGGTTACTTCTTGCATATTAATTTTAGAATTGCACTATGTTATGAGGTTCAGATATGTGCATTATGGTTTTATATATGTTTATTCTAACATGCATGTAGGTGGACTACACTTTTTAACTCAGTGTGTACTGAGCCCTTTTTTTGTTGTGTTGCATTTGTATGTGTGTTTCAAGTGTTTCAAGTTGATTAACTAGTAGCAATGGATGACTGTTGAAGTTACTTCTTGATATAGAATTTGATACTTGTAGAGTCCTTATGTTGGACCTAGGCATCTAAGAATGATAATGTACTTCATTATTGTATTAAACTCATTATGTATTTACATCATTATGGTAATTTATTTAGACAATATAATCTTATATTTTGAGGTCTTTGAATTGAGAATGATTCAATCATTGGACTTGTTCTTGTAATATGTTGATTAAATTTTTCTTTTTCTTTCATGAATTATGCTTGTTCTTGGTTTTCTAGTTATTGTTTTTTTTAGAGTAGCATTACATTTGGTATAAGAGCAAAGGTTAGAATAAACAGGACTCTTGGGTTATAGGGTTTTTCTCATCTTCGATGCGTTATAACAATTATTTGTTTTTAGGTTTCTATCATGCCTCTCGTCACTAGAGATCTGGCATTCCTGAGGATAACTTTGTTGGCAGAGGTAGAGGTAGGGGCAGGGGCCGTGGTAGAGTTCCTAGGCACCAGAGAAATGTTGGGGATGATCAGTTTGATCAGAATGCTAGGGTTGGAAACAACTAGGATAATCAGACAGATCAAGCTATGGTACTTCAACGAATACTGGAATGTCTCGATAATAATGAGAATAAAAACCAGATTCTTGGTGGGGGAGTAAATGTGAGGGTACCTCTTGTGTAGGGTATTAACCTTCCTATAGAGGATGATCCAGTGGCAAGAGCTTAGCTCAAGGATCTTTCCAAGGTAAAAGGGCGGTTATTTTATGGTATAGAATAAGGTATAGCAGCAGAGGCTTGGCTACTGAATATTGAGCAATGCTTTATCTTACACCATTACTTGAGTAACGTGAAAGTAAGATGGATGGTTATGCATTTGAGGGGATTTGGTTCCTTGTGGTGGGAATAGGAGTTGGAGAAGCTTGGCATTGATATCTCTTTAGTCACTTGGGAGCTCTTTGTTGAGCGTTTCAAGGAGAGGTTCATGTCTGAATATTGGCGTTAGGCCCGTGTAGAGGAGTTCTTTTAGATTATGCAGTCTAGATCTACAGTGGAAGCTTATAAACATAGGTTCTACGAGCTTAAATTTTTTTTTGGCTGGGCAGAAAATGATAAGGCCATGATACAACATTTTAGCAGAGGGCTTATGCACAAGATCGGGGAGGACGTGAGAACTTTTAGACCTATGTCTATGCAGGAAGCTTCAGAGTGAGCAAAGCTGATTGAGCTGAAGTCTGGCTATCATGGGACATCATACAAGACTAGCATGGATCTACCTGCCCCAAATGTCAGTAAGAATCAAAAGCCTCCTCAGAATAGTTCAAAATCAAGATTTTTAGTTGGGAAATTCAAGAAGAAGAAGTTTGATAAGAACCCCAAGGGTTCAGAATGGCCTAGACCATCTCAACCACCTCAGAGTGTGCAGAGTAATAATCCATCTCCTAGTCTTTCTGGTCAGAACATGAGATTCAGGGAATTTTTTTAGTGTTATCATTATGGTTAGTTAGGTCATTACCAGTCTCAGTGCCCTAACTGGGACAAGCCGAAGGTTGGATCTAAGCTAGCTAGGTCTGAGGTAACAGTTGGTGATTTTGCCAAGAACCACCATGTTTTTGCTACCCTAGATTAGAAGCAAGTCAAACACCAAAACACAGTTATTGAAGCTTAGGGTAATACTCAAGGTATGAAAGTATCTATCTTATTTGACTCTGGAGCTACAGACTCATTTATTTCTTCTACTTTAGTTGCATATAGTGGAATTCCTGTGGTTAAGGAAAGGAATAGATGGCAAGTGGAGTTAGTGTTAGGTTCTAGGGTGAACGCTGATATTATTGTTCCTGACTATAAGATTCAAATGAAACCTTTTACTACTTCAGCGAACCTTAGGGTTATACCTTTAGGATCGTATGACATAGTTTTGGGAATGGATTGGTTAGAACAACATCAAGCTATTATGGATTGCAAGGATAAGACAATTACTTGTATGGATGATGTTGGATCAGCTAGGGTTATTGCTAGAATCAAGAGACCCATTTCTTTGCAGATAATTTTTTCCAAGCAATTGGCAAGGTGTGCTTGAAAAGGCTGCAATTTGTTTGTCATATCGGTAAACAACTTAGAAGATTCCATGGTTAAAGGTTCTTCTCTTGATCATCCAATCTTGCAGAGTTTTTCGGATGTTTTTTTTGAAGAGATTCCTAGAATACCTCTGAGAAGAGAAATTGACTTTTGAATCGATTTAGTGCCAGGAACGAAACCAATTTCCAAGACTCCATACAAAATGATAGCTCAAGAGCTAGTTGAACTTAAATTTTAGTTGGAGGAGCTTTTGGAGAAAGGTTTGATTCATCCTAGTGTATCACCTTGGGGTGCTGTGATAATATTTCTCAAGAAGAAAGACGGTTCCTTGAGACTTTGCATAGACTATAGACAGTTAAACAAGGTCACTGTTAAGAACAGGTATCCTTTGCCTAGAATTGATGACTTGTTTGATCAAATCAAGGGTGCCTGTGTCTTTTCAAAGATTGATTTGAAATCTAGGTATCATCAACTTAGAATCTAGGAAGCTGATATTCATAAGATAGCTTTTTGCACCAGGTATGGGCACTATGAATTCACAGTAGTACCTTTTGGGTTAACAAATGCACCTTCGGTCTTTGTGAGCCTAATGAATGGTGTGCTTAGAACTTTCCTAGATAAGTTCATAGTAGTATTTCTGGATGATATTTTGGTGTATTCTAACACTGCTAAGGAGCATGACCTGCATTTAGAGCAAGTTTTGGAATGCCTTCGTAGGAAAAAACTATATGCCAATCCTTTGAATTGTGAATTCTCCAAATCAAAGATTTGTTACTTAGGTCATATCATTTCAGGGAATGGAATTTCTATAGATCCATCCAAAATTTGGGCTATTGTAGATTGGCCAGCACCTACGAATGTGTTTGAGGTTCAAAGTTTCATGGGCTTAGCAAGCTATTACCACATATTTGTGTCAAACTTTTCCATAATAGCGCATCCTATCATGTCTCTTCAGAGAAAAGGGAAGAAGTTTGTGTGGACAGAGGAGTGCGAGGTAGCATTTCAGAAACTTAAGGAATGTTTGACCAGTGCACCAGTTCTGGCAGTCCTTGATTCAGCTAAGGAGTTTGTGGTTTGCACTGATGCATCTTTGGATGGCATAGGGGTAGTGTTGATTCAAGAAGGATGTGTTATAGCTTATGAGTCCAGGAGGCTAAAGAGTCATGAGGTGAATTACCCTACTCATGATCTCAAACTAGCAGCGATCATGCATGCTTTGACCAAGTGGCGACATTTTCTTTTGGGTCAATGATTTGAGTTACATACTAATCACCGAAGCCTTTAGTATCTTTTCACACAACCTGACCTCAATGCTAGGTAGCAAAGATGGATGGAGTTCCTATGTGAATATAATTTTGAGATTAGTTATGTGCAAGGGAAGGAGAACATTGTTGCTGATGCACTTAGCAGAAGGTGACATGAATTATCTTCTTTGATCCTAACAGTGGATCTTAAGGATAAGATCTTGCAGAACCTTTCCACAGATCATTGGTTTTAGGATGTTAAGGCTATTATTGATAGTGGTAGCATCTTGGAAGGGAATTTTGAGGGATATTCAGTAAATTTTGAAGGTTTACTGCTTTCTAGAGGGAGTGTGTACGTTCCTGAGTTGGGTGATTTCAGAAATCTAGTTTTGTTTGAGGCCCACAAAGCACCATATTTGGCTCATTCGGGTGTCAAGAAGATGCATGCTGACCTTAAGCAGCATTACTATTGGCCTGAAATGAAGAGAGATAGCAGATTTTGTGGCTTGATGCTCAGAATGTCAGCGAGTTAAGGCAGAACATCAGCACCCTGCGGGATTATTCCAACCACATAATATTCCAGAATGGAAATGGGACACCATTTCTATAGATTTTATTATTGGATTGCCTATTATAGCTCATAGGCATGACACTATTATGGTGGTAGTGGACCATTTTTCTAAGGTTGCCCACTTTATTCCAGTTAGATCATCCTATAATGCAATAATGGTTACCAAGATATTTATGGAGCAGGTAGTTAAGTTACATGGTATTCCTAAAAAGATTATTTCTGATAGGGATCTAGTGTTTACTTCTTCTCTATGGAGATCCATGCAGTGAGAGTTAGGTACTCAACTAAATTTTAGTTCAGCTTATCACCTAGAGACAGACAGACAAATTGAACGTGTCAACCAGATTCTGGAAGACATGCTTAGAATGTACGTAATGGATAGACAGAATAAATGGGAGGAGTATCTACACTTGGTTGAATTCTCTTATAATAATGGATATCATAGTTCCATAGGTATGGAACCCTTTCAAGCATTGTATGGTAGACCTTGTAGGATGCCTCTCAGTTGGGATAATTTGGAAGACATGACTCTTTTAGGACCTGATATGTTGCTAGATTTGGAGTAGTAGGTTAAAAGGATCAGAGAGCACCTTATTACTGCTCAAGATAGATAGAAGAAATATGCTGATAAGCATAGAATTAAACGTGAATTCTTGGTGGGTGATAAAGTGTTTCTTTGGGTAAGACCGCGTAAGAGCCCAATTCGATATGGAAAGGGATCCAAGTTAGCACCATGATTCGTGGGTCCGTTTGAGATTCTGGAACGGATTGGACCTATTGCCTATAAACTTGCCTTGTCATCGAGTCTTTCACACATTCATAATGTATTTCATGTTTTAGTTTTGCGTAAGTATATACTTGATATTGCTCATGTACTTGATTGGAAAAATTTGCAGATTATGGATGGACAAGTCATGTTGGAACCAGTGCAGATCATTCAAAGTAGAACTATGAGTTTAAGAGGGAGAGAAATAAGGTAGGTAAAGGTCCTATGGGACCCCAATGATGAAACATTTGCTACCTAGGAGGACATTGAAATGATGAGAGCAGCTCATCCGTTCTTGTTTATTGACTTCCAAGAGAAAGTCGAATCCTAGTGGGGGAGGGTGTCATGCCTGACCACTACTTTGGGTTTTTCTGCAAATTAGGATGTTGCTGTCATAAGATTTCCTTTAGGTGTTATGTTTGTATTTTTGAAGAATTTGGTTATTTTACTTTCCTTTGAAACTCGAGACTTATGTTGAATGTATTTTCTATTTTGAATTATGTTGTTAACAAAAATGGTGACTTAGGATTTTAAGATTTGAAACTGGCATATTTATGTTTGCATGTTGATTGTGTAGCAATTATGTTATTATGTTTCGAACTCATTGTAAACTACATTCTATTTTATAGTGTATGTTAACTTGACATTTCAAAATCATTTGAATGGTAATACGCTGTTTGCATTTAGAACTTATCATTGTATTTTTGTATGTGTGACTGAGTAGGGATAGAATTATTTCATGGGTTTTGTTTTCAGTTTAGCATATAGGCATATGCTGTAAAGGGAATTAAATACCTTATATTTCATATAACCTTGAGATGGTTTTCATTACATAACTTGTATTCATTTTGTTTTAAAAGGGTTTGAGAAAATCGCAGTTTGCATTGCAAATATTTATACTTGTTTAAAAAGGGTCTAAATACCCTAGGTTGTGATTGGCATAAACATTTCTATTTTTAAAAGGGTTTAATTACCTCTTAAGCTTTAGGTAACCCTAAATGGGCATCGATTGTCATGACGGAGGAAATCATGCTTATTGTGTTGAAAGCCAATTCATGGACTTGGTACTGCCGAATACATGGCACTGTGATTCATGTGGTGTATTGAATGCTTGTTATGAGGATTTATGACACAAGGTTTGGTCAGCCATTTCATGTTGTGAGTTGGGTTATTTGCAGATTATGGGCTAGATACTGGGGTGCATTGCTATGTTTGGTTTACATCTGTGTTCTTGTTGCTGAGGTATCGGGATTATTAAGGGTGTTGGTTGGAAGTGAAACTTGCTTATGTGGTTAAGATCGATGGAGATTCTCATCAGAGATTGCTTACCAGTTTTGACTTGGCTTTTGGGGCTTTGGCATCGAGTTGGATTGCAGAGCAGTTTTCCATCTTCAGTACTCACGTAGGGGCAATTTCTTACCCTACTCCCTTTCTCTCTGTTTGCAATTGCAATGAAATTTCAATTAGCATGTTGTAAATGGTTATGAGTTTTATATTTTGTGTATTGACACTCAAGGATGGATATGTGCAGAGCATGGCACTGTGTGCAATGCTTAGCCCTGCATATACCCATCTTTGAATGTGGATTTAGGGAGAAATTAAATCGGGTGTTGTTGTATGCATATATTTGTTTGGGCTTTGGCCTAACCATACATTCTTTCTCCAAGTTAAACCTTGTTGACACCTCATGCTTGCAATAGTTAGTTGTATGTGATTATGTTTTATTTGGGTATTTGGTTTTGATAGGGCCGAGCTCTGTGGAACCCATATCTTAGAATACTTAGATATGAGTGATTTGGCCACAGACATGAGCTTGCATTAGGTTGCAGACTCGTGACTGATTATGGAATAGTCACTCTGTTGTTATGACATAAATGATTAAATGAGGGTTATGTCATTTTTTTAAAAGGAAATAGTATGTTGAATCCTATAGCTCGGTTATTTTAATATATATATATATTAAAACAGTAACTTAGCGAACAGTTGTGACATTTAATGGTAATGACATTTTGTCAAATGGTTAATAGGAAGCTTGAATTAAGAAGAAAATCTTCTGTGACTTCATAGTTTACCCATTAATTTATTATGGAAATCGAGTCTTATTTAACTGATTATTTTGTGGTGTTGTTCGCAAACTGAATAAGGCATTATTTTATAACAAAGACATCAATAGATGTTGTTGTATCACCAAGGTCATTATGTGAATAGCTAGTGAGCATCTTACAGTTTTGGGATTTTACATCTTAATCATTTTTGGTCATTGATATAATGTAAGTTACATTGCATATTTGTGAGTCGTATTTTAAATTGAATTCAGATATTGTATTTTAAATGCTGATTATAGATATAACTGGGTGGTATCTTATCGTTAAACAGTGGTAAAACTTCAATAGACACTTGGATATTTAGTAACATTGTAGATTATCTTTTGTTAAGCATTGGCTACACTTGGATTCAATAATATTTGATTTTACTATGAAGTGTCTTAATAAGCATTTACAGATTGTTTTGAAATAAGATGTTTGAAACAGAATCTTGTTTTATAAAGATGTATTTCTGTTCTTAAATGAAATGGAAAGTCATTTTAAGTTATGAGACAAATTATGATATATGTTGGTGATATGTCATTTAAAAGCAAGAATAGCATATGTACATTGTATTATTATCTTGGCCAATTCAAAGGATAAGCTTAGTTTGTTATAATAGTAGAGATAAGTAGTACAGTACTATGACTAGTAAATATCGTTAAACTAATGTAACAGTTTAATTATATTTATGAGATCGTAATATTATAGTATTTATTTCTATTGTTAAAATAACCTAAGTTTACTTTCAAGTTTGGTAGTAGAAGATGAGATTTTAAAAGATGAAGAATGTAAAGTCATGTGAAATCTGACTGTTAATCGTTGCATGTGCATTCTTAGAATATCTGTTTGATGTGTATTTTAAGGATAGCTATAATGAACGTATATCGAGGTGGCTAAATATCAATTTATCCTATTTAGTTAATTAATTCAATGATAATTTTAAAGATGAATTGGGTGGGTTAGTTACATATAAAAGATAATTGGCTTTACCTATGACTTAAACTAGTAAGGTTAAGTATGGAGAACAAGGCAAGTCTCTATTGCGTCATTTTATGAGTACTATAGAGAATCCCACTATGTGTTGTCTATGGGCTTACCATATATGAATGCAGTATCTTAGCACCATAGTGATGACACCTCAGTATATATATGATTCATTTACTAGCTATTCTTAGTGCGAGTTTAATTTTGCGTTGTTAAGAAGATGGTTACTTCTTGCATATTAATTTTAGAATTGCACTATGTTATGAGGTTCAGATATCTGCATTATGGTTTTATATATGTGTATTCTAACATATATGTAGGTGGACTATGCTTTCTAACTCAGTGTGTACTAAGCCCTTTTTTTGTTGTGTTGCATTTGTTGTGTGTTTCAAGTGTTTCAAGTTGATTAACTAGTAGCAAGGGATGACTGTTGAAGTTACTTCTTGATACAGAATTTGATACTTGTAGAGTCCTTATGTTGGACCTAGGCATCTAAGAATAATAATGTACTTCATTATTGTATTAAACTCATTATGTATTTACATCATTATGGTAATTTATTTAGACGATATAATCTTATATTTTGAGGTCTTTGAATTGAGAATGATTCAATCATTGTACTTGTTCTTGTAATATGTTGATTAAATTTTATTTTTCTTTCGTGCATTATTGTTGTTCTTGGTTTTCTAGTTATTGTTTTGTTTAGAGTAGCATTACAATACAAACTTGCATAGTACTTGTGCTAAATTAAACTAATCATTCATGTCTTGAATTCACAAGCAATTATCCTTAGATTTAGTCAAATTTATTCATACCAAACTAAGTATGCAAAAATTTGTACTTATAGATTATACTATCTCTTGGTGTTTGAGTAAAGATCTCATGCATTATATTGTCTAGGTAATGATTGGATGCATTCACATTAAGTCATAATAGGATTGAGTAGATGATCCATTCATGTTACTTCATACTTGTTTTATTGAACATTTTGTTTAACATAATCAATATTACTAGACTTATAAAGTTACAACTGGTACTCTTGTTTATTTTATTTAATCATATAAATTTAAGACTTTTATTTTTCTTAAAATTAGACTGTATAATTTGTTATCACTAAAACACAATTATAGATCTCTGATAGTTATCTTTTTTAATTTCAAGATCTTCATATTTAACATGAAGAGTTTCCACTACTGGACAGTGGAATAGCCACAATGTGGAGCCACATAGCTCATGGTGGCTTCCACCAAATTATATTTTTGTCCTTCAAAAATATTATAGGTGAATGTTCTTCTAATTTTCCATACATTTAATAATTTGTTGCTTGTCATTTGAGGTAATTTTCTATTATGAGATAAAGACATCCATCATAAGGATGGACATGCCAATTTTGATCATCCCACTTTCCAAGTTGATTCACTTATCAAATTAATGAAATTGCTTGCAACTGGCACCCTAATTTTTTGCAATTTTCTCAATCAACCATTCACACAAATAGATCATCCCATATCGATAAACAACATCCAATCTTTTTTAAGTCCCTATCCTCTAAAGACCCAATACATGGAGCCATTATCATCATAAGTAGACTCACTCTCCTCAAATGAATTCAATTGAAACTATTCATATCAAACTAAGTATGCATAAATCTATATTTATATATTATATTATCTCTTAGTGATTGAGTAAAGATCAAATACAGTTTTCTAAGGTGATAAAATTACATATGTAGATGTATGTATGTAAGTATGTATCTCTACATCTCATCATTGTGCCCTTGTGATCTTTGCATGTGTATGTTTGTATGTATATATATATATATATATATATATATAGACATACACACACACACACACAAATACATATACATAACGAGAAGCTTCTGTAATCACCTACTGGGGGAAATATAAAGAGATACATGTTTAGAAGGAAAAGAAAAGAACATTTACATAGGTGCCTTTTCTTCCTTGAAGAAAATTGTAGAGCAAGCACTACTACATTTGGGCCCAAACACCACATATTACACTACTGTCACAAATTGCTATTGCAATTTGACCCCTAATGTTGTATTATTATAAAGGGAAAAGATTACAAGGGCATGACACAGTAAAAAAATCATAGAGAAAGGGCATGGAGATCAAAAGGGCATGCCAACAAAATATAGAGATCACAAGGGCACGACAAAAAAATCCTAGATCTTAACTAATCTCCACCACGGGCATGATAACGAAATGTAGAGATCATAAGGGCACAACAATGAAATACAATGATCACAAGGGCATGGAAATGAAATCTCCACCAATGTTTAGAGCTCTTCACCCTATTTCACATGCAACTCTCCATATTCAAAACAAATAGGGAATGCTTTATGTTGTATATATATATATATATATATATTTAATATCTAAAATCAACTTCACATTGTCTTGTAACTCTGCCATAGGTGTTTGATCCTTGATAGCTTTCATTTCAGCATTTCAATATTCAATTTTTCAACTTTCCTCTTCATTATATAGTCATTTTCACCCTAAAAACCACTTTGTTACTTCGTTAAAATTAGGACTTGAACAAAGCCAATGATAAAACAAAGCCCATATTCTAGAATCCAAATAATAAAATAATAAAACTCACTCAATCCATGCTAACTGACTTAGCTCAAGATCCTCCACAAAAATAATGTATACCAAGAAAAATAGGCAAGAAATTTTAGAAATCCATATCATAGAAGATATTTTTAGAAAGAAACAAGCCATAACCTAGTTAAATTGGTCTAGTTTCTGATTAATTGGGTTGATTCCAAAGTCCTATAGAACTCTCATCAAATTAGATACAATAAAATGAACAATCAGTTGTTCCTAGCTAGTAGGATCTATTTTCCAAGGTGATAAAATTACATATGAAAATGTATGTATGTATGTATGTATGTATGTATGTATGTATATATATATGTATATGTATGTATGTATGTATGTATGTATGTATGTATACATGTATGTATAGAGAGATCTTGTGGATTATGGAGATCAGTAGAGATCTAGGATTTCATTGTTGTGCCCTTGTGATCTCTATATATGTATCTACGTATGTATCTATATACATATATATACATATGTATATACATATATGTGTATATGTATGTATGTGTATATGTATGTATGTATGCATGCATGTATGTATGTATGTATATAAACAAAGAGATCTTGGCACAATAGAAAAGTAATAAAACTCACTCAACAAGTAGCATGACCATGTGTCTTTTCACAATATTTTAAACATAGCTATATAAGGAGTGAGTTAGGTAGTATATAGGTTAACCTTACATTAACTATAAACTACAACACAAAGGTTTCATGTGGGTATTACACTATTGTAATTATAGAAAATCACCTGATTTACCCGAGTGGGTATATGATGGTGAAGAGTTGTATTAGGTGAGTACAGATCACTAGTGGTTATAGGAATACAACTACATCAAAACAATTAGAAACCAAAACTACATGTTCATTAGACTGTGTAGTTCAAGGGTCTTGATCCCATGGATAAGTGTATGTATACAACCTAGTAGGTAGAGTATGCCTCCAGTATGTAGATGCCTTGAACATAGTTAGGTAGCACTTAACTATTTTAAGAAATTATATGTTAACTCATGAGGGTTATATTTTAAGACATTATATGTACCTAGTGTACCTAGCTTCTGAAAATAGAAGGCTAAACTCTGCATTTCAACATTGAATTGACTAATCTATTTAGACCCATTGATTATTGTCATAAGTTTTTAAACATAACTATATAAGGAGTGAGTTAGGATGTATATATATTAAGCTTACATTAACTATAAACTACAACACAAAGGTTGCACAGGGTATTGCAATATTGTAATTATAGAAAACCACCCAATTTTCCTGAGTGGGTGTATGATGGCAAAGAGCTATATTAGGTGAGTAAAGCTCACCAATGGTTATAAGAATACAACCACATCAAAATAATTAGAAACCAAAACTACATATTCATTAGAGTGAGTATTTCATAGGTCTTGATTGCATGGATACAAGTATGTAGGTAGCCTAGTAGATGGAGTATGTCTCCAGTGTGCAAACACCTTGGACATAGTTAGGTAGTACTTAACCATGTACATACGTACACATGTATGTATGTATGTATGTATGTAACTATTCTCTACTTAATAGTGCCATCCACATGGGGGGAGGGGGTAGTTAAGCTTGCACCTTTTGCAATACTTCATTTCCATTATTTGTTCTCTCTAAATCAAATGTATATAACTTTAGCACTTGTAACTATAATTTTCAAATAGTACAAACCAAAATTGTTTCTTATAATTCTATGGTTCTCTTTGTAGGTTTATAAAATTAATTGCATTTTTGTACATCATTTTCAAGTTTGATATTTCTCTCTTTCTTGACTCATAGTCCAATAATAATTTTTCAAAACACATACTGCCTAGCTGAAGATTGAGCCAAAATTTTTAAGAAGGATTGTGCCAAAAGAGCTAAAAAACATGATTGGTGCACAATAATCATATTTTTATGCTCTTTTTGGTATAGTTGTTCTTACATTTTATAATTTTTGGTTAGAACAAAATTCCAAACTAATTAGGTAGTGATCCAAAATTAAATCACAATTGGTCGAGGTATGTTTAAATACCTTATTTCACATGTTATTGAATGTTTTGTGTTTATATGCTACTATTAATAAATGTTAAATGATGAACTACTATTAGATGTTAGCTTTGGACATTATGAGATTATTTTATGGATGCTTATAATTGTTTTTAACTTCATGTGATAATGAATGAATTCTATATTTTATTTAATGAATGAATGTGAGATCCATCTCTTCTTAGGTACTCTTTCTAGGCTGTTGTACCAATTATTAAGCGCAAAATAGATAAATCATGATTTGAAATGCAAACTTGGGTGCTTAACTTAATGAATGACAGCACCAAGGAAAAGACCTTGTGTGATGAAGGATTATATTATTTTCTACATATTTCACCACATAGCAATGCATTGCAGGTTCACATACATTCTTAAGTAGACATTTGTGAGCACTAGGTGAGTGAAGGCTCCATTCAAAAATACGTAGAAGAAAAAAGGTCATGATGAACATTTTTGATGACATGTTTGCCAAGAGAATACACAAGTTCCTCAAGGTGACTTCACATTTTAAATTTTAATTTTTGGCAACACCACTACTCTTCCTCCATATCCTACACAAATAAAAAGTGTTGCCTCCAACATTGAAACCATACGATGAATGGGAATAGCACATGCCTGATCCATAACCTAGTTAAATTGGTCTAGTTGCTGATTAGTTAGGTTGATTACAAATTCCTATAGAACTATCATTAGATTAGGTACAATAAAATGAACAATGTTTTTTTGCTAGCTAGCATGATCAAATATAGTTTTCCAAGGTGATAAAATTGCATATGCAAATGCATCACTTGAATTCTAGGCATGAAGCACATTCCCCAATTTATAACAAATGTTTGGATATAAAGGCTCTATATGCTGACTGAACAATGGAAGCCAAAGATGTAACCATGCATGTATTAGCACACTCTCCCTACAAGGATCCCAAGTATCTACTTTTACTGTTAATTTGGTCCAGTTGTTGATTATTTGGGTTGATCACAAATTCTTGTAGAACTGTCATCAGATTAGGTACAATAAAATGAATAATCAACTATTCCCAGCTAGCAAATATAGTTTTCCAAGGTTATAAAATTTCATATGCAAATACATCACTTGAATGCCAAGCATGAAGTGCAATCCCCAATTAATAATGAATGGTTGGATATAAAGGATCCATATGTTGGCTCAACAATGGAAGCCAAGGATGTAACCATGCATCTATTAGCATACTCTCCGTATGAGGATCCCAAGAATCTACTACTATTATTAATTTGGGCATCACTATATGATCTAGAATGTAATGAAGTACTAAATCTAGTAGTAACTTCTCTCATGTCTCCAGAAAACATAGCATAGGTTCAGGGTCCTTTGGCTCCTAGGAATTTATAGCAGCTATTCTCACTTCTAGAAGAATAACTTTAGTTAAGAGTTGAGTGTAAGGAGTTGAACAACCAAGTTCTACTTCTGTGTATGTAAATGCCATAATCACGAGGCTCATTCCCTTGTAGAATCCATAACCTAGTTAAATATATGTATATATACAAGCCATAACCTAGTTAAATGGGTCTAGTTATTGATTACCTAAGTTGATTACAAAGTCCTATAGAATTTTCATTAGATTAGGTATAATAAAAGGGACAATCAACATTTATTTTGTGTAGGATCTTGAGCTAAATCATTTAGCACAGGTTGAGTGAGTTTTATTGTTTAATTATTTGGATTCTAGAATATGTATGTAGCTAGATCAATTTTTTTGTTTTGCTTAGATGTAATAAGCACCTTAAAAAAGATCTCTTTGTATACATACGTACATGCATATGTATGTATGTATATATGTATGTATGTATATGCATGTATGTATATATGTATGTATGTATGTATATATGCATGTATGTATGTATGTATGTATGTATGTATGTATCATGTGGAGATCTAGGATTTTGTTGTAGTGCCCTTTTGATCACTTCATTTTGTTGTCGTGCTCTTTTGATCTCTGCATCTCATTTTCATACCCTTTTGATCTTTGCATCTCATTCATTTTATTGCACCTAATATGATGATAGTTCTATAGGAATTTTTTGTTGTGCTGTTGTAATCTCTGCATCCCAAGTATCTACTGCTACTGTTAATTTGGGCATCACTATATGATTTAGAATGTTATGAAGTACTGAAGCTGGTAGCAACTTCTCCCATGACTCCAAAAAAAATAGCATAGGTTCAAGGTCCCTTGGCTCCTATTAATTTTTAGTAGCTATTCTCACTACTTGAAGAATAACTTTAGTGAAGAATTGAGTGTAAGAAGTTGAAGAAACAAATTATACTTTTGTGTAAATACCATAATCACGAGGCTCATTCCCTTGCAGAATCCATAACCCAATTAAATATATGTATATATCAACCGAACTAATCAACAACTAGACCCATTTAACTAGGTTATGGCTTGTTTCTTTCTAAAAATATCTACTATAATATGTTTTTGTAAGATTTCTTATGAACTCCACCCATTTTTCCTAGTCTGCATTATTTTTCTAGAGGATCTTGAGGTAAGTCACTTAGCACCTTAAAAAAAATCTCTCTATATATACATACATACATACATGTATGTGCCCTTGTGATTGTTGCATTTTGTTGTTGTGCCCTTGTGATCTCTGCATCTTGTTGCCATGCCCTTGTCATCTCTGTATATGTATGTTTGTATGTATATATATGTGTATATTTATGTATACATTATATATATATATACACACACACACACATATGTATATGTATATACTATATATATATATACATATGTATATGTATATATATATATATATATACATATATATATATATATATATATATATATATATATATATAGAGAGAGAGAGAGAGAGAGAGAGAGAGATCTTGGCACTTGACAAAAAAACAATGAAACCCACTCAACAGGTAGCATGGCCACATATGATATGACAATGCCTATTGGTAATTAGGTTCCTCTTTTTCTCTCTCATTTTTCATGTGTTTATTTCACTTGAACTATTATTTTGGAGGGGGGAATTTTATAATATTGGATTTATTTTATGCAAGAGATGATGAGGACATTCTTGGATGCACTCGTGTGATGAATTGCTCATGAGCAATGAAGATGGAATTTCCTTGAGAGGAGAAAGAGGTGATGAGGACATTCTAGGAACTTTAAAGATTGATCCTTTCTTTAGGATTTTAGATGTTAACAAGGAATTTAGATGTTGGGGGGGATGAGCTTCCACTTTCACATGGTTGGCCTTGATTAGTAGAGACTATTAAACTATTCTCAAAACCAAGTGAAGCTCAATAATAACCTATGATTGTGTGACAACTAATTGTGTGAATCTCTTGGTTTCAAAAAATGTAGAAGGATGCCATAGTTCAATATGCAATGTCAATTTATATGCACACAACATTAGGTAGAGCTGAAAAACACAATAGGTTTGCATTTTTGTTAGAGGTCTTTAATTAGGTAGTTTAAGTTATAGACCATCATGAACATTGTTCATGATGATGGTCTATAATTTAAAAATCTTAATAGACCTATTAAATAAATGTAATTGTGTTGTGTTTTATTAGTCCCACCTATTGTCCATGCATTTAAATGTAACTACACTTGCATTCTCGATTTAGAGTGGTAGAATATTATTTTGGATGCGATGGAAAAATGATATGCACCAGAAGATGGGAAAATATGTCACTTTTGTAGGTCTGGAGCCTTTTTTTTACTTTAAAGATTGATCCTTTCTTAAATATTTTAGATTTTAATGGGGAATTTAGATGTTGGTGGTGGCAAAAAATGAGCTTCCATCTTCATGTGGTTGGCCCTTCTTAGTAGATGATATTAAACTATTCTTGAAACCAAGTGAAGTTCAATATTGACCTATGATTGTATGACAACTAATTGTGTGAATCTATTGGTTTTAGGCAATGCAAAAGGAGACCATAGTTTAATATGCAATCTCAATTCATATGTATATGACATCAAGTGGAGCTAAAAAATCCCAACAAGTTTGCATTTTTATTAGAGGTTTGCATAGACCTATTAAATAAATGTAGATGTGCTAGGTTTTTTTCAACTCTTTCTATTGTTCATGCATAAAAAATGTAGTTGTACATGCATTCTCAATTTAGATTGGTAGAATCTTATTTTGGATGTGACAAAAAAAGACATGCACAAGAAGATGGGAAAATGATGTCACTTTTGCAGGTTTAGAACCATTTTTGTACTTTAAACATTGATCATTTCTTAAAGATTTTAGATGTTAATAGGGAATTTAGATGTTAGGAGGGGAAGGTGGGACCAAATGAGCTTCCACCTTCATGTGGTTGGCCCTAATTAGTAGAAAATATTAAACTATTCTCGAAACCAAGTGAAACTCAATATTAACCTATGATTGCATCATAATTATTCAATGTTTGTCACCAATTTTTTTTATTAATACACCATGTCATCAAAATTGTGACAGTTGGTTATCAATCCCACAAAATTCCTACCACATGCCCATCCTAATTGCGATAGACAATTCTGATGGCTTGCCATGGGGCCCATAGCATTTATGTTACACAAATGTCGCAATTATGATGGTGTCTTCACCAGATTTCTATTGTAATTGTTTCAGTGAAAATGTATGGTTTGTCAGAATGGTAGCCCAATTTATGACACTTGTAGCCATCGCAATTGTGATGGTAACCCTTGCCATCACAACTTGAGACAACACAAGTTTGACGCTTATTTGATAGGATCCAATTCCAACTGATGTTGGTTGGGTGATGGGTTACCATCATAATTACAACAGTGTGTCATTGCAATTCAGGCCCAAATGTAGTATTGGGCCTTTGTTCTTCTCCACACCTAAAAAAAAGTGAGAGGACTTTTTTTCCCAACCTCTTCCGCTATCATAGCCTTGTCCTATTCGAACCCCCCTTCCTTGTTCTTCATTTTGGAAATATTATATAGTGTCTATTATTTTTCAAATCCCTAGAATGGGTCTTCTTGGCCATAATTTAGACCTCCTCAAAATAGGGTTAATATAACCCTTCTACCTCCTCTATTCCTTTGAATGTATTGTCTATTTAGTTTTTCTCCATCATTTCAAGCCAACTGGTAGGCATCCTCTACACCATTGACAAGATGCATGCTCAACTCATCTTGAATGATTTTAGACCATTCATACATTTATTACCCATCATCTCACAATTTTCTTGATGTTCTATATACATGGGTAACTTGTGGAATTTAATTATGCAATCTTGCACAAAAGAAAAGCTCTTCAAATTTTGGAACCTATGGAAGAGAGTTTGTTAATAATCTATGGGTAAGAATGTATCCCTCAAGCTTTTCTCCATCTTACTCCATGACTTCATCTTTTCCTTTTCTTCTACTTCCCATTCCTTTCGAAGATGCTTTCATCATATCATTTAATGCCCTTTTAATTTTGTGCCTACAAACTTTATCTTCTTTTTCTTTGTCACAAGATTCCATTTTAAAAAAATTCCGTCTCATTCAACCAATCTATCAATTCCTCTAGCTTAAGACTACCTGTATAGTCTGAAACATCAATCCTCATTCCTTCATTTTTCCCTTACAAGGATTTGAGAGTTCTCTCTTCAAATCTCATACCTTCCAATTTCTCTTCTTTTCTTTCTTTATCTTTGGCTTGCCCCTTTGCAAGATTCATTCGCTCCTTGTATACCTTGATTGTCTAATCATTATTTAAGTTATATGACTTACATTTGTAGATTTTGTATCACCTCTCCCAACCATATTTTTTTTGTGATACCAAATGATCCAACACACAAGTAGACCTTCACACTAAGTCATTACTTAAGAATGGAACTTGAAAAAATACATATTTTTCAAACTCGATAAATTTTTCATTCATCAACAATTTCCTCTAAAATTCTCAACCAATCCAAAATCAACTAGAAAATCTCAAAAAATCCACCCCCCCACACCAAAAAAAAAAAAAAAAAACCTTTTTTTTGGGTAGATTTTTACAATTTTTGATTTTTTCCATTTTGGATAATATCTGAAATAAATTGTAGAAAGCTAGAATTTTTCATAAAGATATTCTAGACTAAGATAATAAGAATTTTCAAGTAATATTTTAAATTAGAAACATAATTTTATAGTTATTACAAAACACAAGTTTCTAAAAAAATTGAGAAAAAGGTGTAAACTAATTGTGAAGGTCTAAATGAGTTTTCTAGACAACCATCAATAGAACCAGGTGGGTTGAAAATCCACAACCCTTTTGAGGAAGCCACTTGTAATGTTTTTGAAAAAACTAAATTTGAGTCAAAATTTATGACCATTGAAAGTCCCTGCATCACAATAAATAGTTTGAAAAAAGTATATAATATGTTCATCTTAATATGCCATGTAGAAAGAGATTAAATTATACCATATAAAAAAAGACACCCTTTAATTTTAATATAATTTATTAGATTCAAAATTTATAATTGAATCAATAACAAAGAAATTTCTAACAAATACTAAAACTTTTTTTAACAAATGTACTTTAGAATAAAATTACTATTTTCATTTTCAAAATTTAACCCAATCTCCAAAGTCATCAATAGGACAATTAGTTACTTATTGACAATTTAATAAATATCCAAAGAGGAAATATAAGTTAAAAAAGAAACTTTCATAAATTATTTGTGATGTATGGACTACAAAACTGTGACCTAAAACTAACCCATTCAATTATACATGATTTAAAATATTTACATTTGTGATATATTAAGATGTTTTGATGTATATGGAACAACACAATTCATAGACATTTTTTGAGTGATGGATTTATTTACACTCAAGGAGTGTGCGGGACTATGATACCACAGAAATAACATTTGTTTGACTTTTGTTGCATTAATTTGATTTGATTTTAGATATTAACTATGATTTTTGCATTTAATATGTACATCAATTTTTATGAAAGTAACAATAAAAGGACAAACTCAACAACAAATATCATTTATCCCAATGTTACAAATTATATTCATGTAAAAAGTTCATATTTATAAAATTAATTAGAAACATTATAATATCTACCAATATAAATAGAAATCAATCCTTCTCATTTTACCTATCACACTAAATTCTCAACTAAACAATCCGTTATTTTTAAACTTAATGGACAAATGCATTTCACCTAATAACCCATCACTTTCCATAGGATAGTAAAATGATGTTACAATGAGTCTTAAAAAACTTGTCACCAATTTTGTCGCTACTAGAAATTTAATTTGTTTCAACTTTCATAGAGCTCATTATGATATCATTTTACTATTCTTTTCAAAATGATGAGTTATTGGGTGAAATAAATTTGTTCATAAAGTTTCAAAATGGTGCATTGTCTAATTGGGAATATAGTAGAGTAGTTAAAATGGAAAGGATTGGCATGCCCAGAAAACTAGGGTAAAACACACCCGCAATTTTTTTTTTTAAACAATTAAAACTTAAACCACTATAAGCTTGATATACTTGTGCTCAATTTTAAGCAAAGGTTCTCTACACTTCATCTGAGTTTTATAATCTTCACACGTGAATTAAACATTAATTTAATTTTCATCATAAATGATCTTGAGCTAATTTACAAATTCCACAATCCCTAATTTAAAACTAAATTAGTACAACTACCTAAGAGATAATAATAAATTAAATTTGAATGAAAGAAACCTAAACTAAAGCATACTATGATAATTAACATTTAACGTATCCATTAACTTTTGGTCCTAATTTATTAGAATTAAAACACTTCTAAAGGTAAAACAATATAATTAATATAACTATGATTGGATCATAAAAATAACCAAGCTTTCATACTTACCAATCTTAACATCTTAATTCACAATTATCTCCAACATACTTATACAATCTGGTTAATTAATTTAATGATCACTATCTAAGTTGGTGACTATAATAAATTCAATGAATCTATATTCGAATCTAACTTTATTTGAATTATCATAACTTTAAGATCCTTATTAGAATCGATCAAAAGGCTCACAATAGTATAAAATTAATTAATATAATGTTAGAATTGTTCTAATTGAAATATTCTAATTTACATTAGACATACATCTAAAACTAACTAAACATAATTAGTAATTAGAATGAGCCTTGACAAATTAAATGCTACTGAAATAAATTAAATTAAATTAAATTTAAAGCTAACATAATTTCAGTGCTACACTAACAATATAACAACTAAATTTAACTCAATAAAAATAAATATTATACTAGCTAAACTTCACATTGAAAACAACTTAAACTAACTAAGATCTAGAAATCCATCTACACAACTAACCTAGTTACTAAATAAACTTAATAATCTAATCTACAAATGACATAAACTAACTAACATTAAGCACATATTAACTAATGGTACTAACCTAACTACATAATTTAACAATCTAATATCAATGAAATAATACCTACACTATCCTAGACTGCAACTAATCATCACCCTAAACTAACCCACATTAAAAAAGTCTATAATCACCCCTAGCCATAGGCTTATCCTCCCTCCCATGCCACACATCAAGTGGGCCTGCCCCATAGGTATGGTGTGCTGCCCAATGGGACCTGCTTGCTGACATAGGACTGTCAGCACAGGCCTGCCCTCGTCCCATGCGATAAGTGGAGGTTGGGAGAGTCAACACTAGGAGAGAAGATGTGGGAATATTAAGGGGATTATGTCCCACTTAATAAAGTTAGTTTCCCCCTTGTTTTTTTTTTGTATGGCATGGAACAAAATTATCATTTCCTCCCTAACGTGAGTGGAGGAACATCCGTACCTGTCCATGATGCGTAAGGGATGGGATAGACCAATGCCAACGCATGGTAAGGAAAATATGGGTGGGTGGATTAAGTTTAGGCAGAGATTGGTGTTAATGCTTTTCCTCCATACACCCCATGTTGACATGACCACTGTACTGCGCGTAGGTGGCAAAGGAGGGTGTGAGTGTGTTAGTAAATGCATAAAGTTTTATAGTTGAGAGATGAAATTTAAAAACATTAACATATATATATATATATATATATATATATATATATATATATATATATATATAAATGCTTTATATTCAATCTAATTAAAGTTATATTATTAAATGAAATAACAATGATTTTCAATTTGCAATGCAAGGAAGAATATTTCATGGAATATTCTCTGTGACATGGGGAATTTTAAGGCTTCTCCATACATTTTCCAAAGAGGGTTTTTAGACTTGGAGATGCACAATTTGAAAACCAATTTCTTTTTGCCAAGTGCTGGCATGTTTTCTTGCTAAGTTCATTGTTATGCAAGATGAGTTAAAATATTTCTAGAGGTAATAGAGTTCCTATGAACAAGCACACTAATGCAAAGGGATGCAAAGATTATAATTCTCCTTCTACTATAGTTCATGTTAATTCAATCATCTAAAGGCAAGGTTGTATGTTTATATATAGTCATCATAGCAAGGTATGTGTTCTTTCTTCTTTATTTAAATCCAAAGAAATTCAAAACATCTTAATAAAATTGCTCTTGTTCTTTATGAATCTTATCAAGGAATTATGAACCTAAATTCAGAATTCAAAAAGGTGATGAATAATTCTTATCAAATTCAATTGTATTGCCAATGTAACTTAACAATGAAAGTGCTAGCTTGGTGATCACAATGAAGGATAGATATTACATGTTAATGTTCAAAACATTGAATTGAACTTCAACACATCCATTTTCCCTTCATTATCATAATTGAAACTCAAAATTTCCCAATTCAAGACATTAACTATCATTCTAATTTCTCACATACATATGCCAAAGTTTGGAACCACATGAGAGCATTGCAAGGAGAATTTCATAATCTTTTCTTTCCTCTATTATTCATCCTGGTTCAAGGCTCCATCGGGAAAGAACTAGTAAGAAAAACCGATGTCTTTGCCACTACATCAAATTCAATTAAAACTTACATAATATTACAATTCATTGAGTTTTGTTCAAGGCTTTCACAAGAGAACTTTTATCAAATGTCTTCATGGCATCAAGGAAAAAACATGGAAGAGACAAGAACCAACATAGAGATAAACAACACAACGAGATAAGCAAATTATACATGCATTCCCACCCGGTTGCACAATAGGTCCAACAATGAACCAATATAGGGGAAAGGTGGATTTTCTCAATAGGAGAAGTCAATCACCATACCTTCACTTAGCCCTTTCGAGGCTAAAACTTCAAGAACTTCCATTCTTTCACAAGGCCCTTTCGAGGCTATATCCACAAGGATTTTCATTCTTTTCCACATTCAAGAATTCTCAATAACAACAAGGTATGGGATGACAAGTAGAGGCCCATACACCCTACCCTTTCTCCCTCCTCTTGCCATGAGAGGAGACTCTACACCATTGAGGTCCAACTAAGGCCCTTTCCCCAACATGGCCACTTCTTCCCTATCCAAGGGTGAGTGTTGCCAAAACATCCCCATGAAAACCTCTCAAAAGAAAACAAAACATCAAGAAGGCATATGAATTACATCAAAAGAAACCAAGATAAAATCCCTCCCAATCCACCCTCAACACACAAGAAAGAAATGCATAACTACACAATGTCTCCAACATGATTCAAGCAAGATTCAAAACATGAACACACATAAAGAACCATTCATGGAGTGAAGAACTCCTACCTTCATAAAAGAGTTATGGCAATGGTGGTTTGAGAAGAGCTTCCCTTTCTTCCTTCAATCTTCAAGACTTCCTCCAAAAGTAGAGGATTGGGTGACAAAAACCAAAACTACCCCCAAAATGCCTCTAAGTATGGTCCTTAAGTCAACTAGGCTTCAAGTAACTCAAGATGGAGGTTTGGTTTTACTAACCCAAGTAAAGAACAACCCATTTTCGAAATCAACCTAACATAGGGTTTTTGAGTGACCCTAAGAGTCAACCTAGGAGGCTAAAGGGTTGGAAAGTACCCCCACCCATACCCTTACCCATAGGGGTACTTAAATTTAATGTTTCTAAGCCTTTAAAGACTTATTAGGAACAATTAAAAGTTAGGAGAATAGTAAGATCAAATTACAACCTTTAAAGAATTACAATATAAGGTTAGCACAAAATTAACAAGTTAGCTTTGCTTTTCCGTTGAGTTGTCATGGCTAATTTTCCTGCACACTCATTGCACACATCAGTAGGTCCAAAAACCACATGCATAATGTGAATTCATATTAGAGGAATTATATAAATTAAAGCATCCATTTCTTAATAAATAGTTGTTTATCTAATTCTACTCATATTTCTAACCTTTCGACTTGCATAACTAAATGTGTTCGTGTTGCATACATTTTCTTCATCGTTATACATATTTATAAGCATTAAATGACAAAATCAAATAACTGAAGTAAGCATCACACATCGTAAAATAGCTTAACAATGTTCAATGTATCGAATAATGTTCTAACATAACAAAGCATGAGTATCAAAATAATAATGTATCCTCGGTGGTAGGATGGGTCGGGGCGAGGCCTCACTGTTAACCTCATAGTGGTTTTTGACATTTGAGTGCCAAAAAACTTAAACATATTTCACATTGGATGTTGAGTACATCATGCATGCCGAGTGATCTTCATGTGCCGAGTAAAAATTAGATGCCGAGTGAAGATCAGCTGCCGAGTGAAAATTAGATGCCGAGTGAAGATTAGCTGCCGAGTGAAAATCAGATACTGAGTGTTAACAAGTGCCAAGTAACATAAGGTGCCGAGCTACGTAAGGTTCCAAGTAATACAATTTTGTTAAGGTGCCGAGCTATCCAGGAAATTGTATGTGCCAAGTATTTGCAATACTTCAGGAGCTGAGTAACTTAGTATATCAGCATAAGAGTTTGTAATTGCACAAACTATAAATGCAAACAATTTTTATAGCCGACATAAGGTAAATCTTGAAGGATTTAATGATGAGATCGAATCTTTTAATTTTCTTATGCAATTTGCATGCAACCAATAAGAAAAATGGTAAAGGGATGCAACCAATCAGCAAAAGATAAGTATTGAGCAAAAAATGAAGATTGAATGTGGATCATAGATCCATACCTAATCCTAAATTTCAAATGTCTTTATAAGGAAGACGAAACTTCATTGTAAAATGTAAGAGGTAATAAAATAAAAGGTGTGCGAAGACATACAAGGGTTCGCAAGGAGTTATATTTTTAGAAGTGAGGATTATCAGATCGCAAAAAGGATCCAGATCAGAGAAAGCATAACAAGTGCCTGCAATCAGCAATCAAGGATTGTAATCAGTTAGGTTTATTGTACCTAATACTCTTTAGCAATTGTATTAGAATGAAAATCCTATGGTGATAGGTTAGCTTAACAGTTATTTCGATAAAACCTTTAACTAGGTGATTAAATCCTTTAACAAGGTGACACTTGATGTTAAATGTTTGAAATCCTCTAACCAGGTCACTATTGACATAGTGTAAAGCCTTTAATAGGGTAGGCCTTTAACAGGGCAAACCATCAGAAGTGGTTGAACAATATTGCTATAATTTTTGTGGGTATCATCCCCACCCCAGTTTTACCTTCTTATTCCTAGAGGGTTTCTGGGTTACCAAATTCCTATGTTATGAGTTATTGATGCATGTGCTTTATTTCATGTTTATTTGATGTATTTACATGCATGCAATTTACTTTTAGTTAAAAGTTTTATTGGCTAAAAGTTTGATACTTATGATTCAACCCCCCCCACCCTTCATAAGTACTCTTTCCATATTTGAATATTCCAACAATTGGTATCAGAGAATTGTCTAGGTTCTCTTAAGGAAAGCCTAATAGCTTGGAGGAAAAGATCTAAAGATGGAAGCTTTCAAACTTGGAAAGATCATTGAAAATCAGGTGATAGATGTGCAACTTGCTTTGCATAGCTTGGAGGAATTCCGAAACAAGTTGAGAAACTCATTAAAAAAGAGGAAGGATCTAGCCATAGCTGAAAATGATATACACTACAAGGAGATTGATACCACCAACATATTTTCCAGTGGAGACACTAAAGACTTTGATGCAGCAATAGCAGAACTAATGGAGAAAAATAAAATTCAAGCAGATGAGATAAGATCTCTCAAGATGGAACATGAATCATAGGCCATAATGATATGTGAAATTACTGAACACAAGAAAAGAGCAGTTGAAGACAAAGTGATGTTGGAAAATGACAAAAGAAATCTTGCAAACAGACTTGAAGAAAAATGTACTGAACTGACAAGGATCTCAAACATGCAGATGGATACACTTGCCCAAATGATGAACCTTCATCATGAACTCAATGTAAAGGATATTGAGATCTCTACCTTAAAGATGCAAAATGAACAGATGCAGAATGAATTGAACAGAGAAAAAGAGGTACCAGAGAATCTCAACAAATCAAGTGAAACAATCAAATATTTTGAATAGTTGCTAAAATCACCAAAATCTGCCCAGGATACACCAAGACTAGGATACAATAGCACTGAAGTTGGAGAATCATCAAAGAGTGCTGAACAAAGAAGTGATAAAGGTAAGAATTCAAAACCCACTTGTCATTTCTGCAATAAGAAGGGACATATAGCTAATGTGTGCAGGAGCAGAAGATTTAATCAATCAAACATACCCAAAAGTTTCTGTCACAAGTGCGACATGCAAGGACATATGACACAAAATTGTAGATCCAATGTCACAAGGACTCAAAGATTTGATGGACATTGTTATAATTGCAAAAAATATGGACATAGGGCATTTGAATGCAGATCAAAACCTATGTGGACATCAAATCAACCAGCAAAAACATAAGGGAATGGAAGTCATTATCATTGGGATTACAACACTAGGTACAATTGTCATTATTGTCAAGAATATGGACATATACCACAAAAATACATAAGAACACATTTCAAAGGGAACTACAAAAAATGGTTGAATCAAACTACATGTTTCAGTTGTTTGAAAAGTGGTCATTTCAGCAGAAACTGTCCTACAAGATCAAAGGCACCCAAGACTGAAGATAACAAAGGAAAACAAAAGATTGACATTGAAAGGATAAGAGGGCAAATGAACAAGACTTGGATAAAGAAAGATGAGTGCAACACATCAAGTGGAGGGATCACTTCACCCAATGGGTCAAGTGATCACACTTCATCAAACTAAGCATAAGAAGTACACAGGACTGATATACAAAGCTATATCATACATCAGTCCCAAGACAAAGAAGCTAAGCAAAGTATAAATCTACATAAAATAAGATGTCAAGACAAAAGTAAATGTTGATGCCGAGCTACCTTTTGGATGCCAAGTTAAAATAGATACTGAGCTCCCAACAGCAACCGAGCTAAAAATCGATGCCGAGTTGGAAAACTCCAATGGAAGCTGAGTAAAGTGAAGAATAGTGGAAGCTGAGTTAGGTCAAAATTTCTTTAGAAGCTAAGTTGGAAGTTGAGCATTTAATGCGATGAAATTAGGGTATATTATCGCGATTTTAATCAATTTTTTGCATCGCGATCGAGAAGTAAAGGAGAAGAAAGAGAGCTAAGCAACTTCATAGCAAGAATCCAGTATTTCAAGTAGATTGCAACCTCATTCAACACATTTTGCATCGATCTAAAGGTATTTTTGTTTGTGCCGAGCTACGTAGTTTCATACCCATTTGTTGTATAAACCCTAGTTTACAAAAATGGCATCAAGTTCAAAGAAAGTGGAAGGAAAAGAGTCATTTGAAGTCCAGTTAGTTTCAAATGAAGTTAAGCAACCATATTTCTGCCCTATTCCCGAAGTTTCTTATAAAAATGACCCAGCCGGAGCTCTTTCCCACATTCCCCCAAAAGTTGTAATGGTTCAAGATGTGAGGAAATGTTACAATTGCAAGATAGGAGCCCTATGAGACATAGAAATTAGACAAGCTTATGTTAAACTATGTGTAGATGGAGTACTGAAAGAAGAATTTAAAATCATTGAAAGAAAGGGTTTGACCCAAGTTTTAAATTTTCCTACCGTATTCAAAACTAAATGGGTTAGACTTGTATTAAGACGAATCCATGGAGGAAACTTATGGTTAGAAGGTATGCCCATCAAATTGACAAAGGAAATTATACATAGAGTAACAGGGTACCCAACCCTAGACCGGTACAAGACACTAAGAAGTGAATCAAAGGAGGTCATTGAAAGGAATACTGGTGCACAATGGAATAAACGAGGAATGACAATTCACACTATAAAGGATCCTCTAGTTGAGTTTGTTGTTAGAGTCATTGCTCACAAATTTTATCAATCTAGTAGACTCAACAGTGTACCATGCATTGCAGTAGATGTAGGTTACAAATTGGTGAAGAAGGATCATACTTATGATCTTGCAGAACTGCAATTGCAACAGATAAATGAAAATCTAGCTGCCATAAGAAGAACAAAGGGCACACAATGCAAATTTGGAGCAATCCTAGTTTGCATATTCTTTAGTGTACAGAATGAATTTCCTTCTTTTGGTAAAATAGCATGGAGGAATGACAGAACCATCATTGCACAAATTAACGAATATATTGAGCAAATGAGAGAAAATTTTGATACTTTGATGACAAGCTATTTTGAGGATTTCAAGAAATCCATGAAGCAAAGGTCAAGGATACCATCATCCTTAGTAGAAAAGCATACTAATGATATATGTTTTTAATTTGACATAGATTTTACTTACATTCAAGTAGTAATACCAAGAGTAAGATGGCTAAGGCCATTTGATTACAAAATCAATATTGATGAAGCATCAACAGTAATAACTGCATTATTGGCAGAGAAAGCAGATAAAAATGCACCACATTTTGGCACTTATGATGTGGTAAGATCAAAAATAAATATGGAATTAAAAACTGCTTCCACACTGAAGAAGAAAGATAAATTGATCAAGAAGACAAGAAGAAGTTTGGCAAGGAAATTGAGGTCGAGGCAGAAGAAGAAGAAGATGATAGTGAGGATGAAGATGAGTAGGAACAAGGGCCAATGGAGCTAACTCAAGGTCTTGGAGAAGACAAGGAGGAAGGTGCAGAGGAAGAGGAAGCCAAGGAAGCACCAACTGAAGCCGAGCCAAAGAAGAGAAAGGCAACAGAACAACCTTCAGCCAAGCCCAGAATGAAGAAAGTTGCCGCTCCATCACCTCAAAAGCCAACAGCACGAGCATCAACAAGAGCCTCTACTCAAAAGACTAAAGAAGAAGTTACCAAAAAGAAACAAGTCAAGGAATCATAGAAAGAGACAAGGAAAAGAAGAAGGTATGTGGCTCAACCTAACACCGATGAAGAAGAGCAAATAGCAGAAGAGCAAACAGAAAAGGTAAGCAATTCATGAGTTGATACCTTATGCAAAAAGATTGCAAATGGTGACTTGAATAACTTAAATAAAGTTGATTTTAATAAATTTACAAAAGAGGAACAAAATAAGATAGAAGAAACAGTGTATGGGATGATGGCACAGTTTAAGTACACTCCACTTGAACTAGATGGCCAATTGCAAAAGGACTTGTCAAAAATCATAGAAGATAGATGGCATTTTTGTCTAAAAATGGAGAAGGAGATGAGGGAATCAACCCGAGCTAGTGTATTGCTAGATTTGACTAGAGAAAAAATTAGCAAAGCAGTCAAAAGGCATAATAACAGGTTCACACCCAACTACAGGGCATTCTTTATACTTCAAAACAGAATGGAAGAGATTGTTCAAAGAACAATAAAATCGTGGAAGAATTTGTATAAAAAGATTGAAGATTTTCTTGAGGAAGAATACAAGGAAGAAGCAACCATACCAATAGAAGAGAGGAAAAAGAGAAAAGAAGAAGAAGAAAAGAGAAGAAAAGAAGAGAAGAGAGAAGAAGAAAAGATAGATAGAAAGGAGGAAAAGACACAAAAATAGGATACAATGGCAACAGTTGAACAAGAGGAGCAACCATATCAGAATGTGCAAGACACAAAATTGCCACCCCCTAGCCCTCCACAAGCATCCATCTCACTTGCAGATACAATAAAAATTACTGATGTTCCTAATACTTCTGGTCAGAATATCAATCCACTAACTGCAGAAGATCTGAAAAGAATTCTTGACCAATCAACTCAACAAGCAATATTATGTGCAGATCTAGTATTGGTCAGTATAGATGAATTACAGAAGCTAGTAGAAAATACAGTTAAAGATAAGGTGAATACACAAGAACCACCTTCTATCACAACTACTAGTAGTCAATTTGAAATACCAACGAGTATAATTGATGCTGCAAGACAAAAGAAAAGTGCAGTTGTAGAACGAGGAAAAGAACAAATAGGACAGACTATTACATCTGATCCTACAGTACAAACACAAGGTGCACTTCCAAAAATAACAATAATTGACCATGATAGACAGGAGGAGGAAACAGTAAAAACCCCTAAAGAATAGGAGGCAATACAAACACTAATAAATTTGCCTACCTCGGGGACTCCTTCACACAAGCCATTACAAATTTCAGTACCATCATCCAGCACTACCAGAATTGCAATGGTACTTCATTATGGAGACCCTGAATTAGATGAAGAGATAGTCATACCAAGTTATGACTCAAAATCAATAACCATTGATCAAATCAATGAAGTGCAGGATGCACTAAATAGAAGGAAAAGATAGGAAATACTCACGAAAGAGTATAAAAATAAGCAAACACTTTATGAGATCAAGGACATCTTTATGGATGCCTTCAGTTTGCAATCACCGGATGAGTCAAAGCATATCACAGAGAAATTAATAGATATTGTTGACCAGGTGACAAATGAAGACCTAAAAACCAATGCAAAACTTATGGAATGGTCAAAAAAGAAATTTCAAGGGAAAGTGAACGAGAAAATATCAAGACAAATCACACTTTCACAAGTAGAATTGGCAAAGCTCATTGATAAGGTGAAGAAGGTACTTGAGAATATATTCTCACCGTATAAAAATTTGTGTGATTTTTCATATTTCACACAAGAAACAAGCCAAAAGATACTGAGCTTGGAAAGAAACTTAAACATTTCAAGCATGCAACTACCAAGTGATCCAACTCAAAGTGTGAAGCATTTTGCTCAATCGCTTCACACAAACAAAGAAATAACTATATTAACAGTAGATGAGGCCAATATCAAGGCCAAAGTAATACAATTCCAGTCCTCCATTACCCCACATTTAGAAATACTCCATAAAGAGCAAGTATATGTTGAAAATGTACTCAAGAAAGATCCAAATCTTTCTACATTAGATGGACTTATTCATCTTGCTGCCAAGACTGCCATCCAGTATAAGTCACTAGAAATTGCTTTGAATAATTGGGATGCAGTTCTCATAATGATTATGGAGGTAAATAGCACATTCTTGGCCAAATATGGTCTTAATCCTTAAACATTCTTTGACATAAGTGTCAAAAAGGGGGAGATTAAAAAGGAATTATACAGAAAAAGGGAGGAGATACAGATTAATAAGGGGGAGATACAACATAGATACTAAGGAAGAGCATTGATATACAGATAAGACACAATCAACTCAGGGGGAGTTACAAAATTTACAAAATTTTTGAGGTAAATATTGTAAGATTGTAAGTCACAAATTTTGATCAAAGTTTTCAATATGTACATACCAATCAGATTAGTAAATGTACTTATAAGGTCAGTTAAGTGTTTTTGTCACTCATGTCAAAGGGGGAGATTGTTAACCTCATAATGGTTTTTGACATTTGAGTGCCAACACACTTAAACATATTTCACATTGGATGTGGAGTAAATCATGCATGCCGAGTGATCTTCATGTGCCAAGTAAAAATCAAATGCCAAGTGAAGATCAGCTACCGAGTGAAAATCAAATGCCGAGTGAAGATCAGCTGCTGAGTGAAAATCAGATACCAAGTGTTAACAAGTGCCGAGTAACATAAGGTGCTAAGCTACTTAAGGTGCCGAGTAATACAATTTTGTTAAGGTACCGAGCTATCCAAGAAATAGTATGTGCCGAGTATTTGCAATACTTCAGGAGCTGAGTAACTCAGTATATTAGCATAAGAGTTTGTAATTGCACAAACTATGATGCAAACAGTTTTTACAGTCGACATAAGGTAAATATCAAAGGATTTATGATGAGATCAAATCTTTTAATTTTCCTATGCAATTTGCATGCAGCCAATAAGAAAAATGCTAAAGGGATGCAACCAATGAGTAAAAGATAAGTATTGAGCGGAAAATGAAGATTGAATGTGGATCGTAGATCCATACCTAATCCTAAATTTCAAATGTCTTTATAAGGAAGATGAAACTTCATTGTAAAATGTAAGAGGTAATAAAATAAAAGGTGTGAGAAGACATACAAGGATTCGCAAGGAGTTATATTTTCAGAAGTGAGGATTATCAGATCGCAAAAACGATCCAAATCAGAGAAAGCATAACAAGTGCCTGCAATCAGCAATCAAGGAATGTAATCAGTCAAGTTTATTGTACCTAATACTCTCCAGCAATTGTATTAGAATGAAAATCCTATGGTGATAGGTTAGCTTAACAACTATTTCAATAAAACCTTTAACTAGGTGATTAAATCCTTTAACAAGGTGACACTTCATGTTAAGTGTTTGGAATCCTCTAACCAGGTTACTATTGACACAGTGTAAAGCCTTTAACAGGGCAGGCCTTTAACAGGGTGAACCATCAGAAGTGGTTGAACAATGTTGCTGCAATAATTTTTGTGGGTATCATCCCCACCCTAGTTTTACCTTCTTATTCCTGGAGGGTTTCTGGGTTACCAAATTCCTGTGTTATGAGTTATTGATGCATGTGCTTTATTTCATGTTTATTGGATGTATTTACATGCATGCAATTTACTTTCAATTAAAAGTTTTATTGGCTAAAATTTTGATACTTATGATTCACCCCCCCGCTCTCATAAGTACTCTTTCCATATTTGAATATTCCAACACTCACAAGGATTTATAGCTATTTATAATGGTAGATAGTATTGTATTTCTAATTAGTTTGATATATATTTTAATAATTTTAAATTTAATTTGTATGTTGTGAGAAATGTCCTTTGTTGTTGAGTTTGTCCTTTTAGTGACTTTAACGAGTATTGATATAAACATTAAACACAACAGTTAAGTTTAATATCCAAGATCAAATCAAATCAAATCAAATTACATCAATGTAATAAATGTTTATTAAAATCTATAATGAGATTTGACGTTTAATAGCATGGAAAGAATCTAAAGACTAGAAAATCTTATTAGCAATGATGAAAAATTAGATAAAAAGACTCAAGCTAATTTTCAACTTTTTATACATTTACATGTGACAATCATTTGATATATTTTTCTACATCATTTTATTAAATCTATACTTTATGAATTTATTTTAAAGAATGGTGACCAAAATGTTCGAGATGTCATTAGACATAATCAAAGACTTGAGTAGGCACTAGTTTAACATTCCCTTTTGATTTTTTAGCTTTTTTATAATTTCAAATAGAAGAATTCTAGACATACTTGTATAGTGGCATATAATGGCCATTTAGCAGTATAGATGGAGGGGAAAGAAGTATTCTATTTATAATGGTAGATATTTTAGTATTTCATATTTCAATTAGCTTAATTAGTTTGTTAAATATTAAACCACATTTTCTTGAACTTGAACATGAATATAATTTGTAATGTTGGGAAAAATATCATAAATTTTTGACTTTATTGCAATTTTATGTATTTTATATACATTAATTACAAAAATCAAATATTTATTTATCAAATTCAAATCAAATCATATCATTTTCATCAACATTTAAATAAATATTTTTAGAAATATGTATGGTGATATTTGACATTATAAAGAATAGAAAATATGTAAATATTAGAAAAAACTTATTAATATAAATAAAAATATTTGAGTTAATTTTAGTTTATTAGGTATATTTTGAGATGTCATGAGACATAGTAAGAGACCTAGGTAAAAACCATCTTAGCATTGCTTTTGAATTAGAATAACTAAATTTTCTATTTTATTTTATTGATATGTTGGTTTTTTCTCATAATGTACACTAAATGGCTTGATAGAAAAATTCTAGAGATACTATGTATTCTTGAATCTATATCATTTTCCATTATCCTTCAAGTATAAAGTTACTTTTGTTTGTGTGTGTGTGTGTGTGTGTGTGTGTGTGTTTAACAAACACACATGCAAATACATGAGAATGAACATATGGTGTTTGCATAGAGACACATGTAGGATTTGTTAGTTTAATTGCTATTTCATATCATCACAATGTTTTAGCAATTTATTTCCTACAGGTGATAAAAGGTTAGGGTTCGTTTGGTTCCTAGAAGATGATAAAAATTGACTTTTTCAAAATCCAGATTTGAATTTTTTTGCATTTGTTTCAAAATTGGCAAAATGGAATTAGCATATCGGACTTCCAATTTTGCATCAAAACAAGGTTTTCCAACTTCCTACTAGCAAGTAGGAATTGAATCAAAATTTGGTTATGTTTTTTAAGGAGTGTAAAAAAAATAGATTGGACTACTTTTTGAAATTTGCCTTGAACTCCAAGCTTATACACAAAAATGTGTCTTCACACACATCTTCCAAGTGAAACAAATAGTTTAAGTAAAATCCCAAAAATCGGAATGAAGATTTACAAAACCTTGATTTGGCTAAACCAAGGTTTGTAGAAATCCCAATTTTTAAAAATCCATGAACCAAATAGACCCTTAAAGAATTGGGTTTAAATAGTAATTTATTTTTTCTTAACCATTTATTGTAATTCAATTAGATAGAGGATTTGGTAGAAAGTAGAGATACAATGAAATATCACTATTTACTCTTAATGATAGAGTTCTAATATGGTATCACTTAAAGATAAAAAAAATTAGTTATATTTGTGAATATATTTCAAAGTTGTAGAATGTCATAAAAAATGTGATATAAGTAGTAAGATTGTTGTACTAGTATTTTTTAATTTATTTTTTAATACAAACAAATATTTTATATGTAAACTTTAACAAGTTTGTGGCTCTAAACTTGTGTAAACTTTTAAATGTATTATCATTAGATATATTATTTCTAACTAAAGTGCAATTCTAAATTGATTTGGTATTGACTATGGTATATTCTTGATCATTTTTCTCCTTACTATTTTCTTTTACATGAACTTATACTTTTATAATAAATGATGTATTTACATTCAATTCTACTAGCATATATATGATGGTTGAAAATCGTTATGATGATGCCATTATTTGAAGAATTTCCTGTATAACAATTTAACTATTCATACCACTCTATTTCTAATACTATTCACTTTTTTGTATTAGAAATGTGTCCCCTACATATATTGTTTTATTGCTTAAGAACTCATTTTCTAGGTGCCAAATGCGATCGCTCATATTATTTTTGAGTTCTTAGATTCAATAGAGATGATTAGAAGACATAATAACTGACAAGATCTTAGTAACTTTACATAAGTTTAAATATTACAAATATTATATGCAAATAATAAGTTGGTTTTATTTGAAGGTATATAAAATAGTACATTATATTAGAATGGGGTTTCCATTACACCAAAAGACCTATCTGTCAATGCTCGATATAGTCACTCAACTTATAGTACATAGGAGGTGGTTAAGCCCCTTTTACAAATCCCAACGGGAGCGTTGAACAAATTTCCAAGAATATCCCCCTTAGCCTTACCAGAGGGTTTGAGGATTCAAACCTGTGACCAAGTTCTAATATCACTTGTTAGAATGGGGTTGTCATTACAACAATAGATTGATCTATCAATGCCCGATACAACCACTCAACTTATAGTACACAAGAGGCAGTTAATCCCTTGACATGAATCTCGAGGGGAGTGCTGAACAAATTTCCAACACATTCTAGATCAATCACATAAGGACTTATTTTATTCTTTGTCATTTGAGAAATGTTACAAAAATTTTGAGAGCTACTTCTCAATTAATAATAAATTAAATATGAACTTGTTGTTTCGAGAAAAAAATTTCTACAATAAGCAATTCTTCTATAGTACATAAATTTCAAAGAGTCATGACAATTGTATTTATTTTAAATTTTTTATTGGTAAGAGGTTGAAGCCAAAATTAATTACTATTATGTTTTGTTATTAATTATTGTCATTTATTAAGGTTGTGTACATTTGAACCCAACACCTCCTACATAAGAGGCTCACTTGACATTGTGTTGTAGGCTCTTACCTTGTTTACTTTTCTAAATTTTACATACATTAGTTTATACTATAATTTTTTTGGTCTTCTTGTCAATGGCCATATACAATTGAGTCATCTTATCATCTTCCTTAATATTTTCCTTGAATAATATTTGAATTTCTCATGTACTTATTGATTATATCTATTATATTTTATTATCTTTGAATATGAGAGACATGAGAGAGCCTTGACTTACTTATATAGTGCATCCAAAATTACAAGTCTTTCTCCAATAATACATCTATATTAGTGTGATTTCAAATGAACAATCAATTACATATATCCCTAAACTCCTCATGACTTAGATTTATTTTTGAATTATTAGGCAACCAAAATAAGGGGGTTGGCCCTTACAAAATTTGTCTTACTAGCCAATTGCCTACAGATTACCATTAGAGCATGAAGACAAAAGGAAAGCCCTAACAAAGCTTAACACACCAAAAAATGAACTTGAACAACCTAGGATCCCAATAGGGGTATCCAACCAAAACTTTAAAATTTGACAAAATAGAAGAGTACCATAATCATCATCAGTTCAAAAACATAATTTTTTTTAAAACAAAGGTATCACTGCCTTAAACCTAACTAGGTGAGTGACCTATCCAAGAAACCAAAAACACAAAAAGAAACCAAAGGAGGGGACAAGGCACTATTTAGCCTTCTCATTACCTATCCCCTTGAATAGGACATTAGCTCAATCTGCCACAAGGAATCCAAACAATAATTTGGAGTCCTCTTGGTTCAAACACTTCTCTTGATTATCTTGAAGCAATTGTAGAGTGGTAGCCATTGCATGATTCACTCTGATGGAGAACCTAGATAGAAGGCCAAACCTTTCCTCTGAGAACCATCATTTTCTCTCTGATCCCCTTGACCTCTGTGTTCATAACTATCACCATTTCCTCTAGAGAGAAACATAACTTGCACTTCTCCACCTCCATCCTATTAACCTATAAAATTGGGGAGTCAAAAATCATCTTCTCTTTAGTGTTCACCCAAGTAGAGGAGGAGGTCATCATGGGAGAGGGAACCTTGTCATCTATAGTATACAAGAATTGTTCTAGAGTAAGATCCACCATATTAATCATGAGGGACATGGAAACATGAGTCACCACCCTACTCCCATTATCCTCATCCCTTGAGCCAACACCGAGGAATACAAAATATCAACCTCCATCTCCACATCCTCATCCTTCTCCACTTTGCATCTCATCACCTTTTGCTTCATCCTTTGCTTGGGGGGTCACATCTTTAGAATTTGACTCTTCATCATCTTGCAAGATAGTGGTTATCAACCTCTTAGCCTTCCATTTTGTGAGTCTACTAGACCTTCTCCTACAAAATATAACCTCCTACTTAGAATCAATTAGGTCCACCTCCATCCCTTTCTCATTTTTTCCCCTCTTCCCTATGGACATCAAGGGCCCCTCTTAATCATAGTAGGAGAAATGCTAGGAGAGGGTTGAGGGGTGGGGGCCTTAGGGCCAGTGATTCTTAGAGGAATGTAGGGAGGGCAAGAGTCATGAAAGGAAGTGATATTACCAACCTCCACAATTCTAGAGGGTAATAGGGCCAAATGGAAATGGTAGAGATGAAAAATTTAATCCTAGTGCAAGATAGTGAAGTTAGTGCCCTTCTTATTTTTTCATTTACATCCACAACAATGTCCACTAACTCATGCAAAAAAAAGAAAGGAATAGAAAGACTATAATGGTTCCTAAAATGGTTAAGGAGGGGAAAATATTAATAAAAAAAAACCCCATACCTCCCTTCAAGAGTAAGATATTCCATCAACACTAAATAGACCTTGTTCCATGGCTCTGGAAGCTTTTCCCTTGGAAACCCACCAGGGTGACTAACATGTTCTTCTTCTGAAAGAAATAGTTCAAACGTGCTTCACCCAAGACTTTGGTCACTTTATGCTATTTTCTACCCATCAAAGAAAGGCCCATAGCCAAATTAATGACTTCCTTAGAGACCTAAAAAGTGATGCCATTGACTGTCACTCTCCTGTTGTCCAAAGAATTCACAAACTAGAGTGAATAACTCTAATCATAGCCATTCATCACCTCCATTAAAGGGACTATTGGCCAATTCCCCCCCCCCCCATCCAACCCATCATTGATAATCAATCGAAGATAAATTCAATGGGCTAGATTCTTTGATGTGGGTTAACATGCTTTTCAGATAGGTTAACATCTTGTGTTAACTTGATTTCTTCATGAGCTAAGCTAGTTAAATTCCTTCATGTATCAAGTTGGCTTATTTTTCCTTCATGTGCCGAGTTGTAGGTTAACATGCATTTTCTCTAGGCTTAAAATTTCACTTTAACCAATTTTTCCATTTTAGAGAATGACTTTACTGCTCTTTTTGAAATTGTGAAATCATTGCTTCCTTTCCAATCAAACATTCAAGAAATGTGACAACCAATAGTTTCATGCCATGTGGTGGATCCTTCTTATGCTAGGCTGCTTTTAATTGAAGGATGGTCATATTTTTGCATCATTGTTGAAGCCCCTTGCAAAGATATGATCATCATTGGATCTGGAAGCATCTTGGTATATTATGAGTGCATCTCAGCCATCCGTGGTTATGAAGGAAGATCGTGGATCTATGGTTGGGTTTTATTCATCTATTGAGGAGAATTTTGTAGCATCTAAGCCATTCATATTGAAATGAAGATCTACATCAATAGTTCACACCTTTTGGGGGCAAATCAAATTTATTTCACATAGTTCAACTCTGTATTTTTGTGGTGGGTTAACTTGTGTGTCATCCCATCCCACATTTTTTGATAGCGGTGTAGATTTATTTGTTGTGGTCATGTTATGTTACAAGGACTTTCTTTAATGTTGAAGGACATTCTTCAACCTCATTTTCATGAAATCTATGCATCTTCATGCCTCATTAATGATTATAATGATCAAATCTCATCAAATTTTATTTCTTACAGCTGGATGCATTTTTTTTTTGCCCTTCCTATCACTTCTACAATAGATTGTATTTCATGATCAAATTTAGTTCTGATATTCATTTATTGTTTCTCTTTGCAACTTGACTCAACCTTTGGTTGGGTTTGAACTTCAAGTTAGATTTGAGTTATGTTTGAACTCTTTAAAAGAAATTGTAAATAATTTTTTTGGGTTCTTCTTTGTTTGCATTTTTGCAGCAACATTATGCTATGTAATTCCTTGCCTTCCATTAATGAAATAGTTTTCTTTCTTTACCTCTTCTTTCCATTCATCCATCATGAATGTAACTTTCCTTTTGGTGGGTGTTTATTTCTAGTTTTTTAATAGTTGTATGTTGTGTCCAAATTGTTGATGGCTACTCTATCCGTGAAGATGTCTTTCCTTTTAGCAATTGATTAGTTCTAAATCTGCATGTGAGTTCTTGAAAGCCAACATCTATGTATCTAGACTTTTTTTTTGATTTTTTGTGCATATATGGATAGAGTTGTAACCACTATTCTATCTTGGTGCATCACCCTCCCTCCCTTTCTACATTAACTTTAGTTTCCTTCTCCCTTTTCCTTCAAAGTGGTAGTGTAGATGCATCATGATAGTAAGGAAGCTAACCTTCTCTGGAGAATCAACTTCAGAGTGCCAAGTCCCACACTTGGAGGCTATTTCCATGTTACACAAGGTCACTTGAGGGTCATACATCAAGCAAGGGTGTAGAATTTTGTGTCAATAGTTTTTGGGACACTTGGTGGGACACATATTTTTAGCTACACAAGCCCACTGGAAGCCAATCTAATCTTAGGCATTGAGAATTTAGGTGTTATTCTTAGTGAATTCAGCCTTTACAGGCATTTTATCTAACACCATGGTGATTCTATTCATCTTTTGGTTTCAACACATCAAGTGCTAATTTTTGTAAAGATATTTTGATCTTTTTGTGTTTCTCACACTTCCTATGAAGTCCCTAGTTTAAATGCTTCTTCATGGATCCCCTCTATGAAGATAAAAAAAATTCAATCCTCCATATTATGAGAATAAAGATGAATGTTTGGCCTACCTCCACTCTCTAGAGTTTAATGTGAGGGTGGCCTAACTAGAGGAGGACCTTGACAGATGGTTTGCTACAAATTAAGAGGAGACAAGGCTCAAGCTTGCCTAGTTGCAAGTAGTTGAAGCATAGGAGCCCCCAAGGCATAAATTTTATTACTTCAAGTAGAGTAGTCCTCACCCCATTTTGTAGCAAGTGGAGGCACACACATCACTAGCCATACCATTAGAGCCAACCCCTACTAGCCAAGAGGATAGAACTGTTGTAGTGCATAATAGTGAGGTCAAGGTTGATTTCTTGGACTTGACGCCATCAAGAGAATGCCCCATTCAACATCTAGCTTTGTAGCAATGCAAGTTACCCTTCAATCATGCTCATTTTGAAGCATGAGAGAGAAGATCATAAGGAAGAGCAAGTTTTTCTTGCTTAGAATTGAGGTGTCCTAGTGTTGGAGAGTAGTTTCATTGCTTTCAACATTAGGAAAGAGGTTTTCCATGTAGCCACATGTTTATTATGCTTGTTGATATTTTTAGCTACCCACATGTATGGAAGAAAAAATCAGCTTGTGGGGAAAAGAAACTACTTCAATAAGCTAGTAAATGGCTTTGTTTAATTTTTTTAAGTTGTAAGTATTTGTACATAGTAGAGTAGGAGTTTCCTATTTTCCAAGAAGTGCACACGCAAATTTGCTCCCTTTTCTAGAGTTAAACTGAGCTTTGTAGAGCTCCCCAAAGTATTTTGTTTTTTTCTAGTTGTAGAATTTATGAAGTTGCAAGTAGGATAACATGTCATTCTTGGTGACTCTATGCCTAGGATTGTTTAAGGCTATTGGTCTATGCTTAGTAGGCAAGCATCCCCTCTAAGTCACCAAGAATGTTGACCAATTTTGCCCCCCATTCAGCCCATCATTGATAACCCATTTGAGATATCTTCAATGGGATGGATTCTTTGATGTGGGATAACACACTATTCGAACAGGTTAACATCTCATGTTAACATAGTTTCTTCATGAGCTAAGTTGGCTTGGTTTCTCCATGTGCCAAGCTAGTTTAGTTCCTTCATGTATCGAGTTGGCTTATTTTTCCTTCATGTGTTGAGTTGTGGGTTAACACATGTTTTCTTTAGGCTTAACATTTTGTGTTAACCAATTTTTTCATTTCAAACAATGACTTTGCTGCTCTTTCCAAAATCATGAAATTGTTGTTGCCTCTTCAATCAAACATTCAAAAAATGTACTGACCAATAGTTTAATGTTACATGGTGGATCCTTCTTGTGTTGGGTTGCTTTTAATCAGAAGGTGGTCATATTTTCCCATCATAGCTGTGGTCCCTTGTGAAGATAACATGGCCATTGGATCTAGAAGCATCTTAGATATATTATGAGTGCATCTTGGTCATCTGTGGTTATGAAGGAAGATCTTGGATCAACATTTGGGTTTTATTCATCTGCTAAGGAGATTTTTGTAGAATTTGAGCTGTTCATGTACAAATGAAGATCTACATCAATGGTTTACACCTTTTGGGGACAAATCAAATTTTTTCTATGTGGGTCAACTCTATATTTTTGTGGCAGATTAACTTACGTGTTATTCCATCTTGCATTTTTTGGCAGTGGTGTAGATTTATTTGTTGCAGCTATGACACATTACAAGGACTATTATTTAATGTTGAATGACATTATTTGGCCTTGTTTGCATGACATCTATGCATCTTCATGCCTCATTAATGATTGTAATGATAAAATCTCATGGGATTTGATTTCTTATGGCTGGATACATTTGTTTTTTTTGTCCTTCCTGTCACTTCTACTGCAGATTGTATTTCATGATTAGATTTAGTTCTAATATTAATTTATTGCTACTCTTTGCAACTTGAATCCATGTTTGGTTGGGTTTGAACTTCAAGTTAGATTTGAGTTATGCATGCACTCTTTAAAAGGTAGTTGTAAATACTTTTTTTGAGTTCTCTATCTACATTTTTGCAACAACATTATGCTATGTAATTCCTTGCCTTCCATTAGTGAAATAGTTTTCTTTCTTTACTTATTCTTGCCATTCATCCATTCTACATATATCTTTCCTTTTGGTGGGTGTTTCTTTCTAGTTTTTCAAGGGTTGTATGTTGTGTCCAAACTATTGATGGTTGTTGTATCTATGAAGATATCTTTCCTTTTAGCATTTGATCAGTTCTAAACTTGCATGTAAGTTCTTGAAAATAGAATAGAGCTAGGATTTGTGTATCTAGACTTTTCATTAATGTGTTGTGCATGTATGGAAAAATTTGTAACCACTATTCTATCTTGGTGCATCACCCCCCTTTCCCTTTCTACATTTAGTTTTAGTCTCCTCCCTTTTCCTTCAAAGTTGTACTGTAGATGCATCCTGATAGTAAGGAAGCTGACTTTCTGTGGAGATTCAACCTCAGAGTGCAATTCCTACACTTGGAGGCCATTTCCATGTTACACAAGGTCACTTAGGGGTCATACCTCAAGTAAGGTTATATAATTTTGTTTCAACAATTTTTTGCATGCTTGTGGGACAAACATTTTTAGGTGCACAAGTCCACTGGAAGCTAATACAATCTTTGGCATTGAGAATTTGTGTGTTATTCTCATCTAAATCAACCTTTAGAGGCATTTTATCTAACACCATGGTGACTCTATTCATCTTCTAGTTTCAACAGATCAGGTACTAATTTGTGTAAAGGTCTTTAGATCTTTTTGTGTTTCTCACACTTCCTATGAAGCCCTTGGTTTAAACACTTCTTCATGGATCCCTTCTATGAAGTTTTTTTTTTTCAATCCTCCATATTATGAGAATAAAGATGAATGTTTGGCCTACCACCTCTCTCTAGAGTTTAATGTGAGGGTGGCCCAATTAGAGGAGGACCTTGACAGATGGTTTGCTATAAATTAGGAGGAGACAAGGCTCAAGCTTGCCTAGTTGCAAGCAGCTAAAACATAGTAGCCCCCAAGACGAAAAAATTACTTACTTCATGTAGAGCAGTCTCCCCCCCCGCTCTTTGTAGCAAGTGGAGGCACACACATGACCAGCCATATTATCAGAGCTATCCCCTACTAGCCAAGAGGATACAAGTATTGTAGAGCACAATAGTGAGGTTAAGGTTGATTGCTTGGACCTAAAGCCATCAAGAGGATACCCCATTAGGCATCTAGCTCTGCAGCAATGTAGGTTTCCCCTGATCATGCTCATTCAAGAGTTTGAGGGAGAAGATCATAAGGAAGAGAAAGTTTTTCTTGCTTAGAATTGAGGTGTCCTATTGTTGAAGAGTAGCTTCAGTACTTTCATCATTGGGAAAGAGCTTTTCCATGCAGCAACATGGTTATTATGCTTGCTGATATTTTCAACTGCCCACATGCATGGAAGAAAAAAATAGCTTATGAGGAAGGGTAGATACTTCAACAAGCTAGTAAATGGCTTTGTTTAATTTTTGTAAGTTGTGAGTATTTGTACATAGTAGAGTAGTAGTTTCCTATTTCCTAAGAAGTCCATGAGCACATTTGCTCCCTTTTCTAGAGTTGTTCTGAGCTTTCTGGAGCTCTCTAATTTTTTTTGTTTTTTGCTAGTTACAAAATTTTGTGAAGTTGCAAGTGGGATAATGTGTCATTCTTGGTGGTAACTCTATGCCCAATGGATTTTTTAAGGCCACTAGTCTATACTTAGCAAGCAAGCATCCCCTCTGAGTCACTAAGAATGTTGGCCAATTTTGACCCCCATTTAGCCCATCATTGATAACTGATTTGAGAGATTTTCAATTGGCTAGATTCTTTGGTGTGGGTTAACATGCTTTTTAGACAGGTTAACATTTTGTGTTAACTTAGTTTCTTCATGAGCTGAGTTGGCTTGGTTTCTTCATGTGTTGAGCTAATTTAGTTCCTTCATGTACTAAGTTGGCTTCATGTGCCAAGTTATAGATTAATGCATGTTTTATCCAGGCTTAAAATTTCACATTAACCAATTTTGAGATTTCAAAGAATGACTTTACTTCTCTTTTCAAAATCACAAAATTGTTGCTATCTCTTCAACCAAACATTCAAGAAATGTGCCGACCAATAGTTTCATGCCACATGGTGAATCCTTCTTGTACTGGGCTTCTTTTAATTGGATGGTGGTCATATTTTTGCATCATTTTTGGGGCCCCTTTGTGAAGATATGATGGTCATTGGATCTAGAAGCATCTTTGCTATATTATGAGTGCATCTTAGTTGTCCATGGTTATGAAGGAAGATTTTGGATCTACGATTGGGTTTTGTTCATCTATTGAGGAGATTTTTGTAGCATCTAAGCCATTCATATTCAAATGAAGATCTACATCAATGGTTCACACCCTTTGGGGGAAAATCAAATTTATTCCACATAGGTCAACTCTGTATTTTCATGGCAGGCTAACTTGCTTGTTATCCCATCCCACATTTTTTGATAGCGGTGTAAATTTATTTGTAAATGGCATGTTACAAGGACTATTCCTTAATATTGAATGACATTCTTAGGCCTTGTTTTCATGACATCTATGCATATCCATGTGTCATTAATGATTGTAATGATCAAATCTCATGGGATATGATTTCTTACGATTGGATGCATTTTTTTTTCCCTTCCTATCACTTCTACAATAGATTGTATTTCATGGTTAGATTTAGCTTTGATATTCATATATTGCTACTCTCTACAACATGACTCTACCTTTGGTTGGGTTTTAACTTCAAGTTAGAGTTGAGTTATGCCTAAACTCTTTAAAAGGTAGTTGTAAATACTTTTTTAGGGTTCTTCCTTGTCTGCATTTTTGCAATAGCATTATGCTGTGTAATTCCTTGCCTTCCATTAATGAAATTTTTTTCTTTCTTTACCTCTTCTTGCCATTTATCCATCATGCATGTATCTTTCCTTTCAATGGATATTTCTTTCTAGTTTTTCAAGGGTTGTATGTTGTGTCCAAATTGTTGATGGCTGCTATATTTGTGAAGATGTCTTTCCTTTCAGCACTTGATCAGTTCTAAACTTGCATGCAAGTTCTTGAAAATAGAATAGAGCCATGATATGTGTATTTGGACTTTTCATTGATGTGTTGTACATATATGGGTAGAGTTATAACCACTATTGTATCTTGGTGCATCACCCCCACTTTCCCTTTCTGAATTTAATTTTAGTCTCCTTCTCCCTCTCCTTCAAAGTGGTAGTGTAGATGCATCCTAATAGTAAGGAAGAGGACCTTCTCTGGAGATTTGACCTCAGAGCTCAAGTCCCACACTTGGAGGTCATTTCCATGTTATACAAGGTTACTTGAAGGTCATATCTCAAGAAAGGTTGTAGACATTTGTGTCAATAGGGACCAGACCCCCTTCTTTTAACATGTACCAAGTGAGAGGTTTTCTATCACTATCATCAATTGTTGAAGGTCACCCCTAGTGCAACTCCCTGCTCAACACTAATCACACCCTCTTGAGTCCTAGACTATAAATAAATATTGAACTTACAATAAAACTTAGGAAAAAAATTAAACTCCACCAAGTAAAGAACAAACTCATAAATTCCTTTAATGTCATTAGACCCCATGTCATTACTCATCCTCATTGTCATGTTCCATTTTTCACCTCCCCAATTCCACTCTATCTTCTCATCATCGTGAACCTGACATCTTTTGAAAATTGAATCATTACTCAGAGGCACGTATAAATTCATTAATAGAATAATCATAAAATATACACCCAAATCATACTTCAATTTTCTTATCCTCTTGAATCTCATGTCTTTATTATTGGGAATACTCTTTCCATAATTTCTTGTCATCTATCTGAAGTGACATGACCCCATAAATCAACTCAACATCACTGAGTTATCACCATAAAAAAATATTCCATTTCACATAAACCCAATCATGAGGGGTGTCTTTATTCATTAGAGATATTACCAAATTTGGTAACATCTCAACATCTCTCAAACATTTAAGCCATGAATCTTCAGACCCATCGCAACCATCATGTTGGCCACCACATTACCCTCTTGGTAAATATGTTGTAGGTCATGCCACTTGAGGATTGTCAACATATGCCACACTTCTTCAATCACCCTTCTAAAATTCCAACCCACTTTCATAAGGCCCTTCAAAGTATCTAAGATAAAGTCCCCTTCGATTTCCACATTCTTCCACACAACACCAATGTCCAACTTTGGGCCCCAAAGGAGAGCCATAGCCTCAACCATGCTATTAGAAGCCTTACCCAAATTACTTGAAAATGCTAACAAAATTTCATGAGCACTATATCTCCATATACCACCACCCGCAACAACATCCCCCCTCACTACTCCATTGAAGTTTAGTTTAACCCATTTCTCTCTAGGAGGACACCATTTAGTCCTTTCTTTGGTGAGCTATTTTGAACTATCAACTTCCAAAAATCTCTCTATGAGTTTCCAATTCTTGGAAATCCTCTATTCACTTAGCATAGGGGGAGACAATAGTTTCCTCTACTTGCTATTCTGCATGTTCTACACTAACAACTTCACAATCAAACTCACCACAACCTCCCCATTCTTTTCTTCATTCCTAAAGACCCTATTATGTCTTTATTTCCAAATACCCCAATAGAAATAGTGGGGAGGAACAACATTCCACAGTTGGATAAGGAGGGGGTGGTGGAAAGGGCTCAACCAATTAACATTAAAGTACTCTATCCATTTATGGATGACCCATTCCACCTCCAACATTTGGAGAATCCTTCCCCAGATATTTTTAGTAAAGCTACAGTCTAAGAAGAGGTGGGGAATACTTTCTTCCTCCAATTTACATAGATAGCATCTATTGGGAATTTAGAAGCCTCTTTTTCTAGGGTTTTCAACCATAAGAATCTTCCCATGCATGGTAATCTGCTAGAGGATGTTTTCTTTCAGAATGAATTGACTAATCAATACCTTCTGCCAGTATTTTGGAGTCAGACCCTTCTAAAAAATCAGCTTATAAGTAGAGCCAATTAAAAATTCACCAAAAGAGGTGTTCCTCCATATGAATGTGTCCTCCTATACCACGCCCAAGATTCTATACCCCTTAAGCGACTCATCAAGGTCCCCCACTAGACTCCCTAAATTATAATTCCCTTAAGGAAATTGTAAGTTTCTCCATCTCCTACCAACCACAATATAATCTATCACCTTACTTACCACCGTTTGTTGAAGACAATCCATGAGAACCCCAAATTTCATACCAACCAAAGGTTTTCCTTCCAACCAAGAATCTTCCTAGAGCTTAATTTTACTACCCAAGCCCACCAACCATCTCAATCCTTCCCTATCAAACCTCTATTCTTGATAATATTTATCTACACCCTAGAACCCAAGGGAAGATCATTATCCCAAATATAATACACAAACTTCATATTCCCTAGGTACTTAGCTTTAAGGATCCTAAACCAACTAGCTTCATCTTTCATAAGTTTCTGGCCCACCTTAGTAAGGAGGGCTTTATTCAAATCAACAATATTTCTAATAGCTAACCCTCCCTTATATTTAAGTTTACACATAGTGTCCCAACTAACCAAGTTTAACTTGGTCTTCTCCTCCCCACTTGACCATAGGAAGTTCCTTTGTATTCTTTCCAATTTCTCGCCCATACCCTAAGATATTTTGAATAGGGAAAGAAAGTAGTTCGTGGCTATACAACCAAAAAAATGCACTTCCTTTACATTTCTTTTTATAACTTTTCAAAAAAAATTCTAAGTCCTCTCCTTCGTAAGGAAATGCATTTTCGTCATTGTATAGACATTGCCAAGAAAGTAAACAAGAATACCTTAGAGGGAGGTCACAAGTAATTGAAGATTCCCCACACTACTCAAGAGTTTTCCCTTCCACCCAATCAATTTTTTCTATATTTTTTCAAGGATAGTATTCTAGAATTGGTTCAACACCTCCTTAACAGTAAGAAGGAGACCCAGATAGGTATCTAGGAGGAGGGTCTTTTTGCACCCTAATATTTAAAGAACCCTTCTCTAGATATTAAAATTTGGACTCTAACGATTCCCCACTCACAAAGGTATCATCAAGAATTTTTTTTATAACCTTTGTAAGGAGGGAAGTGGCTAGTTTGATGCCATTGATATCCCCCATGTTCACCTTTCTCAAGAATTATCTACCCAACACTTCAACAACCATTATGAACATGTTTTCCCTTTCCAAAGACCCCTTTCCACGCCATAGTTTCCCTAGGGTGAAGAATTAACTAGTAAAAAGTAGTTCACAGTCTCAACTACAGTCCTAATGATTCTTATAACTCCCTAGTTGAAACCAATTCTCTCCAAAAATTGATAGAGAGAAGACTAGCTGACCCTGTCATAGGCTTTCAAAATATCCAATTTTAGAGCCATTGCACAATTACCACTCTTATCCATTTAGTGTAACACCTCATGAGTAGTAATAGCAACATCTAGAATTTGGTGACTAGGGACAAACCTATTGTAGGGTTTTCCAATAAATTTTTGTAATAACATCTTAAGATGATTCCCTAAAATTTTAAAGAAGATCTTGTAGGTCATATTGCATAGGCTAATAGGTTTCAAGTCAGTGAGAGCCACTAGGTCCTTAATTTTTGGGATTAGGGTAATAAATGCCCTATTAAGTCTTTGAAGCATCTTGCTAGTTCTAAAGAAATCTCTAGTAGCTCTAACCACATCCATTTTAATCATTTCCTAGAAATATTGGAAGAAGGCCAAGGGAAAACCATTGGGTCCTAATGTTTTATAGGCTTTCATGGAAAAAATATCTTTACGTACTTCCTCCATAACTAGTTGAAGAAGGCCAATATTCTCTTCTACAATCACATTAAGCATGGAATTGATCAGCCACTTCCTATCCTCCTAATTGGAATTATTCTACTTCTCCCTATAGGAATTTTGAAAGAAATTACTCTCCCAGCTACCTATATCCTCTAGCTTTTTCAGCTTTTGGTTTTGGTCATTCAACACAAAGTTAATCGTATTTCTCCTTTTATTATCAGAGGTTAACCTATGGAAGAACATTGTATTCTTATCCCCAAACTTTAGCCAAAGGAATTTTGACCTTTGTCTCGAGTAAATTTCCTCCTTGTCTAGGGTATCCTCTCACAATCCCCTACAATTTGTTGAAAATAGGTTGATACAAGTATGATGAATGTGTTTCAATCATTGTTTTTCCATTGATGTCAAACCTTCTATTTGTTGGTAAGACAATTGATTAATTGATTTAAGTGCTATCACTTATTTGATTGATGATGAGGATTTGATCAGATGATGTAACAATAGCACCTAGAGGAAAGGTTGAGTTATGATATGAAAAGGAGTACAAGAATCAACTAAGATAGTGATAACATAGTGCATTGATTATCTACTTAAGGTTGCAAAGGGTCGTTACAATAAGAAAGTTTAGAAGAATAAGTTAAACAAAGTTTTTCTATCAAGCTTGACCGAGTAGATAGTAGATTCCAAGAAGAGTTAGTGCAAGTTAAGCATAAAATTAGTTGAAGCCAAGTAAAAATCTATTTTAGTGTATGTTGAGTAAAGTTTAGTTGATGCTGAGCACTAGTAAACTTTAGTTAATGCCGAGTGATTTTATGGAGGATTCCAAGCAATGTAGTATGTGCCAAGCATCAGAAGCAAGTTAATGCCAAGTGTCAACATTATTTGAAAGATCATGAATTTGATAGATCTAAGATGACAAGTTTATTTTCTTGGATTGTGTGAACCATGTGGAAGAAAATGTTGATGAGCTGGTGGCATAGAACTCATGGTAAACCATTTTGAGATGAATTCAAAGAGGATTGAAGGAGAAGTTTCTAGAATTGAAATGAAATGAGGGGTAGATTTATTGAATCCTGCCTAATCTATCCTAACCTTAAATTGGAAAATGGAGAATGGATGACAAAATATCTTGATTCTCTATTTATAGGGATGGCTGGTTGGAAGCAAGGAGTGTCATGTGCAAGAACCTAAGGAAGATAAAGAGTCTAGGGTATTGCTTTATTCAATGACCTAAGTGAAGAGTTTGCATTTGCATGATGAGCAAGAAGGCTTAAGGATATGGATGCTAAAGGGTGAAAAAGCTATCAAAGCTGAAGTGTGTGAAATCCAAGAAGAATGGAGGATTGAAATAGATATTTTTAATTTACAAATGGAGTTGTAAGTTGTCAAATCAAGCCTTACTATTACTCTTTAAAAAATTGTTTTAGTCTAGGGTAAATCCTTTGGATTAAGGTTGATCTAATAGTCATTTGTAAATTCTTTAATCATGTGACATTCCAAGTGAATGGTCTAAAGTCCTCTAGCAAGGCTCACTCCTAATAGGGTGACTGAAATCCTTTAACAAGGTCACATTTAATAGTATGCATTGCAACCTTTAACAGGGTTGGCCTTTCATAGGGAATCACTTCAAAAGAGTGAGAAAGAGTAGCATGTTACTAGTGGTTTTTCCCAAATTGGGTTTTCACATAAATTATTGTGTCAAATATGTTATTGAATCTGTTATGTTTCATATTTATATTTCTACAAATTGATTTGATAGTAACCTACAAGTTTTAAGTGATTACTTAATCTTATGGATGCATGCATGATGATAAATTTTTTATGGGTTCACTAAACTTTGGAAAGATTTATTTGTAGATCTGGACCTTGGATAACTAATTTAGCCCCCTCTTAGTTATTCTAAAGAATTCCAACAATTGATATAAGAGTCATCTACTCAAGAGGACTAGTTTGAAGGTACTAGAAGCACAAAGATCAAGATGTCAAAAAGAGAGGTACCCAAGCTTAATGGAGATAACTTTCCTACATAACAAAGTTTGATGAAGCTACACCTTGGAGAACTTGGAGATCATGCACAATCTATCATTACTATTGAGCATGCTAATACTATTGGAGTCCTAACTACTGAGGATTTGAAAAAGAAGAAAGAACACAACTAGGAAATGTTGGAGATTGCCTCTACCCTAAGCTACACTAAGTTTGATGATATCAAAAGTCTTGATAGTGTAAAGAAAATGTGTGATGCTTTACACACCATCTATGAAGGAGACAAGAATGTTCTAAGAGCCAAAGATGAAAGTCTTAGAGGTAAGTTTGATGATATGAGAATGCAAGAAAGTGAGAATATTTCTTAATATTGCTCTAAGATAAAAGATGTTATTGCAATAAGAGGAGCTACTAGTAAAATAGATGATGATACTGTACTAAGTAAAGTTTTGAGAACACTACTACTCATATTTTTTTTAGAGTTTTTGCAATGCAAGAACTAAGATGTGTATCAAGGAATGATCTAACTCTTGAAGGTCTAGTAGGCAGGCTCACTGCTTTTGAGCTAACTTTGATAATTACAAACTTGAAAATATTAATTTGATT